>CM039726.1:17290610-18490610 GCA_022539455.1 Dendrobium nobile | reverse complement strand
TCCCATTTAATGCTTGATCCATATACATCGAATGTGGACATTACCTTTCCCTCCACCCATGGCCGGCCCCTCCCCTTTCCATATTCTCTCCTTAATTAATTCTCCATCCCACCAATTAAGGCCATTAACCCCTCTTTCTCTTGATTGTTGCCAATCTTGCTTTGATAACCTACTTTCCTAAAATATTCTAGATAATTTTGGAAAGAGAATCAATTTGATTTGAATTCAAATTCAAATTTTAAATTCTTTCCCAAATATCTATGATTAAATTAGGAAACCCCTTAAATCAATCCCAATCAATTTCAAATTAAATTGGAGTAGTTATCTCTCTTTCTAAAATTGAAATTCAATTTAGGAGAGAATTAACTCCACCAATCCACTCCCCAAACCCAGTCCTTCTCCCCCTAGAATTCGAAATTCATATGACCCCCTCCCTTATCGTTCTACATCAACAAGAGAGTTGGTTGTTATGCGGTTGGGTAGTGGTTGTATGGAGGAATACCAAAGATGTGTGGATGTGAGGGAAACACTCTACGACTATGAGGGAGAAGTTTTAGTAGAGTACTTAGTAGCTTTAGGAGTGTAGGGTACTAAGCAAACGTAGGGTAAGTGGATATGGTAACAACAACAAGAAGCCTGCATCTCTCTATGTAGGGTCGGCTATATGAATCTTTTTTCTCTATTGTGTCATATTAAGTCACATTCTCTTTTAAATTTAATAGAAAATATATTTTTATTTTTTCTAGCCTAGTCTTTTTAGGCCTACTTTTACCTTTATTACCATAGGACGATCACCCAATGTCACACCACTAGATCTATTACTAAAATTATATTTCATGTATTTGATTTTAGATCTATTCAAACAAAGGCATTTAGACTCTAAAGTTCACCTCCATAATTCAAGTTTTTCATCAACTTCCTCTCTAGTCTTGTCAACAAGATAAATATCATCAGCAAAAAGCATACACCAAGATACATCCTCTTGCAAATGTCTAGTAAGAGCATCTGTGACTAATGCAATAAGATATGGGTTTAAAGTTGTTTTTTGATGTAATTCAATTAAAATAGAAAAATACTTTATCAAACCACCTTGTGTTTGAACACAAGTAACAACTAAGGCATACATATCTTTAATGACTTAATATAATCATTATTAAGTCTTTTTTTCTAGAATTCTCTAAAGCACTTCCCTTTGAACTTTATCATATGCTTTCTCTAAATCAATAAATATCATATGTAGATCCTATACTTCTCCATCAAACTTCTCAACAAATGTATAGCTTCCATTATAGACCTACTCGGCATGAATATAAACTAATTTGGAGAAACATTAGTATCACATCATAATCTATGCTTAATTATTTTCTCATAAGTTTAATTTATTACGCATTAACTTAATTCATCTATAATTTACATACTTTTGTATATCACCTTCATTTTTAGAAATAGGAACCAATATGTATAATCATGAATGCATTCACAGGTAGCAAATAGATCACGATGATGATGCTTGTTATCAAGAAGGTTTCCTTTGGGCCACTCGTATGAGGATCATCAAAGGAATTCGACCAAAGAGATCAGCAGGCTCTACTCGTCCGAACCTACTAAGAAACTTCCCAGCACGGGGTGAATAAGAGAACCCTCGTCAAACCTTCACCTGTCGCCATCTCTCTCATTAGCTCTCCCTCAAAACATTCAAGCTCGCCCAACTTAACTACAGGAAAGAGCCTATTACGACAACTCCCCACACTATTCATCTACTATTGTTCATCCTAAAACTCTCCAATCCTGCACTATCCCACTCGTCTTCTTCCCCCAAGGCAAGCTAAGATCTCAAACATTGGTTATTAGTTACGCCTGACCATTCATGTAGGCTCACTTACAAACTCGCCTGGAGCTTATTCATCACCATCGAGCTTGCCCACAGAGAGCTTATTCATTGATTTCATCATTCTCCAACTTTTTAGGATGTGACATATGTTTATATTAGCCTGTAACATTGTATTATGAGTATTATGTGTAGCTTCTAATTTTATACAATTTCTTTATATAGCCTTTATTATATCTCTTAGTGCCCTATAAATAAGGGATGATGAGAAATGGTTTACAGGGGCCTAATTTTTCTTAGATAGTGGATACTTTGTTAGTTTTGAGATTTGTAGTTCTTTTTCTCTGCTCTTCTACTCTCCCTGCACACTTCATTCTTACTCATAGGTTCTAGCTCATCAGATTGACTTATTAGTAAAGTTAAGTATCACCCATAGACAAATTTAGATTCAAAACAACACACTCCTTTACTCATTTGACTTTTATTAGTATTCAAAATAATATTAAAAATTTTATTAAGCAAAGAAATTTCTTGATCTCCGAAGTATTTTCACACTTCTATTGAAATACCATCATGTTTTACTGTTTTTTCACAATTCATTTTTTTTAAAGCCTCTCTAATTTTACTAATACGATGATAAAAATAAAAATATCTATTTTCATTTAGGGTGCTAAGGTCACTAAAGTCAATCATTTTCTCACAATATTCATTGAAATTTTAGTGAAATATCTCATTCACTTATGTTGAATTTCATCTTCTAAGAAAAATACTTATTGATGTTCATTCTTAATGTCCTTCACTAGAATTAAATCTTTACTTCTCTTATTTCTTTATTTGGTTTATATATATATATCACTCTCCTTAATTTGTAATATATTATATAAATCACTTGAAGTTAAATTTTTGAATAATATATTGCTTTCTTAGAATCCCTATGAGTCTTTTTATATCTTTCTCAAATTTTTAAGCTTTTATGTCTAAAATAATTTTTATAAAAATGCTTTTTATTTTTGATTTTTTCTTTCACATTTTGATTCCACAATCAATTATTATTGTTGTTAATAGTTTTATCTTTTGATTATTCAAGCATATACTTTATAATATTCTTAATATCACTAGTTATATTTTTCCCATATAACATTAGCTTTCTCATGAATAACTTAAATCATAAGATTTTGAATTTTACTCTAAAAAATATTTTTATTAATATTCTTAGGATAATAATTTATTTTATTTTACATTTTTTAGTCTTCATCATAATGCTTAAAACTCATAAGTGATATTTGATATATAAACTTTTATTCAAAATAATTTTACAAGCTTTGCAATCTAAATGATCTATTTTTTATAAGAAAATAATTAATTTGAGTCTTACTTGCCTATTTTTATAATTGATGAGATACTTCTCTTTTTTCTTAAATAAAATATTAGTAATCATAAAATTATAAGCTAGTTCAAAATCTAATATGATCCTACCACCTTTATCAGTCATTCCAAATTTATAGCCACCATATGCTTTTAAAATCTTCTTCCACTCTACCAGCATGTCTATTTAAATCTCCTCCAATAAAAAATTTTCTTAAAGAGGTATCCTTTGCATTAATTTTTCAAATTCATTCTAAATATTTTTTTTTGGAACACATATCCAAACCTTTGCCCACATCCATCCATGATGTGGGAACTCTTGCTTATTTATCATTGCATATGAGCAATAGGGCAACAACACTTGCATAGTTTTCATTGTATTCAAGCCATACAATGTATCATAATCTTCTTCCACTCTACCAGCATGTCTATTTAAATCTCCTCTAATAAAAAAAATTTCTTTAAGAGGTATCATTTGCATTAATTCTTCAAATTCATATCAAAATTTTATTTTAGAACACATATTCAAACCTACTTAAGGAGCATAAGCACTTATAATATTAATAATCTTAGCATTAACAAACATCTTTAAAAATATAATTCTATCTTGAATTCTATCAATTTCTATAATATTGTCCTTCAATCTCTTATTTGTAATCATTCATAAGTTATTTTCGGTACGAATCCTACATGAGTACCAAAGTTTAAATCATATACTATCAAACTCCTTGCTTTTTTTTCCCAACCCATTTAATTTCCTGAATACATAGAATATTTATCTTCTTATGAATAATAATATTTATTATATTATTAATTTGTTGGTAAGAGTACATATTTTCTACATTCTTATTCTAATTTTAGTTTCATGTACTAGCTTATTTGCCCACATTCATCCATGATGTTGGAACCCTTGCTTATTTATCACTGCACACGAGCACTAGGGCAACAAGCTTGTATAGTTTTCATTGTATTCAAGTCATACAATGTATCATTTTCAGGAATTAAGTTGGCTTTAACACTATGTGTTAAAGGGTTTATGTCATGATTGTTTGACAAGTTTACGCTGGTTGTCAACTACCTAATGTAACTCTATACTTTTCTTATCTAGGGCTTGGGATCTATCAACGATAGTGTTAGGATATGAGCACATACGAAAAAAATCGTGGGTGTGAGGGCTTTTTATATAATTGTTACACTTGATGGAAGTAGCGATTGTGAATGAGAAAGTTGGGGAGGGTTGGATGGTGTTTGTTGTTATGTGTGCGACTGTAGAAGCAGGATGCAAAAATTGTGATGTGTTGCACGATTGTGAGATGAAAGAAGGGTGAGCAATATGTAACATGGCGTTAGCATGTGAGTGTGATTAGCGAGATTAGCTCTAAAGAATTTTAGTTTCTTTACGGAATAAGGTTTGGTTGATGTGGCTAGTTCAGGGTTTCGGAGGGTCCAATTATGGGAATTTAATGTGACACTGCATATGGATGGCTATGATATCAAATTTGATGGAAATGATGAAGAAAAATAACTACACTTACACAAGTTGGAGTGATTCATGCACAGAAATTAGACCTTGAGAACACAATTGAAAACAAAAAATTTGCATTAATTTACTCATCATTCAATAATACAACTACAAAACCTATTCTTATTTATAAAAATAGGTTTACTAGGATAAATTTAAACATCTAAATTCAACACTAATCAATCTAAATACAAATGTTTGAATTTAAATTTATTCTTATCCAAGAGAAAATCAACCTAATAAATTCAAATTGGAAAAAGGGAGAAATTCGGTTATAAATAGAATTGAACCTAAAAAAGCTTGAAAATGGGTCCGATTCAAATTTGTTATGGCTTAATTTGATTTTTATAATTGGCCTATGATTGCTTTGGCTTATGTGGGCTGATTTGACTTGTTTAAAGGCCTATACTGCATCACCCAACATCTTAAATCTGCTACTATTGTTGAACAATGCAGAAAATGGTAATAGTAAGTTGTACCAATGGAGTCATGTTATTAGAGATTTCCATTTAACCTGATTGGCACCATCATCCTTTGTTGCAATGACTCTAGGCCCATAAACTTGGAAATCCCGGTTAAGTTGCCATTGCAATTGACTGTTCCTCTATATACTTTTTAGATTCCTTGAGTATGTTTGTTGAGGTTTTGACAGGAAAAAAACTCCTTTTTCTTCGCAAGGACCCACTGTTCCTCAACTATCGACATAACTGTACATAAATTGATGTTTGAAGGCCAATTATTTCCTTTTATCGTTGGAAAAACTACTTACCTATTATTAATACTCTTGGAGGAATATTTACATAGAGGCCGATGGTTATTTTTGAATTGCTCCATAAATCCTAAATAATTATATATTGCACTTGTAGCTTTGAAATTTTTTCTCATAAACTCCAAGAGAAATATTGAATATTCTTCTTCAATTGTCACTTCAAACTTCATCAATTTACGAATTGCAGTACCCAAAAAATTATTGGGAACTGCATGAGATTGTGTTTTGGCCAACCACCTCGATGAAGTTAGTTTAGCGATTAGCATAACACTAATGTATCATTGCAAGTAGCCCCTACAACTGCAAGGAGCCCATATGTAGGCTTCTCAGTCGGCTAATACTGTATTGGGGCTGCTTGCAGCCCTTTGGCAGTTTGTGGTGCTAGAGCACATAACATGAAATTATGGATATTACATGCAATGACTTTTATAACAGCCTAGCACCAGGATAGTGATGAGTAAATACTGTTGGTTCTCGATAGTTAATAGTGACAGTGCTTTGAGAGCAGTGGAAAGCATCAATGAACCATGGGATTTGGGGAAGAGTATTGTTGTGCAAAAGGCCTGCCCAACCTAGTTGGGAGGCAGTGCTATTATTGTAGGATGGTTGGTTTATTAGTTTGTTCGTAAGCTTTAAGGCTTTGCTGGTAAATAATATAAATAACAAATTTCCTTGTTTTTTGGGATGTCTAGATGGAATGACAGATATGCATCACTTGTTAATCACACTTATTATTAGAGCTTTAGTATCCCGCTGGATGAAGTGATGGGGACATCAGATCGTGGAAGGTTTATCTGATACGTGGCCGCCGATCTACGGGCACGATCGAGTCATTGTATTTGTTTTATTTTTTTATGTTATTTTATTGTACCCTGCTAGTAAAGGGATGTCGTATGTAAGTCCCGAGGGCATTTTCGTCTTTTATTTTTTGAGTCTCATGTACTAGGCTATTTATAACCCCTTGTTTTATTTTCAAGGTAATGAATGATTGATTAAAATTTCTTCTTTGGATGAGTTCTTGTGAGAGCTTGAGAATTTGATTGGAGAGAAATCCCTAGGAGAGGGAGATCGGATCACCCATCAACCTTGGAGACGGCCGGGTTCATGATTTTCTTCCTTATCTTTTTCCTTTCCCCTTCCACCAGCACTATTGGACATCATTACATCCAAGTCATCTCCATCTCCAAGCCATCGTCTCTTCCCAACCGAGCTCCACAAATTTTCCCCCACTAACCGCTGACCACCTTACCCGAAACCCCCTCCACACACCGGCCATAGCCTCCTTCCCCTTAGATTTCCATTGCCTCCTTCCCCTTAGATTTCCATTGCCTAATTTGCATTGGGTTAATTGGGATAGATTTTGAATTCAAATTTAATCAATTTGAAATTTAAAATCTTTATAAAATTCTCAAATCTATTTTAGGAAAGTTTCTAAATTAACCCTATTTGAATTTCAAATTTAAATTGGAGTTAATTTAAATCCTTCCTAATTCATAAACCCAAAATAGGATGCCACAATTCCCTCCCACCCTCATGATGTCGCCAGCCCCCACTCAAATAAATCCACTTGGATTTATTTCCAAACTCCTCCACCCTTCCCTATTTAATTCCAATTGCTTTGGAAAGTATTTGAATTTGAAATTAATTCCAATATAGATTTCAAATCTTTCCTATTTCCTCTTAATCCTTTTTGGAATGGTCCTAATTTAAATCAATCAATCAACTCATGATAGATTGATTAAATTAAATCCCTTATTCCAAAATACATTGCACCTAGACACTTGCTCCCTCCCCTTGCTTGGCCGAACCCTGTCATTCCCCACCTCTTGATTTCTTTCTTAAATTCAAGCCTCTTTCTCTTAGAATTAAAGTGGGAATAATTCCTAAATCCCTCCCATTGAGAATCTGAAATTTATTTCAGATTTTCTACTTGTGTTCCCTCACTTGATCTACTACTCTCCCTCTTCCCTAGGCCGGCCACACCTTGTCGTCCCACTACAAGTTAAAGTGAAACTTCTTTCTCTTCAACAAAGTTCGAGACTGCTAACACCCTTTGGAAGAGATCATCCTTGGTATCCATGAATGGAGGATCCAGAAATTGAATACGACCTCTCCTACGACGAGCATGGATTTGTGTGCATCTTACATTCAACCTTCTTCGACGTCAACCCGAGGATTTATCACTCCGTAGACTATTACATCGAACGAATCTTGGACACGTTAGTGGAAGCTATTGAAGAATAGTTAGAGATCATCGAGTGGTGGATTGTCGCCGATCCTTGACGAAGGTTTTCTACTCTTCCTCTTGGTGTCTTTCTTAAGCCTAATCTTTCTTGTGAGTTGATTGTAGTCATGAATGACGCCTCCATCTGCTTCTGCTAAAGCTTAGTAAGCGTAGAGATTTGAGTGTACTTCTTTGCTTACTAATTCTTACTGTTAAATTAGGTATTTTTATTGAAACTACTATTCCGGCATGATGTTATTTTCTAATTTATTTTAAAGTTTCAAATTTCTAGTTATGTGACTTAGCCTAAGCGGGCGTGACCCTTTAATTTTACTCCGTCGTTTTTAATGTTTGTTGTTTTCCTCATTAGTCTCTAATCAAGAGTTGTGCAAGATCTTACAAATTATCGCATTCATACGTAGTTCTACATCATCTGGTATCAGAGCATGGTATGCTCTTGCATGTGTTAGGATTTCTGATAGTTTCTCTTTTTGGCATTTTAGTCATCGCATTGGTGTCATTTGGAAACTGTTAAGTTGCTGCCCTATTTGTTTTTCCCATCATTTTGCATAGCATCATTGTGTTTTACTTATATTAGTTGCTTCCCGTTACATCCTAGTCACTTTAGGTGTCTCGTAGTAGATCCCAATGGACCCGGAACAACTAGGAAGGATCTTAGACTTGTTGGTAGGTCAAATGAACAACATTAGTCTGCAACTCAAGGAGAACCAAGCCGACCTAACTGAATTTCGTAGGAACACCACTGAGAGGTTTGACACAATTGAGCGAGCTAGAGAGCACCCTACTCCTTACATCCCATCTAGACCACCTTCTATGTATGGGGATGAGACCTATCCGGATGAGAGGTAGTATCGTGCCAATCATCGAGTACCTTACCACGAACATGACCCACGTCATGATCCAGATCTACCACTCATGAAAAATATTAAAGTTGACGCTCCTACCTTTGATGACACACTTGATCCTTAGCTCTTCTTGGACTGGGTCAAAGCTATGGACAATTTTTTTAAGTGGTATGACGTCTCTGAGGCTGGGAATGTTAGTTTCCCAGAGATGAAGCGCACGGGTAGGGCTAGTCAGTTTTGAGCCAACTTAGAGAGATTTAGGGAAGCTAGGAACGATTACCCCATTACCGATTGGTCGTCCATGAAGCGGGAACTCAAGCAGAAGTACTTGCCTCCCTCGTACTTCCCCCGACTATTGGACATGTGGAATAGGCTTACTCAAGGCAATAAACCAGTGAAGGAGTACATCACCTATTTCAATGACTTCTTGATTCGTTGCAAAGGGGAGACCTCTACCAACGCCACGTAGATCTTATCTATGCTTCGTACCGGGTTTCGAGAGGATCTTCAGAATAAGTTGTTTGCCCAGAACGTCACGACACTGGAGAATGCCTATAGCCTAGTGCTTGATTTAGAGGAGAACCGTTCACAGTACCCGAGCCGTTCACATGACTCTAAACCCTTTTACAGATTAGCTGGTAGTTCCACCCTGCACACTTCTACTACCCGACCCACTCCTGGGAGCACGACCTGACCACCCACGGGTCCTCCTGCACCTCGATCTGATTTTAGAAACAAACCTCCCACCCCGGATGCCCCTTGGTCCAGTTCGGGGACCAAGTGCTTTCGATGCCAGGGGTACGGGCATATCGCTTCTCAGTGCTCCAGTCCATAGAAAGTCTCAATCATCGAGGAGATTACTGAGGACGATCTCGAGCCCGAGGTTGATCAGATCCACCAGGTCGAGGATGAAGGCGAATACTTTGAGGAGGATGACGACACTATGGTCCTCCAGTGCCTTTAGAAATTAGATACCTCTCCCATCTGCGTGGTGAGATGTGCGCTATCCCACCCGACACCCACGGATGACTAGCGTAGAACCTCGATTTTCCATACATACACCAAGATCAAAGACAAGAACTATAAAGTCATCGTGGATAGTGGTAGCTGCATAAATGTTGTTTACTCCAGCATGGTATCCCTGTTAGTTCTTTCTGCCATTCCTCACCCCAACCCGTATAAGGTAGCATGGGTCAACTCCACTGCCTTGGAGGTGAAAGAATGAAGCCACGTCCCATCTCCTTTTGCCACTTATAAGGAGAATGTTTTTGGTGCGATGTGCTGACAATGAATGTTGGACAAATCTTGTTAGGTCGTCCCTAGATCTATGATAACGATGTCCACATTTTTTGGCATTCGAACACCTGTGTGTTTGAACATGCGGGCAAAAAGATTAAGCTTTTGCCATTGCAGCCCCGGGTTATGGATGACTCGAAATCCAACCCAGCTAATTCTAAGAAAGGAGTGAATCTTGTCACCGCCAAGGTTCTGACTGTTGAGGTTGCTCAAGGCGTCCCTCTCTACGCCTTAGTGGGCTGTGAGATTCCCACCAAATCTAACAAACCCATTCCTCAGGAAGTTCGACCTATTTTAGGACAGTATGTTGATGTCTTCCCCAATGATCTTCCAGGTCAGTTACCACCTCTTAGAGACATTCAACACGCCATAGACTTCGTCCTTGGAGCCTCCCTCCCGAACTTGCCACATTATCGCATGAACCCCACGGAACATGCCAAGCTTAAGAAGCAGGTCGATGAGTTACTGCAGCGAGTTTTTATTAAGGAGAGTATGAGTCCCTGCGTGGTGCCGGCCCTTCTTACCCCGAAGAAGGACAGATCGTAGAGAATGTGTGTTGATAGCCATGCTATTAACAAGATCACTGTCAAATATCGATTCCCTATTCTGAGGCTGATAATATGCCCGATATGATGACGGGTGTAGGGGTGTCAAAATATGACATGACCCGAAATCCAACCCGGACCCGACTAAAAAAATTCCGGGTTCGGGTCGACCCGTTTAATATATGGTTCCGGTTCGGGTTTAAGTTTTTGACCCATTTGTAAAATCAGGTCGGGTTCGGGTTGACCCGAAAACTCGATTTGACCCGTGAATTTCAAAGAATTGCTAAATTGCCAACTCGCGTCAGTGGGAGTGTTGGACATTGGGACTGATTCTTCTTTATGTTTAACTTATATTTCTATGATCACATTAAATAAGGCTATTAAATAAATCATGATATGACTCTTTTTCAGAAAATCTAATCAGATCTTTTGCATTTAATATTTATATTTTCTTTATACTCTTGGAACTCGTGCTTATTATTATAAAAATAAAATTAGTAAATCACTTCTCAACCTGTCACAGTCCCTTCACGTCAGTTGTCATTCATTACTTGTGAGCCATCCGCCGCATCCGAATCCAAAAAGCAAAATGATGCCAACGGTCTGTTCGTTGATCCAACATGTCCTTCGACCGTTAAACGACACCGCAGGAGATACAGGCTTTGGCGACTATCGATCGCTCGACCTTGCAGGTCATCTGCAGTCCGCAGTGGCAGGCCACCAGGCTGCACTAGCACCGCCAGCTGACGTGCCGTCTCCATTCCTTGCCCGACGTCGCATGGCTTTTGTTTAATCAAATGGGTTCGCGGGTCGGGTCGGGTCAACCCTGTAACCCGCACGGGTCGGGTCAACCCTGTAACCCGCACGGGTCGGGTCCGGGTTGACAAACTTGACCCGTTTGTAAAATCGGGTTGGGTTAGGGTCAACCCGTTTACGACCGGGTCAAGTCGAGTTCGACCCAAACCCGACCCGTTGACCCGAATTGACACCCATAGACGGGTGCCACACTATTCTCCAAAATTTATCTCAAAAGTGGGTACCACCAGATCCGGATCCGACCCGGAGATGAGTGAAAAACTGCCTGCAAGACCAAGGATGGTCTCTACGAGTGGTTAGTCATGCATTTTGGGTTAAGTAACGCCCCTAGTATCTTTATGAGGATCATGACTCAAGTGCCGCGTTCGTTTATGGGAAAGTTTGTCGTCTTCTTTGACGACATTCTTATCTATAGTCAGTTAATTAATCAGCACTTAGACCACTTAAGGCAAGTTTGTGAGGTCTTAAGGAAGGAGCAACTGTATGCCAATCCGAAGAAATGTACCTACCTTGTAGATCGCGTCATATTTCTGGGCTTCATCGTGTCAGCCCAAGGGGTTTCCGTAGACCCCGAGAAGGTGAGGGCCATTGTGGATGAACTTTAGCGCTATCGTATCTCATATACTGATTGCTTAAAGAAGGGCAATTTCCACTGGACCCCAACCGCCACTAGAGCTTTTGATGAGATCAAGCAGAGAATGGTGGAAGCCCCAGTGATGAGACTTCCTGATTTCTCCAAAGTCTTTGAAGTGACCTGCGGCGCTTCAGGGTCGGAATTGGAGGAGTCCTCTCCCAGGAAGGTCACCCAGTAGCTTACTTCAGTGCAAAGCTTAATGATATTCGATAGCGTTATTCCACGTATAACAAAGAGTTTTACGTTGTGATCCAATCTCTTCATTATTGACGACACTACTTGCTCCCACAAGAGTTTGTCATTTTCTCGAATCACGAAGCTCTGCGTTATATCAACTTCCAAAATAAATTAAATGCATGTTATAGTTGATGGGTTGAGTTCCTTCAGGAGTAGACATACACCCTTAGGCATAAGGCGGGAGTTGAAAATAAGGCTGCCGATGCTCTCAGTCGTCATATGTTGACCACTATTGAAACGAGAGCAGAAGTCGTGGGATTTGACCAAATAAAAAGGAACTATTTGGAGTGCCCCTACTTCAAGGAGACCTACACTCTCTTGTCCACAGGCAGCACGCGCCTTGTGGATGATTTCTTATTGGAGGATGGTTATCTCTTCAAAGTCCAGAGGCTTTGTATTCCGAACACCTCCCTTAGGGAATTTCTGGTCTGGGAACTCCACGCCGGAGGCCTCGCTGGGCACTTCGGGCGGGACAAAACTATCGAATCCATGGAGTATCATTTTTATTGGTCCATCCTAAAGAGAGATGTCGGTCGGCTGGTCAGTCGGTGTCACACCTGCCAACTGGCCAAGCAACATAAGAAAAACATGGGTCTTTACACTCCTCTACCTGTCCCTAATTGTCCTTGGAAGGATGTTAGTATGGACTTTATCTTAGGCCTTCCCAAGATACTCCGTAGGCACGATGCCATTTGTGCTGTGGTTGACCAGTTTTTCAAAATTTTATTCCTTGCTCCAAAACATCCGATGCCTCTCACTTTGCAAAGTTATACTTCAATGAGGTCGTTCGTCTACATGGTCTACCAAAAACCATTATATCGGATAGGGATGTGAAGTTCACCAGCTACTTTTGGAAAACCCTGTGGATGAAAATGGGCACCAAATTGCAATTTTTCACGGCCTTTCACCCACAAACGGATGGTCATACTGAGGTAGTTAATAAAAGTTTGAGTAATTTGTTGCGGTCTTTGGTTGGTGATCACATTAGATATTGGGATTCCATTTTGCCTACTGCTGAGTTTGTCTATAATAATTCTATTAACCGAATCACGGGCCTAAGTCCTTCTGAAATTATATACGGGTTCAAGCCTAGACAACCGTTAGATCTGAAACCCATGTGTTCTAGGTATAGGATTTCTGAGTCTGCATCATCATTTGCATGAGCTTCATAAAGAAATTGCACAACAAATTGAAAGGAGTAATAATGAATACAAACTACATGTAGACTTGAAAAGACGCTTTAAAACTTTTGAGTTTGGTGACTCCATGATGGTGCGGATTCGTTCGGAACGGTTCCCACAAGTAACGGTTAAGAAGTTGCATGCCAAGAGGGCTGTACCTTTCAAAATACTTAAGAAAATTAACGATAATGCCTATGTAGTAGACATGCCTACAGATTTCAACATTAATCCCTCTTTTAACCTTGAAGATTTAGTTGCATATGAAGGTCCTGAGTTTAACCCTCCAAATACACTCATACAAAAGCCATGTGTGACCCCACCATGTGAGATCCCAAACCTACCTCTACTACCAAATATTCCTAAATCTCCCATAGTAGAAAAGGTGGACACGATCCTAAGTGATGATATCATATCTACAAGAGAAGGTGGACGAAGGAGATACTTGATTTGGTGGAAAGGAAAACCCGAGTAAGAGGATACTTGGCTAGACTACGAGGAGTTGCAGTAGATTGCCCCAGATGCACTAGAGATCTACGAGAGCACCAAAGACACTTACTCGACGAAGTCGAGTTTTCTCCCACCCCGGGAGAATGATGGGGACATCAGATCGTGGAAGGTTTATCAGAGGCGTGGCCGCCTATCTAAGGCCACGATCGAGTCATTGTACTTTTGATTCATGTTATGTTTATTGATGTTTCATATATTTGTTTTATTTTTTATGTTATTTTATTGTACCCTTCTAGTAAATGGATGTCGTATGTAAGCTCCGAGGGCATTTTCATCTTTTATTTTTTGAGTCTCATGTACGAGGCTATTTATAGCCCCTTGTTTTATTTTCAAGGTAATGAATGATTGATTACAATTTTTTCATTGCATGAGTTCTCGTGAGAGCTTGAGAGTTTGATTGGAGAGAAATCCCTAGGAGAGGGAGATCAGATCACCCATCAACCTTGGAGATGGCCGGGTTCGCGGTTTTCTTCCTTATCTTTTTCCTTTCCTCTTCCACCACCACTATTGGACATCATTACATCCAAGCCATCTCCATCTCCATCTCCAAGCCATCGTCTCTTCCCAACCGAGCTCCACAAATTTTCCCCCACTAGCCGCCGGCCACCTTACCCGAAACCCCCTCCACCCGCCGTCCCTAGCCTCCTTCCCCTTAGATTTCCATTGCCTAATTTGGATTGGGTTAATTGGGGCAGATTTTGAATTCAAATCTAATCAATTTGAAATTTAAAATCTTTCTAAAATTCTCAAATCTATTTTAGGAAAGTTTTTAAATTAATCCTATTTGAATTTCAAAATTTAAATTGGAGTTAATTTAAATCCTTCCTAATTCATAAACCCAAAATAGGAAGCCCCAATTGATTGCCACAATTCCCTCCCACCCTCATGATGCCGCCGCCGCACCCCCCCCCCCCCCCCCCAATAAATCCACTTGGATTTATTTCTAAACTCCTCCACCCTTCCCTATTTAATTCCAATTGCTTTGGAAAGTATTTGAATTTGAAATTAAATTCAATCTAGATTTCAAATCTTTCCTATTTCCTCTTAATCCTTTTTGGAAGGGTTCTAATTTAAATCAATCAATCAACTCATGATAGATTGATTAAATTAAATCCCTTATTTCAAAATACATTGCACCTAGACACTTGCTCCCTCCCCTTGCTTGGCCGAACCCCCTCATCCCCCACCTCTTGATTTCTTTCTTAAATTCAAGCCTCTTTCTCTTAGAATTAAAGTGGGAATAATTCCTAAATCCCTCCCATTGAGAATTTGAAATTTATTTCAGATTTTCTACTTGTGTTCCCCCACTTGATCTACTACTCCTCTCCCTCTTCCCTAGGCCGGCCACACCTTGCCGTCCCACTACAAGTTAAAGAGAAACTTCTTTCTCTTCAACAAAGTTTGAGACTGCTAAGACCCTTTGGAAGAGATCATCCTTGAGCATCCATGAATGGCGGATCCAGAAACTAAATACTGCCTCTCCTATGACGAGCACGGGTTTGTATGCATCTTACATTCAACTTTCTTCGACGTCACCCGATGATCGATCACTCCGTGGAAGATTACATCGAACGAATCTTGGACACGTTAGTGGAAGCTATTGAAGAACAGTTAGAGATCGTCGAGTGAAGGATTGTCGTCGATCCTTGACGAAGGTTTCCTACTCTTCCTCTTCGTGTCTTTCTAAAGCCTAATCTTTCTTGTGAGTTGATTGTAGTCATGAAAGACGCCTCCATTTGCTTCTACTATAGCTTAGTAAACATAGGGATTTGAGTGTACTTCTTTGCTTACTAATTCTTACTGATAAATTAGGGATTTTTATTGAAACTACTATTCCGGCATGATGTTGTTTTCTAATTTATTTTAAAGTTTCAAATCTCTGGTTATGTTACTTAGCCTAACGGGCGTGACCCTTCTTTCGTTTTACTCCATCGTTTTTTTTAATGTTTGTTGTTTTCCTCTTTATTCTCTAATCAAGAGTTGTGCAAGATCTTACAAATCATCGCATTCATACGTAGTTCTACATCATGAAGCTGCCTTATTATAAGAGCTGGTAGTTTAGGATGTTATATTTTGTAATATTTGAGAGGTCGGTGTTTAAGGAGTATTCAACAAGTTTTATGTTATATATAGTTATAAATATCCCTAGTCTATAACTACCCCTGTAGGAACATCAGTTGCTCATACAACTATGCATACATACAGCGCTGATAAAATTACTTGTGCTATATATAATTGTTTTATTACTAGTTTTGTTAGGAGAAATACAACTAAAGATTAAAAGTTTTATTAAAATTTCTACTCATAAAAATTTCATATATTTAGCATATGCAGCAGAGTCCTGATGAAGAAAAACTTCTTTAGTTTTTCAACACCAAATATGCATTGCTTTCATAAACCAGTCGCAAGATGTTTTTCATAAGTTGCTATATTGTGCTAAATGAAATGGAAATCATAATGCAATTAGCATCTCTTTCCCTCGACAAAAGTACAGCTAATGGTCAAAGTATATATATATATATATATATAAAGATCATTAGGGTTATCGAGTTTTTTTAGTTTTTCATCATATACCATCAATCTTCATAAAAATGGCTAGTTTCTTTCCATATGTCCGCCGCTTATGGTGCTGGAAGATTATTTATTAGAATAAAATAACAAGGGTGAATCGATAGTCTTAAGAGTTCTATGCTTTTGTATCAATTAATAGAAGTTATTATTATTATTATTGCAAAAAATTGTACCTAATCAGACGACTTAATCACAGAAAATTCACTTCTGAGCATGCATGCGAAAGCATGAAAACAACTAGGCAAACCACTAGTTGCAAACATGGGCTCCTTAGCCGTGTTTGGAATCTTGCATGCCGTTGCAATTTTTTTCTAAATCATGAGTTACTTGAACGCAGTTGTTTATTTGATTACTTCAAAATGACTTTTCCATGTTGCAACTAACAGCGAGGCACTAATAGTCTTCTTCTTGCCTCAACTTCTGAACTTTCTCTTATCATGTCCTCAGGTATTCAGTATCCCACATAACTCCTTCAGTGTCATTTGAATATTTCCACAATAAATCTTTAACTTATTATATATTTGTTTCACAGCTCTTGAAGTTTTTTCCCTGTCCAAGGCATCGCCTCCCAAGGTTTCTCTTGAAAACCACTTTTGTAAGGTTTTGCAACCAAATAAGACGTTTTCTTAACCTGTATTTCATACAGTTTTGATCCTAAAACTGGGCTGCTTACTGGAACTGATGATGGGACGCTTGTTAACCTATTCCTCAGAAAATTTGGCAAATGCTCAGAAAAATCACTGTGCATCAGGCTTCTAATTTTCCAGGTAATCCCAATTCATGTCCCACTTCACACTAATTATGAAAATATTATCAATCTCTGCTGCTTGCTCGGCTTTGGAATACTCTCTCTTGATAGGTAGGGGTGTCAATTTTGGGTCACGTGTCGGGTTCGGGTTGAACCCGAAACTGACCCGACACTTTTCGGGTCAACCTGAACACGACATGTTTTTGCAAACGGGTCAGTTTTGTGGACCCGAATCAACCCGCTTTGACCACTAGTTTTGGGGTCCAAAAACTGGTCAATCACCGCTTTTCGGGTCAAAATGGGTCAATCTCGGGTTGCCGGGTCAAAAACGGGTTTTCGGATCAACAACGGGTCAATTTCGGGTCACACTAATTATGAAAATATTATCAATCTCTGCTGCTAGCCCGGCTTTAGAATACTCTCTTGATAGGAAATAACATTATATTTCTCGTGCATAAATAATAAAAAAAAAATCGGAAATTTCTTCAAATATTTTGTCCCGTAGACCAGTTTCCTCTGTTCTTCTGCAGATTATGCAGAAGGATGGGAAAAAGTTTGTTCAATTGCTTTCTAAATTGCTTGTTGTTAATTGGGCAACTTATGGAGATTCACAGCTGCCTTGCATTGTTCTTAGCAGGCTTTGGCTTGTCTCCTGTGTTTCTGGTTTAAGCACATCCTTGCAGGTTGGAGGTAGGGATTAGAAACTATTGCAAGCTTTACAATCACCTTGCACTTCTTTTTGGCACATCAGGTTTTTATCAGAACAATATTTATTGAGGATTTTATGCTCATATTTTTTGCCATGCGTGTCTTGAGGCTATGAATATCTAAATGTCATAATTTTTTTCCCAATCTGTAGTGTTTATGTATAACTTGGTACCGGTGAGACAATAATCTGCAACTGAACATTTGTCATTAATCTTATCCCAATTATTTGGAGTCAATTTAATAAGACCTCCATCTGAACTTTTATTTTGTGTTGTATGAAACTGGTAAATCATTTGTAGGGGAAGTTCTTTAACCTAATTTTTGGCCATGAAATATTTTTATTCACCTTAATTTTCTGCTCATTTGATAGTTATTCTGCATATCATCATATTTGATGTTTTGGCTATGTTATTGCTTATTGTTTTTACTCTTAGATACTTTTATAGTTTAATTGTTTCATTTGTTTTATGACATATTTATATGAGGGATAAGATAGATAAATAGTACACTTCAAGTTGCTTAATAGGTAAGCTTCCTAATGCGCGTTTAATTGATGGAATATCTACTGTAGCACGCTAAATTATTCTGTGCGAAATCCGGTTATAGAGCCGTGTTTGGATGCCAGTAAAATCATTACACGTGGCGTGCTTACGTGGAAAGTTAGGATATTCATTTGACTTCTTACTCGACCCGTTTGTCTTTTCAGACTTACTGCAGATGAAGAGAAATCCGCAACAAATAAGTAGTAAATAAGCAGAAAATGCGTAACATATACGCAACAAATGCTCAACAAATACGCAATAAAATTCTCAATCAATACGCACATTTTACGCAACGAATACGTAATAAATACTCATTCAATACGCAAGTCAAATAAATATCGCGGACTTTTAACTTTCCACGTAAGCATCCGAATACAGCTCTATAATTGAATTCCGCACAGAATAATTTCTCCTGTAGCACAGCAGCCCTAAAATGCCTTACAGAAGGGTGCTTTACTATCACATTTATTTTTTTATTTTATTTTACTTTCCTATCACATTTATTGATGTCTGACATTCTTAGATTTAGGGTTTAGAGTTTATCCAACACATAAAACCCAATAATCATTAAATAGGACATCTTATATTTTATCCTATTTCTCTGCTGAGTTTTTTGTGATTATTTTTTTGGCTGTCTAATTGGCGAGAAAGAGAAGGGGAAAGAGAAAGTGGGAGAGTAGAGACGTTAGAGAGAAAAATGTGTGAGAGAGTGTGTTATATTTTAAAGTTATAAAATATTTCTTGTACCGCCTATTAAAATTTTTTGTTTTTCAAACTTTAAAGTTATAAAAAATATCTATTAAAATTTTTTCAAATTTCAAAGGTTTAAAAAATATATATTAAAATTTTAATAGTTATATTTATTTAATATTTTAATTAATTTTAATATATATAACTTTTGATTTATTGTAATTAATTTAAAATTTTTAAAATAGCTTTTGAATTATATTTTAAAGATTTAATAAAATTAGCTTTAAAATTTGAAAAACTTTAAAAATAGAATTTTAAAAATTGAAGTATTATAGCTATTATATTTATTTTAAAATATAACTCCTCTCCTATTTTTCTCTCTCTATAGGGTCTCTCTTCCACTTTCTTTTTCCATTCTCTCTTCCACATTCTCTTTCTCGTTAATAAGACAAATAATAATAATAATAATTTTCAAAAAAATTCAACAATAATAATTTTCAAAAAAATTCAACAGAGAAATAGATTAAAATAAAAAACGCAAAAAAAAAAAATATTTATTTTAAAATATAACTCTCTCCCAATTTTCTCTCTTTATGGTCTCTCTCCCACTTTCTTTTTCCCCTTCTCTCTCCCACTTTCTCTTTCTCGTTAATAAGACAAATAATAATAGTAATATTTTTCAAAAAAATTCAATAGTGAAATAGATTAAAATACAAAAAAAAAACATTGTGTTTTAACAGAAAATGCAATTCCTAGTTGCGTTTTCTAAATTAGAAAATGTTATTTTTTTCCGTTTTCAAACAAAAAATTAAACGTACAATACACTTTTTGTCCTTTTTAAATTTAATTTATATCACGTTCATTCTCCTAAGTCCTACATGAAGCATGATCTTTTTAAAAATTTGCCCAATATCTAAAGATCATGCATGAGAATTCTCAAAAACTTTTTTTTTTTCTTATCAAGTGGCCGGTTAGTCTTGGTAGTCTTAAACATACTACTTCAGGCTTCCTATGTACAGACCAAAACGTCAAACCATACATAGTTTAAAAAAAAAAAGGAAATGCCAATACAGATATATGAGCCCAAAAAAAAAAAAAAGAAATCCACAGCAAAAAAAAGACTATGTTGCTACAAATGACTAAAAATTCAAAAGAAGGATAAAGAAATTCTACAAAATATTGCCAAAAAGCCATACCTTTAAAAGAAGAAATAGCTCCAAAAATCATAATATAAAATTTTCATTGAGCCATTAATTTACCACAAATGAACAATAAAAATGAACAAACAGACGTCGAAAGTACTATGGTGTTTAATGAAGTGCTTATACTAATTGAAAGAAATATATTTATATGCACGAAAAATCAAATTGATGCTGATGGATGATTTGTAACCCTATGTGCAATATTTATAAGAAAATTTTAATTTATTCAAATGTAGGCTCCTAAATCATCATTAGTTAGTGTAATATAAGATTCAAAATAAGAGAAATTTTTTCATGATTAGTGAGTGTAATATAAGATTCAAAATAATAGAAATTTTTTCATTAGAAGTAAGAATGATGGTTTTGTCAAGACCAATATCAAGCAATACCGAGCAATTCCCCGGTTTTGCTAGGTATTGCTCGGTATTGGTCTTGAAAGAGCGGTATTTCTCGTTATTACCAAGTAATATCTAGCAATACCGAGCAATACCGAGCAATATACGAACATAGCAATACCGGGTTCCGGTCCGGGTCGCGTCGTCGGGCCGCACGATAAAGAGTAAGAGCACGTGGCGACATGTTATTGGCGTCCGGATGTAGAGCTACGTTAGGTGTCCTGACCAAATAAAAGTTCCATGTCGTGAGCAATTTGTTGCCTTTTTTGCATATTAAACTTCATTTTCGTTCTTTTAAAGATGTCCTTACAACTTAGCACAAGTTGATGAGCATTACTTCTCCCTAAGCATAAGAAGGTAATAAATCTAATTATTATGGATGAACACCCTCTTAACTCTATCATTTCTGAATTCCTTTCAAATTCCCTTAAACATTTTAAAAATAATATTGATTCATAGAAATATGAACTACATAGACATAAGAAAAACAACATACAAATAAAAGTACACAAACACCAAGAGAAAATTAAAATATACAAAAATATATCCACTTTAAAAAAATAACAACCATTAAAAAACATACAACCACAACTCTTCACTTTGTATAAATAATTAAACAATTATATAAATTAGAAAATGGAATTATATTTCTTGAAAAACATGGTAAGATATCTATCAAATAAATTTAGCATACCTTTGGAAAAAAAAATTCAACAGTAAGATTGAATGAAGCTTGAGACATAAGATCCCCTCACAGGCCATCATAAGGAAAATAATTTTAGAGCTTTCTAAGGATTTTAGGATTCAGGGTTCAAGTATTAAAAAAAAAAAAAAAGATTATAAATTTTGAATTTGTTAGCATAATTTAAGAACAAGGGGATGAATATAACATATGTTATAATCGTTGCTAAAACTATCTTTTTAAAAATCTAATAAACGTTGCAAAAAAAATGCAGTTAATTGTAGTAGTGATTTAAAATGCTGCAATACGACATTTTTAATTAGTAGTAGCTTAAAAAATGTTTGTTATATAATGCTACAAAAAGAGAATGAAAATTTAAGGTCGGTTTGGGAGGATTGCAGCTTTTTTGCAAACTTGATTGTAAAGTTGTTGTGAAAAAAGTAACTTTTTAAATGCTGATGTAGAAAGTAATTTTATATCACAATTTTTTTTTTGAAAATAACGAAAAAATAGTTTCCAAATAGAAATTGTGGATGTGGTTTGAAAAATAAAATAGTCAGAAGGTCATTTCAAATGAAACAATTATATATATATATAATAACTCAAGTTTATTCGAAACAAACTTTAAACCTACAAGAGGATGGAAATTTGCTACAAATCTTTTTTGGCCCACACTAAGGCTTCGTTTGGGACGGCTTTTTTATTGTTTTCTAAAACGGAGTTTTAGAACAAATTTTTTTATTTTTGTACTAAAACTTCGTTTTAGAAAGCAATAAAAAAACCGTCCCAAACGAAGCCTAAATTGTTCACACGATGCAAATCACAACCCTAACTCTACCTATTTTTAGATGATTTTGATTTTTCACAAGAAAATAAGATTTTCAAAAAAAAAAATAAAAAAATATTGAATATACTTGAGTATGGCTCCATTGGCATTTATCTTTAGTACATTACAAATCAAACAAAGAAGCCTAATTTTAAATCGAATAATTTAATTTAATTTTTATAAATTTAATCTAAATTAATTTAATCTTATATAATGTTTTTGTCATATATATTCATATATATATATATAATAATTTTAGACTAATTAAAAATATAAATATAATATTTAATTATTTATATATTATATTTAATTCAAATTAAATTCAGTGATTTATAGATTCATCATTCTAAATTTTTTATAACAACATTTTAACTTAATTTCTTCTCATAATCATTAGCACAAACTTGTATGGGTCTTTTGGAAGCTTTATGGCCGAATATATGAAGCACTACCTAGATTCTCTCATTTCCAATGAATGTCTCCCACTGGCGTTCATCCTGACCGTTCATTCCAACAAAGAAATGATCTTAAGATAGAGCACATATGCTCTCTTATCATGATAAAGTTCCATTTTAGGTGTTGAAAGTTCTCTTTCGGCTTTCATAGTTTAGATAAAGGGGGCTTTCGTGAACTTAAACAAATCATCTAATGATTAAGCTAATTAATATGGGCAAGTAAGATAGTGCCATAGTAAAAACTTGTAAAATTAATATGAGCATTCAATTTTCAATTTCAACACATTTATAGTCAAACTAAACTTCATCATAATATGAACCCAACGACGGCAAAAGTGATCTAATTTTAGCATGAATGAGCCTAAATCAAGGTCCCACAACATAATTGAAAATTTCAAGATATTAATTGGATGGCCAAATGATCTCCAAATTGGGCATGATTACATTCGAATCAAACATCTTAACGAGGCAAATTCAACAAGCCTTAAGGCACTTAAATGTTCAATGGACACTTTATGATCAAGGAAATCAATATGGATCGTTTGATATATTGTTCTAAATAATCCCTCACTCTTCACAAGAGGGGGGTGGGGGGTGGGGTGGGAGTTGGAGCGTGAACTTAGCTTGAGATTCAAGAGATCTCTTGGTCTCTAAATATCCCAAAGCATGATGAGCGCATTTTCTAAGTGTTGTCTTAAATCTCTCCCAACTTTCGAAACTTGACTCTCCCTCAAATTAGGCAATAGATGTGATATAATTCCTAAGTTTGGCAATTTTTGACGATGAGAAATACTTAGCTAGGAATTTATATGCTAACTCATTCCAAGTGGTTATAGAGCCTGGGAGCAAAGAATTCAACCATATCTTAGCTTTGCCACTTAGTGAAGATAAGACTAATCTAAGTCTAATAGTATTATCACTGACACAATTATACTTAAATATTACACAAATTTTTAAGAAGCTAGCTAAGTGTAGGTTAGAAGCCTTAACAAGAGTTCACCCAATCTGAAAATTTTGAATCATCTGAATTATGGCAGGTTTCAATTTAATATTATTGGCCTGGATAGCATGTTTATTGATACTTTGGTAGATTCCTTCAACAACAAGGTTAGCACTATCTAAGAGGTCTAGGATGGTCTTGATCTTGTACTGGTTCAGACATCTCTTAAATCTTTTTATTTTTATTTTTTATTTTTATAAGGTTTATTTCTATCTCAAAATCAATTAAGAAGGTCTCCTCATTAAATCAACTAAGCATGCAATAATGATGCAACAAAATAAAATAAAGATCATAAACTAAAAAAATAAAAAAAATATTTTTTAATCTTTTTGAAAATTTTAACAAACACAACAAAAAATAAAAATATAGGATATGAGTAGGTCTAAATAGCACTTATTTCAATAATATACTTTAAAATTGCAATACACATTAATTACTTCCCTGACAATACCATGATGGGTGAAAAATGTGGTCAATGATTTGAGCTATACATTGAGCTAACATAAAATATGAATATGCTTAGTTTTTCTTTGATATAAAAATAATGAAAGCCTACTAAATATGTAAGCACATATGTCGATCAAGTAATAAATGGATAGAGAAGAGTGTCGATCTTAAGAGAAAGTGTTCAACTTAATTGTAATTAAACTACTATTTAATCTATATGTAACATTTATCCTATTGAATGTAAATAGATATTTTTGAGTTTTTACCACTTAATGGAGACTTGAAATTGGATACTAATATAAATAAAGTATTTTGGACTAATGAATGCAAAATAATATAGTTTTCTTAATGAGACTATTAAATTTAGATGTGAATAAGAGCATATGCATCCCTAGATCTCTATCGAGCATGTAGGTGTGAAAAGAGAGGTTTATGACCTTCCTACTATTAGAATATCTCTATAGAATTACTTAGAAGGTTTAACATCCTATGCTTAGGTATTCTAATATTCTATTTCAATACTCCTATTTATTCTAATATTCTTATGTTAAGGTAATAAATCAATCTATATATTAACTACTTATATGACCATTATATGTATTTAACTAAGAATGAGGGATATCGAAAATAATGTTATTATTTTTCTATCTCTATATTACTTTATTCGTCACATTTACTTGGGTATATTAAGTCGGGTTTTTATAATTTTTATATCAAAGAAATCTAAGTATTGTTTAGGAATTGATAGAGCCCTAAATTATTTTCACAATTCTTTAGGTTGCTCCACCACCCCCATCACCCTTTAAGTGTTTTATGTCATAATAATGTTCTTTATAGGCAATGAAAAAAATTATTATTCTTCAATGAATACTGCTATCTCAGTGAAAATAATATTATTATTTTTATTATTAAACTTCAATCATTAATAACAACATAAAAACCTAATTTTCATATATGTTTCCTTTTGGTGCACTCCATGAATGTATTATCATGCTATGTATTCCTAATTTAATTCTCACGATTTAGTTGGTTACTAGCAAGTTTTCTAATAGTGATAATCTCTTATATTTTTTCCTTAGAAAAAAATTCACGATATCTCAACCAAACAATCAATACGAAAACTTTAATTCTTACCTCCATTATTAAACATGATAGAGTAACAATTACTCTCTGCATCATCATTTTTTCTTAAGAGAAGCTAATGTGTCAAGATAGTGAAAAACTAAAGATTAGTAGCATTAAAGAACTACTTTAAGGGAAATTGCATAACACTCAAGAAGCTCATAAGTTTGAAAGCATTTAATTATATTCTACCTTACACCCTAAAATTTGTGTGTTTCTAGCAATGTAATGTTTCTTCATATAGATAGCTAGTTTGGATATTTGAATGCACAATAAAGTAAATCAAATGAATTAATTTTATAAAAGATAATGAGGACACATCCTTATTCCTCAGGTTTGAATATCTTTGACCACAATTTAAATTCTAAAGCAAATGTTCAAAATAATATTTGAATAAGATTGAATATTACTTGTATCTAATTTTGAAACTAATAGTCAAACCTTTAGTTTTAAAAAGAAGTATGAATTTTATTCAAACGGGGTTCATATAAGTGTGAAACTTATTTAAATCTAGTATGAATCTAATTTTGAAGCTAATAGTCATTTTCTTAATAAATTCAATATATATATTAGTACTTCATTTGAATAGGGTTCTAACTCGTAATATAAGTTTAGGAATTGAACCTTACTTAAAGCTAAATATATTATGGGTTTGAAAAAAGGTTCAAACCTAAAACAAACTCATTTAACTCTCATTTTTTGACATAGGATTCTACTCTATTGTTCTATGCTCCAATTCAAACTTAGCTATAGAATCCATCGCCTTGCCTCATTCCTACTGCAATTTAGAAGGGCGATTGATGATGGGAGAGACAACATATGAATTCTAATCCAAATTAAAAAAAAAAAAAAGTAAAGCTCACCGTTTCTATTGGAATTGGGATAGTGTGAGAGTTTGATGAAGACTTCGAGCTACAATAAGATAAAGGAGAAGGGTGACACTAAATCAAGTAAATTCAAAATTTGCTAGAGAATAATCTTTAAAAGGACATGCTCAATGTGTGTGTGCACGTATATATGTGGGTATATATATATATATATATATATATATATATATATATATATATATATAATATTAGTATTAGGATTAGAAAAAAAATTGATAAATCAAGTTAGAGCACTTATTTGATTAAAAAAATATAAGAGATTTATTTTTAAATTATGAGAATTATAAGGCATATAAAGTCAGAATATTTTGCTAAAATATATTAAATTTATAGAATTTTCAATAATGTAATAAAAAGAGGAAAAAAATATGAAGCATGATGTAATAAAAAAAAATTTGTTAAGAGAAACCTACGGTTATGATGGTGTCTCTGTTCCCGCACGGGCTTGAATCCGAGTATTCGACGCAAGACCTCATTTTTAAGAAAAATTATTAAGTGCGGAGTGCAGACGGGAAGAGCACCGTCTGCACACACACAGGGTACCAAGCGGTACTTAGTGGTACCCAGCGGTACCGAATGGTACATAGCTGAATTTTATACTAGTGTGCGGACGGTTCTTCCCCGTATGCACTCCGCACCTAATAATCTCTCCATTTTTAAATATTTATTTGCTGATGACGATGATATCCGCCTCAGCAGCTGCAAGGCGGGAGTTTCCGACGTTAAAACTCCGCGGTAAAAAATCCTTTTAATTTTTGTGGGACTTCCGTGGTGAAAAATCCAAATTCCCAAAAGAGGAGAGAGAGCGAAGGGACAGAGAAAGCAGAGCAGTCACGCGAATCGAGAGCTTTTTAGTTTTTCCTATTTTCTTATGATAAAAAATTCCGATTCCTGCAATTGTAGTTTGGCTCGCTCCCTTGTTTTTCCTTGCGATAAGGTAATGATTTGCCGGCGTCAGGAGGGAAAACAAAGGGTCTTGGCGCTGTCTGAGATGGATTATCTATCAATTTGCCCATAAGGTCGCTTTTTTCCTTTCATTTTAATTTTTAAACTTAGCATGGACTGTGGAGTTTTGTCTGTACTGTTTTTTCGCGAGTTACGCTTACTGTTCTGAAAAAATGTTACGGTGTCCTGTTTCTATTTTTCTTCGAAATGAACTTGTTTGAACCCCATTCATTAGCTTATTTGAACTTTCTTCTTAAAATTAAAAAAAACTTCTTTTCTAGCGCAGCTAATTTTTCTCTCAAGAGATTTAGATTTGAGGTTTTATGTATATATTATATATGTGAATTTATGATTATATTTTTTTAATGTAGCATAAATAAAGTTAAAAATATTCTTTTTCAAAAGATCTTGCTTTTATGTATATCGAGGCTTGGTGCGCTCCTTGTGGTTTCAGTTTGAGATTCTGTGATTGCCCCCTTCAAAAAAAAATTTTTTTTTGGTGAAACCCATTCAAAATTTTCGGTTTTTAGGTGGTGCTCTTGATTTGATTGCTGTTCTGTTTTGTTTTCTGAATTCCTAAAAAATGAAGGTAGCCATTTTTATTCTGATTTGTTGTTTTTTAGTTGAGGCTTCGCTGTGTATTGAGGTCTTTTAACTCGTCACCCACACCGCCAAGAACCTCAAGGACAAAACCCCCCATCTTGGTTTTTCTCCTGCTGATAATGTGCTTTTAAGTTCAGTATCCAGCAGGGAAACCAAGAGCATCTTGGCCTCTGCTTGAGAATGTCTTGAGTTTCCCACCTCCACCTCACTGATTCTCTCATGGAGAAGAAAGTTTTTGGAAAAACCCTAGCTCTGCAATACCTTATTTGCCTATTCTTCCTCCTCTCCCAAATCACAGGAACCTCCTTCTCACCATTTTCTGATTCAAACTTATCGCACCCTCCAAGTTCTTCCCCACCATCCAATCTTCATCCATCCTCAAGCCGTGCCAGTCTTAGGCGAATCCTCCTTGGTATCCTTTTCGGCTCCCTCACTGGTGCTGTTGCCTCCATCGTCTTCCTCTTCTCGATCCGTCTATTCCTCCTGTTTGCCAACCGTACCCCAATACTCAAAGGCCCAGTCATCTTCACCCCCAAAATCTCTCCTAAATCTCTGAAAGTTATTTTTTCCGGCAACGATGAATCTCTACAAATGCTTGGTTCCAGCCCCAATGGCAAGTACTTCAAATTATCACTCAACAATGAGGTGACAGTTGCAGTAAAGGTGCTTGAATCCACTTGCTCTAGTGGTTCCCCTGGAACAAATTCCAGTTCATGGAAAAGGAAAGTGCAGAGAGAGCTTGAATTGCTTGCAAAGGTTAGCCACCGGAATGTGATGAGCTTGAGAGCTTACGTACGAGACCATGATCGGTTCTCTTTGGTGTATGATTATATTTCAAATGGAAGCCTAGAGGATGCCATGAAAAGGGTGAGATTGAATCGGTTGAGACTGGGATGGGAGTTGAGACATCGGATTGCGATAGGGATGGCGAAGGGTTTGAAGTATCTACACTTCGAATTCATTCCAAGGATTTTACATTACAATCTGAAGCCCACAAATGTGTTGCTAGATGAAGGTTTCGAACCAAAGTTGGGAGATTGTGGCTTGGCGAGGCTAGTAGTGGCTGGTGTGGATGCGCCAATCTCCTCTTGTTATGTTGCACCAGAGTGTTTTCAGAGTTGCAGGTATGGTCTAAGTTCTAACTTTTAATTATGTTCATGATTCAAGTTGATAAGGTGCCCATACGAACTCCACTTTTATGGGTTTGTGTTTTTTGCTAAATAAGAACTTGTTTCACTTCAAGCATCTGAGACTTGTGCTTGATCAAATTCTGGCCCCAAATAGTTAGAATCTTGCTAAGGGCATCTCCAACCGAAGTCCAAATGCATGAATGGAGTTGTTCGCGAGCTCTAGCCGAACGGCAAAACTTCTGGTATTTGGTTTTAGGTGAACATTGTGACGCCAATATTGGCGTGCACTGTTCACCCGCGTTATTTTTCTGTCTCTATCGGATTTGTTAAAAAAATGCGCTAAGGAGGAGACAGGAGGTTATCTTCTACGAAGGGAGCAAAATGGAGTTTGATTGGAGATGAATCACGTCATTTTTTAGTTACACTGCATTTTGAAGTGAAAAATGAGATTTTTGGTTGGAGATGCCCTAAGATTATGTTGATGTCGTTTGCGCATTTAATCTGAATTCTGCTAACGTTGATCATAAGTGGTTATGTTAATTTTTTATTGTTAGTTTCCCTTAACAGTGATGTGTGATGACTGGGCTACTGTGTTTGAAATTTATTAATGACTTGCTGCAAACTCTGCAGACTGGATTATTCTCATTGTTGTTGCTACTATGCAGCAAGTTGTTGTTGTTTTTTTAATCATCCACATAAAGTTTTACCCTTGATTGATGCTTTACATTTTACTGCAAATTTTGCCTATTTATTTATGAGCGCCAGAGTTTTTAAGCTATTGTACTATTTATCAGCATTTTGATAAGTTCTCAACATTTGGTTTCTTGTTGTTGGGTGTCAAGATATGCTTTGAAGACTATGTATGACTTGCGCTATTCTGATGGGAACTTGGAATTTGGTGCTAATTTCATTATGAAGTTGGAGTTTTTTGTTTTATTTTAGGGATTTTTATATACATAACATCTAAAACTATTGAAAATACATATTGAACACATAAATTTTATTTTTACTAATATACCACCTAAAATCTCCATTTCTTTCTATTATATCACTCCATTGAAGCGATAAGATAATTGTATTCACTGTGAAAGGATGTCATTGACAGGAAGACGATCGCCGATAGTGATTTTTGATGGAAGGTTTAAACGGAATGTTAGAATTGATTAAAAGATCGGTTTTAGGTGGTATATTAGTAAATATAGAAGTTTAGGTGTTAAATATGTTTTTTCAATAGTTTTAGTTTTAGGTGTTATGTATATAAAAATCCCTTTATTGTATTATTGTTCTCTGTGTATCTGTTCTGTATCTTATTTCTTGGGCGTTCAGCTTTAATTAGAATTGATTTAGTACAGATTCATCTGAACAAGGAGAATCCATAACTATAGATAGGCAATACAAGTGAATTTTGGTTATCATTTCTCTTACAAATATTAAGCAAGCTCAGATACCTATAACGTTTCAATTGTGAAACAAAAAATGCCATTTTCCTTACCATCCCTCTCATATTTGCAAACTGCATCATGTTCCAATGAATTTTCCACCAAGTATTTGTCAAAAGGGGACCATACAGATAGATCATTCATTCTTCATGATACTTATACATAATTGATTCTCTAAATCAAATAACTATGAAATATGTTCTGTTTTATTGAACAGGTACACTGATAAAAGCGACATATATAGCTTTGGAATGATCCTCAGCGTGTTGTTAACAGGGAAAGATCCTTCGGATCCATTCTTCATGGAAGAGATGGGGAGGGGCGGTCTTGGCCCGTGGCTGAGGCACTTGCAGCAGGTTGGAGAGGCACGAGAAGCCCTCGACAAAGGAATGCTAGCTGAAGGAGAAAAAGAGGAGGAGATGTTGATGGCAATCAGAATTGCTCTTGTTTGCCTTTCAGACTTGCCTGCTGATCGTCCCTCTAGCGATGAGCTCGAAGCAATGCTTACACAGCTCCACAGCTTCTGATACTCAGACTTCGTTTGGGACGACTTTTTTATTACTTCTTAAAACTGTTTACTAGTAAAAAATTAAAAATTTTGTACTAGAAAGTTATTTTAAAAAGCAATAAGAAAATTGTCCTAAACGAAGTCTCAGAATCTCTTTGTGCATATTAGCTCTCATGGTTATGATTGTCTGAATTTCTTTCGGTTTCATTGATGCCTAACCGTTTGGGAGTTTGCCGTGAGCTTCAGCCTTCAGCTATGCTATGAATTTTGATATTTGCATTTAGAATTGTGCAGCCTAAGGCCTCTTTAGTGTTTGTATTGTTTTGTTGACTCTTTTTTAAATATATATATTTCTTCGTTATGTTAGCCCCTTAGCTTTGAGGAAAATTTGCTTTGAGGAAAATTATTAAGTATGGCGTCCGGATTTGTCCAGGGGCGAATTCAGATACGCCATATCTCCTGGGGCCAGTGCATTCAAGTGATATGACGCGTCCAGATTCACCTTCAGACCGACTCCGAACGGTTCGAACACCACACATAATAATCTCTTTTTGGCTTTGATTCCTATATATGGCTCTAGCTGCAATGTGTGGCTTTTAAATGCATTTCTGTAAGTTTTGACCCAGTTGTTGGCTCTTGACGATATTGTTGCTTGTGAGTCTTGTCTTACTAGCTCAAGCATGAATCTCTCTCTCTCTCTCTCTCTCTCTCTCTCTCTCTCTCTCTCTATCTATATATATATATATATATAAAATGCAGTAAACGTGAATGAAAAGGCTGACAGGGGGCAGGCATGCATGTGGGAGTACTGGAAAGTCTTTTGATATCTGCCCCACAGAGAGGGAGAGTGAGAGAGAGAGGGCGCCCATGGATTACAAAGCAAAAGAGAGAAGTGGAAAAGCTGAAGGCAGCAAAAGAAAGATCGGGCTTGGTGTTGAGTTATTAAGCCTAATTGACTTTGCTCCCCCATGCTTAATGCTAATGAGATAAGTTTTAATTAAGCATTATAAAGTGAGGGAATTTTTTTTAATGTTTTTTGATAAACTTTGTAGGCTTATTAATATTGTAATTGCCATTGAATAGGGATGCCAAAAAATCTCATTCACTAACAACTTAATAATTAATTCACTTTATAAGTTGTTATATTAACTCTCTGTGGTTAATTTTGAAATCACAAGAAAGTAGTAAGCTCTTAGAATAAAATATCTTTTTATTAAATTTAATAAATTGATAATTAATTACAAATTTATTTTAATTACTAGCCACATTTTTCATTCAAAAAAATTCTCTTGCATAAGGTACATAATGGAGCTTATCAATAATTAAAAATCTCAAGAATGGACTCACTTTCATTTCATATCTAGCCAAATATACATAGAAGCCTCTTATTTGGAGATAGATAGCTTGCATACATAGCATATTTCTTATGATGAAGCATTTATTTGTAAGCATGATTTTAATTAATATATATCAATGTCATCTTAATATGCATGATAATGATTGTCTTGACCCAAATAGGACTGTACGTCTATTTGAGTAGTTTTGATTGTATATAATTGGGTTTTCTCATATATGCATTCCTCATTCTACTATAAAGTATAAGTGATCTTTTCAATCCACCTCTCAACATTCATTTGTTTAACAATTCTAAATTTTCTTTTCTTAATTTGAGATCACAAATCTAACTCTAGATGATGTAATTTACAATCACTGATAGAGCACTTCACGATTAGGTTGGGCTGACTGCCTTCATAGTTTCGTGATTTCAAGTTTGATAGTATAGATAATGAACTCATGAAATTATGACTAGATTGTTTCTATATATTTTCTAAGCTTCTAACTTTTATGTATCACTTCATTGAGCATTTTCACTCTCTTTTGATTTTGGTAATTCAAAAATAATTATTGTATACATTTTTTATGTGGAGAGAGAGTTGTCTCACTTGGTTAGTGTGATGCCACATTCCTAAGCACCTAACTTTTATCTATCACCTCATTGAGCACTTTCATTCTCTTTTGATTCTGGTAATTCAAAAATAATTATTGCATAAATTTTTTATATGGAGAGAGAGTTGTCTCACTTGTTTATTGTGACTTCTTAGAACCTAAATAAAAAAATTGTTTATTTTTTTAATCTTTTTAATATGATCAGAGTTACTAATTATCCATTAATTTAATAATTCTTGCAAAACCTAAAAAAATCATATGCATCGAAATGAAATTCTATATTCATTCATTCATAATGCAATTTACAATAGCTTATAGATCAAACAATAAATTAATCTATCTTTCATCTCCTAACTATATAACAACAAAATAAAGCCTAAAAACACTGATCAACCTCACTCTTTAGGATCATAACTACTTCTTTGACCTGAAATCATAACCACATAATGATCTTACAAAGCCCAACAAACAACCAAAATTACAATGCTTTTGATGCAAGGCCCTAGAATCAATATGCATACTTATCTCAATCTTCATAAAATCAGTAATCATCAGTATATACAATAAATAATTTATAAAATCACAATAATAACCAAAATGAATAGTAGATCGAAAGCATCTCACATGAATATATTAACATATAACAAAACAAATAAAAGGTTATAAAACAATGTCAGGAGTAGTATAATAAAATATATGTTGATTATCTATCAATTATATTTATGCCAATAATTTTATTACCCACTTATATCAATCATCATGCCATATATCAGTATGTCATATCAGTATGATGATTAATATGTTTATCAATGTCTATCTTTGTCCTTGTCATATGTTAAGTTATGTTATATCAGTTTTAATATTGGTTTTATTAGTTCCAGTGACGGAACCACGTTCAGCTCAAGGGGAAAATTCACCCCCCCAATCTAAATCTCGTCTTTCGTCCTAATCGCACGAATATGAGTGAAAGAGCCGCACTCCGCAATTAGCACTCGTGTTTTCCTCATAGCTCCCTCTTCTTCTTCTTCTTCTTTGTGCCATGAGCAGATCTCCACCTTTCCCCTCTCGGTTGTCGATGACCAACTACCACTTCTTCATGCTTATACGTTCACGATTGTTGGCATCCATGATAGCAGCCATCCTGCCCATCCTGCGTGTCCATATTCGTCGAAGCATCTTGTTTAGTTCTTTCTTTGGCTTATCTAGTGAGCCTCTTCATCTTACTCAATTTCATGAACCGTGACCTTTTTAGTAATTTTTTTTTTAAAGTTGAGTTTATTTTTTCTATTTTGTTAAAAATTTGGCAATGGTGAATGGTGGAACAAGTTTTGCATTTGTTATGTGCTTCTTATTTGTACGGTGTGCCATTTTTTATATCTTATCTTTTTTTGTTCCACAACTTCACAACTGTGAGGCATAGACAACATTCAATAATTGTTAGGGTTGTTTGACATATTGTACACACACTAAAAACTAAAGATGGATTAGCATAACAATCATGTACCCCAATCTTATCCATTCCCATCTCATTAAGTAGGCACAACACATAAATTCTCAATTGTTAGGGAATGTGAGAGAATTACACCAAATAGTTGAGAAAATATTTTTAGCGTGGAAATGTAGGCTATTTTTTGTCAGAAAATACAAAATAGAATGAAAAACTTGTAATTTTGTTATTCAACAATTATAATGCAATATAAGAATTTGTTTTGAAAAGCATGTAGTTTTGAATTTATTTAACAATTATATATATATAAAGTTTGCGCACCCCCCTTTTCCAAAAAACTAAGGCTGGTTCCGTCCCTGACCAGCTCTATATCAATTGTATCTATCAATAAATTCATAAGATCATATGTAAATGTATGTAAACATGGATACAATTATGAATAGCAAGACAATGTATCCAACTAGTTACATGGTGATTTCCTGTATCTTATATCAGCATCAAGTGTTAGGTGGCTATCTTGTACGGTCGTTACTCCAGTTAGTCAACGTATCTTATCCCCTTATGACTCCCCATCTTATATTTTATATTGTGATTACACCATAACCCATAATTTATAAGAAAGCATGTCGGCCCACCCTTATGTATGAAATATCATAGTCAAACCAACCTAAATTATTTTATAAATAGCCAATCTTTCTTGCAATGCCACATTTATCTTATACCAATCATATCATTTTTTATATAAATTTACTATCATGTACGAAATGCAATTAATCAATGAAATATAAGAAATTTATACGCTTTTTATTTACTTTAGAAAATCATTAAATTTAATAATATTACGGTCAAAATGCTCATATAAATTATATTTATCATATAAAAAGTTATACATTAAAAGTTCAATAAATCAAATGAAAATATATTTTTATTAATTTGGAGGATATTAAATTCATCAAACATCAAAACCACTGAAAACAAAGATAGTATTCAGATTATCTACCACGATTAGGATAAATCCCATAGTAGAATTAACAGACAAAAACTGATATGAATTGTCTTCTCTCTCCTCTCTCTCTCCTCCTCCCCTCTTCCTCTTCTCTCTTCCTTTCCTTACCTTACAAGCATCTAGAATAGGGATGTGTGGGATGTTGGTAGTGAGATGTGGAGATTTATATAATAAAAATATTTTTCGATGCCCAATGCCCAACACCATGGCGCCCAAGACCAGCACTATTGTACGTGTTGGATGCTGCCTCCTAGAGTTATTGTAGATTATAGAGCAATTTTAATAAGAGGTAATCTATATTTATATTAAATTAATTCATATGTGAAATTTCAATCAAAGAAATATAATTCCACTTCATCTTTTTTTTTTTTTCAAAATTTAAAATTTTTTTATCAACATTACTATTTAATTATTTTTTATTTTTATTGAACTTTTAATTTCTTTACTGTGCAATCAGATCAGGTGCAATGAAAGTTACTATAATTTTTTTATATTGTAATATAATTGGCAGGCATTTGAATTCATAATTTTGTTTTTGTTGGTTGTCAAATTTAGAAACATAAGAAGCTATTGAGCCTTCATACATTGTTGTAACTGAGCTTATAGGAGTTTAACAAATTTTGATATTAGCAATTATAGCTAATGTTCTTTCAAGGAAATTTCTTGCATTTTAGGTACAAGATTTGCAATATATTATTTTAGTTATTTATCCAATTGGTTCACCATATGTTTTAGTATTAGAATTTGTAACATTAATGAAATTTAAGGCTTTTTCTTTTTAGTATTGAAAAAAATTATTTTAGAGTTAGTGATGTATGGCGCTAAAACAATGTTAATGAGAAAGTAATGAGGAGGTTAAATGTGAATGTTGAATTGCAGAAATCTTTGAAATAATTTAGTTTTGAAGAATAAAGTTGTTTAAGTTGGCCTTATAAATTATATAATTATTTATTTATAACATATTATATAAAAATTAATTATTATTTATATGCTTTGCATTTGATTAATAGTTTATAACATATTAGTCAAATATATGTGTATTTTTTTTATAAAAATTAATTAATTAAATTCAATTTGAAGTTATAAGTTTATTTTTTTTTATTTTTAACTCATATTTGATCTTATGATAGAATATATCTTCCAATTTGAATCATCAATTAAATAAGAAGCAATATTTTTTTGTTGAATAATGTATTCCATTGATATTAGAGACTGAATAAGCATCTCAATACAATAAATAAATATTCAATTGGTAACATAAATGATAATTAAAATATATCCATATAGGAGCAAGATGTGCTTGTGACATATTTTAAATTATATATATATATATATATATATATATATATATATATATAATAATTATATATATATCACTCAACAACATAATTTTTTTATCAATAATTAATTAATATATATCATTTGTTATTCGGCATCGTCAATATATAATGAGTTTCAAATACTATTTAATCATATTGTTAGGAATCAAATTCTCTTTAGAATTATGCATATTTTTTATCATTAAACAAAATATAATATGTAGAATTATTAAATAAATCTTTTTTAAAATAAGCAATATAGTCCATAATTTTTTATTTAATTTTTTTAATTAATTTTGAAAGTTTTATAAACATGTATTTAAATTAGTATTACAAGTGGGCTATTTTGGAACTTTTATTACGTCCTCTGACCGGACGTAGATCTACGTTCGGTCAAAGGATTGTTACTCGATTTTTGCTCGGTATTTGGTCAGTATTGTTAAGTATTGTTTGATAATAACGAGGAATACCACTCTGGGAAGACCAATATCGAGTAATACCGAGCAATACCGAGTATTACCAAAAAATACCAAGTTTTGTTTTTCTAGAAAAAACTCGATATTTTTTGATATTACTCGATATTGCTCGGTATTAATCAGTTTTTATCTTCACATAATAATATTTTCCGTTATTATTGATATTCCTCGATATTTGCTCGGTATTTCTTATTTTGTGACTAAAAATCTTAGTGCCGGCCGAACCTAGCTCTACTTACGTTCACGGGAACAAATAAAAGTCGCTATTTTGGGCATGAGGAAAGAGAAGCTAGCAAGCGCTTGCCATCCTCCCGAGTACCGATTGCGCTCTGGTAATCTCTTCATTTAAAGAGGCTTTTACTCTCTCATGGCAGCCGCCAAAGAGATTCGGCGCCCAATCGCTGCTACGATCCGCCTCACCGTCCCTGCTGGCGCCGCCCGACCGGCTCCTCCCGTTGGTCCTGCTCTCGGGCAGTACCGGCTTAATCTCATGGCCTTCTGCAAGGACTTCAATGCCCGGACGCAGAAGTACAAGCCGGATACCCCCATGGCAGTCACCATTACCGCCTACAAAGACAATACCTTCGAGTTTATCGTGAAGTCGCCGTCGGTGACCTGGTTCCTGAAAAAGGCCGCCGGTATCGAATCGGGAAGCGGCCGCCCTGGCCATCTTGTGACATCTTCCATCACTCTCCGCCACGTATACGAGATCGCCAAGTTGAAGCAGTCCGATCCCTACTGCCAGTTCATGAGTGTCGAATCCATTTGCAAGTCTATCATTGGAACAGCGAATAGCATGGGCATCAAGGTTGTCAGAGATCTGGAGGAATAGAAGAGGTTTATTTCCCTTTTTGCTGTTAATTTTTGAAGATATTATTTCATCATCTAAGTTTGACCATGAGGAAAGTGCCCCGGGTGCATGCTGATCTCTATTTGTTATTGAATTGTTCCATATGCACAAGATGCCAAGAATTTCTTGTGAAGCTTATGTTTTTTGTTAACGTTTATGGAATTTTTCATGATCTACTAGCGTTACATCTTGCGGAAGCATTTAATAGCAAAAAGTTCGAATTCATTTTTATGTTTGTTTGTCACAGGGAGCTGCTCTGATTTATTGATATCCTGTGTTGGAAAATATTTATGCAGTTTATAAGAATGAGAGAGTTTTGCATTATACCAGCAAAAGAAATCAACGTTCAGGCGTAGTATAGAAGAGTAGAATTCATTCGTCTAAACCTCTGGTGGGAAATAATTATGAGGTTGACCCAATTGCAAAATCTACTTTTTGTAGTGATATTTATAATGGTATCCAACTCCAAGCAGTTCGAGGAACTTTGACATTATTTTATGCTGTCAGAATGAAAAATGCTTAAGTTGGTCCTCATACGCTTATTAGTAAACAGAGTTGAAGCTAACATCGGTAGACAGTGTCATTAAACAACATGAAGAGTTAGGCTTCCAGGGAGTGTTGGCACAAACTGTGATTTGTTGTTGTTGCAATCTTGAACGTCTTCTATTTCTTTAGTTAGTTGCTAGTGACATGTTCTTCGTTAACTATCACTAGGAGTAGGCTTGTTGACACCTGATAGTGAGCAATTTAGTTGTTGTTGGTAGTGTCCGTTAGTGGCATCTTCGACATTTTTATTGGCACAAGCGGGATGGTAATCAATGTGAGTGTAATGACTGTCAATAGTGGTTAAGAAATTTCTCCGGGGTTCAGATTTGTAGAGAAAAAAGTCACCGAGCGATTTGAAAATAATGCCTATTTATAAATTTTTGAAAGGTTATTTTAGACTTTGTTTTGAATATTCTTCGTGTTTATTTGATGATTAATACTAAATTCTTTCAGTATCATAATTCAATTGAATAGTTGTTGCCTTGCTTGACATGCATACCCTGGCTAATCTGAGAGGTTTGTAATTGTCTCCATCGATGATGTCTTAGAAAACTAGCTACACATAGCACATCAAACACCATACTATTAGTGATGGTGACATCAAGATTTCAATGGAAGGATTGACAAGAAAGTTAGCTGTTGCTTGAAGGGATCTGTCAAGAAAATGCGATGAGATCTTACTAATTGATGAATAAACTACTTTTCCAATACGAATATTTAGAGATGAACTGCACATGAAATGGTGAAGTTTAGGAGGCATAATACCTTGGAGAAGCTTGGACCTTTTGGAATGAATTGCGTATTAATTACGCATTGACACAATCAAAGGCTCACAACATGCTCCTCATAGTTGAGCAAACTTAACGGTGTGTTCGATAGTGGTGTTGCCACCTGAGCATTCCACACATAGACACATTGCCCTAAGTAGATGAAAAATTGGGGCCTACTAAGCCCATCTAGGTCAATCAAGCATCAACTTGTGGGCTCAGTGTCCATAGATCAAGTGCAAAACATTGGATCTTATCCAGGGCAATCACACCCTTTTGTGTTTGTTTGATTATTCAATTGGCTAAATCATGTCAAATTGGGCACCAATTTATCCCATCTAAATTGCCATGCATGTTTCATATAAAAATGTGCTTGGTTAAATACAGATAGTCCTAGCAATTACCTCTCCATTTTTAAGGTTTTTGTTGATAAATCAAACAAATCCTTCATTTCATAGCATACTTAGGATTTTTTTGGCTTGGTAAAGGATCATGAATGAGACATGATTTATGTCAAAACCTCATCAATTATAGTTTCTCTCTATACATCAACATGGACATCTCCTCAGACTACAAGCCAAGTTATTGTTTCATTGAACATGGGGCTCTATAATAGCTCCCTCCTCTTTATAATGAAATTCCATATTTGACCCTTTGCTTTCTTCTTTGTCGCTATGGATTCAAACAAATTCAATCGACGATGCAAGTCATACCAAACAGACTATTTAGGACTCAAGATATTTCTAATTGAACTTAAGTTGAACGAGTTCAGGTTTTTTTACCAACTAATTGGTGCCTTCTTTAAAACTCTCTCCAAAATTTCGGTATGATTTTTATCTTGGTTTTTCTTTTGTGAAACAAGTGCGAGAATATAGATCTTCTGTCATTTCTCATTTTGCTTTTGAAAATTCAGAAAATAACAACTTGCTGGCTTGGTCAAATGCTGAAAAAATTTCAAGGTAGTCTTCTGGGGAGGTCTCTTTGTTCCAATTTTTTTTTTGCTAGGAGAGAACTTCATTTTGTTCCCAAAATTATCATCATCAACACCATATACAAAAATTATTGACACTGTGCAGCCAGTAAGTAAAATGTTGAGTTATGTACCCCTTCCTCCCCCCTTCTCCCAAAAAAAAAACCTCATTTTGAGTAAAGGCTCATTCTTAGGTTTGAACGCAGGCCTTTGTTTAGAGGAACAGTTGACAATTACCTTCACAAAAAGCTTTGGAATGAATTAAGTGTTAAATAATTCTTCGTCAAATGACTACTTCAAAATAAGACAGATGGAGATGTTTGGACAATGTGTACTATGAATGGCACACCAGAGTGTAAAGATTCATGTCGAAACATAGTGCATAGTGCATGGCATGACGTGCATCATTTTAAACATGACATCAACAACAACGACATCATCAAGCCTTTATCACCCACTATGTGGGGTCGGCTACATGAATCCTTTTTCTCCATTTTGAACATGACATATAATATAAAATAACTTTAAGCAAACAATAGGTTGATTTAAGCAAAATTTAAGTATACATATCATGCTTGCCAAATAGCAAAAATGTCAACTTTAAATCCTACAGAAACTTGCATCAATAGATTTGAGCTGGATTTAAGCATAGTTTAACATAAATCCTACTAAACAACAAAACTGATAGCTTTAAATCCTATTTTTTCTTCATTTTACTTTAATGTAATTTAACCGAAGAAGCATGTGAAAGCGAAGAAAGATCGTTACCTTCACTTTCGATTTGATAGTAATGTCGTTGTCGAAAGAGGCAAAGAAGCTTCATTGAGCAACACTTTCAAAACTCCACTTCAGGCGAAGCACGTGATACGAGAAAGGGCAATTCGGCCCCCCTTGTGGGGCCCATTAAACCTATCATTACATATGTGAGAAGAGAAATTAAGGAATGGATTAATTATGAGAAGTTTCCTAATTAAAAATGGTAGATTTGGGGCTGATTTGAAAGAGATTAATTGAGAGATATTTCCTAATTTAAGAGGGTAGATTTGGAGGTTGAATTGAGGAGATTAATTTGGAGATATTTCCTAATTGGAGAGGGCTGATTTGGGGATTGATTTGAGAGGAAATTGGGGAGGGTTGTTTAAGAATTTGTTGTTTTATTGTTTGCTATGAGTAGTATGATTTATGTTATATTTGTATGCATAATTTGATTTGCGAATGCTATAGTTTTCTTTTTATAAGGGATCCTAGCGTCTATGGTTTGGGAGAGAAGGTTCTCCTCTTGAAAGAGGACCATTGCATCTGCTTTGTTCGTATTTGTTTTTTTATCAATAAAAATATATTTTTGTGTTGAATCTCTTGGAATTTGTTGATGTTTTTGATACCAAGGTGCATGAAATTGGTATTACAGCAGTGTCCTGGACCAAAATTGCAATTCTCTTCGCTGATTTCTGCTGCGTACTTCCTCCATATTGCTAATTTTTGCTGTTTGAAGACCATAATAGCTGATTTTTGTTGTTTTGCGATTTAGAACTTAGATCCATGAATGGAAGCAAAGAAGGCTGATGCATTGGAAGGGGAAGTTAAGTAAATCAAATCCGGGATGAAGGAAAGATTTTCAACTCTGGAAAATTGGATGGAGAGCTGATTGGGAGGAATGGAAGAGATGATAAAGAAGCTCATGGAGATGCAATCCAATGCCCTATCGGTTCTTCTGATTGCTAACCCTCAACATGATTTGACCGGGGTTCCCTTGGCTAAATTGAAGGAAAAAGAGGTTGAACGGGAGGAGTTGACGAGGCGAGTTTCTTCCATATAGAACCACCCCTAGGGGTTCTGAGAAAGGGCGGATCAGGGTTTCTGGATGAAAGGACAGCAGGAAGAGAGTTCTATGGTGGGATTTATGGAGCAGGTGGTAGGACGACTGACCACTATGTAGGCCGTTTGGACAAGGGGAGTGGACAATTGAGAGGCAGGTGGATGAGCTGAGCCATAGCGATCATGTCATAGGTGGCAGATGGAAGAAATATGGGATTGCCACCCTTGATACGCGGGGGGAACTATCTACGGGAGAGAAAGTTGAAGCGAAGGTGAGGAAGTTGAAGATGCTGGTGTCTGAAGGGGATGATGCCCATTGGTGGGTATACCGGGTGGAGAGTTATTTGGCGGTGAATGAGTTAAGAGAGGAGGAGAAGCTTACAACCGAAGGGTTATGTTTGGAGGGGAAAACTCTCACTTGGTTCCAGTGGAGAGAGGCTAGATAGTCGATCCGTTCATGGGTGGAGTTTAAGGATTGTTTGTTGGAATGTTTCTGAGCCATTCAGGAATGAGACCTACATGAGCAATTTCTTTCCTTGACACAGGAGGGGACTGTCATGGAGTACAAGGAGAGGTTTGAGTTATTGTCAGGGAGGTTGAGGGGAATTTCGGAGGCAGTATTGGAGAAAATTTTCATGAAGGGCATCAAGCCCAACATGCGAGCGTACCTTCAATTGTTGAGGCCGAGGGGGTTGAAGGAGACTATGGAGCTAGCAAAAACAGAAGATGATTGAATGCAGATGGAGAGAAGCAGTAAGAGCGGGGTTGCGAGAGGTTTTTACAGAAGTACCTCAACTTCATTAACTCCAAGGACTCAGACAGTATCATTTCACCTGGAAGCACTAAAGGGGAAGAGTGGGGGAGTTTGCCCTGGGGTCAATTTCAAGCACCTCACAAAGGTAGAGATACAGGGCAAGAAAGGGAAATGTCTATGTTTTTGCTGTGATGAGAAGTATGTATCAGGTCATCGGTGCAAGGATCACACACTCCAGGTCCTTCTAGTTTGTGAGGAGAAAGAGACAGACAGTGAAGACCAGTTAGAGGAAGCATAAGAAGGAAGAGAACATCTACACCTTGATGTGGCGGAACTGTCCCTAAATTCTATGGTGGGATTTACTCCAAATCACACCATGAATGTGAGGGTACATATGGGGGAGCAGCCAATGATGGTCTTGATGGATAGCAGGGCTACTCATTATTTCATCTCCAACTGAATCATATAGACCATTTGGGATTGAAGTTGGTGGATATAGGGAGCTTTGAAGTCATGATGAGAATGAGAAAGATAGAGAAAAGTAGGGGGATTTGCAGGAGGTTGGCATTGAAACTCCAGGCTATACAGATAGTGGAGGATTTTCTTCCCTTGTATTTGGGGAGCACTGATGTGATTTTAGAGATGAAGTGGTTACAAACGATCGGGGAAATGAAGGTGGATTAGAAATCTCTGATTATGGAGATTCATGTAGAAGGGAAAAAGGTGGTACTACAGGGAGATACCAATATGTTCAAAACCATGGTCAAGGCGATACAGGAAGCAGGGCTGGGCTACTTGGTGGAGTTGCAGAGCTTAGAGGAGTTACGAGACTCAGAGTCGATGGAGGTCCCTGATTGTGTACAACAGTTTATGCAAAAAATTTCTAAGGTATTTCAGCAGCCTAACGGTTATTGCCACCTCGGGAGCACGACCATGCCATTATCTTGAAAAAGGGAGCATTGCTTATCAGTGTCAGACCATATCAGTTCCCACATATTCAAACGAATGAGATCGAGAAGCTCATCAGAGAGATGCTCGAGGAAAGAATTATCATTCCCAGTATGAGCCCTTTTTCTAGCCCCATGCTATTAGTAAGAAAGAAGGCCAGAAGCTGGAGGTTTTGCATAGATTATTGGGTCATGCACAAGGAAATTATACTGGACAAGTTTCCTATTCCTGTAATTGATGAGTTGTTGGATGAGCTGTTTGGAGCGGTCATTTTCTCGAAGATTAACCTAAAATCAGGATACCATTATATCAGAATGAAGTCAGGGGATGTACACAAGATAGCTTTCAGGACTCATGAGGGTCACTATTAGTTTTTGGTGATGCCTTTTGGCCTCATCAATGCTCCAATCACTTTTTAGTCTCTCATGAATCGGGGTTTTTAGCCCTACCTCAGAAGTTTGTATTAGTATTTTATGATAACATTTTGATCTATAGCAGAGCAGATGAGTCATCCGAAGATTGTACTAGAGACATTGAAGGAGCACCAACTATATCTCAACCTTAAGAAATGTTCGTTTGCACAATCATAGGTGGAGTACTTGGGACATGTGGTCAGCAAAGCAGGGGTAGTAGTCAACCTATCTAAAATTGAGGCTATGCCGGATTGGCCTTTTACCTAAGAACCTTAGGGAGTTGAGATTGTTCTTAGGCCTCATCAGGTACTACCGAAAGTTTGTACAAGGGTATGACACGATAGCATGGCCTTTGACTGAGCAGCTAAAGGACAATTTTAAATGGGGGGAGGCAGTTACGCAAGCTTTCGAGCAGCTGAAGAAGGCAATGAACAGTGCCCAGTGTTAGCACTTCCTGACTTTAGCAGACCATTTGTGCTGGAGACAGATGCGTCAGGTTATGGACTGAGGGCAGTGCTCATGCAGGATAACGACCTATCGCCTATTTCAGTTAGGTGCTCACAACCAGGGCAAGACTCAAGTCTGTATATGAGACAGAGCTGATGGGTATTCTCTTGGCTATTCAAAAATGGTGATCCTATTTGTTGGGGAGCATTTCCTAGTCAAGATAGATTAGAGGAGCCTAAAGTATTTGTTGGAACAACGGATGATCATGAAGGAGCATCGCAATGGTTATCCAAGTTGATTGGATATGACTTTGAGACCGACTAGGATTAGAAAACAAGGTAGCAGATGCCTTTTCTCGGAAAGGCGAAGAGCCTCAATTAGTAGCTTTGTCAGTACCCATGATCCTAGATTGGGAAGGTTTGAAATAGGAGAGTGAACAGAATGAACGACTGAGGAAGATTAGATCTGATTTCCTGCAGAACCCAGATAGTCATCCTGGTTACTTATTGAGAGGAGTCCAGCTACTACATCAGGGGAGATTTCTTCTACCGAGAGGATCAGAATACATTTCCATATTGTTACAGGAGTTTCACGACAGTGCAGTTGGAGGACATTCAAGAGCTAAGAAAACCTACAGTCGATTGTTAGTAGATTTATACTGGGTGGCAATGCGACGTGATATAGAAGAATGGGTAGCTAGATGTGATGTGTGCTAAAGGCACAAGTACTTAGCCATGACACCAGCAGGGTTACTACAGCCTCTAGCCCTATCAGAGAGGGTGTGGGAGGAAGTAATGATGAATTTTATTGAGGGGTTGCTATTATCGGAGAGATTTTCAGTGATACTGTTAGTAGTGGATCATTTGAGCAAGTATGCACACTTCATTCCTCTGAAGCACCCTTATACTGCGGTATATGTGGCTACTGTTTTAATTCTAGAGGTGGTACATTTGCATGAATTTCTAGAATCCATTGTGTCAGATAGGGATAAGGTATTCCTTATCCACTTTTGGAAGGAGTTGTTTCGTTTGCAGGGGACAGTCTTGAAGAGAAGCACATCATACCATCCCTAGACAAGTGGTCAACAGAAGCATAAAGACCTATCTGAGATGCTTTGTATCAGATACGTTGAAGAGTTAGACAAGATGGACTGCATGTGCAGAAATGCAGAATATTGATACAATACTTCTTACCATTTAGCAGCAAAGACCACTCCTTTCAGGATTCTCTATGAGAGAGATCCACCCCATCTGATTCATTATGAGCGGAGTGCTACACCTTTATTCAATGTCGAGCAGTACTTAAAGGAGAGGGACAAGATTTTATCCGAGCTAAAGAAACATTTGTTCAGAGCCCAACAGATCATGAAATGGAAGGCTGATCAGCATAGGAGAGTAGTAATCTTCAAGCTAAGAGATATGATTTACTTAAAATTTAGGCCCTACAAACAGAAAACACTAGCTAAAAGGAGGAATGAGAAATTATCCCTGCGGTACTTTGGGTCTTGTGAGGTCATGAAGCGTATTGAAGCAGTAACCTATCAACTGAGGTTACCACCTTCATCAGCTTTGCACCTAATCTTTCATGTTTCACAGCTAAGGAAGACAATAGGAGAGTATACATCATTATCTCTACCCCCGACTTTGACAGAGGACATGGAAGTCATTTTGGAACCTTGGAAGTAGCTAGTCTGTGCAGAGGGGAGATAGGGGAACAGGAGGTGCTAATGATGCGGACATCCAACAATGAACATTTATTTGAGAAAGAGACGAAGATCAATGACCGAGATCATTCCACTTTATCTTAATTTACTAATCATATTTTTTTGTTTTATTTACATATTTTCTGTTTTTACCCTCTCTTGAGGGAGTTGTCCTTTGTAAGCCCTAGGGGCATGTTTGTCTTTTTTATTTTCTTTCATTTTGAGATCTATATATATAGAGGTCATTGCTACTGTATTAGTATGATGGATGAATATTAAGAAAAAACTTCTGCACTCTTGTTATTTGGGGAGAACTTTGGTGAGGTCCCTATGTGAGGGAAGCATAGTATCCACCAGCTGCAAAATGTGTCCGGGCTTGTGGTTCGAAGTCCCTAGGTGAGGGCAGCGCAACACCCATCAACCATAGCATGTGTTCGGGCTCATGGTTTATTTTTCTTTCCATACACTTCATTTCTCCTTTCTCTAATTCCCCTTCTTCTTTCTCCTAGCCGCCGCCCTATCCCCCTCTTTCTCCCATAGCTGATTCTCCCTTTACTGCCGGCCAAGCCTCCCTTTCCCCCCATTCCCCCTTGAACTGCCGGTTTTCACAACCCCTCCATCACCTCAACTGAGAACCCCACCACCACTCCCAAGCCCAACCGACCACCCCCTTCCTTCATTGGCTCCATCAAAATTCAAATCAAATTGAATTTAAATTTGTTTTCTAAATAAGGATTCCTATTTTAGGGATCTAAGTCTTTCCTATTCTAGCCCCCCTTAATGTAGTAACAAATTTGAACTCAAAATTCAATTTAATTTCAATTTTTTTCCTAAATTAGGATTCCTAATTTAGGAAAGTTACTTAAATTAGATCTAATTAAATTTCAAATTGGATTTGATTTAAATTAATTTTCTAAGTAGTAAATCTCTTTTAGGAATCCCCAAATATCTCAAATCTGAAATTAAAATCAAATTTAATTCTCTAATCACATTTATTGCTTGGGTCCACATACATTGTATGTGGACACTTCTCCTCTCTCCCCATATGGCCGGTCCCCTCTCTCCCCTTTTCTCTAATTAATGCCCCTCCATTAAAGCTCTCAATCAGCCTCATCAGCCCCTATTAGCTGCCCCCCTTATTCCCCATTAAGGATAGCTTGAATTTCAAATTATTCCTTCCCTCCTTTTAGGAACATTGAAATTAAATTTAGATTTCTTCGTTTATTTCCTTCCTCTCTCTCTCTAGACCGGCCCCTCCCCTCTCTCTCTCTAATCCACTTAATTCCCATTAATTCCCCCCTCTTGGAGCCTTAATTCATTCTTAATTAAAGGGATAATTTTTCTTTCCATCCCCATTTGAAATTCAAGTTTCAAATCACTCAATCACCTTCCTCTTTCCCCGTTCCCTCCAAGTTTCAAACCAAGCAATTATAACTTTCTTTATTGGCCACGTTTTAAAATAGGAAGGTGTTCAAAATTCAAATTTTAATCTTGGCTAGCTGCTCCCGTGCTGCATCAGCTAATCAAGTGGAAAGATCTGCCATAGCTTGATGCCATATGGGAGCCATACGAGGAAATCATGAGATAGTTCCCTACCTTTCACCTTGAGGACAAGGTGCATTTTGGGGAGGGGAGTATTGATACGGGAGAGGGCAATTCGACTTCCCTTGTGGGGCCCATTAATGATTTGGATTATCTCTATCAGCCTGACAATAGATGCAAGAAGCATTTATCGGATTGGAATAGGGATGCAAGAAAGTGATGCATTATGAAGCTGAGCTTATTGTATTGGTTATGTATGCTCTTTATTTGATCCCCACAGCTGAAAAAAAATGTTGTAGATTTTTGCAAGGATTAAACAGGGAATTAAGATATCCATTAGTGCCTCTACAGATTCAAGAGTTTTCTGAGTTACTAGAAAGGGACAAACTGAGAGAAGATTGACTTGATAGCACCGACATCCAGGTATGATGTAGGCTCCATCATAGCTGTCAATGGCGCAAAATAGCGCGCGCCATGGCGCACCTACGGCGCCATGTTCATGGGGAGGCGCATGTGTTTAAAATGGCACATTGCGCACGACGCAAAATAGCACGCCAATTTGTTTTTAAATTTTCGTATACTTATAAATATTTTTTATATTTAAAAATATATCTATATTTTAAGATAAACGACTATTCATTGCCCTAATTTCACGAAAGATTTTCTGTTTGCTGCATCCGTCGAACACATCCCGCAGTCCCTAAGTCGAGGTCGCTGAATCTATCCCGAAGTCGAAGGTTTTCTGTTTTCTATTTGCTGCATTCGCTACTTCCGCCGAATCCAGCCGAATCGTCCCCTCCTTCGTTTGTTCCAATAAAAAATCTTAACAGCTGACTCTGATTCTGATTTGCAACCTCCGTCTGTTCCGCACAGCTCTATTGTTTTGCACGACTATTTCTTACAAGAATTTACAACTTAACAGGTATGCTCGGCACCGTTAGGTACATGCTCGGTACCGCTAAGTAAATGCTCGGTACCGCTATGTATATGCCGAATACCGCTCGGTACCGCTAGTTACTTGCTCTGTACCGCTCAGTATAGCTCGGTACAACTAGGTACCAGCTCGGTACAACTAGGTACACGCTCGGCACACACTCGGTATTGCTAAGTACATGCATGATACCGCTCGGTACCGCTCGGTACATGCTTTGTACCCCTTGGTACAGCTCGGTACAACTAGGTACACGCTCGGTACACGCTCGGTACATGCTCGGTATTGCTAAGTACATGCATGATACCGCTCGGTACTGCTATGTAAATGCTCGGTACCGCTCAGTACAGCTCGGTACAACTACGTACACGCTCGGTCGAATCCCGCCAGGGGGCAGCGCCCCCTTGAACCCCCGGCAGCCCCCATATTATGTTTCTTGGACAATAATATGTTTTTCTTTTATCTAAATTTGTTTGCTTTTAGGTGATTTTAAAATATCAGATTCAGTTCAATCTTTAAAAAAAGATCCAGCATGAAAATATGCTATACTAACAAATGAATCCGACAACAACAGTGTGACATGCATTTTTTGTGGTAAAATAACAAAATGAGGAATTACACGCCACAAACAACACCTCGTTTGGGGTTTTAGGAATGCAAGGCCTTGCTCTAACTGTCCCGAGCACGTGAAACTGAAATTAAGGCATCCATGTTGAAAAAAAAAGATTTAAAGGAACAGTTTAATGACATATCAAATGTTAACCTTGCTGAAGAAGAAGGAGAAGACTTTGATGTGATGACAGGTGATATTTTAGTTGCTAAACCATCCAAAATATTGCAGACAAATAAATCTAACACATCTAGTCAAGGATCGACATCTACATCTATCTTCAAAACTTCACGACCTAAAGATCCATTAGATACTTTCCTTACACCAAATCCTGAAGATGTAGTAAAGCATAGAAAAGATCAGTTTAACAAAGAAATGGATGCAGCTAAAAAAGAAATGAGGGGAAGGGCTGTTCAAGTGTTCAGTAGATGGATGTACGATGCTGGGATTCCATTTTATGCTGTGAACTATGATAGTTTCCCTGCTATGGTGGAGGCACTTGGGCAGTTTGGACCTGGAATGAAACCTCCTAATTATCATGAGGTACGAGTTACTTGTTTGAAGAATGAGGTTGGACATACACATTAGCTATTGCGACGCCATCAAGAAGATTGTGTACGATATGGTTGTTCTCTAATGGCAGATGGATGGACGTCAAGGAATGGGAAAGGCTTAATCAATTTTCTTGTTAATTGTCCAAGAGGTAGTGCATTCATAGAATCAATTGATGCTAGTTCTTTCTCCAAAAATGCTGTGAAAATGTTTGAATTTTTTTGCAAGTATATCGAGGTTATTGGACCACATAATGTGATCCAAGTAGTCACTGATAATGCATCCGAAAATGTTCTTGCAGGTTTGTCATAACTTTTATTCTAAAGTTATGTTATTTCATGAAGAATTTGTGTACATCTTAACTTAAATTATAATGACATAACAGGAAAATTATTGATGGATAAATATCATCACATTTATTGGACTCCTTGTGCTGCTCATTGTTTGGATTTATTAATGGAGGACATTTTCAAAATTCAAAAGCTAAGGCGATGCTTTGAGAAAGCAGTGGCAGTACACAGTTTTATATATTCTAGGCCTCGCTTACTTGAGTTAATGAGAAGGTGCACAAATCAAAGAGCACTTGTCAAACCCGCAAAGACTTGCTTTGCAACAGCTTTCTTAACTTTACAATGTTTTCATCAACAACAACTGAACTTGAAGAAAATGTTTACTTGTGAGGAATTTATCTTGGGTTCTTATGCGAAAGAGACTAAAGCAAAACAATCTCAACATACAATCTTACAACAATCATTTTGGAACACTATAGTGTATGCCTTAAAAATAGTTGGTCATTTATTAAAGGTTCTTAGATTGGTTGATGGAGAGAAGAAGCTCCCAATGACTTACATATATGAAGTAATTGATAGAGTAAAAGAGGCAATTGCTGCAAGCTTCAATAACAGTGATAAGTATGATCAAATTTTTAAAATGATTGATAGAAGATGGGAAGTGCAATTACATAGGCCTCTACATGCAGCGGGACATTTTTTAAATCCTGAATATTTCTTCAATAACCCTGATATTGTCAAGGATAAGAAAATAGCTGATGGTCTTTATCAATGTATTGGAAGATTATCTCAAGATGTAGCTGAAGAAGATAAAATCAGTAATGAATTAAGTTTTTATATTAGGGGTGAAGGACTTTTTGGTATTTCTCTAGCTGTAAGACAAAGAATTACCTGATCTCCAGGTATCATTATTTACAAAAAAATTAAGACTGATTTGTTATATAATATTGAAAAAGAATTCATTTCTTCCAGCTGATTGGTGGTTGGCATATGGACAAGAAGCTCTCAATTTACAAAGCTTTGTTATCAAAGTCCTAAGTTTAACATATAGTTCATTTGGATGCGAACACAATTAGAGTATTTTTGAACATGTAAGTATTTTATAATGTATGTGTTGATTTTTTATATATGTTCATAATATAGTAATGTAATAATATTTTAATTGCAGCTTCTAGCAAACGAAGAAGCAAATTGGATCATGATCGCTTAAAGGATTTAGTTTATGTGAAATATAATAGAGCACTGATTCGGAGATTCAATCATCGTAATGTCATTGATCTTATTTCTTTGACTGAGATAGATGATACAAATGAATGGCTAACAGGAAAATTAGATGATGAGTCTGATGAAGAAAATGACTTTATTGCTGGAGAGGAAGATTTAACTTGGACAAGTGTTGCTAAAGCTACTGGTGTTTATGATAAAAGCTATAATATTCGGGAAAGATCTAAAGGGAAAGAGAAAGAATCTTCAATTAGGCATGATGTTGCTATTGAGAATGATGATGAGGAGGGTGATGAAGAGGATTATGAAGTAGGAGACAATGTTGAAGAAGATAATGAAGCTTTTTTAACATTTGCTGATGATGATGATTCCCAAGAAGAGTAGATTAAATTCATATTTGATCTTTTAAAAAAGATTGTAATATTTGAATGTTACTTAGTCGAACTTATATATGTTATGGTTGTCTATTATTATTTTGATAGCTTATCTTTCATTTTTAATGATATTTCATATTCATGCTTATTATTTTATATATTTTATATAGCTTTCGCCATGTTCAAAATAGCGCGCGCCTCGCCGTGCGCTATGCTCCATGGCTCCAAATGGACCTTTGCGCCATGATGCGCCATTCGCCATTAACAAGTATGGGCTCCATGTATAATGTGATCAAGAGGTTTATAGATGAATCAAGCAAAGATAGAGGAAGTGTCAGTGATAAGATAAATAAATATATTGATTCAAGAGCATTTGTATTGAGAACATCTACTGGTAAGATGTTTGTTTTGAATGATTGTTTGATATGACATTTCATTTCATATTGAATGATGTATGATTGACTGAACTACATAACTGTATGATAATAAGCAATTGCTAGTTTAACGTGGTTCCTTTGATTAGATTCTGATTTGACTTGAATTTTGTTGTAAGCATTTATTTTAGAACAAATTTATTTTGTATTGGTTTTATACCAGAATTCTTAGTGGAAATGTCGCAATTGACATTTTTTTAAAGTGGCTAGATTATAACGACCATAAAAATTTAGAAAATATTTAAAAAATGAATTTTTGTTTGAGCTAGAGCACAATAGTGTTCTGTGGGTGCTGCGGCGTTGTGCATGTGAGTGCAGCGGCGCAAAAAATCGCCACTGCGGTGTTAAAGGCTCTATTTTATAGTAATTTTGGATTCAACATGTAGCGCAGTGGCGCTGGGTCATGGTGCCACGATACTAAGTGTTGAAATAAGTATTATATATATATATATATATATATATATATTCTCTATTCATCTCCCTCTTGCACCTCATGTCGTGTTTTGCCATGGAAGGAAATAAGAGAAGGGGAAGGAAGGAGAGAGGAAAGAGAGCAAGATTTTTGGCCGTCGGTTCGCTTTGGTGCTTATATGAAAATTATTCAGATTGTTGTACATGACTTATTTCCTATTTCTGTTTTTAAATATTTTAATTTCGACAATTTGATTCCTCCCAAAATAATTTTAATTGTATATTCTTTGGATTTATTGAACTTTTACCACGTAACATTTTATATGTTATAGTATTGATTATTCTGAATATTTTGACTGGTTGATTTCATAATTTCACTAATTAAAAGTATTACTTTTTATGCAATTTAATAAGAATAGTGATTTTAACATTTTAATCTGTTTCTATTATTATTGTAATCGAAATGAATGAATAATTTGTATGTGATTGGGTGATAGCTAGTCGTTATTGCTTATATAATATTTAATAATAATGTGTGTGAAAATAAGTTGTTTGGAGATTGACTGACCTGTACAGGATGATGGAAATTTTGACTGGTAAGGCTTTTAGCTCTATGTATGTTGTAGTACTGATTATTTTGGACATTTTGATTGGTCAGGCTTTTTAGCTCATTATCTGTTGTTCAAATGATTTCAGGTGAGGGAAGAGGATCAGGAGTGTGAGAATGATCAGTTACAAGATTCCCTTGGTTTTACTATTGTTTTGTTTCTTTTTTGTCTTTTAGATATTCTTTTGTAGTTATAAGCGAGCAGATGATGTATTGAATCAGTATGACTCATGGCTATTATACATGATTTTTGGACAGTGATTACATATGTATATTGATGATTTGATCAATACATTTTGCTCCCGCTAATATTTTATTATTAAAAAAATTTAGATAGCTCTAATTGTTAATTAAAAGATAAAAGAAATATTTTTTTTTTAAATTAAATTCTGAGGCGTTACAAAGACGACAATACTTTTGATTGTCAATTATCATTGTTGTGTAATGGGCATCGAATATGGATGTCAAAATGATGTCGATTGTTGATCTTGAGATGATGTTGCGTCGATGTTAATATGACATTGGACAAAAATGAGATGTCAAGATAGCATGGGGGTGTGATTGTGGGTGTAAAAATTATTGGCATCGAGCGTCAATGTTAACACAAGATCTGACTTTGATGTTGAGATGATTTTAAAACACCGATGTTGTAATGCATTGGACGTCTATATCAAAATGACATCGAGCATTGTTTTAAAACCCTAGTCGCAACCTACCAGAGAGAAATGAAAATGAACAAAGAAAAAAAAAAGAATGTTCAAGGAATGGGGTATTAAGTGCTGACAATTGATTTTAGGCTTTGAAGAGGAAACAAGAAATTTAATTTTTACTAAATAAAGTGAGATTCAATAAATTATATATATATATATATTTTTTCATAAATATTTTAGAAATAGGTGTCGGATACACGTGTCCAATTTATTTTTAATATATTTTTTTAAAATGATACATCTTCGGCGTGTTGGACATGTGTCATGTACGTTACGTGTCGGACACTGCATACCTTTTTTTAGAAGTGTTGGTGCTTCATAGGTGAAGATTCTACCCAACACTAGGTTCCTCTTGGGGACCACTAGAGCTGGCAAACCCTATTGGAGACTTTGAAATTTCAATAGGTAAAGATCCTATCTACACACCTATCTTGTTAGGGCTTAATGAGATCTTATGGGAATTTTTGGTGTGTCCAACACTAGATGCTCCTCATGCCCCCCTTCAAGGATTTTGCTTGCTATTTAACATAATAGGTAGTGGTGTTTGGTACTAAGTTTTTTGTTAAAGCCCAAAATGAGTTGCATACTGTTTAAAGGAGAAAACCTAGGCATGTAGCCAATAAAGGTTTACTGAGCATGAATGCATGGAACTTGTTATGCTAAACTATAAAAAAGATTCTGACCTACTGAATCTAAGGTGGTTATTCTTCCTTTTCATCAGGAATATGCTTACTGGCATAAGCACTTGTGAAGGTGATCCAATGAGATGAGATGTTCAATCTCTTCTTTGACTGATCATCATCATCATCATCATCATCATTAGAAGTATCCTAATTATTTGGGTTTACTTTATGAATTCTATTCTTCGTTCACATGTGTTGAGTGGTACTTCTGGAATTAACTCTATTTTACACAAATATTACTGAACAACTTTTTTACCCTGTATCCGTGGTCTAACTCCCTAGAACTAATACTCATTTTTTGTCTACTGATGCAATTTGTTTAAATTAATTCACATAGCATTCTTGAATTACAATGCTAACGCTAACTAATATTATCAGATTGCAAATGCTAAATTTACTGAACACAGTAATGTCAGTAGCGTGCATATACCGTATGTTACGGAGTGTGAGCTTCATGAACGAATCCAAGCCGTCATTTATAGCTTCTTCTACTACAAGGGTCAACTAGTTTCATCGAGAAACTGAGTGATTTATATGGGCTTAGTTTAATTATTATTTTTTGATCGAGTTTAGTTGAGAATTTATGGTTATTGGTGAAGTGTGGAATGCATAAATTCATCAGAGCTCAATTCTATTTTGGCCAGACGTCCTAGGATTAAGGAATCTACCTTTGTGGGTCTTTATTGCAACTAGTAACCAGCTAGGCTAGAAGAACCTGTCATCAACCAAATTGAGCAATCTGAAAGCTAGCAAGTGGCAGTGACATCCATCCGGCCACAAATAAGTTCTTCATAACAGAAAATTTTGAACACTTGACAAATCTCTGGTCGCATTTAAATGGAAAGAAAAATAGAGAAAGGCCATAAAGCAAGAGCTGAAATATCTGAGTTTGAAGTATAGTAACGAAAAAAAAGGCAAAAAACCAAGAAAAGGCATGGAAAAAGTGGAGAGGTGCTGATATACAGGGAGAGAGAAATTTAAGTGCAAAAAAGGATGAGAGAGAGAGAGAGAGAGAGAGAGAGAGAGAGAGAGAGAGAGAGAGAGGGAATTGCAAAATAGAAGTGGAGGGATAGGCTTCACACATTATTCTATGGAGTATTAAAATAACTTTTTTATTAGATTTAAATGAGAAATTGATTTTTAATAGAATAGTAGAGAAAAGTGATTCATGTAGCCGACCACATATGATGGCATAAATGCTTCTTGTTGTTTTTTTTTTATAAAGAAATGCAATATTGCATTAAAAAGAAAAAAAGAACAACCTAATACAAACTATAACCAAAAATAAAACTACTGGTTCCTTGATCCAACTGGGAAAGAAACCTTATTGAAAGTTTATTTGTTAAACTAAATTTATCATAATTTGAAATTAGACCCACTATTTCTCATTTTAAAACCCTTGGGGTGGAAGGGCCGGTTCCTCCACAACAATATTCACGCTTAATCCTCCTAAACCGCTTGAAGGAGTTCCCATTTCCTCATATTTCTCGGAATTGGCTGAAGGACTAACAACTTCCGGTTCAAAATCCTGACAGCAATAACAGCATCCACTACTTCCAGATTTCGAGCACTATTGAATTCAAATTTTGAATTTTGAAATTCATTCGGTTCAGCAACCGATGTTGACACAACAAAAACTGCTTCATCGTCTCCTTCCTTAATTCGTGCATCAGTGAAATCAATTTCTGAAATTTGAACAGAATCAGGAATTAACATAGCTTGATCAGCAATCAAGTCAATAGAATTATCCCGGCAATTGCTAATTGAAGACCTCTCATTAGAATTATTTTCCAGAATTGGAACATCCTGACAATCAGCAACCTCACTTAAATTTTTCTCCAATTCGACATTGTTAACATAAGATTAATCAGCCTCCTTATTATCTTTTCCTTCAAGAGATAGCACACTGTATATGTTGAAATTTTCAAGATCTACTGTAGATCTATTCGATACAGCCTGAGCAACATTTTCCTTATCTACAATAGGAATTCTACCCGAATCCTTCTTCCCAGGAAAATCCGATTGCTTCTTATCAAATAAATTTTTTTCTTTTTTTTGTTCTTGAACTTTACATGCATCCATGGGCCATAAGAATCACCAACTTGCAATGAACTTTTAGGGTCTTATTTATCAACCCGATTCAGAGTATGAGAGACAATTAGGCATACAGAATCTTTATGTCCAATCCTTCCATATTTGAAACAGAGAGATGAAAGATTTTCGTATTCAAATTTTTGAAAAAACCTTCCATTAATACCTTCAACCAAAATACCACCCGGGAGCCTAGAATTCAATTTAATTCGAATGCAAGCTCTAGCAAATTCCCTTCTTCCCCTTCTAAACATATTGTCATCTAATAATAAAGGAGTCTCAATACTAGAAACTATTCTAGTAATATTGGTTTCATCCCAACAATGAAGAGGCAAATGTGGTAGACGAACCCAAATGGGAGTAGAAATCCCATCCATTGAGATGGGAGAGAAATTAGGTGACCATTTATCTAAATCAATGACGAAGCCCCCAACGTACCAAGGTCCTCCATTAAGAACTTCCTCCATTGCTTCATGTGACTAAAACGAACACAATAACCAATCTAATCCGAGCGAGGTTATATGAAACCTTCCAAATTTAGTCCATTGCCTCCTTAATTCAAGAGAACAAATTGAAAAAGGCAAGTTCTTGCTTAGAATTTTCACCACCAATGAGTTTCTCAAAACCTGAACATTAGCTTTTTCATTCTCCATATCAAGCTTGACAACATTTACCTCCTCATTTCCGTCAACAACTCCATCAAAATTTATTTTAATATGTGGTTTTTTAATCCACACATTAGAATTATCCATTTTAGAAGAAGCAACTCACCAAGAGTGATATTACCAACACCATCATCATTCTTCAATAGATTATTATTTTTGCATCCCGAAGAAGAAGCCTCCAAATCATATGATTTAGGGATAAAAACTGATCTAGGTGAGAAAGACTTACTGTTCACATCAGAAAAAATTTCTTTTCCTTTTCCTGGCTTTGGCAAAGTCTTCTGCTTAGATACCAACCCTCCCTCTCTAATTATCAGAGGAGAGTTCATGAAATTTCAAGAAAAGCTGCGGTTGAATAAAAATCTACCTTTTGAATCCAACAAAGTTAGATGCGCGACAGATAATGAGGATGAGGTGTTCCGGTCATCCTTAGATGACCGGCCACCCTCTTCCATCTTCAAAAATGGCAGCAGGAAATCACCAAAATGCTTCTTGTTGTTGTATTGTATTTTATGTGGTGTCTTAAGAATGTTAGTGTCCTACATGTGTCCACCTTAGAACTTTTTTAGAATTGTTCTTACTTCATAGGTTCCTTCTTATTTTTGCTTAAAAATACTCAGGAATGTTCTAAATTGCTCTTCCATGATGCATATTTATGGCTTTAGTATAATTGATGTGATACATGCAATGAGTTTACGAGAGATTAAGAAGAGAATTTATTAAAGTTAACCAATATAAAATTATTCGTCAAATCAAAGTAAGATTTTATAAATTCGTAGTCTTCCACTTGCTTAGGCAAATAACTACATGAAAATTAACCAAAACACTCTTAATCAAATACATGCTAGACTTGAGATCGCCAATAAGAAAAGGGAGCCGAGGAATTTTGTTGTCGGGAAGGTAGCCGGCGGTGGAGGCGTGGGATGCCTGATGAGAGTCCACGGTACTCTGGGTTGTTGAAGCTCGATTGCCTCGGCAAGGCAATGATGTGGTTGACGTAGCTTTCCACCGAATCGTCGTACTCCCAATCGAGTTCGTAGAAAGGAGTTCGGAAGATGTCTATCTCTCCTTGGGCTTTGTAAACAAAGCCGTGGTTGATCTCAGGATCGACCATACACTATCGGAGAGGAAGGAGTATGTTGCCTTCTTCTTCGGCTTCCAAACATAAGGAGGGTTGGGCCTTCAAGAGGGAAGAGGCACGTGGGAGGGGCGGCTTGGGCAAGGAAAGGTAGAGGTAATGTGAGTTGGGTGAGAGGTGAAGTATTTTAGAAAAAAAGAAAATCTGATTTTAATTTCAGATTTTGAATTAGAGAGAGGGAAAATTAATGTGAATTCAAAATCCCCAAATTAGGGCTAGGGGCCGGCGGTTTTAGGAGAGGATTAGGGGAGCATTAATTGAAATTTGAGTTGGATTAGAGAGAAAAAACATGAGGAAGGGGGGACGACCATGTAAAGAGGGGAGAGAGGGAGTTTTGTGTTTAATATGTGGGCCCGAAGGAAATTAATGTGATTGAAATCAAATCTGATTTTAATTTCAGATTTGATTTAAATTGAAATAATTTCCTAATGGGGTTTTAACTCTCGAGGAAGGGGTTTTAAAATTCAAAATAGATTGATTGCCAATAAGGATTCTTTCCTAAATAGCATGGATGTATTTTAGGAAAGTAATTATGGAAAATTTTGAAATTTGAAATTCAAATTAGGTGGACTAGGGATTATGGGCCGGCCGGTTGAGCATGTAGAGGGGGAGAGGCGAGGGTAGGCCAACGGCTGGACTGGTGGTCGGCGGCTTGGGTGGCCAAGGGAAGGGGCGGCAGGTAAGGTAGGGGTTTAGGCTTAGGTAAGAGGAAAAGAAAGGGGTGAGAATGGTGAGGCCAACGGGTGGATGGGTTAGGAGAGGGGTTTTGAAGTAGAGGAAAAAAGAAAAGAGATTGTAGAACCGTGAACCTTGGAATCCACCAAAGATTGACGGGTATTGCTTTCACCCACCTAGGGTCTCTCATATCAAGCACTCACTTAGAAATCAAACAAATAAAACTAAAGTTTCATTCATAATTCATCATCTAATACAATAGAGGATGCCACAATATATATGCCTAAGTAAATAAAAGTACAATGACTCATATGCCCCTAGGGCTACAACTCAAGCAGAGTCAAAAGAAAGGATATAACCAGAAATAATAATTAATACATAAAAGCATTAAAATAAAAACTAAGCATCATAAATAAAGACTGTGGATTGTAGCCATCGATCTACGACTCCTACGCTGATATACTCGTCGATAACGTCTGTCGATTTCCTCATCATTCTCTCCAGGTGGGAGAAAACTCGACCCCGTCGAGTAAGTGTCTCTCGAGCTCTCGTACAACTTTAGGAGGTCTGGGTCTAATCTCTGTAGCTCCTCTCGATCAATCCATATATCCTTTGTCTTTGGTGTTCCTTTCCAGTGAACTAGGTATCTTCGACGCCCTCCTTTTGTAGAAATGATCTCATAATCTAGGATTGCTTCAATCTTCTCCGCGTTGGGTAAATGAGGCAAATTGAGAAGTGGAGGTTGGCTAGGGATCTCACTAGGTGGGGTCACACAAGGCTCATTATGAAGTAGATTATTGGGGTTAAACTCAAGACTCTCGAAGGCTACTACATCTTCTATATTAAGTGTAGGATTAATGTTAAAACCTTTTGGGAGGTCCAACACATAAGGATTTACTATTATCCTTTGAAAGTACTTAAAAGGTCCGGCGCTTCTAGCATGCAACTTTTTTACGGATCCTGGAGGAAAATGCTTCGGGCGGATCCGTACCATCACAAAGTCTCCAACTTTGAATTCTTTAAACCTTCTTTTGTTATCAACAATAAGTTTATAATTGGCGTTACTTTATTTAATTTTCTTTTTAATCTATGTATGTAACTCCTGGAGATGGGATGCAAATGCATATGCAGACTCTAATGTTCTACCCCTAGGATTCATGGGAACTAGATCAATGGGTTGTTTAGGTTGTTATCAATACACAATCTCAGTAGGACTTAGACAAGTGGTTCGATTGATAGAGTTGTTATAGGCAAATTCTACGATGGGAAGCTTAGAGTCCCAATCCCTAATGTTTTCACCTACCAAAGTCCTTAAGAGGTTTCATAAGCTCCGATTAACAACCTCTGTTTGTCCATCAGTCTGGGAGTGGATGTAGAAAATTGAAGTTTCGTACCCATCTTGTGCCACAAAGTTTTCCAAAAGTAACTTGTAAACTTAGCATCTATATTGGAAACGATGGTTTTTGGTAGGCCATGAAGTTTAACTATTTAGTCAAAGTAGAGCTTAGCGATCCGAAAGGCGACAAAAGTTTTAGAACATTGGAGAAAATGAGCCATTTTTTAGAACCGGTCAACAACCACATAAACAGAATCGTGCTTCCTAACAGTCTTGGTTAAACCAAGGATGAAATCCATACTTACATCCTGCCAAGGGCAATTGGGTAAGGGGAGTGGAGAGTTGATTCTTGTATTCTGCTTGCATTGTTTGGCAAGCTGGCAGGTGTGACATATCCTTAAAAGTTTACTATCATCACGCTTAAGGTTAGGCCATTAGAATCAATTTTCTAACGCGGCGATAATCTTGGATTGTTCAAAGTGGCCAGCTAAACCTCCTGCATGTAATTCCCAAACAAGGTATTCACGAAGAAACTTTTGGGGAATATAGAGCTTTTGGGCCTTAAATAGGTATCCATCTTCTATTAAGAAATCATTGACTGTACGCTCACGTCCGAAAATAAAAAAAGAATAGATCTCACTAAAATTAGGGCAGTCCTTATAGTCATCTTTAATACGTTCGAATCCAATCACTTCAGTTCTCATTTGTCGGGTTATCAACATTCGACGACTTAGGGCATCTGCCGCTTTGTTTTCATCTCTGGCTTTGTGTCGGATGGTGTAGGTGTATTCTTGTAGAAATTCAATCAAGCGGGCATGTCGGGCATTGAGTTTCTTTTGTGAATTTATGTACCGCAGGGCTTCGTGGTCAAAGAAGATGACAAACTCTTAGGGAAGTAAATAGTGTCTCTAATACCTAAGGGATTGAATGATAGCATAAAACTCCTTATCATAGGTAGAGTACCGTTGTCGGATGTCATTTAACTTCTCACTAAAATACACCACGGGATGTCCCTCTTGCGATAAAACTCCTATACCGATCTCAGATGCATTGCAAGTTACTTCAAAAACTTTTGAAAAATCGGGTAGACGCATAATTGGACCTTCTACCATTCTCCTCTTTATCTCCTCGAAACTTTTAGAGGCGGACACAGTCCATTGGAAATCTCCTTTCTTGAGGCAGTCTGTTGTGGGGGCTATGATGGTGCTGAAATTCCTAATAAACCTCCGATAGAATATGGTCAATCCATAGAAACTTCGAACATCTCTGATAGTTTTAGGTTCAGGCTACTCGTTGATTGCTCGTACTTTCTTGAGATCGGCTGAAATTTCTTGCGAGGATATTATAAACCCTAGAAAGGTGATGCTAGTTATGAGGAATATACATTTCTTTGGATTTGCATAGAGTTGCTCCTTTCTCAAAACCTCACAGACTTGGCCTAAATAATTTAGATGTTGATCCACCGAATTACTATAAATTAAGATATCGTCAAAGTAGACCACGACGAACTTTCTAAGGAATGGGCAAAGGACTTGGGTCATTACTCTCATAAAAGTGTTAGGGGTGTTGCTGAGACCAAACGGCATAACCATCTATTCATACAGTCCATCTTTAATCTTAAATGTTGTCTTCCATTCATCCCCAGGTCTGATATCCACTCTTTAGATCTATCTTCAAGAAAAGGGTTGCTCCCGTCATCATATTCAACATGTCATCCAAGCGGGGAATAGAGAAATAATATTTCACAGTAATCTTGTTGATAGCGCGGCTATTAACACTCATCCTCCAAGAGCCATCCTTCTTGGGAGTTAGAAGTGTGGGAACAACACAAAGACTTAGGCTCTCTTTGATAAATCCCTTTTGGAGTAAATCATCAACTTGTTCTTTTAACTTGGCGTGTTCTTTCGGGTTCATTCGATAGTGGGGAAGGTTGGGCAAAGAGGCTCCGGGTGCTAAGTATATAACATGCTGGATGTCACGCAAAGGGGGCAGATGTTTAGGGAGATCCACTGGGAAGACATCCGCGAAAGTGTCAAGGTATGGTTGGACTTCTTCCAGGATAGGTTCTCCTAGCTTCGCGCTTGCTTCTCGGACCACTAGGGCATACATAGGGGCTCCTTGACTCAGTTCAACATCGATTTCCTTTGCAGTAAACAAATTTAAACCTTTTCTAGATTTAACGGGGACAGGTTTAATGTCAGTTTTGTTGGGTTTAGGTTAGGTGGGAACTAGTTTGATCTTCTTGCTATTATGCTCAAACACGCAGGTGTTTGTCCTCCCATAAATGTGGACGTCGTTGTCAAATAACCAAGGGCGACCAATAATTTGACCCACGTCCATTGTCAACACGTCACACCAAAACTTCTATTGATATTCAACAAACTTGAGGGGAATAAGGCTCCTATCTTTTATCTCCATGGAAGTCGAGTTAATCCAGGAAAGATTCTGGTGGGGTGTCGCCTTTAAGTTAAAATTGGATATCATCGCGGAAGAGACAGCGTTGATGTAGCTTCCTGTGAGACCTCGTTCCTTTGCTGTAGCTGCTGGAAAAGTGATTTTCTCCTAGGATCGGCCAGGACGATGGGAGGATCGTCCAGGCCGATCAATGCATTGAAAATAGCTGATTTCTGGAATGTTCTCTGGAGTGATTTCTGGACTGGATCGTCCAGGCCGATTTTGGATCGTCCTGGGACGATCAGATACGACAAGAATCCCGAGCGCATCGTCCTGAGAAATCGTCCAGGGCCGATTGGTTTTGTTCTGATCGGCCAGGACGATTAGGTGGATCGGCCGGGCCGATCAGCTTTATGTTATAAGGAAATCAGCTCGATTTGAGGAGAGAGAAATTTTAAAAAAATAAAAATATCTTTTCCTGAGAGAGACAGAGGAAAAGGCAAAGGAAAGAAGTCCGATTTCGGGGCCCGCGGAGCGATTTTCGTCGTTCGTTGCTGTTGGATAATTTGTTTGTCTCGCTGTAAGGATTCCGAACCCTACTTCTGTTTTCGAAGATTTTGAGGTTTTGCGAATTGGTGCTCAGATTTATGTTTTTGTAAGTGATTTTCGTACCTGGTTTGGTACTGGCGAAGATTTCACCGCATAACTTTTGGTATGTTGTAGAGATGATTATTCTGCACGTTTTAAGTATTTTCTGGAAGATTTCGTCCGGTCCGTTTTGATTCTGCGGGGTTTTATTTTGACTGTAAATTATTATGATGTCCGAATTGGTTTGAGCAGTAGAAGAATAGTCTTATAATGTTGCTGTGCACGTTCTGTATTAATTTGGTGGATTGTAATTTCTGGAGATTTCTGTGTAAATTCTGTAGACTGCCGTTACGCTGCCCGATTTTCGTACGATTTCCGATTTCCCTGAGATTGATAGATTGAATTGATACGTGTATGACTATTGATATGATTGTTCTAGATTTCTTCAATATCGCTTATTGCATCGGTTATTCATTGAATTGATTGATCCTGAAAGACAAGTGGGAACCTGGTTGAACGTTGGTGAAGATAGAATTGACCTGTACAGGATGGTGGGCCGACGGGCTTTCCTTTAAACATCGATTATGGATTTCTACAACAGCACTATAGATGGGAGTTATAAGGAGTTTTATATGCCGACGGGCAAAAAGAGTGACGACTCTTATTGATAGACCAACGTGTATTAAACGGACTACAACAGCAACGGATTCTACAACAGCACTATGGATAATAGCCAGTGAACCTGGTTGATCATGACTAGTGTTTGTGCTTGTCGAGTAAGACCATTGTATGACATTGTATGATCTTGCATCGTATGGACTCTCTGATTGCATTGATTTATTGATTTCCGATTGATTTATCGATATTGATGGGGATTTATAGATTTATTGATATTGTATGGATTTCATCGACGGATTTATTGTATTGTATTGATTCCTCGCTATCGATTGTATCGACTTGATTTATGGATTATCGATTATGGATTATTGATAGGGATTATGGATATGGATTGTATTGACTCATAGATACCGGCACCGACATTGATATGGATTCTGTGTATTGATTCATAGATATTGACATCGACATTGACATAGATTGTATCGATTGATAGATACCGACATCGACATCGATATGGATATGATATGGACATATGGATACTATTGATACGACAGATCCTGATATGCTATTGATGCATTGATACATTGATTCATCGTGCCGATGATTGATTGATTGACTGGATTGATCGACTGGATCGACTTTATTGAATTGATTATTGCCATATAGATCTGAGTTATTGTAGAATGGATTTCTTTATTGAATTGATTGTATTATTTCATTCTATGGATTTGATTTCGATTGTTTGGTCGATATGTTGATTTGATCGTTCTGTGGATTCCCAACTGATTGATATAATTGACTGGAAAGTGCTCTATTGACTTTGAGATGATTTTCCTACTGTAGCATCGTACGTCGTCATGATTGAATTTGCCGTAGTGTTATTGAATATTGCATATTGACATCGAGTAAATCATATAGAATAATTGGATTGATCGATTGGCAAGAGTATTGACTGATTTAATAGATGATATAGATACAACGAATTGACTAGACGGCACGGTTGGACGACACGATTGATTGAAATGATAGTATTGATTGATAGACACGGCTACGATGGATAGACATTGATTGAAAACACTTATTGATTTGATTGCTGGAGTATTGATTTATCGATGCTTTTATCGCTGTATTGATTATTGACTATTGACGTATCTGATTCGATTTGATTTCCGTACCTGCATAGATTCATTGATCATAGTCTTGATTTGATTTGATTGATCAGCATATTCTTTTCAGTGTCGTGCTTTGATTTCAGTTGTAGGCTTTGGTGACCTGCTGGGCTAGTAAGCTCATTATATGTGGTTAATAATTTCAGGTGCAGGGCCTCCAGCTTGAAGATCTTTCTGCCGAGTTCTGTAGCTTTTAGTTCTGTAGCTCTTTGTTTTGTAGCCTTGGTAGGCTTTCTTTTGTAGCCGGTGCGGCTATTGTATATGACCTTTTGGACGCTTTTTGTCTGTACTCTGTTGTACTATATGTGAATTATTAGTATCCGCTGTTGTTTCTTTTTGTAATGTAATTATCTCTGGCTCTGGATATATGTATGCATGGACTGATATGAACAACAGATAAGGGATTGATAGATTCAGAAAGAAAAAAAAAAAGAAGAAAGAGAGGCAATAGAACGATCAGATGAATCCTTTCGCTACACGGATCTTGGGGCGTTATAATTGGTATCAGAGCGAGTGTAGTAAAAAGGATTTGATTATATCCAGAGTTGATAATTGCATTATTCGATTCATTTTGTTTTCCGTGTTTGACTCCGTGGTTTGATTTGGTTTGACTGATTTGAATTGATCAGGCAAATGGACCGGAAAGGCAAGAAGATTGAGACTGAACCTGCTGCTAACTTCCCACTTTCATCCGAAAATATGGATAAATTTGTTGACAAGGTCGCTCAGATGGTGAGCGACAAACTCGCAGCTAAACGTTCTGGGCATGTTAAGAAGAGTGGGGAGAGTAGCAGACCGAGGACCACTCCTGTTTGTACGTCTTGTGGCAGGAGGCACATGGGACAGTGTTACAGACGGACAGGTCAATGTTTTCGATGCGGTGCACGTGGGCATCGGATGACTGAATGCCCAAGTTTTGGGTGGAGGCAAGTACCTGTTCCGATGGCTTCGACTGTTCCGACTGTCCCGACTGATCTGGTTGGAAATGAGCAAGAAATGGAGGAAGATGCTCCAGGAATGCCTGCTAATGTGACTGGTACGAGTTTTTGTTTATCGTCTGTTTCGTTGTGATTTGCGCGATTTATTGATTATCTGATTGATTGGATTAGATCTGTTTTGTTTCGTTTTGCTTCCGTTTTGCTTCGGACTTTTAGGGAAATGTCGGGACGACATTTTTCTAAGGTGGGGAGATTGTGAGACCTCGTTCCTTTGCTGTAGCTGCTGGAAAAGTGATTTTCTCCTAGGATCGGCCAGGACGATGGGAGGATCGTCCAGGCCGATCAATGCATTGAAAATAGCTGATTTCTGGAATGTTCTCTGGAGTGATTTCTGGACTGGATCGTCCAGGCCGATTTTGGATCGTCCTGGGACGATCAGATACGACAAGAATCCCGAGCGCATCGTCCTGAGAAATCGTCCAGGGCCGATTGGTTTTGTTCTGATCGGCCAGGACGATTAGGTGGATCGGCCGGGCCGATCAGCTTTATGTTATAAGGAAATCAGCTCGATTTGAGGAGAGAGAAATTTTAAAAAAATAAAAATATCTTTTCCTGAGAGAGACAGAGGAAAAGGCAAAGGAAAGAAGTCCGATTTCGGGGCCCGCGGAGCGATTTTCGTCGTTCGTTGCTGTTGGATAATTTGTTTGTCTCGCTGTAAGGATTCCGAACCCTACTTCTGTTTTCGAAGATTTTGAGGTTTTGCGAATTGGTGCTCAGATTTATGTTTTTGTAAGTGATTTTCGTACCTGGTTTGGTACTGGCGAAGATTTCACCGCATAACTTTTGGTATGTTGTAGAGATGATTATTCTGCACGTTTTAAGTATTTTCTGGAAGATTTCGTCCGGTCCGTTTTGATTCTGCGGGGTTTTATTTTGACTGTAAATTATTATGATGTCCGAATTGGTTTGAGCAGTAGAAGAATAGTCTTATAATGTTGCTGTGCACGTTCTGTATTAATTTGGTGGATTGTAATTTCTGGAGATTTCTGTGTAAATTCTGTAGACTGCCGTTACGCTGCCCGATTTTCGTACGATTTCCGATTTCCCTGAGATTGATAGATTGAATTGATACGTGTATGACTATTGATATGATTGTTCTAGATTTCTTCAATATCGCTTATTGCATCGGTTATTCATTGAATTGATTGATCCTGAAAGACAAGTGGGAACCTGGTTGAACGTTGGTGAAGATAGAATTGACCTGTACAGGATGGTGGGCCGACGGGCTTTCCTTTAAACATCGATTATGGATTTCTACAACAGCACTATAGATGGGAGTTATAAGGAGTTTTATATGCCGACGGGCAAAAAGAGTGACGACTCTTATTGATAGACCAACGTGTATTAAACGGACTACAACAGCAACGGATTCTACAACAGCACTATGGATAATAGCCAGTGAACCTGGTTGATCATGACTAGTGTTTGTGCTTGTCGAGTAAGACCATTGTATGACATTGTATGATCTTGCATCGTATGGACTCTCTGATTGCATTGATTTATTGATTTCCGATTGATTTATCGATATTGATGGGGATTTATAGATTTATTGATATTGTATGGATTTCATCGACGGATTTATTGTATTGTATTGATTCCTCGCTATCGATTGTATCGACTTGATTTATGGATTATCGATTATGGATTATTGATAGGGATTATGGATATGGATTGTATTGACTCATAGATACCGGCACCGACATTGATATGGATTCTGTGTATTGATTCATAGATATTGACATCGACATTGACATAGATTGTATCGATTGATAGATACCGACATCGACATCGATATGGATATGATATGGACATATGGATACTATTGATACGACAGATCCTGATATGCTATTGATGCATTGATACATTGATTCATCGTGCCGATGATTGATTGATTGACTGGATTGATCGACTGGATCGACTTTATTGAATTGATTATTGCCATATAGATCTGAGTTATTGTAGAATGGATTTCTTTATTGAATTGATTGTATTATTTCATTCTATGGATTTGATTTCGATTGTTTGGTCGATATGTTGATTTGATCGTTCTGTGGATTCCCAACTGATTGATATAATTGACTGGAAAGTGCTCTATTGACTTTGAGATGATTTTCCTACTGTAGCATCGTACGTCGTCATGATTGAATTTGCCGTAGTGTTATTGAATATTGCATATTGACATCGAGTAAATCATATAGAATAATTGGATTGATCGATTGGCAAGAGTATTGACTGATTTAATAGATGATATAGATACAACGAATTGACTAGACGGCACGGTTGGACGACACGATTGATTGAAATGATAGTATTGATTGATAGACACGGCTACGATGGATAGACATTGATTGAAAACACTTATTGATTTGATTGCTGGAGTATTGATTTATCGATGCTTTTATCGCTGTATTGATTATTGACTATTGACGTATCTGATTCGATTTGATTTCCGTACCTGCATAGATTCATTGATCATAGTCTTGATTTGATTTGATTGATCAGCATATTCTTTTCAGTGTCGTGCTTTGATTTCAGTTGTAGGCTTTGGTGACCTGCTGGGCTAGTAAGCTCATTATATGTGGTTAATAATTTCAGGTGCAGGGCCTCCAGCTTGAAGATCTTTCTGCCGAGTTCTGTAGCTTTTAGTTCTGTAGCTCTTTGTTTTGTAGCCTTGGTAGGCTTTCTTTTGTAGCCGGTGCGGCTATTGTATATGACCTTTTGGACGCTTTTTGTCTGTACTCTGTTGTACTATATGTGAATTATTAGTATCCGCTGTTGTTTCTTTTTGTAATGTAATTATCTCTGGCTCTGGATATATGTATGCATGGACTGATATGAACAACAGATAAGGGATTGATAGATTCAGAAAGAAAAAAAAAAGAAGAAAGAGAGGCAATAGAACGATCAGATGAATCCTTTCGCTACACGGATCTTGGGGCGTTATAATTGGTATCAGAGCGAGTGTAGTAAAAAGGATTTGATTATATCCAGAGTTGATAATTGCATTATTCGATTCATTTTGTTTTCCGTGTTTGACTCCGTGGTTTGATTTGGTTTGACTGATTTGAATTGATCAGGCAAATGGACCGGAAAGGCAAGAAGATTGAGACTGAACCTGCTGCTAACTTCCCACTTTCATCCGAAAATATGGATAAATTTGTTGACAAGGTCGCTCAGATGGTGAGCGACAAACTCGCAGCTAAACGTTCTGGGCATGTTAAGAAGAGTGGGGAGAGTAGCAGACCGAGGACCACTCCTGTTTGTACGTCTTGTGGCAGGAGGCACATGGGACAGTGTTACAGACGGACAGGTCAATGTTTTCGATGCGGTGCACGTGGGCATCGGATGACTGAATGCCCAAGTTTTGGGTGGAGGCAAGTACCTGTTCCGATGGCTTCGACTGTTCCGACTGTCCCGACTGATCTGGTTGGAAATGAGCAAGAAATGGAGGAAGATGCTCCAGGAATGCCTGCTAATGTGACTGGTACGAGTTTTTGTTTATCGTCTGTTTCGTTGTGATTTGCGCGATTTATTGATTATCTGATTGATTGGATTAGATCTGTTTTGTTTCGTTTTGCTTCCGTTTTGCTTCGGACTTTTAGGGAAATGTCGGGACGACATTTTTCTAAGGTGGGGAGATTGTGAGACCTCGTTCCTTTGCTGTAGCTGCTGGAAAAGTGATTTTCTCCTAGGATCGGCCAGGACGATGGGAGGATCGTCCAGGCCGATCAATGCATTGAAAATAGCTGATTTCTGGAATGTTCTCTGGAGTGATTTCTGGACTGGATCGTCCAGGCCGATTTTGGATCGTCCTGGGACGATCAGATACGACAAGAATCCCGAGCGCATCGTCCTGAGAAATCGTCCAGGGCCGATTGGTTTTGTTCTGATCGGCCAGGACGATTAGGTGGATCGGCCGGGCCGATCAGCTTTATGTTATAAGGAAATCAGCTCGATTTGAGGAGAGAGAAATTTTAAAAAAATAAAAATATCTTTTCCTGAGAGAGACAGAGGAAAAGGCAAAGGAAAGAAGTCCGATTTCGGGGCCCGCGGAGCGATTTTCGTCGTTCGTTGCTGTTGGATAATTTGTTTGTCTCGCTGTAAGGATTCCGAACCCTACTTCTGTTTTCGAAGATTTTGAGGTTTTGCGAATTGGTGCTCAGATTTATGTTTTTGTAAGTGATTTTCGTACCTGGTTTGGTACTGGCGAAGATTTCACCGCATAACTTTTGGTATGTTGTAGAGATGATTATTCTGCACGTTTTAAGTATTTTCTGGAAGATTTCGTCCGGTCCGTTTTGATTCTGCGGGGTTTTATTTTGACTGTAAATTATTATGATGTCCGAATTGGTTTGAGCAGTAGAAGAATAGTCTTATAATGTTGCTGTGCACGTTCTGTATTAATTTGGTGGATTGTAATTTCTGGAGATTTCTGTGTAAATTCTGTAGACTGCCGTTACGCTGCCCGATTTTCGTACGATTTCCGATTTCCCTGAGATTGATAGATTGAATTGATACGTGTATGACTATTGATATGATTGTTCTAGATTTCTTCAATATCGCTTATTGCATCGGTTATTCATTGAATTGATTGATCCTGAAAGACAAGTGGGAACCTGGTTGAACGTTGGTGAAGATAGAATTGACCTGTACAGGATGGTGGGCCGACGGGCTTTCCTTTAAACATCGATTATGGATTTCTACAACAGCACTATAGATGGGAGTTATAAGGAGTTTTATATGCCGACGGGCAAAAAGAGTGACGACTCTTATTGATAGACCAACGTGTATTAAACGGACTACAACAGCAACGGATTCTACAACAGCACTATGGATAATAGCCAGTGAACCTGGTTGATCATGACTAGTGTTTGTGCTTGTCGAGTAAGACCATTGTATGACATTGTATGATCTTGCATCGTATGGACTCTCTGATTGCATTGATTTATTGATTTCCGATTGATTTATCGATATTGATGGGGATTTATAGATTTATTGATATTGTATGGATTTCATCGACGGATTTATTGTATTGTATTGATTCCTCGCTATCGATTGTATCGACTTGATTTATGGATTATCGATTATGGATTATTGATAGGGATTATGGATATGGATTGTATTGACTCATAGATACCGGCACCGACATTGATATGGATTCTGTGTATTGATTCATAGATATTGACATCGACATTGACATAGATTGTATCGATTGATAGATACCGACATCGACATCGATATGGATATGATATGGACATATGGATACTATTGATACGACAGATCCTGATATGCTATTGATGCATTGATACATTGATTCATCGTGCCGATGATTGATTGATTGACTGGATTGATCGACTGGATCGACTTTATTGAATTGATTATTGCCATATAGATCTGAGTTATTGTAGAATGGATTTCTTTATTGAATTGATTGTATTATTTCATTCTATGGATTTGATTTCGATTGTTTGGTCGATATGTTGATTTGATCGTTCTGTGGATTCCCAACTGATTGATATAATTGACTGGAAAGTGCTCTATTGACTTTGAGATGATTTTCCTACTGTAGCATCGTACGTCGTCATGATTGAATTTGCCGTAGTGTTATTGAATATTGCATATTGACATCGAGTAAATCATATAGAATAATTGGATTGATCGATTGGCAAGAGTATTGACTGATTTAATAGATGATATAGATACAACGAATTGACTAGACGGCACGGTTGGACGACACGATTGATTGAAATGATAGTATTGATTGATAGACACGGCTACGATGGATAGACATTGATTGAAAACACTTATTGATTTGATTGCTGGAGTATTGATTTATCGATGCTTTTATCGCTGTATTGATTATTGACTATTGACGTATCTGATTCGATTTGATTTCCGTACCTGCATAGATTCATTGATCATAGTCTTGATTTGATTTGATTGATCAGCATATTCTTTTCAGTGTCGTGCTTTGATTTCAGTTGTAGGCTTTGGTGACCTGCTGGGCTAGTAAGCTCATTATATGTGGTTAATAATTTCAGGTGCAGGGCCTCCAGCTTGAAGATCTTTCTGCCGAGTTCTGTAGCTTTTAGTTCTGTAGCTCTTTGTTTTGTAGCCTTGGTAGGCTTTCTTTTGTAGCCGGTGCGGCTATTGTATATGACCTTTTGGACGCTTTTTGTCTGTACTCTGTTGTACTATATGTGAATTATTAGTATCCGCTGTTGTTTCTTTTTGTAATGTAATTATCTCTGGCTCTGGATATATGTATGCATGGACTGATATGAACAACAGATAAGGGATTGATAGATTCAGAAAGAAAAAAAAAAAGAAGAAAGAGAGGCAATAGAACGATCAGATGAATCCTTTCGCTACACGGATCTTGGGGCGTTATAATTGGTATCAGAGCGAGTGTAGTAAAAAGGATTTGATTATATCCAGAGTTGATAATTGCATTATTCGATTCATTTTGTTTTCCGTGTTTGACTCCGTGGTTTGATTTGGTTTGACTGATTTGAATTGATCAGGCAAATGGACCGGAAAGGCAAGAAGATTGAGACTGAACCTGCTGCTAACTTCCCACTTTCATCCGAAAATATGGATAAATTTGTTGACAAGGTCGCTCAGATGGTGAGCGACAAACTCGCAGCTAAACGTTCTGGGCATGTTAAGAAGAGTGGGGAGAGTAGCAGACCGAGGACCACTCCTGTTTGTACGTCTTGTGGCAGGAGGCACATGGGACAGTGTTACAGACGGACAGGTCAATGTTTTCGATGCGGTGCACGTGGGCATCGGATGACTGAATGCCCAAGTTTTGGGTGGAGGCAAGTACCTGTTCCGATGGCTTCGACTGTTCCGACTGTCCCGACTGATCTGGTTGGAAATGAGCAAGAAATGGAGGAAGATGCTCCAGGAATGCCTGCTAATGTGACTGGTACGAGTTTTTGTTTATCGTCTGTTTCGTTGTGATTTGCGCGATTTATTGATTATCTGATTGATTGGATTAGATCTGTTTTGTTTCGTTTTGCTTCCGTTTTGCTTCGGACTTTTAGGGAAATGTCGGGACGACATTTTTCTAAGGTGGGGAGATTGTGAGACCTCGTTCCTTTGCTGTAGCTGCTGGAAAAGTGATTTTCTCCTAGGATCGGCCAGGACGATGGGAGGATCGTCCAGGCCGATCAATGCATTGAAAATAGCTGATTTCTGGAATGTTCTCTGGAGTGATTTCTGGACTGGATCGTCCAGGCCGATTTTGGATCGTCCTGGGACGATCAGATACGACAAGAATCCCGAGCGCATCGTCCTGAGAAATCGTCCAGGGCCGATTGGTTTTGTTCTGATCGGCCAGGACGATTAGGTGGATCGGCCGGGCCGATCAGCTTTATGTTATAAGGAAATCAGCTCGATTTGAGGAGAGAGAAATTTTAAAAAAATAAAAATATCTTTTCCTGAGAGAGACAGAGGAAAAGGCAAAGGAAAGAAGTCCGATTTCGGGGCCCGCGGAGCGATTTTCGTCGTTCGTTGCTGTTGGATAATTTGTTTGTCTCGCTGTAAGGATTCCGAACCCTACTTCTGTTTTCGAAGATTTTGAGGTTTTGCGAATTGGTGCTCAGATTTATGTTTTTGTAAGTGATTTTCGTACCTGGTTTGGTACTGGCGAAGATTTCACCGCATAACTTTTGGTATGTTGTAGAGATGATTATTCTGCACGTTTTAAGTATTTTCTGGAAGATTTCGTCCGGTCCGTTTTGATTCTGCGGGGTTTTATTTTGACTGTAAATTATTATGATGTCCGAATTGGTTTGAGCAGTAGAAGAATAGTCTTATAATGTTGCTGTGCACGTTCTGTATTAATTTGGTGGATTGTAATTTCTGGAGATTTCTGTGTAAATTCTGTAGACTGCCGTTACGCTGCCCGATTTTCGTACGATTTCCGATTTCCCTGAGATTGATAGATTGAATTGATACGTGTATGACTATTGATATGATTGTTCTAGATTTCTTCAATATCGCTTATTGCATCGGTTATTCATTGAATTGATTGATCCTGAAAGACAAGTGGGAACCTGGTTGAACGTTGGTGAAGATAGAATTGACCTGTACAGGATGGTGGGCCGACGGGCTTTCCTTTAAACATCGATTATGGATTTCTACAACAGCACTATAGATGGGAGTTATAAGGAGTTTTATATGCCGACGGGCAAAAAGAGTGACGACTCTTATTGATAGACCAACGTGTATTAAACGGACTACAACAGCAACGGATTCTACAACAGCACTATGGATAATAGCCAGTGAACCTGGTTGATCATGACTAGTGTTTGTGCTTGTCGAGTAAGACCATTGTATGACATTGTATGATCTTGCATCGTATGGACTCTCTGATTGCATTGATTTATTGATTTCCGATTGATTTATCGATATTGATGGGGATTTATAGATTTATTGATATTGTATGGATTTCATCGACGGATTTATTGTATTGTATTGATTCCTCGCTATCGATTGTATCGACTTGATTTATGGATTATCGATTATGGATTATTGATAGGGATTATGGATATGGATTGTATTGACTCATAGATACCGGCACCGACATTGATATGGATTCTGTGTATTGATTCATAGATATTGACATCGACATTGACATAGATTGTATCGATTGATAGATACCGACATCGACATCGATATGGATATGATATGGACATATGGATACTATTGATACGACAGATCCTGATATGCTATTGATGCATTGATACATTGATTCATCGTGCCGATGATTGATTGATTGACTGGATTGATCGACTGGATCGACTTTATTGAATTGATTATTGCCATATAGATCTGAGTTATTGTAGAATGGATTTCTTTATTGAATTGATTGTATTATTTCATTCTATGGATTTGATTTCGATTGTTTGGTCGATATGTTGATTTGATCGTTCTGTGGATTCCCAACTGATTGATATAATTGACTGGAAAGTGCTCTATTGACTTTGAGATGATTTTCCTACTGTAGCATCGTACGTCGTCATGATTGAATTTGCCGTAGTGTTATTGAATATTGCATATTGACATCGAGTAAATCATATAGAATAATTGGATTGATCGATTGGCAAGAGTATTGACTGATTTAATAGATGATATAGATACAACGAATTGACTAGACGGCACGGTTGGACGACACGATTGATTGAAATGATAGTATTGATTGATAGACACGGCTACGATGGATAGACATTGATTGAAAACACTTATTGATTTGATTGCTGGAGTATTGATTTATCGATGCTTTTATCGCTGTATTGATTATTGACTATTGACGTATCTGATTCGATTTGATTTCCGTACCTGCATAGATTCATTGATCATAGTCTTGATTTGATTTGATTGATCAGCATATTCTTTTCAGTGTCGTGCTTTGATTTCAGTTGTAGGCTTTGGTGACCTGCTGGGCTAGTAAGCTCATTATATGTGGTTAATAATTTCAGGTGCAGGGCCTCCAGCTTGAAGATCTTTCTGCCGAGTTCTGTAGCTTTTAGTTCTGTAGCTCTTTGTTTTGTAGCCTTGGTAGGCTTTCTTTTGTAGCCGGTGCGGCTATTGTATATGACCTTTTGGACGCTTTTTGTCTGTACTCTGTTGTACTATATGTGAATTATTAGTATCCGCTGTTGTTTCTTTTTGTAATGTAATTATCTCTGGCTCTGGATATATGTATGCATGGACTGATATGAACAACAGATAAGGGATTGATAGATTCAGAAAGAAAAAAAAAAGAAGAAAGAGAGGCAATAGAACGATCAGATGAATCCTTTCGCTACACGGATCTTGGGGCGTTATAATTGGTATCAGAGCGAGTGTAGTAAAAAGGATTTGATTATATCCAGAGTTGATAATTGCATTATTCGATTCATTTTGTTTTCCGTGTTTGACTCCGTGGTTTGATTTGGTTTGACTGATTTGAATTGATCAGGCAAATGGACCGGAAAGGCAAGAAGATTGAGACTGAACCTGCTGCTAACTTCCCACTTTCATCCGAAAATATGGATAAATTTGTTGACAAGGTCGCTCAGATGGTGAGCGACAAACTCGCAGCTAAACGTTCTGGGCATGTTAAGAAGAGTGGGGAGAGTAGCAGACCGAGGACCACTCCTGTTTGTACGTCTTGTGGCAGGAGGCACATGGGACAGTGTTACAGACGGACAGGTCAATGTTTTCGATGCGGTGCACGTGGGCATCGGATGACTGAATGCCCAAGTTTTGGGTGGAGGCAAGTACCTGTTCCGATGGCTTCGACTGTTCCGACTGTCCCGACTGATCTGGTTGGAAATGAGCAAGAAATGGAGGAAGATGCTCCAGGAATGCCTGCTAATGTGACTGGTACGAGTTTTTGTTTATCGTCTGTTTCGTTGTGATTTGCGCGATTTATTGATTATCTGATTGATTGGATTAGATCTGTTTTGTTTCGTTTTGCTTCCGTTTTGCTTCGGACTTTTAGGGAAATGTCGGGACGACATTTTTCTAAGGTGGGGAGATTGTGAGACCTCGTTCCTTTGCTGTAGCTGCTGGAAAAGTGATTTTCTCCTAGGATCGGCCAGGACGATGGGAGGATCGTCCAGGCCGATCAATGCATTGAAAATAGCTGATTTCTGGAATGTTCTCTGGAGTGATTTCTGGACTGGATCGTCCAGGCCGATTTTGGATCGTCCTGGGACGATCAGATACGACAAGAATCCCGAGCGCATCGTCCTGAGAAATCGTCCAGGGCCGATTGGTTTTGTTCTGATCGGCCAGGACGATTAGGTGGATCGGCCGGGCCGATCAGCTTTATGTTATAAGGAAATCAGCTCGATTTGAGGAGAGAGAAATTTTAAAAAAATAAAAATATCTTTTCCTGAGAGAGACAGAGGAAAAGGCAAAGGAAAGAAGTCCGATTTCGGGGCCCGCGGAGCGATTTTCGTCGTTCGTTGCTGTTGGATAATTTGTTTGTCTCGCTGTAAGGATTCCGAACCCTACTTCTGTTTTCGAAGATTTTGAGGTTTTGCGAATTGGTGCTCAGATTTATGTTTTTGTAAGTGATTTTCGTACCTGGTTTGGTACTGGCGAAGATTTCACCGCATAACTTTTGGTATGTTGTAGAGATGATTATTCTGCACGTTTTAAGTATTTTCTGGAAGATTTCGTCCGGTCCGTTTTGATTCTGCGGGGTTTTATTTTGACTGTAAATTATTATGATGTCCGAATTGGTTTGAGCAGTAGAAGAATAGTCTTATAATGTTGCTGTGCACGTTCTGTATTAATTTGGTGGATTGTAATTTCTGGAGATTTCTGTGTAAATTCTGTAGACTGCCGTTACGCTGCCCGATTTTCGTACGATTTCCGATTTCCCTGAGATTGATAGATTGAATTGATACGTGTATGACTATTGATATGATTGTTCTAGATTTCTTCAATATCGCTTATTGCATCGGTTATTCATTGAATTGATTGATCCTGAAAGACAAGTGGGAACCTGGTTGAACGTTGGTGAAGATAGAATTGACCTGTACAGGATGGTGGGCCGACGGGCTTTCCTTTAAACATCGATTATGGATTTCTACAACAGCACTATAGATGGGAGTTATAAGGAGTTTTATATGCCGACGGGCAAAAAGAGTGACGACTCTTATTGATAGACCAACGTGTATTAAACGGACTACAACAGCAACGGATTCTACAACAGCACTATGGATAATAGCCAGTGAACCTGGTTGATCATGACTAGTGTTTGTGCTTGTCGAGTAAGACCATTGTATGACATTGTATGATCTTGCATCGTATGGACTCTCTGATTGCATTGATTTATTGATTTCCGATTGATTTATCGATATTGATGGGGATTTATAGATTTATTGATATTGTATGGATTTCATCGACGGATTTATTGTATTGTATTGATTCCTCGCTATCGATTGTATCGACTTGATTTATGGATTATCGATTATGGATTATTGATAGGGATTATGGATATGGATTGTATTGACTCATAGATACCGGCACCGACATTGATATGGATTCTGTGTATTGATTCATAGATATTGACATCGACATTGACATAGATTGTATCGATTGATAGATACCGACATCGACATCGATATGGATATGATATGGACATATGGATACTATTGATACGACAGATCCTGATATGCTATTGATGCATTGATACATTGATTCATCGTGCCGATGATTGATTGATTGACTGGATTGATCGACTGGATCGACTTTATTGAATTGATTATTGCCATATAGATCTGAGTTATTGTAGAATGGATTTCTTTATTGAATTGATTGTATTATTTCATTCTATGGATTTGATTTCGATTGTTTGGTCGATATGTTGATTTGATCGTTCTGTGGATTCCCAACTGATTGATATAATTGACTGGAAAGTGCTCTATTGACTTTGAGATGATTTTCCTACTGTAGCATCGTACGTCGTCATGATTGAATTTGCCGTAGTGTTATTGAATATTGCATATTGACATCGAGTAAATCATATAGAATAATTGGATTGATCGATTGGCAAGAGTATTGACTGATTTAATAGATGATATAGATACAACGAATTGACTAGACGGCACGGTTGGACGATACGATTGATTGAAATGATAGTATTGATTGATAGACACGGCTACGATGGATAGACATTGATTGAAAACACTTATTGATTTGATTGCTGGAGTATTGATTTATCGATGCTTTTATCGCTGTATTGATTATTGACTATTGACGTATCTGATTCGATTTGATTTCCGTACCTGCATAGATTCATTGATCATAGTCTTGATTTGATTTGATTGATCAGCATATTCTTTTCAGTGTCGTGCTTTGATTTCAGTTGTAGGCTTTGGTGACCTGCTGGGCTAGTAAGCTCATTATATGTGGTTAATAATTTCAGGTGCAGGGCCTCCAGCTTGAAGATCTTTCTGCCGAGTTCTGTAGCTTTTAGTTCTGTAGCTCTTTGTTTTGTAGCCTTGGTAGGCTTTCTTTTGTAGCCGGTGCGGCTATTGTATATGACCTTTTGGACGCTTTTTGTCTGTACTCTGTTGTACTATATGTGAATTATTAGTATCCGCTGTTGTTTCTTTTTGTAATGTAATTATCTCTGGCTCTGGATATATGTATGCATGGACTGATATGAACAACAGATAAGGGATTGATAGATTCAGAAAGAAAAAAAAAAAGAAGAAAGAGAGGCAATAGAACGATCAGATGAATCCTTTCGCTACACGGATCTTGGGGCGTTATACTTCCACTGTCGATGATGAACTTACAGCTCTTATCTCCAATCTTAGTAAAGGTATGGAAACTGGAGGTCCTACGCCAGTCATCACTTGGCTTTGGTTTGGAAAACGCACATCTAATGACTTGTAGATCAATAGGGTTATCTTCGCAGAAGAAATCTTCTTCCTCAGCAATGTGATTAACTATATCAGTCTCAGGCTCTTCCTTGTGTTCTTCAACATCTTCGATTATAGTGACCTTATATGAACTAGAACATTGCGAGGCAATGTGTCCATATCCATAACACCTATAACACTTGGTTCCAGAAGTGGCTTTGGGAGTATCACGCTCGGGAGTCTTACCTCTAAAATCAGGGCGAGGTTGAGCTGGGCTAGCAGTTGGTCGGTTACTCATAGGGCCATTAGGTCGGTTACTCATAGGGCCATTAGGTCGGTTTTGAGGTTGACCGGAGGAATTTCTAAACGGAGGTGGGCGGGTTTCTAAGTGCTTCGAATGGGAATGGGTCTTAGACTCTTCCAGGTCGAGTACTAAGTTGCAGGCGGCTTCCAACGTATCAACTCCTCTGACAAAGAGTTCATTACGAAGATCTTCCCTAAGGCTCGCTCTAAACATAGAAAGGATTTGGGCAAGGGTAGTGGCTCTTCACCACTGCAATGGATCATGTAGTAATCAAAAGCGGATATATACTCTTTTGCATGTCTACTCCCTTGAGTCAGTCTTATCCATCTATCTAAGAGTTTGGGGTAGTAGGATGGAGGGAGGTATTTCCGCTTGAGTTCTTGGTTCATGGTTTGCTAGTCGGTGATGGGATGCTCACCTCGAGCTTCGCGTATGTTCTCTAAGTTTGTCCAGTGTTGGCTATCTCTATTTGTAAGTTCCATCTCCGCGAACCTAACTTTACTAGCCTCTGAGATGCTATAACATTTGAAATAATTATCCATCCCTTTGAGCCCATCCAAGAAGACTTGGGGGTCAAGGGTGTCATCATAGGAAGGGGTGTCTATTCGGATGTTTTTCAATAACTGGGCGTCGTTATCTCTCCAAGTTGGTTCATGTCCTACAGGCTCATGGTTGGGTCTATGATGAGGATTGTAAGGTTCCTGCTGAGGTCTGTAGTCAGCCCGAGTTTCTTCAACATAAGGCGAGGGAGGTCTAGAAGGTGTGTATATTATCGGGTTTCCTAGCCTTTCGATGTTATCGAAGCGTTCTCCAGTTTGGCGTCTAAAGCCCTTTGGGTGTTTCGAATTTGCTGAGTAACTGTGCCTAATTGACCAACAATGAGGTCTAAAGCCGCTTGAATTTTTTCTGGATCCATAAGTGGATGTTAAGGGACATTAAGGAAGGGTTAAGGGTTAGAGGACATCACTTAGACACTAAATGTACTCACCTAAATGCAACTAAATGATGCAGAAATGACAAAAACAGTAAACTACATAAATGGGCTAAGTTGCCTTGATGTTTAGGAGGGTTGCTAGGGTGTAGACAACACCTAAACACTAGGTTATACTCACCTAAAGGCCACTAAAAGATGCAGAAAAATTCTGGACAGCAAGATAGCTAAAGTTTAAAATTTTCTAGGTGATGACATGCATGTAGCAATATCTACGAATGAATATGTAGTTCCCTAGGATGAGCTCTAGCATAAATGACACATGCTAGCCATGCTTTGATGCCAAATGATGTGATACATGCAAGGAGTTCGCGAGAGATTAACAAAAGAATTTATTAAAAGTTAGCCAATGTAAAATTATGCATCAAATCAAAGTAAGATTTTATAAATTCATAGTCTTCCACTTGCTTAGGCAAAGAAGTATATGAAGATTAACCAAAATGCTCTTAATCAAATACAAAGACAATCTTAATGTAATAGCTTATAACATAAATCCGCAATTTAATAATGAGAGGTTCACCTTGAAGGGTTTCTCACTCAACTACTCTAGGGTTTAGCGGATGAAGATGCTCCACGCTAGACTTGAGATTGCCACTAAGAAAAGGGAGCAGAGGGACTTTGTTGTTAGGAAGGTAGCCGGCGGTGGAGGTGGTCTGGGATGCCCGATGAGAGTCCACAGTACTCTGGGTTGTTGAAGCTCGATTGTCTCGGGGAGGCAATAGATGATGCGGTTGACATGATTTTCCACCGAATCGTCGTACTCCCAATCGGGTTCGTAGAAAGGAGTTCAGAAGATGCCTATCTCTCCTTGGGCATTGTAAACAAAGCCGTGGTCGATCTCAGGAATTGCCATACACTATTGGAGAGGAAGGAGGATGTTGTCTTCTTCTTCGGCTTCCAAACATAAGGAGGGTTGGGCCTTCAAGAGGGAAGAGGCACATGGGAGGGGCGACTTGGGCAAGGAAAGGTAGAGGTAATGTGAGTTGGGTGAGAGGTGGAGAAATATTTTAGAAAAAAATAAAATTTGATTTTAATTTTAGATTTTGAATTAGAGGGAGGGAAAATTAATGCGAATTCAAAATCCCCAAATTAGGGCTAGGGGCATGGCGGTTTTAGGAGAGGATTAGGGGAGCATTAATTGAAATTTGAGTTGGATTGGAGAGAGAAAACATGAGGAAGGGGGGCCAGCCATGTAGAGAGGGGAGAGAGGGGGTTTTGTGTTTAATATGTGGGCCCCAAGGAAATTAATGTGATTGAAATCAAATCTGATTTTAATTTCATATTTGATTTAAATTGAAATAATTTCCTAATGGGGTTTTAACTCTCTAGGAAGGGGTTTTGAAATTCAAAATAGATTGATTGCCAACAAGGCTTCTTTTCTAAATTGTATGGAGGTATTTTAAGAAAGTAATTATGGCAAAATTTGAAATTCGAAATTCAAATTAGGTGGACTAGGGATTATGGACCGACAGGTTGAGTATGTAGAGGGGGAGAGGGGAGGGCAGCCTGGCGGCAGGACTGGTGGCCGGCGGCTTGGGCAACCAAGGGAAGGGGCTGCGGCAGGTAGGGTAGGTGCTTAGGCTTAGGTAAGAGGAAAAGAAAGGTGTAAGAATGGTGAGGCTGGCAGGTGGATGGGTTAGGAGAGGGGTTTTGAAGTAGAGAAAAAAAAAAGAGATTGTAGAACCGCGAACCTTGGAATCCACCAAAGATTGATGGGTATTGCTTTCATTCACCTAGGGTCTCTACTCTCAAGAACTCACTTAGAGATCAAGCAAAGAAAACTGAAATTTCATTCATAATTCATCTTCCAATACAATAGAGGAGGCCACAATATATAGGCCTAAGGAAATAAAAGTACAATGACTCATATGCCCCTAGGGCTACAATTCAAGCAGACTTAAAAGAAGGGGTACAACCTTAAATAATAATTAATGCATAAAAGCATTAAAATAAAGACTAAGCATCATAAATAAAGACTATGAATCGTTGCCATCGATCTACGACTCCTGCACTGATATACTCATCGATAACATATGTCGATGTCCTCATTAATAATCTTGCCTTATGTTTAAGTGCTATTCCTGTGCCTTTTATTTTGGTAGACTTGGTGAAGGTCTTATTTTAGCAATTTTGAGATTTAAGTTTCTTTCCATCCTATACTTTGTGCGACAAACTCAGTGAAAAAATTTGACCTAAATTGTCTCTGTGGACTTGTTAAGAGTTGAATATATGTTTTTCCCTATGCTTTTTGCTTTGATGAGCTTGGTGAAGAATTTTGTTTGAAATATCTTGTTTGACTTGTCAGGATTTGGGGAGTCCAAACTTGTTCCTCTACCCATACTAGCCACTGTTAGAGGTATTACCATCAAACCTCTTTGTACTTGTAGTCCATCACAGCTGAGTAGCTATCAAATTGTTCTTTATCAGATGATCTCGCTCTACCAGCTTAAAAAAAATTAGAGATTGAATGAGACTAGTGGCTAACTCAAATATCTTGGAGCTCTCTCAAGAACCTATAACACTTATACTCGGGAGTGTTAACCAACTGTGGAGCATATCTGGCTAAAACAATAAAATCTGCCTCATACTGTATGACAATCTGGCTCCCCTGAACCAACCTAAAAAAAGTCTCCTGCATCTATTGACATACAAATGGGGGTACAAATCATGCTCAAAATATATCAATGAATTCCTCCTTGCTGATCAAAGAGTTTAGTCTCCCCTTAAATTTTTCCTCCTATTGGCCCATCTATCAGCGCTCTACCTCTTCATCTAACAAAAAAATTGCCAAAGGAATCTTTCTCTCAGGAAGACACTGCATACCGTCAAATGTTTTCTCCAATATTCTCAATCAATCCTCTGTTATGGGCTTAACAGCTACTTGAAACCTCAGAGCCTTCAACCTCAAAAACATCTATAAATTTCGGTCTAAATCATCATATCAAGCAATAATAACCATGCTCTATGCCTCACCTATTAGCTGGACTATCAAACTAACAAACTATGAAACAATATCATAACTGACTATTGGAGCAATATTGTATTGGTGTTGCCTAACTAATAATGGCTATTTATTATATCAGGATCTTGTGGATCCATAATCACACAAAACACTCAACTCAATATATATGCACATAAAAACAAACAAGAATGAATGCCCAGGCAGACTCAAAACTATCTCACTTTGCTTACAGATTAAATCTTATAGTTCTGTTTAACAATCAGTTTTCAAAACTACTATGACACAAAAAAGAGAAGCCTATCACAATCCAACCCGATAAGACACACAAATGGGTCAAGTCCTATTGTGTTGGCTTTCAATAGACCAACTTTAAGATATAAGTTTTGGAAATTATTTAGAATTTTTTATCCAATTTAAACTTTAAAACAAACAACACTCAAACCATAGAGTTACTAATAACTCCTAATATACAGAAAATAACTCATCCATAAAATTTCATACATTTATCATCAAAATATAAATGCACAATAATTATATTACAGTATATGGCTACAGCCCGAAACACAGAACAAAACAGATTAAATAATTATTCATGACCACGTGACTATATAACTATTTAGAAAATAAATGCTTATATAGATTCAGATCAGATCTTGAAAACTACTACTCAACATAGTCTTTCCTTTACATAGACACTAAAAATATAATGCAAAACAATTGTGAGCTAACACAGCTCAACATACTATATTATCAATCTAAATTTCTAATTAAATCCTTCATTATGCATTTAATGAAATATTTTTAAGCAATATGATTAATTAATGTGTTAGGTGGAATAGTAGTTGCAGTTATCATAAATTCAAATAATAATGACGAGAAATAAATAAACATGTACTTCATATCAGACATAATTATTGAATTCTGTCTCTTATGCCTCACATTAGACAATTCAAATAATTCTGACCATTGTGCCTCCCATTGGATAGAATTCAGAGAATTTTGACCCTTATGGCTCCTAATAAACATAGTGTGCATATAACAACAAAATGTGTATTTAGCATCAAATCTATAAATTTTCTCCACCTACACTAGGTCTCATAAGAATCACATATTTCAATCAAATAAGCATATACTTCATTGCATTATAGTAAAAAATTGTAAATATACTCATTACAAAAATTAACATAATGCTTTAATAGTATACAATAGAATGCACTACTGAGCCTAAATATAGTATTTCAGAATATAATCAAATTATCCGAGATTGTTCGGAATATTGTTTTAAAGCTTTAATTATACATCAACATTATTTTTGAAAATTAGAATAAATTTTTATTTTACAAAAAAATCATACTTTTAAAATTTTCTTGTGAAAATTTTGCAGAAAACTAAATGCTTAAAACTATCATATATATAACATACAGAAAATTACGCTATGAAAATTTTCTGGATAACAAGTTATCCTCATTTTTCGCTTAACAGAATTATAAATTGAATCAGAAAATTTTAGGAATTTCATTATTTTTGAAAATTGAGAAAGACAATGCAATCTTCTTCGAGACGACAATTTTCAGAACTAGGCTGACAACTTAAAATGACCTATAGCGGCTCGAAATGGACTTTCTCTCACTAGAATTTCTTTTCTCTCTATATCTCTAGCCAGCATCTTTGAGTGAATTGAAATGAATCAAATAGTGAAAAATAATATTTTTAATATAAAATTCAGCCTAGCGCCAGAGCGCAAACCATACTGCCGCAACATGAATTAATTTTCAAAATTCTAGAGATCTTAGTGTCGTGCCGACGCTAACCCCATCACTGTGGTGCTTAGAGAGAAAATTTCATATTTCTAGAACATGCAAACAGATCCACAGGACATGCTTCAGAATATTTGCAGATTCTCACATGCACACAAAAAAATGCTCAAACAAATGCAAAAGAGTTCTAAATGCAAAAAAAATCAATGGACTAAAATCAAGTCGGGTTAGAACAGGTGAAATCGTATATTGATTATGGAGATGTCACACATAACCCATAAGCCTCATAGCTGGTAGGCTTTTTTTATACCGAGATCGCATTGCCTCTATTGGATTGAACTGTCCATCGGGCTCACACTTCACCTATCTACCTCTCACCTAACATTATATTTTCTCAGGCTTATTTAATCATCTTTTTTTTTTTCCTTTCTTCTTACAACAACCCGTTATGTGTTGTATGTATAAATATGTACGTACATGTAGGTTAGTATGATCGTAATGCTACAAAATTAGCTATAACTGTATGGATTCCATGTCACAATTCAAAGTATAATAGAATTTCATATGAGATTAAAACATAACAAAATCTATGTACATCATAATATCAGGCTTAGGCTAATTAAAACATGTGCAAAATAGATATTACACAAAACTAATTAAAATGCACGTATACAAACTATTCAAAATCAAAGCAGCCTACTATATTAATAAAATTGCATAAGTGTTTTCTAATACCGTAGCAATTAAATAATAATATTAAATATAACTTAGGGAATTTAATTATGATGAAATTTAATTTAAATATGCTCACATAATTGCATTATCCTATAGGTGTATGCATATTACAGTGATCCTAACAACTGGTAGAATTTGTTTAAAATGCGATATAGATATTCTGAGACGTGCAAAAAAGTAGGCATAATTTACTTTATAGAACTTCTTGTACAGTATGTCTTTATCTTATAAATTTTGGGTATTACAAAACTGACGAGGGGCGGACATCGGACGTAGAGATAAGTCCGGACATCAATAAAACATTGACACGTGGATATTCAATATGTTTAATATGTCCGCGAAACTTTAAGCTAAGCGCAACTAAAGTACATGTAAAGTGTAGTAAAGTGCAAATAAATCGCAGTTAAAGCGCATGTAAGGCGCAGATAAAAACCAGATAAAGCGCAAAAAAAGGGCAACTAAAGTGCACTCCAATTGTCAAATTTTTAGTGGATGTCCGGACGTATCTCTACGTCCGGTGTCCGGACCTAATAATTTTCCCTAACATGGGGTGTGCAAGTAGGGCGACCGGTTGGAGTCATGTGCAGATTGGTGTGAGGTGGAGTTGGCTGGGGTTGGGTGGTCTGGCTAGTATGCAAATTAGAGCTAAGGGGCGTGTGATCACTACAGGAAAGTAGCGTGTTGCCGGCGGGCAAAATTCACCGGAAAATGCCTAAAATCCGTCAGAAATAATCATGAGAAGGCTAAGGTGGCTGCAAGCGGGGTGATAGGCGGTGACAGGAAAATCAGCTAGCCGCTGGAGGTGGATGAGTGCGACTGTAGGTGTGGGGACACTGGACAGTAGAGAGAAACTGCTCTCAGGATTTGAGATATTTGAATATATATATATATATATATATATATATATATATATAAGTGTGTCAAAAGAGATGTGGAGTGACTACTTGCCCAATATCTTATTCATCGTGTATCTCTATTGTAGTAAGTTTTTATATTTATTCATGAATGTCTCTATGTTCTTGTTGAGATTATCATGGACTTAAGTTTGTTTTCAAGCTTGATTGATATATAAATGTTTGTATCTATGGTTCATTTTGATATTACATATGAGGGATGAATTTTTTGAAATGCAAATTTCTTTTTTATGGAAATTTCAACTGGTCCTTTTCTTGCTTTGGCATTTGGCGTGATAAGTCTTATTTGCCATCTTCTCTTCTATGATCTTTATTATGTGCTAGAAACACTCCATGCTTTGGGATGTGAGTTTTTCCCCATCATATGTATATATTATTATTATTATTATTATTTTCTATTCATCTTCATCTCTCACTCGAACTTCTCTGCTCTCAAATCTCAATCAGCAATGGAATAGGCATAAGGATTCATAATCCAATGTTTTGAGAATTGGATTAGATCGGCCAGTTCAATTGGTTCAGCTATGAACTGGCCAAGTTATCAGTCCAGTCAACTATGAAAATTGTTTTTCCATCAAATCAGTTTGAATTGTTGGTTCGACTGGAAAACCGTCAAACTGGTACTTATTTTATAGAACTAGTCGGTTCTATAAAATATTTAATTTAATTTTAATTAAATTTTAAATAATATATTTCAGTTAATTATTTTTTTTTAAAAAAAAAATTAAAATATTTTTATTAAATATGAAGATGAATTTGATAATGATATATGCATGTCATCTCATATAACATTCTTTAGTGTTAGATGTGTACTTAATTTATAGTTTATACTATATAGAGACAATCACAAATTCTTCTATGATGTGGGGCTAAAAAAATTACATGAATACTATATGAGTTAGAATATGAATTTATGCAAATATACTTTGAGTTGCGAAAAAATTATGTAACTAGCAAATAACTCTAAATCAACTATTAATTCTTTGATAATGATATTCAGTTATTGATAATTATTTGCTACCTTAGATGGACATTAACAATATATTATAAATAAACTCAAATAAAAATTCAATGACCTATCCGAAAAACATGTATGGAAGTTCAAGATTAAAAAAAAAAAAAACATTTGATTAAAATTTATTACATTATCGAACAAATTAAAATTTTTGAAACTAGAAAAACCAAGAAAAAGTAATAAAAAGAAAAAAAAATATAAATCATTAAATACTTGGCTGGTAGAGCTGATCGACTTGCAAAAATTATTGAAGTCAAGGAGACTGATGAGTCTATAGTCAACATTTTTCTTGAAAATCTAGAGGTATTTATGTGCAAGTTCTATCCCTGTAATGCATAATATATCTTTGATATCCACTATCAAATTATGTATCGATATGAATATAATGATGCAAACATTACACGATATTGATATAGAGGTAAATTTAATACTTACCTGGACGGGGTCTAACGGGTGATCAGCAATGCCTGTGGCCTAGACCTGCGACCTTCATTGCACCTTGAAGGGGCGCTGGTCTACCATCTGTCCAAGTGGCAGAGTGGACGTCATAATTTGTGATAGGGGGGTTCACATCCACACGGCCCCTACAAAAAATAATAATAATAACAATAAAAGATATAGAGGTAAATCTCTTATTGAAAATATAAGACACTAATATGAATTAGACATGATATTATAATATTATATTATTAAAATAAGAAAATTATAAATGCTATAAATTAAATAAATATGAAATATAATTTTTTAATAGTAAAATTATTTTAATTGCTCAGAAAATGAAAAAAAAAATATTTAGTTTATTACATATCGTAAACTCAATTGAGAAGCATATTATAGAACGTTTGTTTGAAATTGAAAAAAAAATTTATTAGAAAAAAATATTATTAAAAATATAAAATAGAGAAAAATAAGAATACTATTTAATAGTTATTAAATTATTTAAATAATTTATTTTAAAACAAAAGAGAATGGACTAGTACTTAAGTTATTTATATAAAATATTTTTGAAGTTAAAAATTCTTATTTTGAGCCCTTATTATAATATACACATTTGTTATTTTTTTGAATTGTGCAAGTAGATGTCATGTCAGGTATGTTTTGGACATTGTCGCGTCTTTAGCTCTCAATGAGAAAAGTGAAAGTTTGTGTTAGATAGTTGATAAAGACGTAAAATATGTCGAACAATTATGACATAAATATTTTAATATATTATACTAATACTAAGGCGTTTCCAAGAAGCTACTAATTGTATTATCTGGATACAACAAAAAGTATGTCTGGGTTGGTACAATGACACTCGTGTGCAGTGTTAAATAAGCAACACCTCAGGACATAATGGAAGAATTAAATCCTAATTCTACTTTTGTATTCGCCAATAATATACGAGAGCCACTACTAACATCCAAAAATAATTGTATAATATATGAATTTATCATTTATCTAGAAATTTCCAATATTCAAAAAACAATCATCCGAAACATAATCTTTTCCGTACACATAAGAGTTTCTCATATATAAAAAAAAAACACCCTTTCGTGAGCTTGTCTAGGGGTATGAGTGAGCCGAGACGACTCGAGCTCGACTCATTAATGAGCTCACGAGTCAAACTTATTGAGCCACGAGTTCGAGCTCAAACCTATACTCAAGATTGAGTTCAGGCTTGCTCGACTCAAAAGCTTGTTAAGCCGCTCAATTAACTTAAAATATATTTAAAAATTAATTTATATTTGCATTATATAATATATTTAATATTTCAAATTAATTATATATTAAAATTAAAAACTCTAAAATATTAAAAAAGTTTTAAATTAAAACTAAGAAATAGAGTTCATCAACAATCAAGTCGAACTCGAGTCTATTAATTTTTTAACGAATCGAGCTTAGTAAAAGAGCTCCAGTTGAGCTCGAGCTCAGTAAAAACTAAATAAGCTCAGCTCGATTGATCAGATACTCAACTCGTTTACACCCCTAAACTAGTCTTTATCAACTCTACTATTTAAAACCCTTAAAAAAAAATTTAAACCCTTTCATTTTCTTGAAATTTCATAAAGACCATGGAATGAGCATTCAGTAGGCTAATCCAATCTCTATTACAAATATCAATCCATTTTTGCACATTTATGCATGAGTAATATTCAGCTATCAATTATGACTTTACGCTGAATGAGTTAAACATGCATTTATAAACATTAACATGCATACATATTCAGAATTTTAATTAGAACTGAAACATAATCATTTAATTGTTACCGAACCAACATCATTTAACCTAACAATTAATGTGAGATTTTTAATTATTTATTCATACTTGTTTATATAGTATGCAATATGCAATGCGCATATTCCGATGTCTGTTTGTATCTCCACTTTCACTTATGCCTCCCTTTTTACCTCCCACATCTGTTCTTTATAGATGGGACCTCCAACTGAAAGTTCAATAGTTGGTTGTGAAACCTATTGAATGTTAAAATGACACACCAAATGAAGAGGTGAATTGGTGATTTATTTTTTTTTTTCAAAAATCTTTTTGATTAAAAACCAAAGCGGAAGCTTTTTAATAAACGAAATCACAACTTATAATAACAACCCTAAATAAATACTATTTTTTATGTTTTTTATTTTGTAGAAGAACATATAACACTTTTTTGTTCTTTTTTGTTTTTCTAATTTTTTTTTTCTTTTTAAAATAAATATCAATATCAATTAATCACAATGATTTTTGTATCACAATGATGTTCAATCTCAACCCAGATTACAAAAAAATAAATATACTGGAAAGTAAATGCAGAAAAAAAATGAATGCAAATAAATTTTTATAGTAGTTTGATCAACTTGAGCTATGACCACTCCTCGAAGTTGTTCTCTTTGGATATTTCACTAATCAATAGTGACTTGCATTCAACCCACGGCTAGGCAAAGAAGATCGTACACACTCTGCTCTCTCAAAGAATTTCTCCTTTCACCTCCTCGGTCTAGCAGAGTCGTCAAAATCCTTTTCACCTCTTCGATGTAGTGGAGTAGCCAAAATATCTTTCGCCTCATCGATGCAGCGGCGTAGACAAAATCCCTTTCACCTCCTCGATGCAGCGGAATACACGAAATCCCTTTCACCTGCTCGATATGATGGAGTAGCTGAGACCTTTAACACTAAAGGTTTCTTTACAGAGCATTCCTCAAGACATACACCGACACACCCAGAAGAACTTAGGTGCAAGTTGGCCAGAACAATCATGTGAAAACTCCTCTCGCACTCCCTTAAATCCTGCAAGGTTATTCTACCTCTCACACAACCTCACCCTTTCTCTCCTTTACTCAACGCGCTCTCTTTAAACACTCTCAAAGAAGAAATAGACCTCCAACTACCAAAAGACTCATCCAAAGTTATAACAAGAGTTTATATAGAGGGTATAAGAAAATCCTAATTTTCAATTCTGACATTTCTTTTCTTATAGTACGATAGAATTATCATATAATGCAATTAATTCATCTTTTGTTATACAACCCACCCATGAATGTCAAGTATGATTAGTTCAATCGAAATGTAATAAAAAAACTATTTTTTGGGTTTAACATGTCATAAAGATGATTATGGGCATGTTTAAAAGTTTTGGGAAAGGTCCTAAGTTCAAACTCTACTAGATGCAAAGTCTAGTGGCATAGACTATAAATATTTGAATGTTTTAAAGCCTTTGTATTTAAATTGAGCTTTTGGGGTTAGAGTTCTTGGATTGACCAAAAAATTGCAGGGTTGATCATAGAGACATGCGTAATCAATATGCAACTAAAAAATCATGAATCAAAGGCAAATTGATTTGGTTTTGTAGTGATTGAAAATTCACCCAAAAAGGGTTATAGGATATGGGCTTTTGACCTCCAGTTTTGGTTTAAACTTTTGTGTTTTGAATGTGGTTTTGGGTTTGGTTGGTTGAATTTGATTTATCCATATCAATGACAATCATTTAGGTTATTATTAGTGATTGGGTGGAAAATATCAAATGGTGGTCAGCATGTGACTACTATTTGATGAGATTTGGATTTGATTTTTTTTTTTTTTTGAATTTGAATTGAGTTTGAATTTAGATTTGATTTTGGTCTTAGAGTTGGTTTTGATTGAAGAATTTCATATAAAGGTGAGGTCAACAACTGGCAGTTGCTATCAGACCTTTGTAGTAAGACTGTAATTATCGAACCTTTCGCCAACCATATATGTTTTATACATATTTTTATGTATTTGGAAGTCTTTTAATGTTTGAAAATGATTTCGTGTGCTATCGAATGAGTCCCAAGGGTCTGAAGAAAATGATGACATTTTTTAAAAAATGTTACTATTTGAGCGCCTCAGCACGGCTAAAGTATCAAGTGCACAAATAATGATATTGCAGTGCTCTTTTCTCTGTATTTTGAAAAAAAATGAACTAGCAACACAGTGCTAGGTCGTTATCTTTATTTTTATATATTTTAAGCCCGTTATTACATTCATTCCCTTTGATCATAGAAACCTAGTAGAGAGAGAGAGAGAGGGTTTTGGAGAGTTTATAGAAAGAGAAACTCCATTTTGAGTTGCTTTGGGTTATTTTTAGCCGTCGGACCAGTTGAGAAAGTTGTCATAATTGAGGTAGGTCACATATGCTTATCTCAGTTTTAAAAAATTTTAAAATTTTTTATTTTCTAATTAAATTTTATTTTTGTTTAAAAAATGAATAATTGTGCTCTGGTAAAACTTTCATCATATAACTTTTTATATATTATGGAGATTGAGATTATGAACTCCTGGGGAATAATATGAGGCATAAGTCCTCCCACTTAAAGATGAAATCCCTTAAATATTTTATATTAAGTGGATTATTAGTCATCAAGGAATCAAAAAGCAAAAAAAAAAAAAAAAGAATTATACCATGTTTGATTTATGAAAAATGAATGTAAGGTAATTTATTAATGTATTAAAATTTCATGTTGTCAATATATTTAAAATTTGTTTTATTTGGACAAGTCCAAAACACTGTGCATTGAAGCTTTTGCCCTTCGATTGTTCTCGCCATGTGTCAATGGTTGTAGTTGACTGTCAAACCAGTACAAACTGTCACCCCATCACTGTCATTTTGTTATTGGATGTCATTAGCCACAATTGGTATTCGTCAAACCATAAATGCCATTGCCAACCATTGTTAAAGTCTCCACAAGTTAGAAATATTTTAAATACATGTTTATTTTACATTATATTGATTTTACTTTGTATTTTTTCTACAAAACAAATGGTCTCTCATTTATTTTTCATTTAATATTTATACATCATAAAAAATCATCTTAATCAGACATGAATCTTAAGGCATATCTCAATTGGAAACTTTCAAAGTTAAAATCTTGACCATCTGAACTCAAATTTTAGCAAACTTATAGCTGAACTGAACATCTCAATGAGGTAAAAATAATTACACTAAAAATGATTTAATCTAAGCCTAAATCAAAGCTTTCAAGCATAATTAGAATTTTTAGGACATTAATTAAGTGATAGTCAAATCAAGTAACTCGATGAGATGAATTCAACAAGATTGATTAATTTCATCATCATTTAGCTAGCTAAATGTTAAATAATATATCTATGATCAAGGGAATTAATAAATGTCATCTAATGTAGTGCTCTAGATTTTATCCATATTTATGGAACTTGCCACTCCCAAAAATCTATAAATAGACCCCCACTCCTCACATGAATGTGGGCTTGGACCTTTGGCTAGAGATTCAAAAGAGCCTTGAAGAATCCTAGAGCTCTACTTGAGCACCACCGCCCCTATAGCCACCCGACCATAGCCACAGGACCTCTGCCTGGCCATCGTTGGACCTCTCCCTAGCCATCATCATCAAACTTTATGTCACGAAAAACCCGATTGGAACGAATCCCATCAGGTCGAGTCGCGATGGATGAATCCAGGATCTAGCTTTGGAATTTATTTTCAGACTTTATTCCAATATTCAGACATACAGAAAAATTACAGAGCTAATATAAACATCCAAATATGCAAAAAAGCTCATCCATAACTTTCTTCTTTCTTTCATCAAAATAATCATGTATATTACAGTGCATGGCTATAAACAGAAAGTACATAATATAACAGAAAAGTCATAACTGTACAAAAATTCAAAAGTACAAAAATACCTAATCTCAGATCAGATACAGAACAGCTAGTCCAAAACCTCATTCCCTTTCCCAGAACCTCAAAACCATGAAGATAACCACAGTGAGCTAACAGCTCAGCAAGACTACACTAGCCAATCAAAATCTCCAGAAATTGCCCTAGCCGACTTTTCTCTTCCAGGCTTTTTTCCCTCTTTTTCCATGGCCGCCACCGGCATCCTGCCGGTGGCCACCATGGATCCACAGGATTCGTCTCTGTTTCCTACCTTGCCGCATACTACTCTTACAGCATCTCCAGTTAAGCCTCGTTTGCTTGATCGTTTATGGTCAAATATCATTGCTGATCCTGAGCAGACAGCACCACATATTCCGGTCTCTCTCATGGAAACTCTGGAAAAGATCATCCCTTTTGATAAAGATTTCACTGATCCCGCTACTGTAGAATGGAGTCTTTGCTTGGTAGGCTTGTTGGCTCAAGAAAAATGGCACGAGTGCGCGAATCCCGCCTTGCAGCCGTAGGATTCCATTTCCCTTAAGTCAGATTGAAATTAACCAGATTTCCCCTGAGGTTAGTGTCAGGGTTTATAGATCTGGGGTTCTTACTTCCTATGAGCGCAAGCGCCCATAGTTAATTACCCCTCTTACTACGTAAGAGAGAACTCTCGATTAAGGATGAATAAATTTTAGATATTTTTAGTCTCAATTGTGGGGAAGATGAAGGTAAACCCGATCAAGATCCCATGGTTCCGTCGTCCCGGGTATACCGTAGATTTCAGTCTACCAACACTAACAATCGTTGACCGTAGTGTCCAGGGAATCTGATTAGCAGCCATGGGTTGCCTCCTCTCAGGGATCCCGAGTAGACTGAAGTGGTTACGTGTGAATTTTAGTTTGATTTAATTTCGATTAGGGCTTATTATTTCCTTAGGAGTTGCCCGTTAATTTATTTAGTTTGGGGCTTACAGCTCCATTAGGAGTTGCCCGGATAGTTTGTTTAGTTTGGGGCTTACGGCTCCAATTAGGAGTTGCCCAGAGAATTTTGGTTTGATAGGTCTTATGGCTTCCTTAGAAGTTGCCTGTAAGCTAAGCGGCCCGAGTTGTGGGTCTTACAACCAAGCCATATAGACTAGGATGCCCGAGAATTTTAATTATTTGGGTAGGACTTATGGCTTCCCTTAGGAAGTAGCCTGAAAAGCGGGTCTTACAACTTAATCCTTTAGACTAAGATGCCCATGGGTTTAAATTTTGATTGTTTAGGGTTTAGGATCATTACTATTTATTTAGCAGATTTCCTAAAATGTGGGGCTTACGACTTCAGTAAGAAGTTGCCCGAAAGCGGGTCTTCTAACCTAATCCTATAGACTAGGATGCCCATTTGAGGGGTCTAGGATTGTGTTATCACCTAAATATTTCCCTCAGAGGTCGGACTTACGGCTTCTATTAGAAGTGGCCGGGGGTTTTAATTGGGTTTAGGGGTTAGGTCAATTTCCACCTAAACTTTCTCCTAAGGTCGGGCTTACTACTTTCCTACGAAAGTTGTCGGGTAGTGGGTCTTACAACCGAGTTCTTATGAACGAGGCTGCCCAAGAGTTTGAATTTGGCTTGAATTGGATTTGGATTAGGTCTTAGTGCTTCCTTAGAAGTTGCCTATTGATGGGTCTTACGACGTAGCATTATAAGCTAAGCGGCCCAAGTTGTGGGTCTTACAACCTAGTCCTATAGACTATGATGCCCAAATGAGGGGTCTAGGGTTGTATTATCACCTAAACATTTGCCTCAGAGGTCGGACTTACGACTTCTATTAGAAGTGGCCATGGTTTGAATTGGGGGTTGGGATTAGGTTAATTTTACCTAAAACTTTCCCCTAAGGTTGGGCTTACTGCTTTCCTACGAAAGTTGCCGGGTAGTGGGTCTTACAACCTAGTTCCTATGAACGAGGCTGCCCAAGTGAGAGGTTTAGGTTTGTGTTATCACCTAAACATCTCCCTCAAATGTCGGACTTACAGCTTCTATTAGAAATGGCCGGGGTTTTAATTGGGTTTAGGGGTTAGGTCAATTTCTACCTAAAACTTTTCCCCTATGATCGGGCTTACTGCTTTCCTACGAAAGTTGCCGGAAAGCGGGTCTTACATCCTAGTCCCTATGAATGAGGCTGCCCACTAATTTTGAGTTTGATTATTTGGAGATTTGTTATTTAGAGAAATTGAAAGGGGTTGTAAATTAGTTTTAGTTCATGATTTTGACATCTTGGAGTTTTGACACTGCATTAGTGTTTTTGTTGTTCTGTGCTTGTAGCCTTTTTATTACTACAACAGTTCAGTACTTTTCCTATTTTCTTAACATTTCCTGCTTTTCAGTACTTTGTTTTACTTGCAATAGTTGGATTTACCACTTTCCCGCATTGATTTAATTATGCTGCATTGATTTTTGATTGCTTGTTTGCAGGCAAGTGGTTATCGCAGCAGTTCAGGAGATAGAGTCCACAAGTAGCCATAGAAGTTTGTACATGAGGGTTTTGGAGAGCAGTTTGTAGAGTTCAAATTGAGAGTTTTGGAGAGCAATTTGTACGAGAGATTTGAGGAGTTTGAGAGTTTGAGATAGCTTGTACAGTTGTTTGAGATTTCTGAATTTTTGTACATGGTTGGGTTGTATGTATCAAATAGTGGAAAAAATATTCTTCTCCCTCTCCTCTATTTTTTGATTTATTATATATTTTTTTAACAAATAATTCAATTTTGATTAATTAATTTAATTAACCAAAAGGTCTAAAAAAATTATAATATCTCTCAGATTTTAAAACTCTCAAATATTTAAAAATTATTGTATTTGAATTTTTTTTTAAATGTCATCATATTTTAAAACTTGAATTTTCCTTTAATCAATCAATTAATTTAAATTAACTTTGATTAATTAAAAAAATTAATTGATTAATCAAAATATTTAAATTTAATTGATCTATAATTATTCAAAAAAAAAAAGTTCTATAATTTTTCTCAAAATTTCGGCAGCCTCCCGGCGTCTACTCCCCACCGAGGGAGAAATCGGGACGGAACTTGCCGAAATTTCTTCCTACCCGAACCTAAGGTCAACGGCGTAGGGTCTTCGAATTAAAATCATCTCACCAGGATCTAAGATCGACTACGTGAGGTCTTCAAATTTCAAAACCATTTACCCGGATTAAAAATCAACGGCACAGGTCTTCAATTTCAAACCATCCCGGTCGGACCTAAGGTACGACGGCCGGGGTCTTCGACATCTATTTGAAATATTTCCTTTTTTTTATTTCTTTCCCTTTCTTTTCTATAATATGTATATAATATTATATTATTTTTTTCAAATATGATTGTATAATATATAATATTATATTATCATATTAAATTATATATTATATATGTCATAATGAAGGGAAGAGGAGCCGAAGAAGTGACAGTGCAATCTCTGCACCTTTAGCAAAGCAACGGAGCCGAATGAGCAACACGTGCAATCTCTACACCTCTTTGCGAAGCAATGAAGTCGGGCAAGGACAAAGGAGCAGAAGCGGCAGGTGCGATCTCTTCATCTCCTGCGAAGAGTGAAGTCGAACAGGGAAAGAAGGAGTCGTAGAAACGCCTCACGCAATCTCTGGACCTCCCATGAAGATCGAAGTCGCTCAGCCACTGGAAGTCGAAGGAGCGGCTATGCAATCTCTGCACCTCTGGCGAAGTAACGAATCCGAACAGCGACCACCAAAAGAGAAGTGAAGGGCGAACCCTAGACCTCTCTTACAAAGGAACGAAATTGAATAGCCGCGATGGGGTCGGAGCAGCGAAGCGAACGAGAGTGTCTCCCTTTCTTTTTGAATTCCTTTATTCTTTTATTGATTTCTTTTGTTGAATGGCGGTTGCCAGAACGAAATAATGCATCGTTCAGTGAGGTGGGGCCGGCAAAGACATGTATGCTGGTTAATTAATTTTTTTTTTGTTCTATTTTTTTTTACAGTCAACAAGGCTACTCTATCGGTAAACGACTGTATTATGAAGCTTTGCTTGAGACTGCTAAACGTATATGGAAGCTCAAAGGTACCTTTAAACTTATAGCACTTACGGATGGCTTCTTCTTGTTCAAGTTCTCTCTATTGGAAGATTATGATATGGTATGGTCCAAAGGGGCGTGGTTCTTTCATGGAAAGCCTTTCATTTTCAAAAATGGACCAAAATTTTCATCCAACCAGAGAAAATTTTAATACTGTTCCGATTTGGGTTAGGATTCACAATCTCCCTTTAGTATGTTGGAACTCTGAAGGCATATCTAAAATAGCGTCATAAATTGGGATCCTGATTGCAGTTGATGCGTTATTTGCAGCCAAAACTAGACTTACATACGCTAGGATTTGTATACAGGTTTCTACTTCTTCCTTCTTTCCAGATACTGTCTCTGTCTCTATAGAAGGGGAGGTTATCAAACTTCAAATTCAGTACGAATGGAAACCTATACCGTGTGCTTCCTGTAGCTCCTTAGCACATTCTACTTCCCAGTGCCCTACGAATCCACAACCAGCTCAAACTGTCAATCTTCCTCCTAGGGGACGTAGTACCTCTAGGAAACCGCGCAAGAATTCTCAAGTTAAGCCTCCTGCCACTCAACAAAGTAATGGGAGATAGATAGCTACTCATTCTGCTTATAACTCCTCCAATCCTAACACGGTAGTTTCCCCTTCCAAACTTGCTCTCATTCCTTCCCAGGTTATTTGGAAGCCCAAGGAAACTGAAAATGTCAAGAATAAAGAGGTGGCTTTATCTGAGGAAATACACATTGCCTCCAATAATTCTAAGCCTACTAGAATAAGTCCGGTTAATATTGCTTCTTCTAGTAGAGTTACTACTGATCCGGAATTGATTCCAATTCCAAACCTTAATTCGCCTATGGAGGAAGGTACATGGGATACTGAAACTGGACAAATCTCCACTTCTATTCCTCCCATAGTTAATATGAGTAATAAATATGCATCTCTTCAAGGTGAGGAGGACCCTCCTTTATCTGCCTCTGAATATGAAAGCTCCTCCTTCTCAGAACCGAAATCTAACCTGTCTGGGGGCAATAAAGCCAAGACATCAAAGTCCAAAAGTAACAAAGGGAATGGTTCTAAAAAGCCACCTGCTTCCTCTTCCAAGCGTAAATGATCAGTCCATCCATAGCTGCTTGGAATATTAGAGGTTTTTCTTCCTCTAATAAGGTTTCCCACTGCAAAATGTTGGTTCAGTCTTTACGACTGGACATGATTTGTATTCTGGAAAATAGAATACAGCTTCTTAGTCTCTCTGATCAGAGCTTTATCAATAGTCATAAGGTGTATGACTATGAATCTAGTTGTCATAACTTTCACTGTTCAAATCCGGGTAGGATTTGGATCAAATGGAGTCCAGATAAACTTGTCTTTCAACCCTCTTTCTTCTCTTTTCAAATGATTGCTGGTATGATTTCTTATGGCTCAAGCCCTCCTTTTCTACTTTCTGTGATCTACGCCTCTAATAATCAGGTTGAAAGGAAGATTCTTTGGGATGATCTTAGGAGCATTAATCCTACTGGGGACCTTCCCTGGGTTCTGTTGGGGGACTTCAATTGTTGTCTTTTTCCTTCTGAAAAACTTGGAGGCAATCCTCTTCATCAAAATCAGCTCTTTGATATTAACAGTGTCATTTTTGATATTAATATTAAAGACTTGGCCTCAATAGGCCCCTCTTACACTTGGTATAATCAGCAATCGGATAGGCCAATTCATATTAAACTAGATCGTATGCTGGTAAATGATCAATGGCTTACCATCTATCCTGACTCTTACTACATCATTAAGAGTCCTGCTGGCTCGGACCATTGCCCCATCATCCTCCAGTCCAGGGATTGTATGAGTAGTATGCAACGCTTTTTATTTAAAAACTACTGGCTCAAATATGAGCAATTCTGGTACATTTTGTTTGATATTTTTGCGGCTAAAGCTAGTATCAACCCTCTAGTTGATCTTTGTGTTAAACTCAAACAACTGAAAGTAGCAATTAAAGGAAAATCGTGGGCATCTTCCAACAGAATGGCTGAGCATATTAGAAAGCTGCAAGAGTTACAATTATCTTGTATTAATAAATTAGGCAATGGGGATAATATTCTACATACTTCTGTTGAGCTGAAAAACATAAATAAGCAGTTGGGGAATGCCTCTTCTATGTGGTTTTCATGGATTAAGCAAAGGACTAAATCTAAATGGTTAGCCCAAGGCGAAGATGATCTCAAATTCTTGTATGCTAGGATACGTATGAGGAGGAATTACAAGAGCACTGCCATAACTCTTGCCATGTCTAATCCGGGCTCTACAAAGAAAACTGCTATATCTGATTCTATCTCCTATTTTCAAAATCTATATAATGCACCCCGAAATTTGGATTTTGATATAAGTATATTCCCTCATGGTAATGTAGTTCCTCTGGAATTTATCTCTTCTCTTACTGCTTGTTTTACTGACTCTGAAATCAAGCATGCAGTTTACTCAGGTGATTCTGATTCCTCCCCCGGTCCAGATGGATTTAATTTTGAGTTCTTTAAATCCACCTGGATGGTCACTGGTTCCACGGTCTGTAATGCTATGAAGTGCTTCTATAATAAGGCTTACATACCTCACTCTATAAAGGCAACTGCCATCACTTTAATTCCCAAATCCAATCATGCTGAGGGTATATCTGATTTTTGTCCTATAGCACTTTGCAATACTTCCTATAAAATCATAGCTAAAGTGTTGGCTGCTAGAATGAAACCTTTAATGAACCAAATAATTCAGGAAAATCAAGCCGGTTTCATACAACACAGAATTTCTACAGATAATGTGATACTAGCTAATGAAATTCTTCAACATTCTAGAAAATTTCAGAAAATTCAGCTTATGTGTATTAAGCTAGATATTAAAAAAGCTTTTGACAGTGTATCCAGGGAATTTCTTAGAGCTAGAATGATACAAAAAGGATTCCCTAACATGTTTGTGTATTGGATTGAGGCATGTATTAAGGATGTTAGGTATTCTTTATGCATAGATGGTGCATTGGAAGGTTATTTCTCTTCTAGAAATGGGCTTAGACAAGGATGTCCACTTAGTCCTTACCTTTTTAGCATTGTGATGGATGCTCTCTCATGCTTGCTTGATCAAAGTTTACATGGTAACAGCTTTGAGGCCCTCTCTATTGGAAACTATAGGATTTCACATCTCATGTATGCGGATGATTTGATTCTCTTTGGAAAAGGTGACCTTGCTAATTGTGTTAGACTTGCACAAATTCTTAAAGACTTCTCTAATGCTACTGGTCTAACAGTGAACTATGAAAAAAGCTCTATTATACTGCCTTCTAAATGTACCAATGCTGAAAATCTTTGTGCCTCTCTTAATATTTCAAATCCTGTCTTCTCTATGAGCTATCTTGGGCTTCCTTTGTCTCCATACAATCCGAAACTTGCTAGTTTTACACTGCTTATGGAAAGCATCATAAAAAAAACTATCTGGGTGGAAGGCTAAAGCTCTATCCTTTGCTGGTAGGCTTCAATTTCTTAGGTATACCATTTGGAACACGATTGCTTACTGGATACGTGGAGGTATAATACCTAAAACAATTATAAAGCAAATTGATAGTTTGTGTGCTAAATTCCTTTATTTTGAGGACACCAAAGCTAAAAAGCTGCACTTAATTTCTTGGAGGAATACTTGTAAACCTAAACAAATGGGAGGTATTGGTTTGCCGTCATTGCACTCTCTCCAGTTTAGCTTTAACTGTTCACTAATCTCTAGAATATACAATACTCACAGTCCTTTGAGTATTTGGCTCTTTAAAGTTTATATTACTCCTTGGAAGGAACCTACCTCAAAATCCTCTAAATTTTGGAAGCAAGTGTGCAGTGATGCTAACTCTGCCAAGGATTGCTTTCACTTTAAAGTTACTGCTTTTTCTAAGTTTGCTCTTTATTGGGATCATTGGTATAAAGACAAATGTCTTAGAGAGGTAGCCGATTTCACTTCTTTTCTTAGTTCTTTTCCTGTTAATGATAGCATTTCTGTTATTTTAGAAGGGGAAAACTGGAAACTTCCCTCCTCTCTGCCACATGCTGTACACAAGGCTTTTTCTGATATTGTAATTGCACCAGGATCCCATGAAAACATATACTGAGGAAGTGGTAAGAAATGCAAAAACAGATATTATCAAATATTCTTTTATAAACAACATGCCAAGGTTAACTGGTGGAAATTTGTATAGCATAAACGGTATATCATTAGATACTCGTCGTTTTGTTGGATGGCCATATCTGGGGGATTAAAAACTGCATATTCACTTATTGCAAAAGGTATTTTAGTGGATGCTAGATGTGCTCTGTGTCATCACGAATTTGAAAATACCAGCCATCTTTTCTTTGAGTGTGATTACTCTTTCACTATTATTTCGAAACTTATGAGTAATTTGGGTTTTTTACTTCTAAGACCCAATATTCTTCAAATTTTTGAATACATAGAGGATACTCATAATAGCAACAAGGACTTTTACTACCTTATAATATGTTGCTCAGTATATCATATATGGAGAGAAAGAAATGATAGAAAATTTGGTGCAATATCTGCTTCTTCTACTTCATTAGTTCATAAAATTAAGGCAGCAGTTTTTTCAAAAATTATGAAAAAGAAGGATGCTGTTAATCTGATGGAATTGCTGTAGTGAGCGCTGGAATCTGTTCTATAATTCTGGGAGGAATTTCTTTTTGCTGTTTGTACACTCTGCTGGTATTTGCTGTGGGTGACTGCTGTGATCGCAGTTCGGTTTGCTGCAGTATTTTTGGTATTCTGTCGATTTGAAGGGAAATTGGGCAAGGATGACGAATTGCCATTTTCTCCTTTGGATGGCAGGATACTTTAAGTTTTTGCAACCAGGTTGAGAGAGTGGCAATTCCTGAGCCCGGGGTTTGCTGTTTCCCTCCGTCTGAAGTTTTTTCTGGATTTCCTTTCTTCAGAGCACTGTTTATTTCTGCTTTACTTTTGTTGGTCTTTTTAGTGTTGAGGTTTTTGTTGTTGCCTCAGTTTTTGTTTCCTTGGTCCTTGGGACAAGGTATTTTCATTATAGGTTTTTATTTTACTTGTAACTAGTTCATTTTTAATGAAAAGGGCAATGCCCAGAATTTTCCAAAAAAAAAAAAAATCTCCAGAAACTCATTCCAAAATACTTCACCGAAATCTGAAAATAGTTCACCTCAAATCGCATAATCACAAAACGAATCACATAAGCACAGAACTGAAGTCTTAGAACGGAAATGCATATTCATTCCTTTACTGATTGAAACCGTCACACAAAAATCATATATTCGTACAGAAATTAAATAATCAACAGAATTCAGTTCGTTGTACAGAACAGATCATACAAAATGGATAATCAAATAATAAGACAGAATTCAAACATTCTTACAAAACAAATACTCATATAACATCAAAGAATAGAATCATATAAATCACATATTCAAATCAGATTTCAAGTCATATATCAAATCATATATCATATCACAATTCCCTGACACATATAGAATCTCAAAGGATTCTGGCCCCTTATGCCTCCCTTTTCGGACACAGACAGAATCTCAAAGGATTCTGGCCCCTTATGCCTACCTTCCCGGACACAAACAGAATATCAAAGGATTATGGCCCCTTATGCATTCCTTTGTGCTTACAGCACCAGAATATATCAGATATCAGAATTATCAGATCTGAATTCATTTTCATATTCCCGGACCTAGACAGAATCTCAAAGGATTCTGACCCCTTATGCCTCCCTTCCCTAACACAGACAGAATATCAAAGGATTCCGACCCCTTATAACTCCCTTCTAATATCATTCAAATCATATCAAACATCAAATCATCATATCATAACAAATACAAAGTAATTGAGCACGTATCAAAATTTCACATTTTCGTATAGCGACTAACAACAAAAAGCCAATGAATCAAGAATGCACAATTTCAGAAAATCACCAAATTAACAGAGATCGTGTAAAACGTCATTTCAAGACTTTTCTTGTACTCAAACAATATTTTTCAACAACCAGATAATTTACTATTCAATAAAAACTCCACAGAATTCAAAATATCCGATGAAAAACTTCCAGGAAATACTCAAAACATGTAAAATGACAATCTCTACAACATGTCAAAAGTTACGCAGTAAAAGTTTTATCGGTGCAAAGATATACCCATTTTTTCGCTAACAAAAATAAAATTTGAAACAGAAAATCCGTCAAAAATCACATTTCTGAAAATTGAGAAAGGCATATGTGTCTTACCTCGAGTTGGTCAACTTTCTCCACTGCGACGACGGACGAAAACGGACCGAAGTCGCCCAAAATCTGGCTTTCTTCCTCTTTCCTTCATTTCTCTCTCTCCTGCCCTTTCTCTCTCTTCAAAAATATCAATATTCGGATATTTATCAAACTCGATCATCTGGACGATATGCCCCAATCGTCCCGGGACGATCTCCTCTAGACTCCAATCGTTCAGACGAAAATTGCTTACGTCCCTGGACGGTGCCCTCGGGTTGCCTTCGTACGAACGATAATTATGATCGTCCTGGGACGATGCTCTCGGGTTTCCAATGTTTCAACTGTTCGTCCCGAACGATCCAAACTTCATCCGAACGAACCTGGAAGGAAATCTCAAATCAGACCAAAACATACAAGAAAAGAAAAAGAAGGCTTTCACACAGTTTCGTTGACTTATCACCATTTCTAAACCTCCACTTGACCATCATTTTTGGACTTTCGTCAGTCGATCGTCACAGTTAGATCACATCTTGTGTTCCATAGATAGATTTCTTCCCTTCCAACCACTGCCATCAAAATTTTAGTAACTTATAGCTACTATCGAACCTTTGTTACGAAAAACATTATCGTCGAAACTTTCACCAACCAATTGTCATCTTTAAAACATCATTTCCTTCCAATTATGATCTTCAGAACCCCATTTTCTGACTGTAATCATTCGACCATTATCACTTGACTATAATCTTACGATCTCAATCACCCGACTATGGTCCTTCTACTTGAGTTGCCTGACTATAATCCCTTAGACATTCATCACCCACCGACTATGATCCTTGGACCACCATTTCCAAACTACAATCCTTCAATCTCAGTTGCTTAACTATTATCATTCTTACCTCCATCGCTGGCCAACCACCTATAGCTACCCTCAAATTATGGTCGCATGCTTACTATACTCTTTGAACTACCATTCTCTAATTACAAATCCTCGACCACTATCACCTTAGAACAATATTTTGACCTTCATGTCCCGAATATGATCCTTCAACCTACGCCAGCCAAAACTATGATTCTCAAACCACTATTGCCCATTAACTAAGATCCTTGGACCACTGTGTTCCAACTATGATCCTCAAATCACTATCACCAAACTATAATTTTTTGACCTTAGTTGCTTAACAACAAATTTCCTGCCTCCATCACCAATTGACTATTGTCTTTTAATCAAAATCACCCAACTATAATCCTTATGTCGTCCACCACATATAGTCCTCAGACCATTGTTTCCCAACCACGGTCCTTTAATCCTAGTTACCTAACTATAGTCCTTCTGATCTACATTGCATGCCAACAAAATTCCTCAAAACACCATCATGGAACTATGACCCAAAGACTATTATGGTCTAACTATGGTCCTTTGACCTTAGTCGCCTAACTAAGGTACTTTTGATATACATGGACCATTGACTACAGTCCCTTGACACTGTTATCAGATTAAAGTCTTTCAACCTTAGTCGCCAGACTATGCTACTTCTGACTTCTATCATCCACCGACCATGGTCCTTCTGACTTCCTTCACCTATTGATTATATTCCTTAGACCACTTTCACCCAAATATGGTCCTTGGACCACCATTGTCCCACTTCGATCCATCGACCTTAATCACCCAACAATTATCCTTCCAACTTTTTTTTGCTCGTCAACTATAGTTCTTCTAACATCCTTCGCTAGCCGACTATAATCCTCGGACCACCATCACCCAACTTTGATCATTTTGATCTCCATTGCCTGACAACAACATTCCTCTGACCACCATTGCCCAGCTACGGACCTTTCAACATCTATTGCTTATAGCTTATGGTCCTCCAACCTCCATCATTCACCAATTGTGATCCTCAAACCACCATCGCACCACTACAGTCCTTCGACCATCGTCGTCCAACTACGTTCTTTTTTACCTCAGTCGCTCATCGACAATGATCCTCCAACATCTATTGCCCATCCACTATAATCATAAGAACTGTAATTTTTATGTATTACCATTTGGCTTCTCCAATGTCAATTGGCTTCCTCATCTATGATCACTAATAATGCCAACACATTCCATCACTTACAAAAATGGATGCATACTGTTAGCATCAACCCTAACTCCCAACTTCAGTACTTGATTTATTTTTTATTTCTACCACAAGGCTCTTCCAACCTCAATAATATAATATGTATTTTTTAAATACCTTCTCTCAAGGAAGAGTTTCACCTATAACCAAATACAAATTTTACTAGAATCATTTAAATTGGGCTGAGACCAACGATTTTCCCTTTCCAAGATTTTTCACGTTAAAAATTTTAGTATCTTTTATAATTCTTTCTCTCCTCTATTATTTGTATGTATGCTGGATCTTCGTGCAAAATTAGAATGTTAAACTCACTATCTCTTTACCACCGTGAATGTTCAAACAATCAAATAGAATTTGGTATAAGTGAATGTTAGATTTAATAAAAAATGAGTGTAAATATGTCAAATGCATAGGGTTTAAGATTTTTTATGTCCTGTCGATCAATAAAGAATGCAAAGAAAATTTTGGTAAATTCTAAATTTACTAAATAGTTCATTTTTAGGTAATCAAAATTCACTCACCTTTAGCTGAATCCCAATTGAACCATAAGCTAACTCTACTCTCACAACCACCCTCTAGTTTCCTCCATAACTAGCTATCGACTGCTTATTACCATTGATAGTTGCCGCCTGCTGGAATTAAGAAAAAACAAGCAAATATTAAGAAATTATATGCCAAAAAGAGTTTAAATGTTTTGGAATTAATACATACTGATGTTTGTGGTCCATTCCCTACAGCTTCTTGGAATGATCAATAGTATTTTATTACTTTCATAGACGATTATTCTCGTTATGGGTACTTATACTTAATATATGAAAAATCAGAATTTCTTGATGTATTTAAGATCTTCAAAGCTGAAGTTAAAAATCAACTTGGTAAGAAGATTAAAGCTGTCAAATCTGACCGTAGTGGTGAATACTATGGTAGATATGATGGATCAGATGAATAACGTCCAGGCCCTTTTGCAAGATATTTAACTGAATGTGGTATCGTTCCTCAATACACTATGACAGGAACTCCAAGTCAAAATGATGTAGCTGAGAGACGAAATATAATCTTAAAGGATATGATTAGAAGTATGATTAGTCATTCTTCTTTACTAGAATCACTTTGAAGAGAAGCCTTAAAGACTGCAGTTTATATTTTTAACAGAGTTCCAAGTAAAGTAGTAACTAAAACCCCATATGAGTTATGGATTGGAAAGAAGCCTAATATTATGCATTTTTATGTCTAGGGATGTCCAGCTGAAGCTAGGCCTTATAAGCCTAATGAAAGAAAATTGGACTAAAAAATGGTTAGCTGCTATTCTGTTGGATACTCTGAAAGGTCAAGAGGTTTTAAATTTTATGATTTCTTAAGTAAATCATTTTTTTGAGACGAGCAATGCTAAATTTATTGAGGATATTGAATATAGTGGGAGTGATAATATTAAAAATTTTGATTTTGAGGAGGAATATGTTACAATTCCTACTGTTACAATTGAAAATGATCAGGTAAATATGTCTGATATTATTCAGATTATAAATCCAGATAATCAAAATAATCTTGAATTATCTCCCACTCATATGAAAGGACAACAGCCTCAAACTGAAGTGTCATTAAGGAGAACCACAATGGAAAGGAGCAGCAATTTCAGATGATTATATTGTATATCTCCAAGAGCATGAGTTTGATATGGGATTGGAAGATGATTCAATCTCATTCAATCAGGTTAAACAATGCTCTAATTCGCAAAAGTGGATAGAAGCTATGGAAGATGAGATGAAATTTATGAAAGACAATGATGTTTGAGATCTTTCTGAATTGTCTGAAGGAGCAAAACCTATTGGTTGTAAATAAATTTTTAAAATCAAAAGGGATACAATAGGTAATATTGAAAGATATAAAGCACGTCTAGTTGCTAAAAGTTTCACTCAAATGGAATGCATTAATTATAAAGAGACTTTCTCTCCAATTTCTTCAAAAGACTCTTTTAGAATCATTATGGAACTTGTAGCTTATTATGATTTAGAGCTACATCAGATGGATGTAAAGACTGCATTCTTTAATAGAAACATTGAGGAAACTATATATATGGTGCAATCAGAAAATTTTCAATCTTCTGATTCAAAATATCTGGTGAGCAAATTAAAAAAATTCATCTATGATTTAAAACAGGCATCTTGTCAATGGTATAAGAAATTTGATCAAGTGATTTCTTCATTTGATTTTAAAGAAAATACTGTTGATCAATGCATTTATCATAAGGTCAGTGGGAGTAAGTTTATTCTCCTGGTGTTATATGTCGATGATATTCTGTTAGCAAACAATGATATAGGCTTGTTGCATGAAATTAAGAGATTTCTTTCAAATAAATTTGAAATGAAAGATCTTGGAAATGCATCTTTTGTGTTGGATATATAAATTTATCGGGATCGCTCCCGTGGTATACTTGGGTTATCATAAACAGCCTATATTGATAAAGTGCTTAGCATATTTGGCATGAAGGATTGTGCACCAGGGAATACATCCATTGAAAAAGGGGATAAATTCAGTTTGCTTCAATGCCCAAGAAATGAAGTTGAAAAGCAATAGATGGATAAGATCTCATATGCATCGGTAGTAGGGAGTCTTATGTATGCTCAAGTGTGTACGCGTCCGAATATTGCGTACATTATTGGAATGCTTGGTAGATATTCAAGTAACCCAGGAATTGATCATTGGAAAGCAGTGAAATCGATTATGAGGTATCTAAAAAGGACAAGAGATTTTGTGCTTACATATCAGAGATCTGATCATTTATATATCATGAGGTATTCTAACTCTGATTTTGCTGGTTGCCTCGATGGCAGAAGATTCACTTCATGCTATATTTTTATATTGTCTGGAGGAGCTATTTTTTTGGAAAAGTGTCAAGCAGTCACTTATAGCTTTTTCAACAATGGAAGTAAAGTTTATAGCTTGTTATGAGGCTTCAAATCAAGGAATATGGTTGCAAAATTTTATCACAGGGCTACATATTGTTGATGGCATTGAGAGACCATTAAAGATAAATTGTGATAATAAAGCAGCTGAGTTATATTCCAAGAATAACAGGAGTTCATCAAAATCAAAACACATTGACATAAAGTTTCTTTTTGTGAAAGAAATGGTTCAAAGTTCTCAGATTTGTATTAAACATATTAGTACAAACTTTATGATTGCAGACCCACTTATAAAATAATTACCACCTAAAGTATTTCATGAGCATGTGGCTCGTATGGGTGTAATCTGTTTTAATGATATGCTAGCTTAGTGGGAGTTTGTTTGTATTGTTCAATTATTATGAACTTATTTTCTGATCAGACTAAAGTGTTGTTATTTTTGTGATTTAAAACTCTGAAATATAGTTATTTGATTTCAATTGCAGTTTAGCATAAAATATTGAATTTTGGTTATAACTCTTTTGAGTTATGAAATTGGACCAGTTGAAAATAGTCATGATTTGATATCACATTATATGAAATTTTCATGCTACACATTCATACTTGATCTTTGTTGTTAATTATATTAATATAGTGATCATTGATGGGTCTTGTTACAAATAATGTAACAAAGGTCGCTTTGATTCTATATTGATATGATTGATGGACCAGATTGTCTAGAGATGTTATTTTAAAAAGATAGCAAATATTGAGCTCTTACGATTATTTCAGAATGTATAATTATATATATATATATGTGTGTGTGTGTGTGTGTGTGTGTGTGTGTTGTGTGTGTGTGTGTGTGTGTGTGGTCCAAGTGGGAGATTATTGGGAAATTTCTATAAGTGGACCCATATACTTATATATATATAAATAAAGTTTTGTACATTATAAGGTATCTAAAATTATGCCAATTAAATTCGTGATCTAATTAAGTATTAAATTATTATTTGGCTTATATGGCATCTCAATTAATTTTGTATGGAATTAATTTGTGTAGAGGCCGAGTATCTATTTTATTTTAATGATGGGCTGAAATAAAATAAATACACTTAAATTATAAAAAGGTCGTGGTCCCCAGTTTAAGCGGTTAAGTTCTCATTTCCCTCATTTCACATTTTGAGTGAAAAGAAGGGGTCTCTCGCTCTCTTGAAGAACACCACTCTAAATGTAGAAGACCGAAAATCTCAATTCTGCATTTCAATGGATTCAGGTACGCTCCCGAATATTCTTCTCAATGATTTAACATGTCTTTCGGAGACGATCAAATTGAATTTTGTGTCTCCATCAAATCCTAACAAGGGTTAGAAATACCACAGAGGTGATTGCCAAAGGAAATATGTTGAGGAAAAAATGTGAAATTAACCAACTGCCATTAGAAATGATATTACAAATCAGAAGGGAAGATTTCAAATTATTCCCCCAAAAATTGTTATTCATAAGCTCCATTAACGATTTTCCATTACACCAAGGCTCCCAATAAGATCATCTTTTAATGAAATGCAGGACTTGATTTAGTTTGCAACAATGCTAATAAATTTCTAGTATTTAGAAACCTTAGGAGAACCCAATTTACAAATATAATGATATTTCTGTCTTCACCAATCCATCAGCAAATCACTATCATTAAGAAATCCCAAAATAAGAGAGCAACCAAAAGGCATGGTAAAGTTAGTCCATAGCATGGATCCCAAGTCCCCCATTAGGCCATGGCATACAAGTGGTCTTCCAAGAGATAATTTGTAATTTCCTTAAATCAACATTGCCAAAATATAAGAAAAGAGCCCCTAGTTCGTAATATGAAAATTGAGAAATAATTTAAGAATTTCTTTGACTTATTTAAAAAAAAAAAAAAAAAAAAAAAAAAAAAAAAAAACCCGCTCCTGTGGTCCGGTTCAGTTCTGCAGCTGACGACGACGCGGACCGCACGGGGGGACAGCGGTCTGTGGGCGAGGAATCACGAGAGGGAAAGCAGTTTGGGAGGAGCTGTCGGCCCGGGCCGGGCTTGTCTGGTGGGTCGGGGCAGGGGATGGGCCCACGGCTCGGCGGGCCAGCCAATGCCGGCTGGGACAACGACACTTGCGGACCCGATTTCAAGGGGCGGATTTCACGAGCCACGAATTTTCACTCCACTCACGCGAACACGCACACTCACTCTTTCCCCCTTAACCCCTCAATTCCGGGCAGGGGAAGTTTTTTTCATCCATGTCGCTCAAGCAGGACGCCGAAGTGTAGAAGAGGGGGGAGAAAGATGGAGATAGTCTTTGCTTAGCTGAAACACCAACGTCGCTCAACATCTTGGGGTTCATCGGCGATTTTCATCTCCCTTTCCGATACGATCTTCACTCGAAGTTCCGGCCCCGTGAATGTGAGATAATCGCCGCCACACTTGGGATGGCGTCGTTCGACGTCTCGGCGAAGCCCGGCAGCTGTAGTATTCATGATGAGAGCTTCTTGTCCGGCGCTAATCCTTCTGTTTCCTCGCCAGCCCGGAAAGGTATCTGTATACTACACAACTGCCTCTGCCGACAGCGATGCCAATGATCGGCGATTTGTTTATTTGAGGCGTCCTTTTTCAAAATTTGGCTGAATTTATGGTTTTGGTCTCAGGTGCGGAGGACGCGCTTTACAACGAGCTTTGGCAGGCTTGCGCCGGTCCGCTGGTGACAATTCCGCGCTTAGGAGAGCTGGTGTTTTATTTTCCTCAGGGACACGTCGAGCAGGTAGCTCCGCTTCTTCTACTCTTCTTCGATTTCGTTTGCTGATTTTACTGCATCTGTACGGTCTTAATATATTTATGTTCCTTGGGCGGCCTTGCAGGTTGAGGCGTCCACGAATCAGGCGGCTAACCAGCAGATGCCGATCTATGACCTCCCGTCAAAGATTCTCTGCCGCGTAGTGAACGTCGATTTGAAGGTATCTGTCTCTTTTGCAATAATTTTTGTTGGCTTAAGAATATAGTTGGAGATAAATCCAGAATTTATGTAAACCTTCGCTTGACTTTGTTTCTGCCCAGGCTGAGCTGGATACTGATGAGGTTTATGCTCAAATAACTTTGTTCCCTGAGCCAAACGTAAGTGCTTGGATTTCTGTATGGCTTTCTACTTTTGTCTTTCCCGGTCTATTCCTGAAATGGTTGCAATTGTGCTTGGAAGTCCTTGATGCTTAAAGAATTCTTGTTTTTTTTTTTAATTGTTTGATTTTTCTTTGTTCTGTTAGCAAGATGAGAACGCAATTAAAAAAGAGCACCCGCCACTGCTGCCTCCAAGGCCTCATATCCATTCATTTTGCAAAACTCTGACAGCTTCGGATACCAGCACACATGGGGGCTTCTCTGTATTAAGACGGCATGCTGACGAGTGCCTTCCTCTCCTGGTTTGGGATTTTGACCTCCGTATATTTTTATTTTGCTGATTATCCTATCTCAATTGACGGCCATTATCATATCGCTGATCTTTTTGATTAATCAGTGAAATGTTTTTTGCTAAATTGCTATTCAGGACATGGGGCGGCAGCCTCCAAGCCAGGAGCTGGTGGCCCAGGATTTGCATGGGGTTGAGTGGCGCTTCCGCCACATCTTTCGTGGTAATTCGATAATTGCTACATTATTTAGTGGATCATCATCTTTATGAGATCGTCGTAGAATCCATGTTTCATAGATCTGATATGAGCTAATCTTTATCTCCTTTTACTTTTATTTGTTCTTTTGAATTCCGGATTTTCTGTTTTCTTAATCATGATGCAATGTGGGTGTTGCTGCTTCTTTTATTTTAGCAATTTACTGCAAGCATTTTCTATTGATTTGAAGTATGCTGGGATAATATGAATTCGTCTTTGGCTCATTATTATTTCCAGCCCTAGTGATAAAATTCGGAACTTATTGAACAAATTTCATTTCCTGGAAGTACTCTTGTTTCAATATTCAATGGTGATCTGTGCTGTCAGCTAAATAGAAGGAAGCCTGGATTACATTCTTACAATTCAGTGAAAATTGTCATTTTTACTGGAGTCTTTTTACTCTATTACTTCTCTCCCTACTGATAAAATTTTGGAACTTACTGAATAGATTGTATATCCTGGAGGCCTTGTTGTTTTGATGTCAAGGATGATGTGTGTTATCAGCTAAATAAAGGAAGCTTAGAATCATCACATTTTGACAATTCGTTGTAAACTGTTATTTTGACTTACAATCACCAGCCTGTTTCAACTGTTGTGTATGCTTGATATTAATTTCTTTACATTGACTAATTTTAAATTAAATTTTTTCTGGTTAATCATAAAATTTAAGTGGTGTTTAATAGAGTATTTGCTCTTTTACTCATCTTTCTTTTGAAATAATAAAAAAAAGGACAACCAAGAAGGCATTTGCTGCAGAGTGGGTGGAGTTTCTTTGTTAGTTCTAAAAGGCTTATTGCTGGTGATGCCTTCATTTTTTTGAGGTCAGCTATTTTTCTTTTGTGATTTCGGACTTTTGATTGTCATAACTCTTTCTTCAATGCTTTTGTTCTGAGAAACTTTTTCTATATAGAGGCGAAAATGGAGAACTTCGTGTGGGAGTAAGAAGAGCAATGAGGCAGAAGACTAACATTCCATCCTCAGTCATCTCTAGCCACAGCATGCATCTTGGCATCATTGCAACTGCATGGCATGCTTTTACCACTGGAACCATGTTCACTGTTTACCACAAACCAAGGTTAGCTGATCTCACTTCACACCTGTTAGGATTTATTCCCTATGTTTCAATATTTCAACGATACATGGTTTTTACTCTTTCATGCTTTGTGTTTTTCACTTTTTTGTTTAACAATACAATGACAGGACAAGCCCTTGTGAGTTCATCATTCCATTTGATCGGTACATTGAGTCTCTCAAAAATAACCATTCAATAGGAATGAAATTCAAAATGAAGTTTGAAGGTGAAGAAGCCCCAGAGCAGAGGTATAAAACTTTATGTGTTGTAGTACTGCTTTTAATGTCTATGATGAATTTACAGTATAAAGAGCATGCCATCTTTAAAATTTCTGAATCTCTTGGTGTTAGGTTCACTGGTACGATAGTGGGCATAGGAGATCTTGATTCGAGCTGTTGGCCTTCATCAAAATGGAGATGTCTGAAGGTAATCTATTTCCTGTTTGTTTCTGTGCTCATTAAATACATAGCTCATTCCTTGAATTTTAGGTGCGATGGGATGAGATTTCTTCTATTCCTCGGCCTGAGAGAGTTTCCCCTTGGCAAATTGAGCCATTTACAAGTCCAGTTAGCCCCTTACCTGTACCAAGACCCAAAAGGCCTCGGGGCAATGTGATGCCCTCCACTTCCAATTCATCTGCTCTTGCAAGAGAAGGTATTTTAGAACATAGAGTCCTATATATATATATGCTGCATGGATTCAACGTGGTAGTTATACTACTTGCTACCCATGCAAATAAATCCTTTTTTATTTCTTTAGGGACATGTAAGGTTGCTGAAGAACCTTCTCAAACACACGAGATTGCAATGGAAATGAAAGGAAAAGATGTTAAAAATTTGAAGAATAGTAACTCTAGAAATGAGATGGATTTTGATCTCAAAACTAGTGGCTGGACGACCTCTATTGAAGGGGTGAAAAATCTTGGTTCTTCACAGAAAAGTTTAAGTTTAGATGGTTGCATTCATAAGGCTAGGCATGAAACTATGTACACTGACATGCTAACAGGCTTTGAAACCTCTGCTGGTTTGCAACATTATGGGATGCCATCATTTGTACATTCTTTTGGTGATGCAAAGTCTTCAATGAACTATTTTCCTAGCCAAGATGGTGAATCTAACCTGTTTTCGAGCGAATTATCTTTGATGCCATCTCATACTTACATGCATTTTGAAGGAAAGATGCCAACACAGACTAGTGAGCTGTGCTATCGTGATAATCAAAATCCTGGATTTTATGGGGTGGGTAGGTACTCGTTGGTTCATTGTCTCACATCCCAGCAAAATTATCCGAACTGGTTGATACATTCATCGGTGAATTCTGGAGCAGAATCTTTATTACAGGCAAAGGTGCCAACTTTGCAGCCTTTCACAGCGGCCAATGATGAAGTTTTAAAGCCTAAAGAAGGTGGTATCTACAAGCTTTTTGGGTTTAATCTCAATGGAAACCCTAGGAATTCAAAGCCTGTAATGCCAGAAGTTAACATCTGCCAAGAAGCGACGTTGTTTGCTGAGCCGGAAGCTATACTGCCTCAACAATTTGTTCCCGAATCAGACCAACTTTCTGATCGGTTTAAAGGTAGAAAATCAGTTGACGTTATCTATTCACCGAAGGAGTATGAGAAATGTGCTCAATTTTCTCCTCAATCTGCTAAAGATGTACGTGGATCATTAAGAAGCTTCACAAAGGTTTTTTTTTCAATGCATTGTTACAAAATCTGCACTAAATCTAATGCATAATCCTTTTAAATGTTTTTGAGTGCATCTTTTTTAGTGTAATGATTCTTGCAAGTAGATGAATTTTGAACAAGTAATAAACTATCGCTTCCTTTATGATCCATTTTAAAAGCGAAACATGAAATTAAGTTGAGTGTTGCAAAGATGAGGATGCCCTGGTGGATAAGTGGCTTCACTCTTAAAAACAGAATGTGAAACAAGTATATATTTGAAAAGGTAAGAGTAACTCCAATGACTGATAAGATTAGAGAGAGTTGTCTTAGATAATTTGGACACATAAAACGTTGGCCTTCTGATGACCCGATTAGGAAAGTAGATGTATTATATTTTGCCTATGTTAAGAAATAAAAAAAAGACTTGGCTAAAAAATATTAGAAATGACTTTTTTATCAGATTTAAATGAGAATTTGACTCTTAACAAGACACAATATAGAAAAAATATTCTTGTAGCCAACCCCACATCGTGGGATAAAAACTTGATGTTGTTGTTGTCGTCTTGCTGTGATCAAAATAGAAATGCCTTTTTTGCTTCATAAAGATTTCTAGTTGGAAACAATACAATCTTCTGCTTATAATATATTATTGGATTTATTAAAATTTTCCGGTTCCCTGAGCCTAATTCAAGAAGACTTACTTTAATAATAGTTCCTGTTATTCTGTCTTTGACTTTTTACGTGTCTGGTTGAGATGCATCTTTTGAACCATGCTGTTTTGCTCTGTGAAACATTACCTTTTATTGGCTATTTAAGGGTTGTTTGGTTGCCTTCAAATGGAGTGTAAAGTATTTCATAAACAGGATTTTTGAAAATATTGTATTTGGTTTGAAGTAAAATAAATGTAGTGTAAAATTTTGATATATTTAGAATACACCATCTTGTTCATTTTTTGTGTATTTATAATTTCTCCAATTTTGGCGAGTTCTAAATACATCGGAAATTCATTGCAATTTTCGGTCACCCACCAGAGTTAGTCTCCGCCGACCGCTACTGCTGCTGGCAATCCACTATCGCCAACCATTACCTTTTTGCTCTTTACATTGCATTTATTTTACGTCATGCCAAATAATAATAATAATAATCATCATCATAATAATCTTCTGCGTTCTTTTTACAATCATCCAAACATTTTCGAAGTACTCTTTTTACAACGCATTTCTTTTACATTGCATGCCTTTTTCAAACAACCAAACAACCTTTTAATTAGGAATCCCATTTTGTTCATTTTTTGTGTATTTATAATTTCTCCGATTTGGGCGAGTTCCAAACACACCGGAAATTCATTGCAATCCGGCCACCCACCAGAGTTAGTCTTCGCCGACCGCTACTGCCGCTGGCAATCCACTGTCGTCGGCCATTACCTTTTTGCACTTTACATTGCATTTATTTTACGTCAAACCAAATAATAATAATAATAATAATAATAATCATAATAATCATAATAATCTTCTGCGTTCTTTTTACAATCATCCAAACATTTTCAAAGTATTCTTTTTACAATGCATTTCTTTTACATTGCATGTCTTTTTCAAACAACCTAACAACCTTTTAATTAGGAATCCTATTTTGTTCATTTTTGGTGTATTTATAATTTCTCCGATTTGGGCGAGTTCCAAATACACCAGAAATTCATTGCAATATCCGGCCACCCACCAGAGTTAGTCTCCGCCGACCGCTACTGCTGCCGGTTGTCACTGCTGCTGGCAATCCACTGTCGCCGACCATTACCTTTTTGCACTTTACATTGCATTTATTTTACGTCAAACCAAAAAATAATAATAATAATAATCATCATTATAATAATCTTCTGCGTTCTTTTTACAATCATCCAAACATTTTCAAAGCATTCTTTTTATAATGCATTCTTTTTACATTGCATGCCTTTTTCAAACAACCAAACAACCTTTTAATTAGGAATCTGGTGCAATTTTTCTTCATTTTTAAGATCAAATTCTTGTGTTTGGTTCAGATGCATAAGCAGGGAATTTTACTTGGGAGGTCAGTCGATCTTACAAGGTTTAGCAGCTATGCTGAACTCATTGAAGACGTGGATAAGATGTTCGAGTTTGGAGGTGAATTGATTGGCTCTAGCAGAAAGTGGATGGTAGTATATACGGACAATGAGGGCGATATGATGCTTGTTGGAGATGATCCTTGGGAGTAAGTTTGCTTCTTCTTTTTTTAAATTAAACAATTCATTTCTTTTTACTTGAATAGGATATTTTCACGTTAAATACTCAGAAAAGTTTTGGTCACCATTGTACATCTTACTAAAAATTGTATTCATATAAACAGGGAGTTTTGTAGCATAGTATGCAAGATTTACATATTTACTACAGAGGAGGTGCAGAAAATGAATCCTGGAACACTCGATCGAAGACCTGAAGACAATTCACGTTTGCTGAAGGATAATATAGTTGCAGAAGAAACAAAGGCCGCTCCATCAGGTTCTGGATCTAAGAACCATGAAATTCGATAAGAAACTTCTCATAGATTTGCAATGTGAGTTCCTTTCTTGACCTATTTTATTACACCTTCCCATGCTTGTTGGAGATTTCCCGAGTGTATCACTCAACTGTTTTGATACAAGCTGACACGTGGAAGTCCATGATCCATATTTGAACTTAGGGGGATTTACATACATATCACTTTATTTCATGCTATTTATATATCTAACACCTAAAATTTTAATATTGCATTCCTACCACTTATATAAAACTTTAATATTAAATATATCACTAGGGGTGTCAATATTTGACATGACCCGAAAAACCTACTCGAACCCGACCAGAAAATTTCAGGTTAGGGTCAACTCGAACCCAAATAGGGTCAGGTTCGAGTTCAACAATTCAACTCGTTTCAAAAATCGGGTTGGTTTTGGGTTGACCCTTTGACTCGAAATTGACACGCTGTTGACTCGAAAACCCGTTTTTGAACCGACAACTTGAGATTGACCCATTTTTGAGCCGAAAAGCTGAGATTGACCCGTTTTTGGACCCGAAAACTAGCATTTTTTTGTTGACACCAAGTCATTCGGGTCATGTCGGGTTGACCCGGACCCAAGTGGGTCGGGTTTGGGTCCGAAAAACCGACCCGTTTTCAAAAACGGGTTGGGTTCGGGTTAACCTGAATAGTTTCGGGTTCGACCCGAACCTGACCCTTGACCCAAAATTGACACCCCTATATATCACTCATATATTTCATTCTTACCACACATACCACCCTATAAACTTTAATATTTCATTCCATGCACCCATAATATTAAAGTTTTAGATGTTAGATATGTAAATAGTATGAAATAAGCTGTTATGTATGTAAATTCCCCTTGAACTTATTTAGCTTTAACCAGATTATGGAAAATCTTCCTTTTTTTTCTTTTTTGAGACTGCTAAAATGTAGAGGTTGACTTGTTTTTCCATCCGCTTGGTGCAGGACATCATAGCCGATTGAATGGAAATTTCAAGGGCCATTACCATAATTGACGTGATAACTCTTCTTCATTCTTATCCTCTTCTTTCCCACTCTCCCTCTCTCTTTCTCTCCAGGCGGGCCAGCCATTGCTGAAGTCTCGTCCTTCTGTGGAACAGTCGCTCTCATTGTGGTTGGGCTCCCCTTAAATTGAAAAGCAATTATGGATGCGATTGTGTTTTTTTATTAGCTTTTTATTCCTATTTAACACCTTGATATCCCCACATATCACTTCCTGCTTCTTAAATGTTTGTACAGGCTTGTGATTTTTGTAAAAGTTGCCTGTTATCATGGTAACCTTGTCATTTTTCATGTGTAAATATATGATGTGTTTCTAGCTCAATTTCTATGCTATCGTTGTTTGTTTCTGAGGTTCTTACGCATTGACATTAACTGCACAGCTCAGGTGGGGAAATTATTGGGTTCGGACACTGGACGACGTCTGGAGCCCAATGAAAATGCGCCTTATCACCTTCTTCTCGGTACTTCACAGTACCGAGTTTAGTATTCCTCTTTTAAAAAATAATAAAAAAAAGTTGGTTAATGAAATCTAAATTTGAACTACAGCTCTCAATTCCAAAATACGGCACAAGAAGAGGACTGCTAAATGCATTTTTACTCATTTGTGTAAAGGAAACCATCAATAAATCGAGAGATTATTACGTGTGAAGTTCAGATAAAGAGAACCGTTCGATTTTATGATTATGATTAGTATATACACAGTCATTGTTCATCACTGTGATTTTACTATCACCCGTGTGCTTTTACTGTCACATTCACTAAATCGAATGATTCTCTATGTCCGAACTCTACATATAATAACCTCTTCAACAAATCACATTGGCCAAACATAACATGGACATTTCTGCACTTGCGCAAAGCGCACAAATCTGCAATATTATTATTCAAGGAACAAAAAAAAATCACACTGCACTAGAAAATATTTTGATTATTATTTTTATTTTAAATCATATAAAAAATTAATTATACATTTAATACTTACTAAATAACCCATAAAATCTTATTAAAGTAAAACTCATCTTTTATTTTTATCATCGTTGTAAGACATTTATATATTATTAAATAAATTTAAAATATTAATTTTATTTATTTTATTTTCAAAAACTCAATTTGCTATTTTAAAAGCCAAACAACATTTTACAAAAACAAATAGATTTCACATACATACATTACCATTTCAAGGCACATTCATATTTTCTTTAATAATTTAGAAAAATAATTAATTTTAACATAACAATAACTGAACATCTCATTTTCATTAAGAATCAAATATTTTAAAAAAATATATATTTAAATAATAAACAGGTCAAATATTATAATAACATTAATACGTGAAAATTACAGAGAACTGATTTATTCATATTCTAAAACCATTCTAATAACTATTAATTCACAATAATACATCTATTATTTTTACTATTTAATATATAAAATAATCAAATATTTTGCTTCCAAATATAAATTAAAATAATCGGTTTCTCCATCCATAAATATAACATAATATATAAATTAAAATAAAATATTAAGTACATGCTCTTAGGGGGCAGTGTATTATTAGTAAGATAAAGGAACCATCAAAGGAGGGATTATTGGGTTCGGACACCGGACGCAGGTTACCATTCGGTACTTCACAATATCGAGGAATACTGAACTCGGTGAAGTACCGAGTAGAAGGTGAGATGGCGCATTTTTATTGGGCTTCGGACGTCGTCCTGTGTCCGAACCCAATAATTTTCCCACCTGAGCTGTGCAGTTAATGCCAATGTGTAAGAACCTCAGAAACAGACAACGAAAGCATAGAAATTGAGCTAGAAACACATCATATATTTACACATGAAAAATTGCAAGGTTACCATGATAACAGGCAACTTTTACAAAAATGACAAGCCAGTACAAACATTTAAGAAGCAGGAAGTGGTATGTGGGGAAAGCAAAGGTGTTAAATAGGAATAAAGAGCTAATAAAAAACACAATCGCATCCATAATTGCATTTCAATTTAAGGGGAGCTCAACCACAATGAGAGCGACTGCTCCAGAGAAGGACGAGACTTCAGCAATGCCTGGAGAGAGGGGGAGTGGGAACGAAGAGGATAAGAATGAAGAAGAGTTATCAAAATTATTTTGAATTTGAATTCAAATTCTTTCCAAATAACAAGAGGATAAATAATTCATAGCCTATTTAAATTTTGAATTAAATTGGGACGAAATCTTTCATTCCAAATTTAATTTATTAATTTAGAAAAGCTTTGAAGGCCCCATTAATTACACTCATTATATCCTTCGTTAACCGCCGGCCTCCCTCTCACTTCTCATTAGATCTCAAATTAAATCCCCATTAGTTATTTTCTTATTTAGCCTATTGTTATTTTGAAAGAATTTGAATTCAAATTCAAAATAATTTGAATTCCAAAATCTTTCTAATTAAACCAACTCTCATTTAGGAAACCCCTCAAATCTCTCAAATCTGAAATTAATTTCAGATTTAATTACCACATCACATTTAATGCTATGGTCCACATACATTGTATGTGGATATTTCTTCCACCCCCCCCCCCCCCCCCCCCCCCCCCCCCCCCCTTCTCCTTCTACATCAGTAACAGATTATTCGAATTCTGATTTTGCCAAACTTATAATCATATTAATAATCTCAACTAGACTAATCCAACGCCAAAAGTGATTTAATCCAAGTCAAAAGGAACATAGATGAAACAAATAAAGCATACTTGAACTTTTTTAGATGTTAATTAAAAGATCAAATGCTTCTTGAATTTTACATGCTTCAACATAAGGATAAAGCCTTGCTTTATCTTTGTCTGAGAGTTAAATTGGTGAAGTCTTGAGGCTTTTGGAAGGCGACTTAGCACAACAAACTCACCCCTTTGTGAGAGCCCTTATGTAGTTGCAAACTATTGTTAAGTAAGGAACCTTCAAGTTGAAAGATTTTGAAGGAAAGACCCTCTCTCGAATTTGGAACTCTAAAAATCTTTGCAAGTATTACTAGTAACTCTTAGGCTAAAATTTTTGTAATAAAACTCTATTTTAAAAAAGCAATAAAAAAATCACCCCAAATGAAACCTTAGCACACAACTAATACATAGCTTTCATTTTCCTATTCGAACAAATTATATCATATCATTTCTATTAGAACAATAAACTATTGTTTCTTTTTCTTAAAATTTTGTTTATACTTAGACGTTTTTCTTCTCTAAGATTACCATAGCCACAATTTTAAAAATAAATAGGAGTATTAAAAAAAAATTAAAGATCAACTTTTGTCTCTTATTCAAGAAATATGCGACCCTTGTCACATCTCAATTTAGTAGAAGGTTTTGATCAAACATCCTCCATTATAAATTAAAGACATTGAGTAACACTATATAACAAACAACTTATGATAGAGCAAAAGTTGTTGGATTCCTCTCAATCTCCCTCATCACATGTTAAAATTCAAGGCAACGCTCTAAACAACCTAAGGCAAGCCAAATTCTTAAGGGAACTTATAATCCTCCTCAAATATTTCAATCATAGATACTGAATATAAAGTGTATTCTGTACTACTGAAGCAATCACGATATTATTGTATAGTTTTATAAAAATGCTCTAACAGATATCAAATAATTCTTTACTTGGTGTTCTATAGTTTGCCAAAACTAAGCTTTAGAATTCTACCACATTACTAAAGATTATGTATTTAAATATTCTGAATCTTTAATTAAAATAAAATACTATTTAATCAAAATGAATATATGAATTAATAAAAAATTATTATTTTTTCAAAATCACATGACAAAAAATTTTGAATAAATATTTAAAAGGATCAAAACTACCATATCGATAACATATCAAAGTTATACAGATAAAAGTTACCAGAATCCGATAAAATTGCATTTTTGTATAATCAAATTATAAATTTCATAAAAAATACTATAAACAGTGAATTGTTGAAAATTAAAGTAAGTAAAATGCAACTTATCATCAGATGAACAAATTTCCCAACTGGGCCAATTGCCAAAATGATTATATGACCTTCAAAACCAATTTTTTTTTTTTACTTTCTCCTCTATTTTCCTCTTATTATCAATTTTTTTCATTCTCTGTTGCAGGGAAACTAATGAGAAAAATGAAACTTTATAAGTGGAAATGGATTTTGTTATAATAAAATAATCAAAGGACATATTGGTAATTATTTTAATTGTTTAGTTTTTTAATATAATTCATATATTTTTTTTACATCTTTAAATATGGGTATCCAAAAATTATGGAAATAGTTTCATAAGTTTGCTAAGCATGTCTAGAATGATCCAGTGAAATCTATTTGTAAAACGGACACCTAATGGTCCTAAAAAAACCTACTTTTACCAACATATGTCAATTTATTAAAAAAGTGCAATAATGCTCATAAAATTAGAAAAGTATTATCATAATTAGAGCATAATAATATCTATGTTATGAAAAAAATGATCTGTAATTTTGACTTATAATAACTCCTGAAACAATTTTTTTTCTGTTGCAAGTCAAAATATATCTTCTAAAATTTAGAAGGGTTATTACAATGCCTTTCTCTCCTCTTCAAGATATTTTTTCTGCAGTAAGAGCATTCTTCTCTGCTACTACAAGTTTCCTGAAGTCTTTTACTCTAGTAACTTTTTGACTGGGCCATAATCAATTCATCATTGAACAACTAATGTCCAAATATTGCAAAGAAAGAGAAGTGGACATAATCACTATCACCTTGCTACTTTTTCCTCCAAGGCTATCATTATTTTTAGTTTAGCATTTATAATGTTGTCCATGCTCGCCATACAAATATTTAATTTTTATGAACTCTGTATTACATTCATCTAGTGCAAATTCAAGTTGAGCTTCAAATTCCATTTTTAACGAGGTAGTGAGGTCTCAAATCTCAGAAAAATTATTAGGTCAGGTAACCTAATGTAGCTCTACGTCCGGTAGCCAATAATATGTCGCCACGTGCTCTTACTCTTTACCGCGCAGCCCGACGACCCGACTCGGATCGGAATCCGGGATTCCTATGTTCGCGTATTGCTCGGTATTGCTAGGTATTACTCGATATTGCTAGGTATTGCTTGGCAATAACGAGAAATACCGCTCTGTGAAGGCCAATACCGAGCAAAACCGAGTAATACCTAAAAGAATTCGGTATGATTCGGTATGACTTGGTATTGCTTGGTATTGCTCGGTATTGTTAGTTATTGGTCTTCACAGAGTGGTATTTTTCATTTTTGTCGAGCAAAATCGACCAACACCTAGCAATACCGAGCAATACGCAAACTCCCGGGTCCGTTCCGGGTCGGGTTGTCGGGCCGCGTAGTAAATAATGAGAACACGTGGCGTCTGTTTACTGCTCACCGAATGTAGAGCTACATCAGGTTACCGGACCAAATAAAATTTTCAAATCTCACTCTTCAACTTCATTTTCTTGATCTTTACTTTATTCTTTTTCTTCTTCTCAAAAGAAGATTTTTCTATTTTATATTTATTGAATTGGCTTGAATTTATATCAACCTAAGAAATATTGAATTTATCTTTAAGAATTTCCATCTTTTATATGTGATATGTAATCCAAAAAATTATCTTCATCTGGCATGAATCTCAATGCAAAATCAAGTTGGAAACTTCCGAAATTAAAATTGGGACCATCTGAACTCTTATTTCAGCAAACTTATAGTCGAACTGAGCGTCTCGAGAATATGAATTCAACGACACCAAATCCAACCCGATCCGAGCCCAAATGGGTCCAAATCAAGGGTTAGAAGCGTTGTTGGAAGTTCGAACCACAATTTGGATTACCAAACGGTTTCCAAACATAATGTGCTTATAGTTGAATCGAGCGGCTCGACGAGACGAATCCAACGAGCCCAAGACGACCGAAATCCAACATCACTAAGACATTCAAATGTCCATCAAACGGTCCATGATCAAGGGATTCAACATCGGCCGTCCATCCAACCACTCCTCATTTACCTTTGATCTCTCACCTATTTACGGGTCATGTCACTCCAGAAATCTATAAATAGACCCCTCATTTCTCTTGAAAGGGAGACCCAAGCAAGAAGAGAAGAAGAGAAGAGAAGGAAAAGAATGAAGAAGCTCCTCGTCGACCACCACCTGAGTTCCGCCAGACCACCACCTATCGTCGTTGCTCCACTGGACCACCACCGGATGTCCTCACCTTCACTAAAACACCACTTGTCGTCGTTGATCCGCTGGACCACCACTGGAGGCCCTTACCTTCACCGGAACACCGCCTGAGGCCCTCACATTCACCGGACCACCGCCTGTCGTCGTTGCTCTGACGGACCACCACCGAAGGCCCTCACCTTCGATCGCCGGACCACCGCCTGAGTGTAATATCTCGTTCCCTTACTGTTCCTCTCTGAATTGGATTTCCCTCCCAGAATCGGCCAGGACGAAGTTGAGATCGTCCAGGCCGATCAGTGCATGGAAAACAGCTGATTTCTGGTGTGTTTTCTGGAAGAATTTCTGGACAGGATCGTCCGGGCCGATCGTGAGATCGTCCAGGCCGATCTGTACTGTAGAAATTATCGGCCAGACAATAGCCCTGGGTGAGGTCCAGGACGATCAGGATTTGGTCTGATCGTCCCGGGACGATGTGAATATCGGCCTGGCCGATCAGTTCACTGATATAAGGAAATCAGCTCGTTTTGAGGAGAGAGAAAATCATTTTATAAAAACGAAAATATCTGAGGAGAGAGAAAGAGAAAGGGAAAAAGAGAAAAGCTGGTTTTCGGAGGCCGCGGAGCGCTTTTCGTCCGACGCTGCTGTTGGAGAAAGTGTAGATCTCGTGGTAAGGACTCCGAATCCTATTTCTGTTTTCAAAGATGTTGTGTTTTGATCGAGTTGTGACCTGTTTTGTGTTTTCGTAGTCGACTTTTCGACTTGATTTTGATTTGACACAACTTTCACCGCACAACTTCTGATATGTTATAGATATGATTATTGTACACGATTTGACTGTATTCTACGAAGATTTTATCGGTCGGAATTGATTCTACGCGATTTTAATTGAATAGAAAATTAGCAGGATGTTTTCTGACTTGGTTTCTGTAGAATAAAAGTCTTGCATTGATGTTATAGATATTCTATTGTAATTTGGTAGAATTTGGAAATCGTGTCTTTTTGCAGGATTTTTGTGTAAATTTGACCGACTGCCGTTACTCTGCCCGATTTTCGTATGATTTCTGATTTGTCTGAGATTGATAGATTGAATCGATATGCCTATGATTATTGATATGATTGTTCTAGATTTCTTTAATATTGCTCATTGCATCGATTATTGCATTGACTATTGATTGGATTGATTGATTGATCCTGAAAGACAAGTGGGAACCTGGTTGAACGTTGGTGAAGATTGATATTGACCTGTACAGGATGGTGGGCCGACGGGCTTTCCTTTAAACATCGATTATGGATTTCTACAACAGCACTATAGATGGGAGTCATAAGGAGTTTTATATGCCGACGGGCGGCCGACGGGCAAAAAGAGTGACGACTCTTATTGATAGACCAACGTGTATTAAACGGACTACAACAGCAACGGATTCTACAACAGCACTATGGATAATAGCCAGTGAACCTGGTTGATCATGACTAGTGTTTGTGCTTGTCGAGTAAGACTATTGTATGGAATTGTATGATCTTGCATCGTATGGATTTCCTGATATGCATTGATTTATTGACTTCCGATTGATTTATTGATTTGATGGATTTATCGAATTGATTTCTTATCGTACGGATTCATTGATTTCATTGATTGGTCATTGAGCATTGATACTATTGATTATTGATTATTGACATTGATATAGATACTGCATTGATAGCATGGATATGGACATCGTATGGATTCATTGTATTGCCGCCTAGATTTTGTAGACTCGCTGTTGCTATTGTTCTATACCGTATTGACTGTTTTATAGATTCCTTGTCTCGTATCGCTTTTCTCATTTGACTTCATTGATTAGATCGTATTGATTTGACCGTATTGATTTGATTGACGGATATTAATTGATTGCGTTGATTTATCGAATTGCCTGCCGCTGCATTGACTGGTTTCATTGACTATGGATTTCCACTGCATAGAATTGATGATCATTGATTCATTGATTTCCGCTGCATAGACTCATTGACCATTGACTGATTCAGATTGATAGATTGACATGCATATTGATAGCATCGCCGTGCTTTGATTTCAGTTGTAGGCTTTGGTGACCTGCTGGGCTATTGTAGCTCATTATATGTGGTTTAAAATTTCAGGTCCGAGCAAGGCAACGGGAATGGAGTTCGATCAGAACGGTCAGACGAATCCTTTCGCTACACGGATCTTGGGGCATTACAGGTGGTATCAGAGCAAGTGTAGTGAAAGGATTTGATTGATAGTTTGATAGAATGAATCCATTCTATTCATTTTGCATACATAGTGATTGACATTTGATTGATTGCATTGTGTGTTTTGTATGGATTTCGACGAGTTTTGTTTTGGATTTGGATTTCGATCGATTTGGTTTGCTTCGTGTTTTGCTTCGTACCTTTAGGGAAATGTCGGGACGACATTTTTCTAAGGTGGGGAGATTGTAATATCTCGTTCCCTTACTGTTCCTCTCTGAATTGGATTTCCCTCCCAGAATCGGCCAGGACGAAGTTGAGATCGTCCAGGCCGATCAGTGCATGGAAAACAGCTGATTTCTGGTGTGTTTTCTGGAAGAATTTCTGGACAGGATCGTCCGGGCCGATCGTGAGATCGTCCAGGCCGATCTGTACTGTAGAAATTATCGGCCAGACAATAGCCCTGGGTGAGGTCCAGGACGATCAGGATTTGGTCTGATCGTCCCGGGACGATGTGAATATCGGCCTGGCCGATCAGTTCACTGATATAAGAAAATCAGCTCGTTTTGAGGAGAGAGAAAATCATTTTATAAAAACGAAAATATCTGAGGAGAGAGAAAGAGAAAGGGAAAAAGAGAAAAGCTGGTTTTCGGAGGCCGCGGAGCGCTTTTCGTCCGACGCTGCTGTTGGAGAAAGTGTAGATCTCGTGGTAAGGACTCCGAATCCTATTTCTGTTTTCAAAGATGTTGTGTTTTGATCGAGTTGTGACCTGTTTTGTGTTTTCGTAGTCGACTTTTCGACTTGATTTTGATTTGACACAACTTTCACCGCACAACTTCTGATATGTTATAGATATGATTATTGTACACGATTTGACTGTATTCTACGAAGATTTTATCGGTCGGAATTGATTCTACGCGATTTTAATTGAATAGAAAATTAGCAGGATGTTTTCTGACTTGGTTTCTGTATAATAAAAGTCTTGCATTGATGTTATAGATATTCTATTGTAATTTGGTAGAATTTGGAAATCGTGTCTTTTTGCAGGATTTTTGTGTAAATTTGACCGACTGCCGTTACTCTGCCCGATTTTCGTATGATTTCTGATTTGTCTGAGATTGATAGATTGAATCGATATGCCTATGATTATTGATATGATTGTTCTAGATTTCTTTAATATTGCTCATTGCATCGATTATTGCATTGACTATTGATTGGATTGATTGATTGATCCTGAAAGACAAGTGGGAACCTGGTTGAACGTTGGTGAAGATTGATATTGACCTGTACAGGATGGTGGGCCGACGGGCTTTCCTTTAAACATCGATTATGGATTTCTACAACAGCACTATAGATGGGAGTCATAAGGAGTTTTATATGCCGACGGGCGGCCGACGGGCAAAAAGAGTGACGACTCTTATTGATAGACCAACGTGTATTAAACGGACTACAACAGCAACGGATTCTACAACAGCACTATGGATAATAGCCAGTGAACCTGGTTGATCATGACTAGTGTTTGTGCTTGTCGAGTAAGACTATTGTATGGAATTGTATGATCTTGCATCGTATGGATTTCCTGATATGCATTGATTTATTGACTTCCGATTGATTTATTGATTTGATGGATTTATCGAATTGATTTCTTATCGTACGGATTCATTGATTTCATTGATTGGTCATTGAGCATTGATACTATTGATTATTGATTATTGACATTGATATAGATACTGCATTGATAGCATGGATATGGACATCGTATGGATTCATTGTATTGCCGCCTAGATTTTGTAGACTCGCTGTTGCTATTGTTCTATACCGTATTGACTGTTTTATAGATTCCTTGTCTCGTATCGCTTTTCTCATTTGACTTCATTGATTAGATCGTATTGATTTGACCGTATTGATTTGATTGACGGATATTAATTGATTGCGTTGATTTATCGAATTGCCTGCCGCTGCATTGACTGGTTTCATTGACTATGGATTTCCACTGCATAGAATTGATGATCATTGATTCATTGATTTCCGCTGCATAGACTCATTGACCATTGACTGATTCAGATTGATAGATTGACATGCATATTGATAGCATCGCCGTGCTTTGATTTCAGTTGTAGGCTTTGGTGACCTGCTGGGCTATTGTAGCTCATTATATGTGGTTTAAAATTTCAGGTCCGAGCAAGGCAACGGGAATGGAGTTCGATCAGAACGGTCAGACGAATCCTTTCGCTACACGGATCTTGGGGCATTACAGGTGGTATCAGAGCAAGTGTAGTGAAAGGATTTGATTGATAGTTTGATAGAATGAATCCATTCTATTCATTTTGCATACATAGTGATTGACATTTGATTGATTGCATTGTGTGTTTTGTATGGATTTCGACGAGTTTTGTTTTGGATTTGGATTTCGATCGATTTGGTTTGCTTCGTGTTTTGCTTCGTACCTTTAGGGAAATGTCGGGACGACATTTTTCTAAGGTGGGGAGATTGTAATATCTCGTTCCCTTACTGTTCCTCTCTGAATTGGATTTCCCTCCCAGAATCGGCCAGGACGAAGTTGAGATCGTCCAGGCCGATCAGTGCATGGAAAACAGCTGATTTCTGGTGTGTTTTCTGGAAGAATTTCTGGACAGGATCGTCCGGGCCGATCGTGAGATCGTCCAGGCCGATCTGTACTGTAGAAATTATCGGCCAGACAATAGCCCTGGGTGAGGTCCAGGACGATCAGGATTTGGTCTGATCGTCCCGGGACGATGTGAATATCGGCCTGGCCGATCAGTTCACTGATATAAGAAAATCAGCTCGTTTTGAGGAGAGAGAAAATCATTTTATAAAAACGAAAATATCTGAGGAGAGAGAAAGAGAAAGGGAAAAAGAGAAAAGCTGGTTTTCGGAGGCCGCGGAGCGCTTTTCGTCCGACGCTGCTGTTGGAGAAAGTGTAGATCTCGTGGTAAGGACTCCGAATCCTATTTCTGTTTTCAAAGATGTTGTGTTTTGATCGAGTTGTGACCTGTTTTGTGTTTTCGTAGTCGACTTTTCGACTTGATTTTGATTTGACACAACTTTCACCGCACAACTTCTGATATGTTATAGATATGATTATTGTACACGATTTGACTGTATTCTACGAAGATTTTATCGGTCGGAATTGATTCTACGCGATTTTAATTGAATAGAAAATTAGCAGGATGTTTTCTGACTTGGTTTCTGTAGAATAAAAGTCTTGCATTGATGTTATAGATATTCTATTGTAATTTGGTAGAATTTGGAAATCGTGTCTTTTTGCAGGATTTTTGTGTAAATTTGACCGACTGCCGTTACTCTGCCCGATTTTCGTATGATTTCTGATTTGTCTGAGATTGATAGATTGAATCGATATGCCTATGATTATTGATATGATTGTTCTAGATTTCTTTAATATTGCTCATTGCATCGATTATTGCATTGACTATTGATTGGATTGATTGATTGATCCTGAAAGACAAGTGGGAACCTGGTTGAACGTTGGTGAAGATTGATATTGACCTGTACAGGATGGTGGGCCGACGGGCTTTCCTTTAAACATCGATTATGAATTTCTACAACAGCACTATAGATGGGAGTCATAAGGAGTTTTATATGCCGACGGGCGGCCGACGGGCAAAAAGAGTGACGACTCTTATTGATAGACCAACGTGTATTAAACGGACTACAACAGCAACGGATTCTACAACAGCACTATGGATAATAGCCAGTGAACCTGGTTGATCATGACTAGTGTTTGTGCTTGTCGAGTAAGACTATTGTATGGAATTGTATGATCTTGCATCGTATGGATTTCCTGATATGCATTGATTTATTGACTTCCGATTGATTTATTGATTTGATGGATTTATCGAATTGATTTCTTATCGTACGGATTCATTGATTTCATTGATTGGTCATTGAGCATTGATACTATTGATTATTGATTATTGACATTGATATAGATACTGCATTGATAGCATGGACATGGACATCGTATGGATTCATTGTATTGCCGCCTAGATTTTGTAGACTCGCTGTTGCTATTGTTCTATACCGTATTGACTGTTTTATAGATTCCTTGTCTCGTATCGCTTTTCTCATTTGACTTCATTGATTAGATCGTATTGATTTGACCGTATTGATTTGATTGACGGATATTAATTGATTGCGTTGATTTATCGAATTGCCTGCCGCTGCATTGACTGGTTTCATTGACTATGGATTTCCACTGCATAGAATTGATGATCATTGATTCATTGATTTCCGCTGCATAGACTCATTGACCATTGACTGATTCAGATTGATAGATTGACATGCATATTGATAGCATCGCCGTGCTTTGATTTCAGTTGTAGGCTTTGGTGACCTGCTGGGCTATTGTAGCTCATTATATGTGGTTTAAAATTTCAGGTCCGAGCAAGGCAACGGGAATGGAGTTCGATCAGAACGGTCAGACGAATCCTTTCGCTACACGGATCTTGGGGCATTACACTGAGGCCCTGACCTTCGTCGGACCTCCACCTGAGGCCCTCACCCTCGCCAAACCACCACCTGAGGCCCTCACCCTCGTCGAACCACCACCTGAGGCCCTCACCTTCGTCGAACCACCACCTGAGACCCTCACCTTCACTGGACCACCACCTTAAGGGCCCGAACTCCGCCAAACCAACACTTGAGGCCCTAAACTCCGTCAGACCATCAACTGACGCCAGAATTCTGTCAAGTCACTGTCAGACTACTAACTGACGCCCCAACTTTAAGTGCCGCCAAATTTAACATTAGACTTCAACCATACGGTTGACATTTGTAATCTGATTGCCATCAAGGACGAGTCAGCCCACTGTACTCAACTCAAATTCTAGTGAAATCTTTTCAACTTGGACTATGCTCCATGGTTTTCCCCCTTTTCAGGGTTTTTCACATAAAAAATCTTGTGTTCTCTATGTGTGAGCTGGATATCCGTGCAACACTAAGACATAAAATTATAATTCTATCGCCACGTATATTCTAGCCCGCAACATTATGAATAGGTGATTGCAAGGCAATAAAAGGATTCATAAGAAGCATTAGAATGAAAAACAATAATCTCATATTTATAGGCTAAGTATTGAATGATGTAATGTAAACATAGAGGTGCATAAAATGCCTCCAGAATTATGCGTTTCTTTTACCCTCAAGTTCTCCAACGGCACATTTTATGGCTAATATATACATATATATAAAAAGATAGTAATTTAATTATTATTTAATGAAATCATTATTTTTAAAAATTTGATCTAAAATGCACAATTATGCTTAGCAAACTTGATTTTCTTTTGAATGTCAAACAATCAAACTAAGGCTTCGTTTGGGACAGCTTTTTCATTGCTTTCCAAAACGGAGTTTTAGTACAAAAATAAAAAAATTTGTACTAAAACTCCATTTTAGAAAGCAATAAAAAAGCCATCCCAAACGAAGCCTAAGTGTAAGGGTATAAAAGAATCAAGTCTGAGTTCAAATTATCTCTTATTTAAACTTGATTAATTAATCAACTTTGAACTCAAGTTTTATTCTACGAATTTAAGGTGACTCATGGGTCAATTCAGTTGTTATGCAAGAAAAAAAAATAAAATTCATATAATTATTATAATAAGACAATGAATAAGAAACTAAAAGAAAAGAAATAAATAATCACTTAATATAAATTATGTATATTTTTAAAATATTTTACCAATTTTTTACTTAAAATCCTAAATACTAATATATTTTAAATATATTTTATATTAATATTTTTTTTAAAAACTAGTTCATAAGCTAGAAAGTCAAATTAAGGGTGACTTAAACTTTAGTTCATTAGCTCATTAAATTTAAGAACTGTGACTGACAAAATCTTCGAACAAAGGAAACCAACTGGTAACTCTACTGAAATATTCGTTTAAAAAAATGCATCAAAGATCATTTGTAACGGTCGGCCTGGATTGATTGAAGAAATTTGATTGAATAGGAATACAAAGGGTCTTTTTAATAACTTCAAAAGCCAAGTCATTTCTGCAAATTCTTTATCAAGCCACAAGTCAGAGCCCAAAGAATTCCCTGAAGCTCTGCACTGCTGCTTCAATTAAATGACTAATCACTTGTAAAACAAGTAAAATTACGCCCTGCTGTAAAAATCTACAGCAATTACAACTAGCTCTCGGTTTACAAACTTCCAAAATCTCAATAGCCCAATCAAAAATAAAAAAAGGTTCCTAATTAAGAGTGCCACAGGAAAAATGGGGTGAATAATCATATGGGTTTAATAACCATTATCACTGAATAATGCGGATTTTGCCAAACCATTCTGGAGAATATCTTCTTTGGCTTCAGATATGAAGCCATTTTCAAAGAATGCCGAGTGAAGAGCTTTCACACACTGCTTTGCTTCACTATCGTTAACAACCAAGGAGATATTAACCTATATATATAAAACAAAGGGTTTATGCTATCTGAGGATTTCAACGGTAAGTTTTAAGAAAAATGGCAATAACAGTTCCAGCTTACCTTGGATGCCCCTTGAGAGATCATCTGGACATTGACTCCATTCATGCGAAGAACATTGAACACCTGCATTCGAAGCAATTATGATTTAGGAGCAAAATTAGGAAAAAACAAGTGGAAAAGAGAGAAACTAAGGTTTTTTTTAGGACGGCTTTCTTCCTGCTTCTTAAAGCAGCTTTTTAGTAAAAAATTAAAAAAAATTTAGTAGAAAACTGCTTGAAGTAGTAGAAAGCCATCCAAAATGAAGCCTAAGTCTCACACTACAGAGCGAATTAAACCTTTTCGAGTATTAAAGAAGATCTTTGCACATTCCCTATCAGTGATATTATGGACCTGTGCTGAAGAAGATGAACAACAGCGATTTTCTCTAGCTCTTCCACAACGTGATCAAGTTCCTGTTCGTATGATTGTCAGCTAAGAGTCGAGAACAATGGAAACAGTACGTACAGAATGGGAATGTTATTGCTTGAAAACATTATTTATAATAGAACCATTAGTATTCTGGAAAAGCCAGTTGTAAAAATGGATAAAAATATAATCTTGATATGTGACAGTTATTCAACTTTTTAATGATAACAAACAGCATTATAAGTTGAAAAAGCGATGCATCCGCATCATTAAATTTCACAATTTTAATTAGAGCTCAAAGAAAATAAAGAAGCCAACGCAAATAAAGCATTGAATATTAAAAAGGTTAAAAAAAACTTGAGTTCATAGGCTTGCCTGTTGAATCAATTCTCTGCTCCACAGTTTTGAGGGATCTAACGTCAGAGAAACACTAACTTCGCTAGTGGCCACACTATCTACGGAAATACCAAGGTCTTCAAATATAGAAAAAACCTGTACTTGTTAAGCATACCAAAGCTTGAGATTGTTATCAGCTAAAACATATGGGGATATAATGGATTAAGGTTTCGTTTGGGAAGGCTTTCTTACTACATCTTAAAGTAATTTTTTAGTACAAAATTTAAAATTTTTATATTATAAAGCTGCTTTAAGAAGCATTAAGAAAGCCGTCCCAAACGAAGCCTAAAATGGAAATTCTTGTTACCTTTGCTAAGAAACCATACTGCCCTAGCATTCGAGTGCTAACTATATCCAACATGGTGACGTTTGATTTCAAGACAATGCTTGTTAGAACAGCCTAAAAGGAAGGAAATTAGTGAATAGACTAAAGCTAATATTCTCTGGAAAATACTTCCAAGTAATGAAAACTTAGGCTTACAGACCTCACTCATATCTCTTTCCTTAGTAATGAGGGTGCCAGGAGCTTTAGGGTTGTATGAATTCTTGACTCTAACTGGAATATCACTTTCTCTGGCAGGTCTCATAGATTGGGGATGGAGAACCTACATTGATGAGCAAAATATTGAATGAATCCTACTTAATGACGAAAGAAATCAGATTTATTAATACTATGTTTCATGTTGAATGTGATAAATGAATTCTCCATAACACAAAAAAAAGGAGCCACCATAATTTTAAGCAGCACACTTTTCCATTTACGGGGCCATATAAATAGAGCACGCAAAGGGACATAAAGATGATGAAAATCTTATTCGAATTAAACATCTTTGTTTATGTTTATTTGGTGCCTCTCAACGCGTTTGTATATGTGATATAAAAACTTCACAGAAGCCTATAAGCTGGTGTAAAATTTTATTATACCTGTGCACCGAAGTATGCAAGCTCAGCTGCCTCTTCAAAGGTCAAAAATGGCACAGGTCTTGCATTTGAGTATATATTTGGATCACACGTAAGAACACCATCTACATCCTTCCAAACCTGCATGTGGTAGAAACCATATCATGTCTCCAATTAGACAACAAGGAGAGAGAGTTTGTAAAGCATTCACAATTTTCAAAATAGACTGCATTTCATATTACCGTTACAAATAATAATAGCTAGAGTAGCTATTTGCACAAGAACAATTAAAAGTTCACTTGAATAGCAAAGCTCTTCCAAGGATATTAAGTGCATAAAAATTCAAACAAAAAAGGGTCTAATTCAAATTAACCTGAATCTCTCGTAAGCCAAGGGCTTTACCAATTGTCGTGGCAGTAAGATCACTGCCACCTCTTCCTAGGGTGGTAACAGCACAGGATTTCCAACCCTGCAATTGCAAAGTTCTAATGATAATGCAAGTGGCAAACATAAAATGGTAACCATGCGAACTGAAAATTAAAGAGAAGGTAACAAAACCTTTCCCAGAAATCCAGTAACAATAGGAATTGCAGGATCACTAATCCAATCACCATGAAGCCTCTTTGCTATAGCAGGAAAAGTTGCTTCTAGGATGTCAGCATTTGTAAAGTCGTCTGTGGTTATGAAACCAATATCAAAAGCATCATACTGCAAAACAAAATCAGTTTTTGCATTGTCCTATAAGACATATTTACCATGATTAGTAGATAAGAAACTAAATAAATCAGAGTGAATATGGACATAAAAGGACCCAAGATTTATTATATTTTATCAAAGGTAATAGGCGCCCTCAAAGCAATGTGGCTTCCCAATGCCTGAGAAGTACCAGCCTAGATGCTCACCGAAGAAAAGTAACACACTTAGAAAAATTGGCCATTTCATTTAACAGAACAAATATTTCTCCATAATTAACAACACAAATATTTATCCATAATTAACAAAGAAAGAAGTAGGCACATTTGATTAGTTAATAAAGCCTATGGTTGCTGGTTTACCTTCACCTTAATTTTTAAGGCATCGCCTCCTAAAGGGCACCACCCACTAAAAAGCGTTTGATTTATCCCAAACAGCTAGTTTTCCAACCCTGCTGTACATGATAAACCAAGTGGTGCAGAAAAGGTATTAGTTTTGTGGTTCTCAGAGAAGCCGCGACATTATCATAAAACTACTATGGCTCTACATGGTTGGGCTTTTACCAGCATTGTGGTAAAAAAGGTAGGTGCCCTTGTTTGGAGAAAATTTGCCAAACTGCTTTTCAAGCACTTCACTTTTAAAAAGCTGATTTAGGCTTCATTTGGGATGGCTTTCTTATTGCTTCTTAAAACGATTTTTCCCAAAAATTTTAATTTTTATACTAAAAAGCCGCTTTAAGAAGCAGGGAAAAAGCCGTCCCAAACGAAGCCTTAAAATGAAGTCCTAAAACTAAATAAAGCAGATTTCTGGAAACAGCTTTGTAATATTGTTTCATAAAAAGTAGACATCCAACCAAACGAACCATAAAAGGAATGGGAAGCAACAGTGCATACTTCAATCTATCTAAGAGCAACAGATAATATAAACTATACCAAGCATCTTTCAGCAATCATTGCTTACCATGTCTAATAGAATCATTGCACACACATAAAGTTGAGGAATAATAGGTTTTGACTAGCCAGAAATGAACGCTAAATTCCAAGGCTAACATAAACAAGATCCTACTCAAAATATCTGTATGCAAACAGCATAAAATGACGTTCAAATAATATGGATATTCATGCAGAACATAATAACGCAAACGAAGCTTATATGTTAATGCATCAAAGCAACAAAATTATTATTTTTTTTTCATGAGAACCAGCAAACAGATATCTATTTTTATTGAAAAAATGGAAAGATTCTATCAATAACAAGCTTACCTGCCTTGCTTTAACCCCAATTTGGGTCAGATATTCTGCAAAGATTCTTGTCGACATGCATTCACCAAATGAAACAAGATAGTCTCTTGTTCGAGGTGTCAACTCTTTCATCATGGCAATCCCTTTCAGCAGTTGCTCCAGTTCATCCAGCAAAACTATAAAGTATGAGCAAAAGGTTCAGTACTAGTTATGTAATTGGAAATGGCAGCAGGCAAATGTGCCCTCCTAAAGGGGATCAGAATGTGGTTAAAGAAAAAGAACATAAAACATATAATGAAGAGCTAAAAATTGTAGAAAACAGTCAATTATTGATGCATATTTATCCCTGATTAAAAGAAAAACTAGAAAGGCAAGGAACAGCCTTATGAATCCATATTTCTTCAAATAAGTGAACTCAAATGCAAAGTACTTCTGATGTAAAACTGTCTGTGAACCTGTAATGTCAAGATTCTACTGCCATCCTAATATAAAAGATGAAGACTAAATTTGGATTTTTTGCAGCAAGCCATCAAAACACTGTTCCAGTTCCACCTTATTTGAGGATCAGTGACCTCATTTTCCAGTCCTATTATGACTCGTTCTTTGCATTTATGATAAGTACTTCTAAGTAAGAAGTAGATAAGGGGAATAGTATATTAAGAGAGAGAGAGAGAGAGAGAGAGATCAGAGAGAGTATAAACAGAAGAAAAATTAAGAAGAAGTAAAGAAGATATCTGACAGCTAGGGTCAAAAGAAACTTAGGATTTCAATTAATGAATAGCAATCATAAAATCCCTATTTCATGATCTCCTTGTTTAAAATTGATTGTAATGGATGATGTAGATCACACATTATGAAAGGTTTCCTAAATTAATCAATTTACGAAGTTGGAATTACGAGCTAAGGAGATACGACTCAAGTAGAACTAATTATGTTATAACTCAACTCTGTTTCATGGAATTATGGTTTTGACCTGGTAGCACTTCATATATACTTATTTTTTCAACCCTAAATCATGTGTGATAGTGAAAATACAGTGGAAATCAATGAGAGAGAAAAAAATAAAAAAATAAAAAACAGTGGAAATCAATGAGAGATGTGCGAGAGAAAAACATTTTTGAAGAAATCTTTCCCCCTTAGATTTGAAAAACCCTTTGTGAATTTTTCCATTAGCTTGTGCACCTGTTCTATCTTCTTCTTTCCCCTGCATCATATATCCACCGGACAAGTTGTTTTGGCTGTTGCTAGAACTTTGGATATATACTTGTAAGGGATTCGTAAAATCTCAAAGAAGCCTGTATTTAGTTTTTTTAGTTGGTTGGTGGGCTAGAGTGATGTAGCTATAAAACTTTTATAGTGAATACAACTTAATTTATGTCCGCTTAAGATGGTGGTGGAAGGATAATGTAGGTGGTGGTGAAAAAGATGTTCAATATTTGGACAGATTTACTATTGAAATTTTTAGGAAATCTATTATAACAACAACAACAACAAGCCTTCATCCCACTATGTGGGGTCCACTACAAGAATCTTTTTCCTCCAATGTGTGTTGGAGAATTTTTTGTATCCTCAAACGGATTGCATATTTTATAATCGGGCACGGCATAAGAATACGATATATCACCCCGGAGGGTAAAAATACCATTTTTTTATGGGCTCAATAATAAAATTTACAATTATTTAACAGAGATTCCCCCACTCGATGTTTGGTCGAGTGGGGTTTATTTATTCTGGGGTACAGACATCCCATAGGGGGCAAGCCCCTATGGTTAATTACTTCTCAAATTTGGTTTGGGAAAACTTTTGATTAAACTAGTGGTTTTCATTTTTTATTTTTTTAAGTCATTTAAATGTTGGCTAAAATTTGTTTTGTTTTGAAATCCATGAAAGTCTTGCTTAAAGGGTTTTCGGCCTTTAGGAATTTTAAGGAGTTGATCAATTTAGATTTAGATTTTGGGAAAGAAAGCCAAAGGAGTTGAAGTAGGGGCACTTGATTCTGAGATGGAACTCAGAGGTACCCAAACTATCCTATGTTGGGCTTTACATGTTAGCAACCTAATTTTGGTTTAAGTTGGTATTTTATTAGAAGATTGGGGCTTACATCCCAACAACACTTGTTGGAGGAATTGCCCGAAAGTTGAGGGCTTATAGGGTGATTTGGAATCAACCCGTGCCTCGGACCCTAAGACTAGGGTGAGGACTACCGATAGGTAGTACCTCGAACCTAGATCTAACGAGTGCAAAGAGGGACTTACAAGCTACACCTCACAAGAGGCATAACCCGCCCGACCTCTGGATTTATTGTCCCGCCTGGAAGGGACTACCAGCTAACCCTCCTAATCGCTTTTAAAACCATGCTATTCAGTCTCAATGCAAATGTAGAGTGGTAGGGTTGTTTTTGTTTAGAAGGTAGGTCTTATAGCTTGGCTTTGAGGCCAAGATGCCTTATTATGTGGGTATGCATATGCTGACTCATAAAGAAAAGACTTTTGTTATCTAATCCTTAAGTTGAGGCATTCTACATGTGACATGTTTGGGCTATGCATGATTGATTTCAATTTTGAAAACTTGGCTCCTTGAAAGGAGCCATGCAATTTTTTTACTTAAAAGACATGGAGCCTAATTTGATTTTATTTTTAGATTGCTTACATGTTAAGGGGTAGAAAACTTAGTTTTTATCCTAAGAGCCTAACGTGATCAAGTCCAGGCCACACCCACAAAAACAAGAGAAGAAACCTAGGAAAGACATGCATTTCTAATGCGCACCCAGTAAACACTTCAACACATGCTTTTATTTATAAACAAAATGTAGAAATGTAGATAAAGTCCAATTTATTACAATCAAATTTGGCAGCTGAGTTGCCTGCCATTATACAACCCAGTTGAATTAATTACAGACTCTACTTGTGGGGATCTTCAAGCTTTAACCTTCAAGGAGGTCTTTGAGCTTCATCTCCAAAATGATACTTTCTTCCTTGATCTTCCTTGCTTTCTGATCCAAACCCCACAAGTTTTACATCCTATTTCTAAGACTCAAATCTGCAAAACAGAGTTAGGAGGCAATTTATATAATAAGCATATAATCATCTCAAAATTGGCCTAACACTTAGAGCGCTAAGTGCTAGGCCCCCTGCTTCTACCCTATTGGCCACATCTTGGGGGGTTTTAAGCGATACCTGTCATGTAAGCATTTTATTATTATTTATGAGCACCCCCTTTTTAGATATGGCCACCTGCACAGAAAAGCATTTATATTTTTATACTAACCACTTAAGGGCAAGTGCCCACACGCAGACAATCCAAGGGCAATCAATCCACAACATCAATCACATGCGCACACAAAGAAAAAAAATCCTAATCCTAGCATGCCTAAGGGGCTGTGCACCTAAGTGTGTGAGGCTTGTGTGGTATGTCACACTAAAAGTCCTTCTAGAGTTTGGGTCTAAGAAAGGAGCATCCAACATGTGGCTTTTGATGCCACTTGTTGAGGAATTTTCCTTAGCTTTTGGAGCTAAGAAAAGAAAGGTAGGAATCCAACATTTAGCTTTTAGGCTAAATGTAGGGGAACTCTCTCTAACTTTTGGAGTTAAAGAGAGAAGAGATCTCCTACAACTTTGGAGTTGGAGGAGAAAGGACCTATAGCTTTTGGGCTAAGGTATGACATTTTCTAAGGCTTTTAGAACCTATGGGAGTGAGGGAGATTAGTAGCTTTGGGCTACGAATCAAAAGAGTGTCTCCTTGAATTTTGTGTATTCAAGGAGGTGGATTTCATTTGCTTAATTTGGATTAAACAAACAAAGTTGAGTCACTTATTGATTTTAGCTCAATAGGTGGGAAAGATTTATGACTTTGGGGTTATAAATCAAGAGAAATCATCATTTAACTCTTATGTTCAATGATGGGTATTTAGTTTGCTAAGTTTGGATTAAGCAAACATAAGAAGATGATGTGTAGATTTGGGCTTACACATCAAGGATTCTTCGAACTTTGGGTGTCCAAAGAGAGGAACTCATTCCCCCAATTTACGTTAGGAGAATGAAAGAAAGCTAGGAGTTGATTCCTTTGCTTGGTATGAAATTATTTGTTGAATTTGGTTCAACAAACAAATAATTTTGGATTGAATTACTTGTTGATTTTGATTCAACAAATAGGAGATTTTGGTGAGATTTTCATACAACTTTTGAGTTGTAGAAAGAAGAATAGAAGATGCAACTTTGGGTTGCGAGCTTCTAAAACATTCTTTGAACATTTGGTGTTCAAAGAGAAGTGCACATTCTCCCAATTTTGTGCTTTAGGAGAATGAGAGGGTCTTCCTATAGCGTTTGGGTTATAGAAGAAAGAAGCAACAAGCAACATTTGGATTGCATGTTGAAAGGGATTCCTTGGACATTTGGTGTCCAAGGAGGGGTATTCATTTGCTTAATTAGTAACTAAGCAAATGATGAAGACTAGGATTTGAGTCCTATGTTTAAGGAATTACTTATTGGTTTGTGTTCCAATAAATAAAGGATTTGATAGATTTCCTACAACTTAGGGGTTGAAGGAAGAAAATGTAACTTAGAGAGTTACAAAAATTCATGAATGCTCTTTGAGTACTTGATACTCAAGGGGAAGGTCATTCACTTGGTTGGAACCAAGTGAAAAGGGATAGATGCTCATTTGTTAATTCTATGACTCAACAAATGAAGAAACGCCTTAGGATTTGGTCCTAAAGTCTAGATGATTCATACAATGATACATTTGGAGCCTTGAGATGTCCCAAATAATCATGTATGAGAGAGAAGGATTGTTGATTTTGTTTCAACATTCAAATGGAGGATTACTTAGAATTTGTTTCTAAAGTTTGACTATCATGTAATGATAATTGATCGGAGCCTTTGGAGACTTCAAATTATCATACATGGAGGAGTGGAACATTCATTTGTCAATTGTATGTCTTAACAAACGAAGGGAAGGAAAAGATGGGTTGGTTCTATGTTCCAACACAAGGGTTGATAGTTTAGAGTTTGGTTCCAAACTACAAAGATTCATGTGTAGGAGGAGCACTTAGAGCCTTGGATAGTCTCTAAATACAACACATGAGTGAATTGTTTGTTGATCAGGTGCTTCAACAAACTAGGAGGGAGAACTTGGAAGTTGGTTCCAAGTTAGAAAGAATTTGTGCAATGACATATTTGAAGTTTGAGGTGCTCCAAATATTATTGCATAAGAGATGTAATTTGTAGTTTTTGGGCTACAAATTAAGGGGTCATCTACCTATATAGGTTAGGCAAATGAGATAGGCTAGATTTTAGAATCCTAAGCCTAAAAAAGGAATTCTTTCATTGATCTTAGTCTCAAAACGAAAGAAATGGAGAACTTAGATTTCTGGCTCTAAGCTATAATATTTTCATATAATGACATGTTGGAATTTTAGAGAATTCCAAATCATCATTTATGAAGGGAGAAATGTTTATTTGCTAACTTTGTGTTGTTAGCGAATGAAAAAGGGAGAGAGGCTTAGGATTTGTTTTCCTAAAACCTTGATTCATGTACTATAATAATTGGGACTTAGAGAACGTCCCAACTATTAAGTGTGAGGGACATGTCATAAGGAAGAGAACTTCCCACTCTCCTACAAATGTTTTGGATTTGCTTGAAAGAGGGAAAGCTAACTTCCTAATGCGTAGAAGGTTTTCCCAAATCAAATTTGATATGATTTTGGGGACTTGAAAGTTTCTAGGAGAAACCTAAAGATCTATTTTGGCAAGATCTAAGAGGGACCTAAGAACAAACATGTAGTGGAACCTAGGCTTTTGGAATCTAGGCTTTTGGAATCCTAGGTTGAGAACGATCATGCAATGAAAAGATGGAGCTTTGTGGTGCTCCAAATTACCATGCATGAGGGAGAGATAGGTGAGTGATTGTAGAATTTGTATCTACAAGCAAAGAGAGTTGAATCTAGGATTTTTGGGGTCCTAGGTTAAGATTTGTTCACGCAATGGAAAATTGACACTTTGAGATGCCCCAAAATTCCATACATGAGAAAGGAAAGACTACTAGAGAGCTTCCAACTCAATGAAAAGATTTCCAAATCAATTTTGGCATGATTTGGATAGAAAGATTGGTCCTACAATTTGAATTTGGAAGACAACCTATAATATTATCAAAGCTCTATAAGAAGGTGGTTTCCCCTAAATCGTACCTAATATGATTTGGAAATTTGAGAGCTTGTATTTGGTTATATTATCTTACAAATTAGGAAAAATGAGCTTAAATAACCCCTTAATATGATGGAGCATTGATCATGGGCCTTTGAGGTCCATGAAATGCTCCAAATCAATCTCACCAACACTTAGGATTAAGTAAGCACATTTATGAAAATTTGCAAGTTAATACATTCACTAATTTTAAGCAAGGAATAAATAACATATGGCTTGAATCATGATTTAGTAGGGAAACATGTATCTTAAAGCCTTTAAGGGATCAAATCACTTTTGGCATGATTTGACCCATTAAAAACATTAAAATGAGTTTCCAAACTTTGGAATATTTGCGTAACAAAAAAAAAATGATTAGCCACCAACTTTTCTATCACGAACCATACAACGCATCCAAAGGCGAGTTTGATCAAAAACACTTGCTCTAGGATTTTCGTAGTGAATCTTTGGAACTCACACTAGATCCTACAATAAGTCATCACAAATATTTTGGATATGTTGCAAGGCTTATGACAACCCCACAAGCTCCACAAAATTCCTAAATCATATGTCTATTTCGCGCATGACACTAATGTTGTATAAGTACATGTACACAATGTGAGATTTGGGAAAAGATGTGAGCTATCCATTATGTTTTAGCTACAACAAGTAACATGCCCTAAGGTTTGAATGTAGGCGAAGGTGCTAAGCTCAATATGATGCATAACATACATTTGAGAGATGTCGGATAATAACCCGACGCCTCTACGCGTGTCAAAATCCTCTCCGAACTCTTACATAAGAGTCAACTAATGGAAATCGCCTAATTTCCATAGCCTTTGCGAAGTGGACAGCCAACATAAAGGTTTTGAGGGATTGAAAATTAAAGTTTCTAAGGTCCTAAAGTTTGGGGGCGTCAACCACACAACAATTGGCCTTGGGGGACCCTAGGCTTCGCCTAAGTTTCGAAGGTATACCTCTCCCGGGTTGTCCAAGCGCTCCAAATCAATGTCCAAACTGCTGCTCAAGCTCCGCACCAAGCTCCGATTGCTGTCCAAGCTGTTCCGGACGTCACCACCACTGTCCACAGCGATTTGAAGGCTCCAAACTGCTGTCCCAGGTTTTCCCAAGGGGGAAGACTGCTGTCCCAACGTTCCAAACGGAGAATTTTACTGCTTGAGGGCTTCCGGAGGTCGTCGCTTGCTGTCCAAAGCTTCCAAGCAGCAGTTTGCACTGTTCGACAGCCTCCCGGAGCTGATTTGGAAGGAAGAAAAGGCTCCCTAGCTCCTCTCGGCGGAAGAGGAAAGCAAACCGAAGCAGAAGAAAGGTTCCTTTCAGCCAATGAAAGGAGGAAACAACAACTAGAGCAGGAGAAATCCCTTCTACACTTAATTTCAACTCAAAGAAATGCTGCAGGAAGAGAAAGGTTCGGCCGGGCTTGGAGAGCCGGACTTGGAGGACTCGGCGGCCAAGGGAGACGGACACCTTGGGGACGTCGGGAGGTCTGGACGGGGTCGGACGCACGAAACCCACGGAGCTCTCAGCCTTACGCCTCCTTTCTCCCGCTCTCTGTCTCTCGCTCGCTCTCTCTGGGTCGGGACGGAAGGCACGAAACGAAAGAACAGGGGAGCTGAAAAATCGCTCCCCTCTCCCTCTCCCGCTTCTTGTTTCGCTGGCTTTGGACGGACAACCCAAGGGGACCGCCCAAATGAGCCTATGAGGCTCTCTCGTTACTTGAAACGAGGAGAATGTACTTGAGTACATTCTACCTATTAACCAATACACAGAGAACAAAAATGAAAGGAAGGAGAAAATCTTGCGTGCATACCTCATGTCCATTGGATCCAGAAAGTTTGCAGAAATCCCGCCGAGACCTTCCTGATATCCCGCTGAATTCGGCGCCGAAACAGTCGCTTCTTCCGCTAATCCTGCGACCTCACCTCGATCGAGATCCCAAACGCTTCGTTAAATACCGACCGAAGGCTCTTCTTCGGGGCTGCTCTCGACGCTCAACTCCACACCCGATCTCCCCTCATCCCGATCCCACTCTCTGCTCCGACCTTCCCACATCCGACCAAAGCCCCTCTCCTCTCCCACTGCCGAGCTCAAGCCGGCCTCCTTGCTGCTCCCGATCCAGAGAGAGAGAGAGAGAGGAGAGTGCATCCTTACCCGGCCTCCTCCCATTCGTCCCAGAGCCGAGATCCCCATCCCGATCTTCTCCTCTCTGCTAGTAGCCGAACCCGGCCTCTGCCCGATCCTACCCGGTCGAACTCCCTCTCACAGCCCTAACTCCACTTAAAGCCTAGCTAACTCACTCACTTAACTCACTCTGACTCAGCCCTTCGACTCAGTCAACTCAGCACTTCAACTCAGCCGACTCAGTCCACTTAAAGCCTAGCCAACTCACTAACTCAGCCCCAACTCAGCCCCAACTCACTCCCTACCCGATAAGATCTTAGGCATGAATTTTATTTCTATTTTATTTTATTTTTTTTATTGCTAATTGTTATTAATTATTATTATTATTATTATTTATAATAATTATGCTATTATAATTATTATAATTATTAATAATTTTAATAATTATATTATTATAATTATTATAACTGTAATAACTACTAATTATAATAATTATGTTATCATAATTATTAATAATTATAGTTATTATAATTATAATAATTATGTTATTATTATTATTATTATTATTAAATGCAAAAAAAGGAAGAAATTAAAAAAAAATGATGAAAAGGTTCTTTTCTCGATGATTGCGACGGGCCGGCAAACCCCCGAGGCGCTCACGTAGCGTTTAGGGTGGGAAACTGGTGCGATGCTTGCGACGATTTAAGGATCCCTCTTCAAAGCTTGCAACGAGCCGGCAAACCCCCGAGGCGCTCAAGTAGCGTTTAGGGTGGGAAACCGGTGCGACGCTTGCGGCGAAGGGGATAAAAAAATGTGTTCTTTATTTTCATATAAGTACCCCCGAACGCCCACGTGGTGCAGAGGGGGGAAATCCTGCTTATTCCTAACGCCTGTTTTCTTCTTATAATCAATAAACATAAAAACCCTTAAATGCTCACGTAGCAGGCGGGGATAAAAAAAATTTCATTCGCGACCGCGGTGTCATTTTTGACACCTACCTGAAGCGCTCACGTAGCGTCGAGGGGAATGGTTGCCTCTTGGTTTTTCCCCTAAACGGGGGAGACGCCGGGAGGCTGCCGAAATTTGGATTGAAAATCCAATGACTTGAACAAAAAATGAGCTTGGATTTGTGGACTTATTTGAACAAATGAGCTTAAAATTCAAAAGAATTTGATCGAACTCAAAAGAACAAATGCAAAGAACTTTTTGACTTGGAGATTGTAGTTTGGGACAACTACAAGAGAACTTGAACTTGCACTTGGACTCGTTTGAACAAAATGAGCTTGATTCAGTCTATTTAATTAAATTCAAACCTAAATGAACCACAACTTAAGCATAATGAACATGAACTTGATTTGAACCAAGTGAGGACTTAGACTTGCACATTGAACTCTCATTTGAACTCAAGCAAAGACTTGAGTTGGACCGCAGGGGACTATGGTTGAACTTGGACTCAAGCATGAATTTGTGGACTTGGACTTGGATTCGTATTTGCACAATAAAATGACTTATGAAATATTTGAACCTAAGTAAATTGAGACTTAATACAAATTTGGGCTTGCAACAAATGACTACAAGAACCCAAACTTGAATCAATCTTGGACATTATGGAACTTCAATCAAACTCAATCAAGAAGAGCTTGATTTGGGCTCAGACTTGAGTTGAACTTAACAAGATTATTTGTGGACTTAAATCTTGAACTACAACAAAGCTTGGATTTGAATCTCATTTGACTCAAAAGAGTCATGATTCGAATCATTTGAACTCAAACTTGGAGCAAAACTTGAACTAGACAAACTCAAACTTGAGTTTGGACTTGATTTTGATGATGACCCAAAGAATTTCAAATGAACCATATAAGATCTAACTTGTATAGATTACAAGTGGTAAGCTCTAACTTAGATGCAAAGGAACATATATAAGAGACTTGTGATTCCTACCTCCCATTCCAATCAATGTACTTGCTATTAAAATGTGAAGCTCTCAAATGAATGTGGAAGAACCTTCATGCTAATTAGAATGCAAACATCACTAAAATTATCTATAAATGAGGAGTGATTGCAAGCAATGTTAGAGAATGAATTCTCTAGTTCTCATTCTTAAGAGTTGACCACGAAAGTAAAAATCAACGGAAGAATGTAATGGCATGCTTATAATTTGCTATACAAGACTTCCAATTGGTATTAAGAGATCATTATTTTAATTAGAAGACAAATGTCATTGAGCAAATTTATCGCACATGATTTAAACCATCTTCATATGGTAGCAGAACATTTGTATCATTCATATGGAAGAGATAGTGATCCAATGGCATAGCACATTGAAAGAAGTCACGAAGAATATGATTGGTACTGGCTAGCTCATAACTAGTAAAGACTAGTATGACGACTTCGACAAGTATCAAGTAACTTGCAAAATATACAGAATACGTTACCTATGAGTGATAACAATTCACCAAAGTGGGTGCTAAATCATTCCCACAGTCGATAACCACTTAGCATTAGTCAAGTATATCAGCCTTCTACAATCAAGAATGAAAGATCTGCAACACATACGATCTCTCTATGAAGACAGATGTATGTGCCACATGCCACTGACGGGTAGATGCAAAAAGACTACAGTAAATGCAGTATCCTGTAATCAACTCCAGTCTAAGGATGAATACATCTACCTACCTACATGTAGCAGTAGCGGACGCACTGAAAAGACTAAAGACCACAACAAAATGTATGGAAATAACGACAAGTATAAGCTCCTACGACCCTAAGGCAGGAGGCTCGTTAGTGCACTATGACCCACCTACGAAAATCAACGAATAGTGCACGACAGTCTACCTGTACGAAGCAGCGAACGACTCTATTCAGAAGCTGCTACGTCACGCCACCGGATCTGCAATATTCGTACAAGCAGACAGAAGGCGTCTATTCCAAGAGTACCCCTGCACGTGCACTATAAATTGTATACACATAGGTACACTAAAAGGGGTAAAAATAATTATAAAACCCGCATGGGCCCCGGCGAGCGTGTTATTGGTACACACGTGACGTCTCGGGATGCTGCGCGGGTTGACAAGTGAATTCAGGCTCGAACCCGATCCTCCTATACGGATTAATAGGAGTCGACAAGGTTCGAACCAATAAATAAATATGTGGCCGTGGCGATCAGAATATTTATTTTAAAACATTCATATTAGGTCTTCAAGGCCTACAACTATAAGAATTCACTAATAAAGGCACGAAGCCTACGAAACCCGATCCTCAGTCAATAGCTCGGCTGAGTTGACAAGGTTCAAGCTACAAATAGAAATGACCCCCAAACACCCCGATGATGGCCGTGTTGAATGATTATCTCAACCGGAGGGGTTTTCAAATATTTCTCAAAATTCCACCCAAATACCAAAAAAAACTCCATAAAAATCTCAAAAAACCCAAAATCCCAAAAATATTCAAAATTCCAAAAATATTTAAAATTGAAATAAATCCATCAACCCGCTTAAAGCAAAATCCATCCACCCTCCGCAACAGTTTGCCGAGGTGGACAATCAAAATTTACTTCAGCTCACATAGAGCCAAATGTCTAGTCGAAAATATTACTAGGATCCATTCTCAAAAAGTCTTCTGTCAGTAAGGACGTGGTACGTGTCCTCTAACCGGCGGTTTTGTCGCCAAATGGCACCGCAGGTAAACGGTTATGACCCGGGGCCCTCTGAACCGAGTGGTTTTGCCGCCAAATGGCACCACAGATAGCGGTTATGGCCAGAGCCAATACGCTCCTTAATGACGTTAAATCCTTGAGATATGAATCAATAGGATATGATCGATAGGGCACAAAGCCCTCTGTCAGCTAAGGTGGATTCAAATTGTCCCCTTAGACAAACATTCACCCCCGGTCTACAAGGTACCCTTGGACGAAGCAACCCATGGCTGCCGACAAGGATCCTTCCGTCAGGTTGGGTCGACTACCTCCTCTGACTAAGTAGACCAGGGACTATGATGGCCCGGGACGACGGAACCATGGGATCTTGATCGGGTCCATCATCCATTCCCCCACCATCCGCTTTAAGTGAAAGATGGTGAAATTTCTATTTTAAATATTAAATCTTTCCAAATATCCAAACTTCCCAAATTCCCAAATCCAAACCCAATTTCTAAATTCAATTTCTACCAATATCCTAATCATATTGCTGCTACTATATGCTAGATACACGTATATTCTACGTATCTGATTGACGACTAGCCTTAATCGAAAGTTCTCTCTCGTGATCGGGAGAGGTAATTAACTATAGGGGCTTGCGCCTATAGGAAACCAGAACTCAGATCATAAAGTCCTCGCAAAATGAGGGCGAAATCTCTGGGTAGTGTCTTATCTACAAACCCATCTGCCTTCCAAAATTTACCTCGGAACTTATTCAGTTAAAACTCCCTCGTCGAATAAGAAGAGCGAGCGGAGGCCGGGGCCGAATTTTCGGAGCCCACAGATTTCTGGCGACTCCGCTGGGGATTGGTTTCTCTTTCCATCTTTGGCTAGTCGTCTCAGTGCTATAGTAGTAGCTATATCAAACCGTACTCAAGATCTTGAGTTTTTTTCAAAATGATCTTTTAATGATTCAAAACTTTGAATTTCCTAAAAATGATCATTCAACAAATTCGTTTGGCATTCGGCATAATTTTTAAATTTATTTTTATTATTTGTTTATGCTAATGATTTTTGTTCATTTTTGTTTGTGTTCTGTGCAAGTCTCTGCATTTTGAAAGTGCGGGGTGATGTATCAGATTCTGATTACTAACCCTTGCCTTTCATTTATGCAGATGGATCTACAGAACACCCCGATGACCGTCCAACTAGGACGAGGAGCCAGGATCCAACTGGCTAATGCTGTTATAGAGACCGGAAACACTGGAGCTACCATCCAATTTGGTAGTGTTGATTTTCCAGCTGTTGTTGCAAGAGCTTCTGGAGCTCCTACTCGTCGTGTGCTTCTGCCAGCGCCGCGACTTACTGCCGAAGATCCTCCCAGGAGGATTTCTGTATTTGAAAGGCTATCCCAGCCTGAAATTCCAACCACCAGAAGAGTTGTGAATGGTGGAAGAGTCTCTGTGGTGACTACAAACACCACACCCCTGTCAACCAGGTTATCTGCACCTGGGAAATACGATGCTGAGGCCTCCTCATCTGGAGGAAGGCCTACAAGAAGACAGAGAAGGAAGATGAATGCTGAACTCCGAGCTCAGCAACAACTACTGCCAGTCCATCCATCCAATCTGTCGGCCCAAGAGCCTGAAGTCAATGTTCCAACCAGGAACAAATTTTCTGATCTAAAATGGGTCAAAAGGAACAGCTCCACTGGTGAGCTAAAGAAATCTTTCTGGGATCGACGACCTGAAGTCCCAGCTCCTCCAAAGAGAAAAGAACCTGAAACTCTCTCAGCCCGGGTCTATCGGGTCCTGAAGACTGTAAAGGAGAAGGGTCTGAAAAAGAAAAAGTTCCAACGGCCCTTAGTGATAGAGGCCAGAAGAACCCCGCCAAGGGAGCGTCTATCCTTTGCTGCAGAAGGAAGAGAAAGAAGATATACCCCACGTGGTGAACATCGGGGTGTGACACCTGAACCATATGTTCAGGGATCCACCGCTGAAAGGTCCCGGTGGAAAGGAAAACAAGTCTGGAGGCCAAAGCCTCGGAGAAATGAGAAAGAAAGAAGAGAAAGGAGGACTGATATAGGCGTGACATCTGGTGAGGCTTCCCGGAGATCTGCCCCAGTTTACAAACAACGTCAGAAGTGGGCCCCAAAAAGAACCCATAATGACACTCCTCCAGACGGTAGACACCTTGGAGAATCCTCTAGGGGATCCCGTCGCCTTTCATCCCCTCCAAAGAAAGAAACTAACTTCGATCGCAGCCCACTGATCGAAGAAGTCCCTGTGCCTAATCAAGAACCAGAGATCCAGTGGCGTCGCCGCTCAGAAATTCAGGTACTAGAAGAAAATATAGGAGAAGAAGAAAATATAGAGGGAGAAGAATACCTCGAAGGGGACGAAAATATTGAAGAATTTATGGATGGAAATCTAGAAGAAGAAATTCAAGAAACAAATGACACTCTGGACATGGAAGTTGTCTATATGGTGAGACACACCAATGCTAATGAGGAAGCTTATTATGATGATGGTGAAGATGAAGACGAGCAACAACCGCCAATTAGGCGAGTTTATCAACGTCGTCGTGAAGCTGGGTCCACCACTGGTAGAGGTGGTCATTCACAAGCTGAAGAAGAAAGAGAAGAAGCCGAGGAGAATCCCTTCGCTGACGAGAATGTCACACTTGCAGAAATGCAAAGACATATGAGACGACAAATGAGAGCCAAAGACAGAGAAATCTCTCAGTTGAATGAGAAGATGACTGAGATGATGACTCAAATGGGGGCAATGATGCAGATGATGCAGAGAACTGCCGCTGTTGGCGCCATGCCCAATCCTCCTCCGGATCCTCCAAATTTTCAAATGCCTCAAGCCTCGGGAGTACGAGATAATCCTGAAGGTGGTCGCGAAACTCATAATGTCACCCGTCAGCCCACTCCACAGAATATTGCAAGTACTTCCGAGCCCGTGACTGCTGCACAGTTGGAAGGAATAATAACAGAAAGAATCAGGGCTATTATAGCTGTTGACCAAGCAGAAAAGTTGGTGGGCAAGGGTCGTCCGTATCCTGCTGAATACGACCAAGTACCATACCCGAAAGGGTATTCGGTCCCAAAGTTCAACACTTTCAACGGTAATAACAACCCCAGGCAGCACCTAGCACAGTTTAAAGCCACCTGTGGGAATACAGGAGGAAATGACGCCCTACTCTTCCGACAATTCGTTAGTAGTTTGACAGCAACTGCTTTCGAATGGTACGCTGAACTGCCAAATGATTCTGTGAAAACCTTCGCAGAATTAGAATCTATGTTCGTGAAGAGGTTTGCTAGTGCAACAGAGAAGATCACGATCGCTGACCTCGCTCTTGATAAGAGAAAAAGAGAAGAATCAGTGACCAAGTACATCACTCGCTGGCGAAATCTAAGTATGAAATGTGAGCAGCAGTTAGAAGAAGAACACGCAGTACAGTTGTTAATGGGCAACATTGATGACAAGATGCAACCCTTCCTGTGCATGGCTACGATAAACACATTTCAAGACTTGCTCGACAGAGTGGCCAAATTTGAAAAACTGAATTTGTCCAGATCAGAAAATCACTCTGATAAGTTCAAAAAGGGTAAAGCCCCGGGTGCCAGAAGGGGTGAGGCCGACTCTACGTTCTTCTCTAGAGCTGATAGAGAAAAGCAGCTAATTTACAACGTAGACAAAGACAAACAGCCGATGCAATATCAAGAAAGGCCTAAGCAAGTCTACAACCCCAACCCCCAACCGAAGCTGATATTAGGGGGGAATGATAAGCCACGAACTTATCAAGGTGGTGTAGAACGCCCGAGACAAACAACAGGAACTGGTGATAGAACGTTCCAATCCCTTAAAGATAAAATGAATAAAGAGTATTCATTCAAAAGGGAGAGTGTTGCCAAATTATTTCGACAAGTGTCGAGATCGGGTTTAGAACTGCCTGAATGCAAGAGGCCCGAAGAGTCGAAGCACACTGGTGATCCAAATTATTGCCCATACCATCGGGTACTCAGCCATCCTATTGAAGATTGCTACATCTTCAAGGATTGGCTTGAAAGAAAATATCAAAAAGGGGAGATAACATTATCCGACAATGTGTTGTCCCATCCTAAGAAGGAATCAGCTCGGGTGGTCACGTCCTCTTCCGTACCTCTGGTTGAAGAAAGAAGAAAAGAGAAGAAGCCAGTTCAAGAAGAACAGTGGGAGACTGCGGTCTCCAAGAAGACTGTGAAAATGTTAAAACAGCTTGAAGGAGTTCCAGGTGTAAAGTGGAAGTCTCCTGTTGAGCCTATGATAAGTTTGAAGGCACTGCCGGTGGTACGACCTTCTACTTCAAAACAGTTTTCTAACCAAGTTGGTTCTTCTAAACTTGAAAAGGTGAAGCCGCCCAAGAAGAAGACCAAGCTGAAAAAGCCCAAGGAGAAAAAGACTGCAACTCAGAGGGTTATTGACAGTTTGGATGAGTATTATCAAACTGTGAGGCGACCTATCAAGCTCGCTGACTTCATGTCAGAGCTTAAGATAGACGAAGCCGAAGAAGGAGATGAAGATTCTCTTCCAACAGAAACATGTCGGGTTATCTCAGTGACGCCGAGTACCTCAGTAAAAGAAGAATACACTGAAGAAGTACCCTCTGAGTCCTGTATGATGGTTTTGCCAATGAATTACAGTTCGGAGGAGGATTTGTATTTTCCAGAGGGAGACGAATCAGATCCTAGCATAGCGTCTCAGATGGGACATGTAAACCTGGGTGGTGATTCTGAATCAACGGATGAGTCCCTAGACGCGACGATGGCTGACTCTGAACCAGAGGAGATTGCTCAAGTGCAGTTAAGAAGCGGCAAGGTACTACCGCCTCCACCGAAGAAAGGGGTCTCCAATAAAGATAAGGAGAAAGAGATAGTTATCAACGATGATATTATCCTTGAAGATCCTAAGAAAAAGAAGACTTCAGCCAATGGGATAGATTATAATATTTTATCTCATCTGAGAAAGATCCCAGCACAACTCAGCATATACGATGCTTTGGTGATGTCTAAAGACCTTCGGGAGACTCTGATTCAGGCTCTCAAAGATCCCGAAAGATACGAAGCGTATTTTGCTGAACGTAATTTGACTGAGGTTCTACAAGCTCGTAATGAGCCATTCATTACTTTCTCCGAAGAGGACATGATGCTCGGAACTGCAGATCATAATCGTCCTCTGTATGTTACTGCAGAGAGCGATAAGCTGATTATCAGTCGAATCTTGATCGATCCTGGATCCTCCGTGAATCTGATAAGCTTGAAAGCACTGAGATCCCTTTGCCTTGATGTGGAACACCTCGGGCCAGATAAGCTCATGGTACATGGTTTCAACGAAAAAGGGCAGAAAACACTTGGATCATTCATGCTCCCTCTTGTATTTGGAGAGCTCCACACAGAAGCTAAATTCCATGTGATTGACGCGGATACTTCATTCAAGGCGCTACTAGGTCGTCCCTGGTTGCATGAGTATGGCATTGTCCCGTCAACACTACACCAGTGTATGAAATATCTCAAAGATGGAGAAGAATTCAGGATCTCTGGTGATATTCAGCCTTTTACAGTTCATGAAGCAACAGTTTATGAGGATGCACGATATTTCATGCCAAAGAAGCAAAAATCTTCGAGCTCCCTCGAAGCTAAAGCATCAAACTCAAAGGCTGCAAAGCGACCTGAACGGGGAGGTGAGAAGAAACAGGTGGGGAGAAAGAAGGCAGCGCCGACTCTTCCCAAGGCACCGATCATTCCAAAAGAAAAGAAACATGTACCTCATCTTGGGAGTGACACAGATGAAGACGATGTTATCCCTGCCAAATCTCGAAAAGTATGCCAGTCTACAGATGAATGGAGTAGGCAAGTCGCATATTCAAGTGATGATTATGACTACGACTCCATCTACATGAACACGGTGCAGAATATTTTCTCTAGAAGAATAGACAGCCTGTCAATTTCAGACAGTGTACTCGTAGTCACGCGTGTTCCCTTACAACATTTCAAAGAGATTATTCCGCGCAAGGTGCATAAAGTTGAAGAACTCGCCACTCTCTATCTGCCTCCCCTTAAAAATGGGACTGTGCCAGGAAATGTGTTATATTCCACGGGAGTTCGTGAAGAGGAGAATCATGACTGGGATTGCATGCTCCTCGACTCCGAGGAGTTATTTCCTACAAGGCTACCTAGGTTCAATACCAAGAATATTCAAAGAATGCTACGAAAGCAAGTCAATATTCCGACCACCAAGCGACAACTTCGTACAAGCCTAGGCCTTTGGTATGGAAGGAATCCGTGTCCATTACGGCAGAAGGATGCAGATGCATATAAAGGTATCGGGTTCATCAAACGAAAGTGTCTCCGGAAAGAGACTTGTCGGGCAATCACATGCACGGAAATCGAATCCGAGGAAGATGGTGCTGAAGAAATATACGAAGCTGATGATTATGATGAACAGCCCTTGGAAGCCGAGCCTGCACCAGAAGAGCTTGAAGATGGCGGACAGGCAGCTACCATGGATGAACTAAAAGAAGTCAACTTGGGGACCGAAGAAGATCCTCGCCCAACCTTCATTAGTTCTCTCCTACCCGAAGAACAAATAGAAGAAATAAAAGAACTTCTCTGTGAATTCAGGGACTGCTTTGCCTGGACATATGCTGAGATGCCCGGCTTATCCCCTGACGTAGCAGTTCACAGATTAGTAATCAAACCGGAGATAGCGCCCGTCAAGCAAGCTCCAAGGAGAATGAGATTGGAGATTGAAGAACAGGTGATTGCTGAAACAAAGAAGCTTATAGATGCAGGCTTTATTCGTGAAGAAAAGTACGCCGATTGGATCGCAAATATCGTCCCAGTGAAGAAGAAGAATGGGCAGATTCGTATCTGCATCGACTTTCGGGACCTCAACAAGGCGTGCCCAAAAGATGATTTTCCACTTCCTGTATCCGAACTCCTGGTGGACAATACGTCCAACTACGACATGTTCTCATTTATGGATGGATCGTCAGGATACAATCAAATCAAGATGGCACCCGAAGATGAAAAGCATACATCGTTCAGGACACCCATCGGCATATTCTGTTACACAGTCATGCCATTTGGCTTGAAGAACGCTGGTGCCACCTACCAGCGGGCGATGACTCATATATTTGATGATTTGATACATCAGAAGGTCGAGTGCTATGTAGATGACCTTGTTGTCAAAAGTCTTGGCCGAAATGATCACTTAAAAGATCTCAGAATCGTATTTGAGAGAATCAGAAAGTTTGATCTGAAGATGAATCCTCTCAAATGTGCTTTTGGGGTTTCCTCCGGCAAATTCCTGGGGTATGTTGTTCGCCATCGAGGAATAGAGATCGACCCCAAAAAATTAAGGCAATAACGGAGATGCCACCACCAAGGAACCTTCGACAGCTTCGCTCGCTGCAAGGACAACTGGCTTTTATTCGGAGATTCATATCAAATCTATCGGGTAGATGCCAGCCATTTTCAAAATTAATGAAGAAAGATGTCCGTTTCAAATGGGACGCAGAATGCCAGGAAGCATTTGACAGCATCAAGAAATACTTATTAAATCCTCCCATTCTAGCAGCGCCAATTCCAGGGAAGCCTCTTATACTGTATACAGCTGCACTAGAAGAGTCCCTCGGAGCACTATTGGCCCAGAATAATGAAGAAGGAAAAGAAAATGCACTCTACTATATCAGTCGGAGATTGATTGGAGCAGAAAGCCGTTATTCTCCTATTGAAAAGCATTGCCTGGCGCTGATTTTTGCAGTTCAGAAACTCCGCCACTATATGTTATCCCACAAAATCACACTGATATCAAAGATCGATCCGCTGAAGTTCTTGATGACAAGACCAGCGTTGACAGGTCGTCTGGCCAGGTGGGCAGTATTGTTATTACAGTTTGAAATTACGTACATGCCACAAAAGGCAGTGAAAGGTCAAGCATTGGCAGATTTTCTTGCTGCACATCCGATCCCAGCAGATTCCCCATTAAATGATGATTTGCCCGATGAGCAAATAATGCAGGTCGAGGAGGATGAAAAGCTACCGTTCTGGGAGATGTACTTTGACGGTGCATCATCGATTAGACCTGTCCGACCTCCAAATATTGCAAGAGCCCGAGCCGGCATCGGTCTCATTTTCGTAGCACCCGAGGGAGGCATAATGAGGTTCTCATTCAGTTTGACTGAACCTCGAACAAACAACGAAGCTGAGTACGAAGCTCTTTTAGCAGGACTGGAGATCGCAATCGATGTCAGAATCCAACACCTCCAAATCTACGGTGACTCTCAACTTGTGATAAATCAAGTCTTGGGCATCTACAAGATTTCCAAGGTTGAGTTGGCTCATTACCACCGGCGAACCATTGAGCTCCTGAAGCAGGTGCCGAATGTTAAAATAGTTCAAATTCCTCGAGGACAGAATGCCAAAGCAGACTGTTTGGCCAAATTGGCCAAGGAAATGACAAATTCCAATGAGGAGAAGCCTATACTCATCGGAGTTTACAACCGTAGGGTCTTGGAACCCGCTCTATTACAATTCCCGAGGGTAGAAGAAGTATCAAATTCAAGTCAGCAGGATGAAACTCCAGTTGACCCTAAACTTCTCCATCAAATCATTATGAAAAATTTTCCAGAAGAATATCACGTGGCCAAGAAACATAAAGCTAGTCAAGCTTCAGAATCGTGGTGGCATTGTTTAGATATTGAAGTCGAAAATGATTGGAGACAGCCATTCATTGACTACTTCAAGGAAAACAAATTCCCAACAGAAAAGTCTATGGCCGCACAAATTCGAAAAAGGGCGTTACGATACGCATTTGTCAATGATACGTTATACAGACGAGCTTTTGATCAAATGTGGCTAAGGTGCCTGGGGACCAAGGAAGCTGATAAAGTGGTGACGGAAGTCCACGAAGGACTTTGCGGAGCACATCAGTCAGGTCCTAAAATGGCCGCTAAAATCAAAAGAATGGGTTATTATTGGCCAACTATGGTCAGAGATTGTATCGACCACGCTAAGAGGTGCCATGAGTGTCAAATCCACGGGGATGTTATACATCAGCCTCCAAATCCACTGCACCCAACAATAGCATCCTGGCCATTTGAATGCTGGGGCACAGACATAATTGGGCCGATAGATCCGCCGTCTTCAGCGGGACATCGCTTTATTCTAGCAGCTACGGATTACTTTTCCAAGTGGGCAGAAGCAGCTCCATTCAGAGAGGTCACATCCGAGCATGTGATCAACTTTTTCACCCACAATGTTGTCTACAGATTTGGTGTGCCACGCCGGATAATCTCAGACAATGGTACTGCATTCAAGAGTACAAAAATTTACAAGTTCGTTGATCGGCACAAAATCGATTGGCGGTACTCGTCAATATACAATCCAAGAGCAAATGGATTGGCGGAAGCCTTCAACAAGACGCTGGTAAAATTGTTGAAGAAAATTCTCACCAAGAATAAAAGAGAGTGGCATATAAAAATGGCAGAAGCGTTGTGGGCGTATCGTACAACCTACAAGACGCCAACCAAAGCCACTCCTTACTCTCTAGTATTCGGTGCGGAAGCTGTACTACCATTAGAGATTGAACTACCGTCACTCCGGGTAGCAATCCAGAACGATCTCACTCGAGAGCAAAATGCCCGCCTCAGAATGGAAGAGCTCGACGCACTTGATGAACTCAGGTTACAAGCTCAACAAAATCTAGAAATCTACCGAGGAAGAATGGCAAAGTCTTTTGATCGAATGGTGCGTCCTCGATCATTTCAAGAAGGGGAATTGGTCTTGGTGCTGAGAAGACCAATCATCCCACACCGGAAAATCGGTGGCAAATTCGTATCAAATTGGGAAGGCCCCTTCGTCATCGAGAAGGTGTACCAAGGAGGAGCATATCAGTTGATCGATCTGAACGGTCAAAGGCCCATGCCACCGATCAACGGTCGACATTTAAAGAAATATCACGCATGAAAATTTCATATCTGATGTATTTTGTGATGATCAAAATTTTATATGCATATTTATCAATGCATGCTTATATTTTGGAATTCTCTTGTATAACAAGAATGCATTTCAAAATCCCTCATCAGACTGGGGGCATTTTAAATATTTATTCGAGTCGACATCGCGCTGCGTGCCGAGATCCTCGAATAAATATTTAAAATCTCGAAGATACAAAGCCTATCCGAAATGTCCCTGCAAGACAGGGGGTATTTTAAATATTCATTTGAGTCGACATCGTGCTACACGCCGAGATCTCCAAATGAATATTTAAAATCAAAGATCCCAAGTTTATTCCATTCTAAAAATGACCCTGCGAGACAGGGGGCATTTTAAATATTTATTCGGGTCGACATCGCGCTGCGTGCCGAGATCCCCGAATAAATATTTAAAATTATCAATCCAGATATTCTTTTGTGCTAAAGAATACAAATATTTGTTTTCCAAAGTACATGCAGGTGATCTCTCAAAAGATCGAGACGACATCTTCTCCAACAAATCAAGACTCAAAAGTCAAGAAAGAGACTTTTGTGGCTATACACTCCTACAAAATTGAGCCAGAAAAGCTTGAAGCCTTTCAACAGCCTGAAGCTTAAGGTTCGAATGGGTGTAAAAGGTCGGATCCAACAAGCCCAAATATGGCCGGATCGCTGGCAGCTCTGTCTACTCAACAAGCCATAAGAAAGGCCGTAGTAGCAGAACCCCCACTTCGTCAACCCGTCAGTAGGGACTGTAGGAAGAATGAAGGCAAATTTGACTCGACAAGTTCAAGTGATCGTAGTCCATAAAAATTCTCCCAAATGACTGGAGAATCAAAGTTCCATTGGAAGGATGAGTCTCGAGCAACTACCAGATGTTTGTAGGCTCCAAAATCCAAAACCACGAAGGATAGACTCCAAATCTACCAACTTCAGCAAAATCAGCATTGGGGAGCGCAATTCCTATAGCTCGAGTCTGAAGCCTGAATGGGTGTAAGAGGTCGGATCCAACAAGCCCAAATATGGCCGGATCGCTGGCAGCTCCATCTACTCAACAAGCCATAAGAAAGGCCGCAGTAGAGGAACCCCCATCTCAGCAACCAGAGGACAAAGAGCTATCAAATCTAGCTCTCCCAATCTGACGAACTCAAGTGATTCAGATTAAAGTCTTCTCAAATGGTTAAGGATCAAGATACTACCTACGTTCGGTACTATCAATTGAATCCAAAACCTGCAAATCCTTCAACAAATCCGTAAAGCACAAAGCGAGGATCGAATGAATCTTTCTTCAACAAGTCCGTCAAAGCACAAAGCAAAGGACCGAAGAAAATTATCCCAAAGTTCATAAAAAAAAAAAAAGCCCAAGGCTGAACTAAGAGGATTCTGTCATCAACAAGTCTGTTATGCACAAAGCTCTGGACCGATGACTTTTCGCCCTGACCTAATACAAACCTAAGGGTTTAGGTCACCGGCATCTACTCCTTCAACAAGCCCGCCAAAGAAAGAAGCATAGGGCCGAAGGAACAAAATAACCTGACAAGTCAGTAAAGACAAATCAGGTGATTCTCCATCAATGTCCGCAGCACAAAGAATAGGACAAAAAGAAGTCAGTATCTCAACCATCTATGGATACATCTAAAAGATTTATGGAGGAAGAAAATCGTTGTGTGACATCCAAATAAAATTTTTGGAGATCCACAAAATGAAAGTCTTTGTGTGACATCCAAATGAGTTTTTGGAGATCCACTAAATGAAAAGCCCTTGTGTGACATCTAGAACAAATATCTAGAGATCCACAGGGTCAATCAGCTTACAACAAACGTGATTCGCTCTAGACGCGTACCACATTTGTTGGGGGGCATTTGTTAACCAATACACAGAGAACAAAAATGAAAGGAAGGAGAAAATCTTGCGTGCATACCTCATGTCCATTGGATCCAGAAAGTTTGCAGAAATCCCGCCGAGACCTTCCTGATATCCCGCTGAATTCGGCGCCGAAACAGTCGCTTCTTCCGCTAATCCTGCGACCTCACCTCGATCGAGATCCCAAACGCTTCGTTAAATACCGACCGAAGGCTCTTCTTCGGGGCTGCTCTCGACGCTCAACTCCACACCCGATCTCCCCTCATCCCGATCCCACTCTCTGCTCCGACCTTCCCACATCCGACCAAAGCCCCTCTCCTCTCCCACTGCCGAGCTCAAGCCGGCCTCCTTGCTGCTCCCGATCCAGAGAGAGAGAGAGAGGAGAGTGCATCCTTACCCGGCCTCCTCCCATTCGTCCCAGAGCCGAGATCCCCATCCCGATCTTCTCCTCTCTGCTAGTAGCCGAACCCGGCCTCTGCCCGATCCTACCCGGTCGAACTCCCTCTCACAGCCCTAACTCCACTTAAAGCCTAGCTAACTCACTCACTTAACTCACTCTGACTCAGCCCTTCGACTCAGTCAACTCAGCACTTCAACTCAGCCGACTCAGTCCACTTAAAGCCTAGCCAACTCACTAACTCAGCCCCAACTCAGCCCCAACTCACTCCCTACCCGATAAGATCTTAGGCATGAATTTTATTTCTATTTTATTTTATTTTTTTTATTGCTAATTGTTATTAATTATTATTATTATTATTATTTATAATAATTATGCTATTATAATTATTATAATTATTAATAATTTTAATAATTATATTATTATAATTATTATAACTGTAATAACTACTAATTATAATAATTATGTTATCATAATTATTAATAATTATAGTTATTATAATTATAATAATTATAATATTATTATTATTATTATTAAATGCAAAAAAAGGAAGAAATTAAAAAAAATGATGAAAAGGTTCTTTTCTCGATGCTTGCGACGGGCCGGCAAACCCCCGAGGCGCTCACGTAGCGTTTAGGGTGGGAAACTGGTGCGATGCTTGCGACGATTTAAGGATCCCTCTTCAAAGCTTGCAACGAGCCGGCAAACCCCCGAGGCGCTCAAGTAGCGTTTAGGGTGGGAAACCGGTGCGACGCTTGCGGCGAAGGGGATAAAAAAATGTGTTCTTTATTTTCATATAAGTACCCCCGAACGCCCACGTGGTGCAGAGGGGGGAAATCCTGCTTATTCCTAACGCCTGTTTTCTTCTTATAATCAATAAACATAAAAACCCTTAAATGCTCACGTAGCAGGCGGGGATAAAAAAAATTTCATTCGCGACCGCGGTGTCATTTTTGACACCTACCTGAAGCGCTCACGTAGCGTCGAGGGGAATGGTTGCCTCTTGGTTTTTCCCCTAAACGGGGGAGACGCCGGGAGGCTGCCGAAATTTGGATTGAAAATCCAATGACTTGAACAAAAAATGAGCTTGGATTTGTGGACTTATTTGAACAAATGAGCTTAAAATTCAAAAGAATTTGATCGAACTCAAAAGAACAAATGCAAAGAACTTTTTGACTTGGAGATTGTAGTTTGGGACAACTACAAGAGAACTTGAACTTGCACTTGGACTCGTTTGAACAAAATGAGCTTGATTCAGTCTATTTAATTAAATTCAAACCTAAATGAACCATAACTTAAGCATAATGAACATGAACTTGATTTGAACCAAGTGAGGACTTAGACTTGCACATTGAACTCTCATTTGAACTCAAGCAAAGACTTGAGTTGGACCGCAGGGGACTATGGTTGAACTTGGACTCAAGCATGAATTTGTGGACTTGGACTTGGATTCGTATTTGCACAATAAAATGACTTATGAAATATTTGAACCTAAGTAAATTGAGACTTAATACAAATTTGGGCTTGCAACAAATGACTACAAGAACCCAAACTTGAATCAATCTTGGACATTATGGAACTTCAATCAAACTCAATCAAGAAGAGCTTGATTTGGGCTCAGACTTGAGTTGAACTTAACAAGATTATTTGTGGACTTAAATCTTGAACTACAACAAAGCTTGGATTTGAATCTCATTTGACTCAAAAGAGTCATGATTCGAATCATTTGAACTCAAACTTGGAGCAAAACTTGAACTAGACAAACTCAAACTTGAGTTTGGACTTGATTTTGATGATGACCCAAAGAATTTCAAATGAACCATATAAGATCTAACTTGTATAGATTACAAGTGGTAAGCTCTAACTTAGATGCAAAGGAACATATATAAGAGACTTGTGATTCCTACCTCCCATTCCAATCAATGTACTTGCTATTAAAATGTGAAGCTCTCAAATGAATGTGGAAGAACCTTCATGCTAATTAGAATGCAAACATCACTAAAATTATCTATAAATGAGGAGTGATTGCAAGCAATGTTAGAGAATGAATTCTCTAGTTCTCATTCTTAAGAGTTGACCACGAAAGTAAAAATCAACGGAAGAATGTAATGGCATGCTTATAATTTGCTATACAAGACTTCCAATTGGTATTAAGAGATCATTATTTTAATTAGAAGACAAATGTCATTGAGCAAATTTATCGCACATGATTTAAACCATCTTCATATGGTAGCAGAACATTTGTATCATTCATATGGAAGAGATAGTGATCCAATGGCATAGCACATTGAAAGAAGTCACGAAGAATATGATTGGTACTGGCTAGCTCATAACTAGTAAAGACTAGTATGACGACTTCGACAAGTATCAAGTAACTTGCAAAATATACAGAATACGTTACCTATGAGTGATAACAATTCACCAAAGTGGGTGCTAAATCATTCCCACAGTCGATAACCACTTAGCATTAGTCAAGTATATCAGCCTTCTACAATCAAGAATGAAAGATCTGCAACACATACGATCTCTCTATGAAGACAGATGTATGTGCCACATGCCACTGACGGGTAGATGCAAAAAGACTACAGTAAATGCAGTATCCTGTAATCAACTCCAGTCTAAGGATGAATACATCTACCTACCTACATGTAGCAGTAGCGGACGCACTGAAAAGACTAAAGACCACAACAAAATGTATGGAAATAACGACAAGTATAAGCTCCTACGACCCTAAGGCAGGAGGCTCGTTAGTGCACTATGACCCACCTACGAAAATCAACGAATAGTGCACGACAGTCTACCTGTACGAAGCAGCGAACGACTCTATTCAGAAGCTGCTACGTCACGCCACCGGATCTGCAATATTCGTACAAGCAGACAGAAGGCGTCTATTCCAAGAGTACCCCTGCACGTGCACTATAAATTGTATACACATAGGTACACTAAAAGGGGTAAAAATAATTATAAAACCCGCATGGGCCCCGGCGAGCGTGTTATTGGTACACACGTGACGTCTCGGGATGCTGCGCGGGTTGACAAGTGAATTCAGGCTCGAACCCGATCCTCCTATACGGATTAATAGGAGTCGACAAGGTTCGAACCAATAAATAAATATGTGGCCGTGGCGACCAGAATATTTATTTTAAAACATTCATATTAGGTCTTCAAGGCCTACAACTATAAGAATTCACTAATAAAGGCACGAAGCCTACGAAACCCGATCCTCAGTCAATAGCTCGGCTGAGTTGACAAGGTTCAAGCTACAAATAGAAATAACCCCCAAACACCCCGATGATGGCCGTGTTGAATGATTATCTCAACCGGAGGGGTTTTCAAATATTTCTCAAAATTCCACCCAAATACCAAAAAAAACTCCATAAAAATCTCAAAAAACCCAAAATCCCAAAAATATTCAAAATTCCAAAAATATTTAAAATTGAAATAAATCCATCAACCCGCTTAAAGCAAAATCCATCCACCCTCCGCAACAGTTTGCCGAGGTGGACAATCAAAATTTACTTCAGCTCACATAGAGCCAAATGTCTAGTCGAAAATATTACTAGGATCCATTCTCAAAAAGTCTTCTGTCAGTAAGGACGTGGTACGTGTCCTCTAACCGGCGGTTTTGTCGCCAAATGGCACCGCAGGTAAACGGTTATGACCCGGGGCCCTCTGAACCGAGTGGTTTTGCCGCCAAATGGCACCACAGATAGCGGTTATGGCCAGAGCCAATACGCTCCTTAATGACGTTAAATCCTTGAGATATGAATCAATAGGATATGATCGATAGGGCACAAAGCCCTCTGTCAGCTAAGGTGGATTCAAATTGTCCCCTTAGACAAACATTCACCCCCGGTCTACAAGGTACCCTTGGACGAAGCAACCCATGGCTGCCGACAAGGATCCTTCCGTCAGGTTGGGTCGACTACCTCCTCTGACTAAGTAAACCAGGGACTATGATGGCCCGGGACGACGGAACCATGGGATCTTGATCGGGTCCATCATCCATTCCCCCACCATCCGCTTTAAGTGAAAGATGGTGAAATTTCTATTTTAAATATTAAATCTTTCCAAATATCCAAACTTCCCAAATTCCCAAATCCAAACCCAATTTCTAAATTCAATTTCTACCAATATCCTAATCATATTGCTGCTACTATATGCTAGATACACGTATATTCTACGTATCTGATTGACGACTAGCCTTAATCGAAAGTTCTCTCTCGTGATCGGGAGAGGTAATTAACTATAGGGGCTTGCGCCTATAGGAAACCAGAACTCAGATCATAAAGTCCTCGCAAAATGAGGGCGAAATCTCTGGGTAGTGTCTTATCTACAAACCCATCTGCCTTCCAAAATTTACCTCGGAACTTATTCAGTTAAAACTCCCTCGTCGAATAAGAAGAGCGAGCGGAGGCCGGGGCCGAATTTTCGGAGCCCACAGATTTCTGGCGACTCCGCTGGGGATTGGTTTCTCTTTCCATCTTTGGCTAGTCGTCTCAGTGCTATAGTAGTAGCTATATCAAACCGTACTCAAGATCTTGAGTTTTTTTCAAAATGATCTTTTAATGATTCAAAACTTTGAATTTCCTAAAAATGATCATTCAACAAATTCGTTTGGCATTCGGCATAATTTTTAAATTTATTTTTATTATTTGTTTATGCTAATGATTTTTGTTCATTTTTGTTTGTGTTCTGTGCAAGTCTCTGCATTTTGAAAGTGCGGGGTGATGTATCAGATTCTGATTACTAACCCTTGCCTTTCATTTATGCAGATGGATCTACAGAACACCCCGATGACCGTCCAACTAGGACGAGGGTCGATTTGGGTCCGACTTCGTTCGATTGAGTCAATTTTGCGAAATTGAACTCCGATCGATGCCGATCATCATCGAATTGGGTTCGACGACGCGCGACGAGGCCCGATTTAAATCAGTTCGATTTTAATTTGATTTAATTTGGCTAAAATAAATTTAATTTAATCAAATCGGGGTCCAATTTGAGTCGAATTTGCCTCGACGACGGTCAATTGGGTCGATCGCGCATGATCGAGCCTAGTCGGGCTCCATCGGGGTCGGGTCGACACGAAAATAAACGTCAACAATGTGTTCTATTAAGAGTCAAATTTTCATTTAAATCTAATAAAAAAATGTCATTTCTAATATCTTCTAACCATGCCTTTTTAAGCTTTCCTCTACCTTTCTTAACATAGGTCGGATCTAATATATCTACTCTCCTAACTGGGTCATCGGAAGGCCGACATTTTAAGTGACCAAATCATCTTAAGATGACTATCTCTAATCTTATCAGCCAATGAAGCTACTCAACCTTTTCACGTATATACACATCACATTCTATCTCTAAGTGCAAAAGCCACTCCTTCACCTGAGCATCCTCATCTTTGTAGCACTTATTTTTATGCTTCTCTTTTAATGACAACCATTCGAGCCATAAAGAACTGAAAATTGTCTTTAAGTTTGAGCAGTAATTTCTATCACAGAGTAGGCCCGATTCATTCTGTCGCTTCTAGGCTATCAAATGTCATGTTTTTATTTTGATGAAAAAGGTGAGAAATTCCATATCAACAATTTGGAATGTCAAGGAATTAATGTTGGTTTTTTTTTTATAAATTTAAGATCAGTGGTTAATGAGCTATGATATTTTGAATATGATTGCTCAAATAAAAAATTACCTCTCTATATTGTGTTTTGGGAAGTTGAGGTTTTGGGAGGTCATGAGTGATCTAGGAGAATGTTTGGAAAATTGAAGAGGTTGGATGTACTTTTCAAGTTTAGGGAAGCTAGGATTTAGGTTATAAAAAAGAGATGAGAATTGTGTTATAAAAGAGAAAGGGTGAAAAAAGATGCATAAGAATTCACCAAAACCTTAGACAATCAATCACTAAGCTTCACCGATTAAAGTAGCCATCAAGCCTTTTCAATAAAATTTATACGAACAAAACATAATTTTTATTCAAGGAATCCAAAAGTACAAGACAATACATTTATAAGCCTTTTCTTTTGCTAAGACAACTTTAAAAAGCCTTAGGAGTTAATAAAATACAATTAAATTGATTGATGATATATCCTAGAAAAACATTAAGAGAAATAAAATTCAATTTTAAATATTCAAAAATATGAAATTCAAATAGGCTAAATAAGGCAAGCAAAGTGATATTGAAATCAAGTAATTTTTGAAGATTTGTACTTCTTTGACGAGTATGGCCAACCTACCTGTTCTAAGACCTTAAAATAAACGTTTGAATTACTATTTAATATTTTTTGAGAGATTATATGGTGTTCATATGTTTGCATGGAGAGTTGTGCATGATGAATGATCTAAATCTAAATACAGTATCTTTTGAAACCTTCTAATCAGCCTTTGTCTTGATGTTGCATCAATAACACCCAACCTCAAAGAACTTCGCTAAGTAAAGTTAAAGTTTAAATAATTATTAAAAAGACCTAGAGGCAAGCTTATCCAAGTCTTCTTTAGTCATCCAAGAATCATCAAAAAAATATTAGTATTTTTCATTTGATCAAGAATCTAGGAGATGTACTTAATAGTGAGAAGAATTCTTATGAAATAATGTTATTAATTTTCAAAAAATGTGGGGTATGAGGAACATGAAAATTTTCACTTGTACCTCTGATAACAAATTTTTTTTACAAATTTTCATCCTTAAAAATTCCTCAATAAGGAAGTATATTATCATTATTAAAAATAACACTAATATACATGTCAAAAGGCAATTCAATGATGAGATAAGCATTTAAGCCAAATTCCTTAAAAATTTTGAATGGGTCACAAGTCTGAGCATGAACTTATTATTTGATGGGATAATGCTCAAAGTGAATTTGAATTAAAGACAATTACTTAGTTATACTTCTTAACAGGGCGTTTAGAACTTACTGCATTTGCATATTTATTACTATTTAATTAATTTGTTGCTTTATTTCTTCATTCAAATGACAAGACTTTTGTTGCTTTACTTGTTCATGCAAAGATGAATGCAGCATCTCAAAATAAATAATAGTGAATATCTACCATGTCAATTGATTTCTTTAAGTTACAAGCACAACTTCAAATGTGTTTTATAAGTAGTTAAGGAAATAGTGCTAATATATATAAACTGTCAAATGGCTAGATGCAAATTCCAAGTACCAATATTCTTATCTACTAAATATCTTAAAACGTTGCCTAAAGATCTGTTCACAACTTTCATCTAACCATCTTTTTCAGGCTGAAATGTAGATGAAATTTTTAATTGTCCCCAATCATTTTCATAGTTTTTTTTTTTAATGAAACAAATCTAGCATCCCTATCTCAAGTTATTGTTAATGGTAACTAATGAAGTATAATAATTTCTTTGAAGAAAAAATTGGCAATATAAGATGCATCTTTAGTTTTTGAACACGGTAAGATGTATAATTTTGAAGAACCAATCAAACATTCATAAAAATATTATCATGTCCATGAGGGATTCTAAACAATCTTAAAATGAAACCCATTGAGTGGTCATCCTATGATGGATAAGGAGACCAAAAAAGCAATATACTTGTTATTTTTTCTTAGTTATTTTGGCAAGTTTGCAAGTGAGACAAGGAAAATAACACGTACAAGATCTCCTTTTAAAAAAACTATAAAAATTGATTCCACTAGCTTAATAGTTTAATCATTTTCAAAATGTATTATCATACCCTCAAAATGAAGCTCAATAATCAGAAAATCTCAAAGAGATGGGCGAGAATAGCAACTTCTCACTTGGAGAAGGAGAAAGAGGTACAGGGTTTCTCTATTAACCATCAAGAACAAGGCATCTTTGTCCAATCATGGCCAAAGGTGAGAATAGTGAAATCTTGAGTAGAGAATAGTGAAATCTTGAGTAGAACTCTAACCATGGATGTAAGTGTTACTGCTAAACTAAAATAAAATTAGTTTGCATTTCTTACCCTTATATTTTGTTCTACATTGCTGCTTTAATTATTTACATGTTTTGTTGATTCCCTGTGCAATATGAACATGAATACTACTTATTCAATCTCTCATGTGATGAAATGGTTGGAATATTCAGTTATTTTGTGCATGATAGTATAGTCATGTTGTGATATTAACTAGTATGCAGAATAAATTAAAATTGCTTCTAGGTTGTACCACATTCTAAAAATACTATATTGCATTTAAATCTCTTATCCTTGTGAAAAAGAAAAATAAAATAAATTTTTTGTTCGCTGTTTTTATTTTCATAAAGGGGTTGTTTGGTTAGAAGTAAAATGGGTGTAAAGTATTTCAAATGCAGAGGTTTTGAAAATATTGGTGTTTGGTCGGATGAAAAAGGAATGTAAAGTAAAGTAAAGTAAATGTAGTGCAAATCATTGTAGCTCATTCTTGAGGTAAACTAAACTCGCCCAGTTTTGGGCAAGAACCGTCTCCATTGCAAGCAAGCTCGCTTGATCGCCGCCACCACCCGCCAGCCCCCACCAACCGCTGACCACCACCGCTAGCCACCCGTCGACCACCAATGTTGCCGACGACACCAGCCGCTGACCACCACTGCACCATTCGTCATCGGCCACCACCGTCAGCCACCATCATCACCATCTTTAGACTTTACATTACATTCATTTTACTTCAAACAAAAATAAAAACATTCACCTGCATTTATTTTGCACTCATCCAAACAACTCCAAGGTATTCCTTTTACACTGCATTCCTTTTTTTAGCCAACCAAATAGTCCCAAATATATATATATATATATATATATATATATATATATATATATATATATATATATATATATTCTAGTTCAAAATTCAACTTGCTCAAGTTCTAAATTACACACCAACCCATCCCCCCCCTACCTTCCTCCCTCTCTTTTCCCAAGATGCGTCGTACACTCCATACTAAATATGAGTAAAACATAGGAAAAAAATTTATTCTATATAAGAGTCAGATGGACTCAAACGAGGGAACCTTGATTCATACAATCATAAGAACCTTCTAAAAAATTCCTAAATTATTTACAAGCCTCCCAATAACTCTAGAATGTTTCAAAAAGTTGAAGGATAGGGGTTCTACATACTCGCTATTTCAAAGGAAAAATAAAGAAATTATAAGAGACAAAACTAAAGCAAAAAAAAAAAAAGAGTAGAGAGCAAACAGGAGAAGGAGAATTCAGCTGGGAAAAATGGAAGGATTTCCTAACAAAATTCTTGCTTCACATTGATAATGCTATTTCCATTTGACTTATTATTCTAGTATTTGATCATTAAAATATTATTTGCTTACTACCAATCCTTTTTCTTACTAACTTTTTTAAAATCATACTTGATTGCCTCAAACCTTCTTTCCAAAGCCTACAAGATTTATTTAATGGAATATCCAACAAAATTTAGCTAGCTTTATGAGATCTAATTTGCTTAGGATTGTTAGATTATGATGCATAATCCCTTGACCATAGTTAGTGGTAATCCCGTGACACACAGTTGTGCACTACAAACACCCAAGGACATCCTCTAGTCCACTAAGAAGGCTTTAGACACCAATCAAATTCATAGAGGTTCCAGAAAACTGACTTTGGATCACCCATAAACCCAAAAAGAGCACTTTTTCAGGTCAATAAAGTCATTTTTCTATGGAAGTCAATTGAATTATATGAATCTTGGGTTAAATTATTTCAAATCAAGCTAGAAGTATTAATGCCCTCATTTTTCAAAAAAATTATAAGCTATATAATATACAAACTCACAAAAAAGCTAAAAGCCATCACATTTATCCTATATATCCAGAGTCAAAGAAGAAGGTAGCAACAAGGAAGCTCTTCATAAGCACTCTCTGGAGAACTTGGTGGTGCTTGTCTGGAAAGCAAAAATGTGGCAATTCTATTGAAGCTTTTTGCATCTCCTTCACTCCTTGTAGCCATATTGAGCTTGAGAAGTGGGGCTATTACTAAATGGAGGTAGTAGCTTGGGAAAGCCGACAAAGTGGCTACCATTATTGCCAATCTCGAGGCTGTGGTTGACTATGTGGACTAGACGTGGAAAGATATATAGAAATAGACCCTTCAGGTTTCGCATTTTTTTTTTTTTTAAATCTTCATAAAGTTAGAAATATGAGGAATTATGTTTGAATGCCAAAAAGAAGAATTGATATATTGACATGATGCTTATTTAAATTTGGTGCTTGGTTTCACAATTATATGTAATAACTATATGTGATTAGTTGTGGTCATTTTTGGTCTTTTAGCCTTTCACTGCATATATAAAGTGCTTCACCCACAAATAAGGTGAAATGAACTTATCCATTATGCACAACAACCAAACTAAACAAAATCATTAACTCCATAGGAGTTCTTTTATATAGCATACTAAAATTTTCCCTATTTGAGATTCCTAAGTTCCTTTATGAAGCTAATCACCTTTTGAAAGACTGAGAACAATGGATTTTCTATAATGAATAGGGTTGTTCAGAACTGGATATCATCTTTTCACATCAAAATCCACTAACATACCCTAAGGAATGCATGATGATGTTTAGCAAATAATATTTGAATAGGAAGTAAGAACTATGTCAGTTTGCAGTTGGGGACAAGGTCTACTTGAAGCTCCGACCATACCGGCAGAGGACTGTGTCCCAAAGGAGAAATGAGAAGCTTGCAGCAAGGTATTTTGGCCCTTTTGAAGTGGAGGAGAGAATTGGAGAGGTGGCCTATATATTGAAGCTTCCTCCAACAGCCAGAATACACCCCGTTTTTCATGTCTCACAGTTGAGGAGAGTGGTGGGGGAGCATGCAGTGAGCCCAGAACTGCCCAGCACATTGAGGGAGGACATGGAAGTGACATTGGAGCCTCTAGCGGTAGAAGGAGTACGCATCAATGAGAAGGGGGAAAAGTAGGTGAAGATTAGGTGGAGCGGCCTCCCAGATTATGAGGCCACTTGGGAGCCACAGGAGAGGATTGCAGAGCAGTTTCCTGCTTTCCACCTTGAGGACAAGGTGGTACTTGGGGAGGGGGGTAATGTTAGGCCGGTCCAACCTGGACCGGCCCAACCTAGACCGGCCCAGCCGGTCCGGGCCTTCTCCAGGCGGAAGCGGGCACAGCCGACGAAAGAAGCAGGGAGGCTTGGGGGTGGGGTCCACTAGCAATTCAAACAAAATTTAAGGGATTTTGGAGGGAGAATGAAGGGTAGAGATGTCCTTTTGCTTTTGTTTTGAATTAGAATGTATTAAGAGGGAATTAACCTAGATTTTAGGTTTTATCTTGATTATTGTTTGTTTGCTTGAGATTTGCTAGGGGGGAGGTCGTGGGGATCTAGATTTTCATCTAGAGAGCGTCGGGAGAGTGGATCCTCCTCTCGAATAGAGGATCATTGTATCGGTTTGTTACGTTTTGCAATCTACAACAATTTCCCTCAATTTCTGTCAGTTTCTTCACGTTTGTTTGCTGCTTTTGTGTTTGGTGGCTGTTTTCCCATAGAAAACAGCGGGATACTTGTGATTTGGCTTAGATTCGATAGGAATCACTTGAAATATTCAAGTGGTACCTATCACAATCAAGTATTGATGCAGACATCCGACGGTGGGCATTAATCAAAGGAAGAGACCAAGATCGACGGCCGAGATCCCTTCATTTTATCTTATTTTATTAATTGTAATTTTTATTTTATTATGCATTTTTTCTTTTTTACCCTTAAGGGATTTTTTTATGTAAGCCCAAGGGGCAAAATTGTCTTTTAGTTTCTTTTAAGACCTATATATAGAGGCATTTGCTCTTGTATTAGAACATGATGGATTATTAAAAAAAAAATTAGAGCCTTTGTCTTGATCTCTGTGTGAGTTCTGGAGAGGAAAAGCCCTATGGGAGGACAATCTTGTTTCCACCAGCTGCGGGATGGATCCGGGCTCGTGGATTGAAGTCCCTCGGGGAGGACAACGTAGTACCCACCAGCTGTAGGAAGAGTCTGGGCTCGTGGTTTGTATCGTTTTTATTTTTATTTTTATTTTTTTTATACGTCCTCTCATCTATAATCTCCATCATTCACCATCCGTTTTTATTTTATTTCGTTTGATTTTGGTTAACTTCTCTTTTGGATCAAACATCAACCTCTCCATCTCCATAGTTGGCCGACCACCTCACCCGTAGCCTCTTCCCTCCACAAATTTTGAATTTTGAATTCAAAATAGCCTCTTGATTACCTTCCTAAATTAGATTTTGTTAATTTGGAAAATCATTAAATTTTGAATTCAAATAAATTTGAATTTCAAAACATCCAATTTAATAAATTCTACATTAGGGAGCCTCCTCAAATTACTCTCAATCTGAAATTAATTTCAAATTTAATTCGCCCCATACCATTTAATGCTTGATCCACATACGTTGTATGTGGACACTTCTCCTCCCTCTACATAAGGCTGGCCCCTTCTCTCACCTCCTCTCTAATTAATGACTCTCCATTAAGGCCCTCAATCAACTCCAATCACCCCTAGTAACCGCCGATCCCCATCCCTCATCAAATCCTAATTAATCCCTTCCCAATTAAGGTGATTTGAAATTCAAAATTTCCCTCCACTTCTTTTTTTTTAAGTCTGAAATTAAATTCATATTTTAATTATTCAAATGACCCCTCCCCCCATATCCGTTCTACATCAAGTATACATAACACTTTGAGCATTTTCTACCTCATAATAATTGCTTTGACATTCTCATGAGTATGATTTAAGGTGAATAAATAAAAAAAGTAAATTCTTATTGCAAAAAGGATAGAAGTATCACTAAAATCTTCTTTCCTATTCTTAAGACAATTAAACCACAAATTTAAAGCACAAATTTACTGGTCTGCACCTTATTATTGATGCCACTCTTTTGCAAACAGTGTTTTCCTTTTGAATGGTCGACAAGGTCCTTCTACATAATGAAAAGACATCTGATTGATTTCCTAAAATTAGGAGGTGAACTGGAAGGGGAAATGAACTGACCAAATGGAAATAATATACGACTTTCATTTTGTACAGTTTTTTACACAATTTCAATGCGGTGATCAATATAAGGTCCTTTATATTGAATGTGCTTATTAGGCCAGCCATATACATCAAACCTTTAGCCAATACTAATATCAAGTAATAAGATCTTATCATTCATTAGATAATTGGTTTAACCAATAATTAATAATGCATGTTCAGACTTATAAAAAGAGATTAAAATGGACCTTTACCAGTTTCTTTAAGCAGTGTGTTAAGGATTTAGAATATGAAATGAAGCTAGCAGCAGAAACCAAAGCAACCTCACGATGACCAGAGAGCCAGGAGGCAGAGTCACATTATTAGATTTCTTCTCACGTTTAATTATTGGTGGTTACAAATAAGATAGATAAAATAATGCTCGTGATGAAAATTATCTGTCAGCTGAAATATGAAATCATTCATACTTCTGATTCTAGTCTGAAATTTTTGCTTTTACAGATATGTTTATTTTAGCTAGTTCTTTAAAGAGCTTCTTAAAAAATGTAACAATAACTTCAAAAGCTCTATCAGTTATTCTACCATTTGAAACAATCTCAATGGACTAGATGGACAGAACTTCTCATTTCAATATGATAAGTGGAAAGTTGAGGCTCCATTCTTTATCCACTAAACAAAGAGTAATGAAGCATTTAACCATATAATAGGAATTATAAAAAAGGGTCAGCCTAGTGAAACTCCATGTCCAACACAGCCATAGAGGCATCAAGAAAAGCAAATGAATTGTAATTTAATCAACATGAATAAAGAGAACTGGAGTATTACAAGGACCAAAAATGCCTCACTCTCTCATACATTCCTCAAGAATTTTCTAGAAACCATAAAAATTCAATCCAACCACTGTTTAAGTTTTAACATCACATTTTTGTTGCAACTCGAGCTCTCGAGTTTATGATTTTGATGATAACAAATATTATTGATTATCTCTTTATTTCTCCTAGTATTTGTAGTGCATATATGTTTGTGTGTTGACTAAAATTTCAGGTACAATATACACGGTTCTTTGAAGATTAGGGCCCAAGATTTGGCATAATAGATTATGTTAATAGAGTTTGTATATTTCATTTATTTATTTTTAATTTCTTGAGTCAAGTCCTGTAAGGATGTATGTTAGCCTGGTGACCGTGCACACACACATAAGAGGAGAAAAAGTGATTTTAAATATTTTATTTTTTCTGTACATCCTACTGTACAATCTGTTGTCACAAAAATTGATTAAAACATTTAATTTTTCTAAAAAAAATATAAGTTGATTAAAACATTTAATTTTTCTAAAAAAAATGTTTTTGAAATATAACTAATTGTATAGTACGAACACCACATCGTACTGGACAACCTGTTATAATTAGAAACCCCGCCGTTCATTAAATTAGGCAAAATTTTGAATTTTAAAAGTTGTTATATTCGTACTGTATGAACTTAATCATACTATACGAAGTTTAAAATATTGCTTAATTTAATCATCTGATTAATCAATCGATCAGCTTAATTTTGATTTTTTTTATCATACTATACGAACTAGATCGTATTGTATGATCAATAGAGACGATTTTGGTTGTCACATGATTCGTCCTGGATGAACTGCATTTCAGTTGAACTAATTGTATTGTACGATTGGTTAGGGGTGTCAATATTTGACCCGACCCAAAAATTTCGGGTTCAGGTTAGGGATTTCGACCCTTTGTAAAATCGGGTCGGGTTCGGGTTGACCCAAAAACCCGAAATCAATCCAGTTTAACCTGTATTTAATTAATTTAGGAGGATTTTAAAAGATTGTCATGAAATAAATAAATAATATTTCTAAAAAATAATAAATATTGTTGCCCAAATTAAATTAAGCTTGGTTTATTTTAAATTGATTGAAGTAAATCTTATCAAAATTTAATTTAGATTTAAATAAATCGAATTAAATAAAAAAATTTAATAAAATATACCCGAAGCAGGTCGGGTTCGGGTTGACCCGAACTCCAAGAGGGTCGAATTCGGGTTCGGAAAACTAACCCGTTTGCAAAAACGGGTCGGGTCAAATAATGTCGAGTCAGTTTCGGGTTGGACCCGAACCCGACCCGTGACCCGATTTTAACAGCCCTGTGATTGGTTATTTGTACTGATGATCGTACAACACTAATAAGCAAATTGAAGTGTTCGTATTGATGATCGTACAGTACTAATAGGTCAAATTATGCACATCGTACTGGACGATCCTGCAATTGTACTGTAGAATAATGGACGAATTAAATTTTTAGGGTTCTTTTAAGCCCTTTATTTAAGCTTTCTCATAAGACTTTGTAAAAATCTTTGGCATGCATTGATTCTTCGTTTTCTTCTGGAGAAAATTAGAAGAGAGAGCCTTGAAAGGGAGAGAGGAAATAGTGGAGTTTAAGAGGGAGAAGATCCTTGTGAGGTTCAAGGGAGTGTGGAGAGAGATTTCATATGGTTTCTCCGACAAGCTTGTACTTTAGTCCATCACAATCAAGATTTGTCTTGAGGGAAGTTTTGGGAAGAAGAAGATCTCTTTAGTGTCAAAGGACCCGGCTACTCCGCCGCACCGGGAAGGTGAAAGTGACTCAAGTTTCTCTGCCTCACCATGAGGGTGAAAAGGAGTTCAGGTTCTCTGCCTGTGAAAGGAGTACAGTCCTCTGCCCCACCGGGTTGGTGGAAAAGAGTTTGTAAAGGCTTTTCCGCCTTATTGTGGGGGTAAAATGAGAGTCATTATAGTGGTAGTGCAATACCCGGAGTGGAGGACTCCGGGGAGTGGACGTAAGTCATGGTTTGACTGAACAACTATAAATCAGGTGTGCTCATTCTAATTTTTACTTTGTGCACTTTATTTTTCCGCATTATATTTTTGGCTATAACTGATTGATATTATGTTGTATTGATTATACTATCCTCACAATCTTTGTAACTTTTGATAAGTATACTAACTTCCGCATCAAGTGATAGTATTACTTCAGCATTAGTGTGCCTTAGGGCTAGTTCATTGAGGTCTAACAACCTCGACAAACCTTCAATTTCCATAGAAAGGATAGGCATGTCCCTACCTACTCAGCTTTATAAGCAATCTAAACATATAAGCTAGTAACTTTATTGACAAAATATGAAATGAAACGATGTTGAAAGTAATTTTCCAAATAAGTATTAGTATAGAAATATTGCCAAGTATATTTCCTTCTCAGGAGCGTATAACTTTTACAAGCAAGCAGGTAAACTTACTGACAAAACATGAAATGCAACGATATTCGAAGAAATTTTCCAAAATAAGTATCAGTGTAGTCTGTGTAGAAATCATGACAAGTATGTTCCATCCCAGGAGCATTTAACTTTTACAAGCAAGGCAACGCAAAATAGTGTAACTCACCAGATATTGTGGATCCATCAATTCCCAGTTCATTGATTGTCCTGAAAAAGAAAAGCAGGACAAGCACTGAAAATCATGGCAGCAACAAAAACAACAACAAGGTCAATTATTCAATAAGAATTCAACATACTTAAGATGAAGCTGTTTTACAAACTTCAACTCAGAAATGTCCGATGCATTAGAAACACCACAAGTGACAGCTTTTTCCCCAGCCTAAATTACAAAGATTAGCACTGATTTGATTGGAACAAGCAACGGAAAATAGAGACATTCATACATGAGAACTACTAAGAATTTACCAGCAGAAGATTGTTTGTCGTCTTCCCCATGGCTGAGAGGACAATCACCGGACTTTCCTCAGGAAAAGTTAGAATAAGCTCAGCAACCTCCCGTATCCTATCAGCAGTGGAAACCGAAGACCCACCAAACTTCATCACTATACTCAGCCCGGAAGCACTGCCATCGGCGTGTTGCCTGACCGTCTCATCCTTCACCACAATGCCAGAGACCGATTTGGAACAGCTCACCCGTAAAGCCCTCCTCCTCAAATATGCACTTTCTGCTTGCGCACGCAGAAACCTCAAAGCCGTCCCTGAACCTAGCTTAGTTCGCGATCCCGACGAAAAAGCAGTGCTCGGAAAATCCCTAGGGAGACCGGCGCGATGGCCTTGGACGCCGAAACGGATCATGGACGCCATTTCCTTAAACCAGAATCTGGCTGTCGCAAACTAAATAGCAGCAGAATAAAATCAACAAACAAACGGGCAAAAAAGTTGCAGTTGTTCTGTTATACAAATGCCTCCCACCGCAAAACCGAGATCGGGACAACCTCAAAAATACCAATTTTAGAACAAATCACCTGCTGATACACCTGAATGAGAGTCAATTAAGGGAAAAAACAAATCAACGGTAGGAATGCATGGAAAAGGGGAAAAACAACACGGAGGGAAATTTGCAAACAGGGGTGAAATGATGGGTTTTAATGCATAAAACGAACGCGTCAAGCGATTCGTACGCAGGAACCTCCGAATATAAGTTCGATAGACAGCTTCCTCCTCTTATATCCTACAAGCGCAAATCAAAAGAGAAAAGAGTTGCAGGAGCAGGGATTTCCAGCGGAGAAGATGCAACCGCTACCGCTTCGTTTTCTACAAGTGCCCGATCCGACTTAGGAGAAAACGCGGCGGCTGATGCTTGAGCAAGCGGTCGGTTTTGTCCCGTTGCCTTCCGTCGGTGGGGTGGGACTGATCGACGAGTTCGTTTTGGTCCTTGGACTGCCGTTGAGCACCCAATGCGCCTTTTCGCACGTGCGCAAAGATCCGTAAAAAAAAATTTATAGGGATTTGCTATCAATAAACTTCGGTGGAAGATCTTTTTTCTTTTTTGGGGGGAAAATTCCGTGAAAGATCTTGATTCTCTGCTCCTTCGGGCATTTCTGCCCAGCCATTCGGAGCAAGCAGGTTGAGACGAACAATGAACGACAATTTAGGAAGTGGGCCTAAATTGGTTGAAATTTTATATATATATATATATATATTAAAATTTAATATTTTAAATTCTAAAATTAAATATTAATTTATTTTTTTTAGATAATTAATAAATAAAATATTTGATTTTGATCTAATAATTTTGAAAAAATTTGATATTTCTTAAATCAATCACTAAGTATGAATCCTTTAACAATTAACTTTACTTCAAAATAAAAATCTTTAAAAGATTTTTTATTTTATTCCAATAATAAAAATTATATTATTTATTTAAAATTTTTCATAAGAAAATTCAAATCACATATGTCAAATATATCTCATATCTAACATAATTTATACAATATATGGGGATGTCAACATGAGTTGGTTGGATTCTGATTCAAAATTAATCCATTTTGAATATGTTTGATTTTAACTCAATCCATTTATCATACAATTAAAATATTTGACTCCATATTGTAATTTCTTTTATTTTATAAATTTCACAATCACTGTTCATCCCTACGTTTTTACTGTTCACAGTCACAAAACTAGACGGTTCTCTATGTCCGGACTCCACAATCCACATGTAATAATCTCTCCATGCAAAGAGAAAAATAAAATAAAAAGAAATTATAGTATGGGGAAATATAAGGAGAGTTTTTAGTTATCTTATATTAGAAGAGAGTTGCAGAGATCTCCAAGCGATGGTGATAGGAGGTTGGAAGCAGATGATGTGATGTAATATATACTCAAGCAACTAGTTCTCCTAGGCATGCAAGTCTATTCGGTCGTCCAACAACCCTCAAATGGATCGATTTATATAAGCATATGACCATCCTATATTTGTTAACAATTATGATGATTTTTTTCCAAAATTTGAGGCTAATTATGATGATTCCAACAACTGTAAGCAGATTCTAATGCTAACAATCAGTATAATTATGATTATTTAATTGCAGCAAACGGTTAAGTATAGTGATATGGCACATATAGATGATCCTATTAGTAGAGAAAGATCACATAAAGCTCAATCCATAAAGAAATCATGAAGGTTAACAACATTTTATATTATGTTTTTGTATTGTCATGTTATGTCGTTATAAAGTGTTGTAATTTGGTTGCTAGTATCAATGTATGTAATTTGCATGTTTTGAAAACCGAATCAAAATAGCCAGTTTGACCTGTTCAACCCCATGAGTCTAGTATACATTAGGGTTTTGATGATTATAAATATTATTGATTATAATAATCACAAGTTGAGTTACGCATGCAAGAAGTTGGCTTTTATACTAATATTATGGAAAGTACACATGTGATGTAATTAGAACGAACCTGATGACCCTAAAAGAATTGAACACGAAGTAAGCCCACCAAAGTCAAAAAAGCCAAGAACTAAAAAATGTGTCAACCTGTATTTATTTTTATTTTCTTGATTTTTTATGTATGTTAGGTATATAGTGGGTTGTGAGGATGAATAAGATGGTTATTTATGTTGTACCAGCGGAGGCATGATTAGTGAATTCAAAAGTCCTGATGATGAGGACAATCATCCTTTTATTTCTAGAATTATAGAGGGGAGTGCGAGTTGAATTCCTTTGAAGGAGGTGAGTGTACCAAAGTGGGAGATAATCATAAGAAGACTATTGTTTCTACTAAGAGGGTTGTCAAAGAGGTTGTTGAGGAGCGGGTTGAAAAATAAGGTGCTTGGGTAGTCGTTATCTTATGTCTTATACTCCATGTTTACTTACCCCTCCTTTTCCCCCAGTGCAAGTTTCGTTAGAAAAAATTGTTGAGAGGATGACAACCTTGGAGCCCGCAGTTAAGTCCAAGGGTGTAGGCAAGCTCAGGGTTACTGAAGAGGGAGTTGTTGCAAGCGATGCCGACTTGAGAAAAGCGATGGGTTTTTTTAATTTCCAAGTGCTGCTCATGTGGGATCGTATAAGCTCGATGGAGGTCGAGTTGCACTCGCTGCTTAGCCAGATGAGACAGTAAGGATTTAGCTAGGATGATTAATTCATCGCAGAGTACCTTGACCTGATGGGAGAACTAAAACCAAGAATGGTGAAGGATCTATACTGGAACGTCCTAGTGTGGTCACCGTATGGGCTAATTTATCTTTCCTTTTTCATGATTTTTTTTTCACGAGCTCTGACATGTTGAGCCTCAAATGAATAAAAAACTTTTATTCCTTGGAATTTTTTGCAAAAGGTAAAGTAAAAAAGTATATATATATTTGAAATCCCATCAAATAAGACAGAGTCGTTGGTGTGCCATATATATCAAGAATGGGTGGGGCAATTGCTATGAGCGAATGCGATATGGTTCTTCAAATTCCACAGTAATGAGAGGGAGTGGTGAGATCTTCCGTTTTAATTTTTATTTGAGATGTCTTGGTTCCCCGTGTGCCAAACTAAAAATATAAATAGAAGAAGTAAGACCCTGGGGGCAGATCTCTATTTTTCCTATTTTTTTCCTTCGATTTCAATATCACGATGTATGAGTTGTGTAAATGTGTGAGTAAGTTCCTTTAAAAAAAGAATTTTCTCAAAACCAAACAAACAAGAGAGTACATCAAGTACGCCTTTGGGGTATTTTTCTTTTCTCATATTGATTTTATGATCAGACCGATGACAGATAATGAGCGGAGTAACTTGGTTTTGGATGGGAATTATTCGTTCCTAGTGTCACCATGTAGCTTACCAGAAGTAATTTGCACAGTTTGATGTCATAGTGTCTTTGCTTTATTTTGATTCTTCGCTTGTCCTTTGTATGAGGTTTAGCGAGTTAAACATAACCACATTAATTGTTATGGGGATGATGGCTATGAGACTGAGAAAAAAAAACCTTCTTTATTTAGTGGTCACGTTTATTAGGAAGTATGTTTAAAGAAGCAAACGGGTGTTGGGGCTGGCTTGAGTCCCACAGTACTGGTGGCTAAGAAGCTGCAGGCACTTAAGGATCAAAGAAATCATACCATGTCTTCAAGGGAAAGGATGTTGTGGAGTCCTCCAGGGAGGAAGTGTTGCCTATTAAATTATTTGTGATGGAGAAGGAAATGGTTGTTGTAATCCTTGATAGAGGAAAAGAGATAGTTGAGGGCATCTTCAACCAACGGTTCAACCAGTCTTTACTTGTCTTTCAGTAATATAATAGTATTTCAATCATATATCCACATTCATATACATCTCATTAATACATTGAAATAAACAATTATAATTTAACTCAATCGAAGAAAATCCTTAAAATATCGTACAGTCGACACAAATCCCAAACAGAGACAAAATACACAGTTTCAGAAAACTACCAAATTACTAGAAATCATGTAAAGCAACGTTTCAAAACTTTACTTGTACTGAAGCATTATTTTTCAACATCCAGATAATTTTCTATTCGATAAAAACTCCACAGAATTCAAAATATCAGGTGAAAACTTTCCAAAAAATACTCAAATCGTGCAAAATCATCATTTCAATAACATACCAAAAAGTTACGCGGTAAAAGTTTCGTCAATACAAAGATATGCACGTTTTTTAGTAACGAAAACACAAAACTGAGCAGAAAAATACCAAAACACAAAATCAGAAATAGGATTCAGATTCCTTACTTCGAGACAAACAATTCTTCTAACATCGACGTCGGACGAAAATTGCTCCACGGCCTCCGAAACCAAGCATTCCTCTTCTCTTTCCTTCTCTTCCTCTCTCCTGCTTTTTCTCTATCTTCAAAATATCTCAAAATCAGATATTTATCAAGCAGGATCGTCCAGGACGATCCCCCATCGTCCCGGGACGATATTTTCGTCCAGACGAACACTCTGGACGAAGGGCTCTAGACAAATTTCGTCCCAGACGAATTCAGGTTCGTACGGACGAACCAGGTTTGTACAGGCAGTTTGTACGTACTAACCATACAGATTTTCATAAATTTCTTCAGTTCGTCTCGTACTAAGGTCAGTTCGTACTGACTAACAGCACCAAAAAAATAAAATTCTTATGGGTTTTACAGCCTAGTAGAAAGCTTTTCTCTTTAATAATCTTCATCTTGGCCTATTTGCCAAACTTGGGTGAGTTGAGGCATTGAAGAATTATGTCGAGTTCACCTTTTTTTAGGAGAAGAGGATCCACCGAGAGAGTGAATAAAGTGAATCAATTAGAAAAAGAAGTCACCCAGATGTGAGAGCAACACATGTTTGAACTAAACTTGGCGAAAGCAAAAGTTTTTTTGTTTGTAGAGGCCAAAGACTATGTTCAAGTAACTACTACTAATTATGTTGTGATTGTCAAGGTCAATGAATAGGGTGAATTGACCGTTGTTGAGTTAATTAAAAAGTTTAATGGAGCGCTACTCATGGTGCATGACATATAATTTGAGCACATATTGGCTGATCATTATTTTAAGGGATCATTAATTGTGTTAAGAAATTATTGGCCAGACGTGATCTCCATCCAAGGTTCATTTATCCTTCCTACTTCTTTAGAGAGTTTCACGAACATCATGGTGAGGAAGGTAGTGAGGGCATTAGTGTGGTTGATAAATTTGGTGCATCAGGCTCTTGTGATTTCTTTTGACATAAAGAAAGAAATGTAAAGAAATTTTTCTTTTTCCCTTATTTATACTAGAGCGACAATGTATATAATAGTTCAAACTCTTAACTATCGAGATATTATTTGCTTTAGCCTGAGGGCCTCGTAGTTTTTTCCTGTGGGTGTAACTTCCTATGAGGTTGCCTATCATAAAATTTCTTTAAGATGAGCACACTTAACTATAAAATTTCTTAATAAAATTCTAACCATTACATCAAAAGACACCTCGATGTGTGAGAGTTTAACTTTTTTTTACTTAAGGAGTTTTATAATCTCTCTCACTTAAGTAACTAATGTCATCATTAATATCTCTATCTCATAATCAACCACCATGAAAATAGGATTCTAGAGGTGGCCCTTACAAGTTCAAGTGGTGACTCCGCCCACATAACACTTTGTTCTATATAGAGTTCAATAGGTGGCTCCCATGACATAACACTTTATCTTGTAAGACACTTAGTTCCCATCTTTTTAGCTGGTGTATTGCTTTTATACCATATATAATAGTCCAAACTCTTAATTATCGAGATATTGTTTGCCTTGACTTAAAGGCCTCACGATTTTATCATATTAATATAACTAACAAGTATGTCACTCATTATAGTAGGATTTCTTTGAGATGAGCACGCTTAACTACATAGTTTCTTAATGAAATTTCAACCATTATACCAAAAAATACCTTGATGTTTAAGAGTTTATCTTCTTTACTTAAGGAGTTTCATAATGACAATGTAAAGCCTTGCACGCTATTGATGCATACCATTATTTATAAGACTAATGCATGTTATTGATGCACACCATCACATATAAGGTCAATACATACCTTTAATGCATGCCATCACTTATAAGGTTGATGTATGTCACTTATATCAAGGTTGACGCATGTTATCTTCATCACATCTCATCACTCACAAAACTTTGATGCATGCCATCGTCAATAAAACATTTGTACACTATTAACACTAACATTAGTTTTAGTATTTAACAATAATATTTTATTGAAATTATTGTTTTATGGTCTCCTCTATTCAAAGGAGAACAACCAAATAGATTATAAATGACATTTTAAAGATAAATACAATGCCTCAGGGATCCTTTAACTTCCAATATTGAATACATCTTATATAGTTCATTTCTACTATACTATATCAACATCTCCCTTAATTATGGGAAATCATTTCAATTAGGTCAATCCCATTATTTTTTTTCCTTTTTTGAGTTTTGAATGTAAAAGTATTAATGTCTCTTATAACCTTCATTTATATGTATACATGTTAGATCTTTGTACATAGTTGTGATATTAAACTCTCTCATTTTACTATCACAAATTTTCTTGCACACAAGAGTGACATCGTCTACACACAATAATCATAGTCTTGCTAAAACCTTGAAAGGTCATTTATGTTAACATCCCAAGCACAATTATGATGGAACAAACCCTTTACCATCTACATGATTATTAATTTAAGAGAGCCAACTTAAAATTTGTGGTAGGGACCATTTGTGGTGGTTGGGGTGCGACGGACTTAATTACAATTTTAAAAGGATGACATCCTAGGCATGATAACCTATTAGTCATCCAGTATTTTCAACTATTATATGGAAAGCAAGTCAAGACTACATGTAAACTTAGCTATAACATCTATAGGATGTTCATGTTAACATCTTAGACATGGTCATGATCCAATAAGTCACTTTTCAATATTTTTCTATGCATCCAAAGGAACCATGACGATAAATATCTTTTTTAAATCTTCTTGTAGATATGACAAGTTTTATAAAAAAGTTTAAAGTGAATCTTAAACCTTACATACAATCCTTAGATGGACTTTTTCCCATTCGACAAAGTCATAACCATGACCTCAAAATGGTAGCAGTAGTAGTCTAAAACAAACTAATTTTCATCTTTTAATTAATGATGTACTTGACATTCACCTCTTCCCAATCAAGATACAATCCATTTGGGGGGATTCTATTTGATCAATTCCATAATGATTAGTGTCATTAAGTAACACTTTGATAAATAACATCAAATATCTTAAAAATCTTTGGTGAATTTCTTTCAACCTCCTCTACAAATGGTAACATCGGTAAGTAACTCTGTGACAAACAACCTTGCTTAAGATAAAAATTCTTTGTGGATTTATCTTAATATCTTATGCTACTAGTTAATGTTCAAGATAACTTGATTTTGAACTCGTGACTATTGTCACTTAACTATTATTTCTCATTCACTGTTGTCTGACCATCATTGCCCAATGATGGTTCTGTAACTACCATTGCCAAATTACAATCTTTAGATCATTATTGCATGACTATGATCTCCTTACCACTTTTACTTGAGTATAGTCTTCTATACATTGTCATTTGACAACTATCACTAGATTACATCGATGCCCGTTTACTTTGTTGCTTATTATCGCCAAGAGTGTTAGAGTGCACTATCGTCTATAAGGCTGATACATGCTGTTGATGCACACCATAGCCTCTAAGGTTGATTCACATCATAACTTAAAAGACTATTGTATGTTGAAGTCAACTTCTAAGCCAATGCATGCTAACTTCATCACATATCATCACTCATAAAGTCAATGTGTAATATTGCTAATAAGGCCTCTACATGCTATCTACTTCAACTCTAATCTAGAATTCAACATTAAGATTATACTAAAAATATTTTTTGTTTATAGTCTCGTATGCTCCAAGGAGAATAATCCCTTTTGAAAATAACTCCAATGCCTTAAGAATCCTCTAACTTCCACTATATATCATCCACAATTCATGTTGTCTACATAATATTAAAACTTGCCTAAATTATGAAGAATGACATCATTTGCAACATACAATTATATTTATGGAATCATTTCAATTGTGTCACGCGCCTTGCTTTTTTATTTTTCATATAAAAACATAAATGCTTATTGTAATATTCTTTTATCTATGTATAAGTTGGATATTTATAAAAAAAATTAAATTGTCTCATTTATATAAGAAATATTCTTAAATGTGCCTATATAGAATTATAGCAATTAAATCTCATCAATTAATAATAATAATAATAATATTGTTATAATTTAAAAAATTAAATATTTTATAAATAAATATCCAGCCCGCTTTGCACAAGAGCACTCCATTCTCCCGATTCCCCGTTACCCTAGGAAACATGGTTGCTTTATTTGCGCTTCCTGCTATTATGGTCATAACAGCAAAAATGATACATTGCCACGTGTCCTTTATTTATTTGTTGTTCCAACATTTACGCAAATAACATTCTTCCACGTCGGATATAATAGCCATCGCCCTTCGCCGGTCATACAGCGGATCAGCAATCTATTCTATTACATTTTATCACGCTATTAAACCGAACAGGATCCCCCGATCGCACAGAGGAGAAGGTTCGCAGACTCGCAGTCATAATGGCTTTCTACGATGGTTCCCGCCGCGAAGCCTTCCTGCCCTCCTTTCTATACTCGCCGGCGATTAGATCCTCCGGCGTCGAATGGATACTCTCGCGGAGCCAAAGCTCTCCAGTGGCGAAAGCGGCCCCCTCGAGCCGACCGCCCTTGCCCGCCACTTTCCTCGCCGAAGCTCCGAGCGAGCCCGCAAAGAAAATCGAGATGTACAGCCCGGCCTTTTACGCCGCATGTACCGCCGGAGGCATCCTCAGCTGCGGTCTCACCCACACGGCCGTCACCCCTCTCGATCTTGTTAAGTGCAACATGCAGGTCAGCAACTCGGCTTCCACTGCCATTGTTAGGAATACCTGCGCCTTGATCTTGTGCTATAGGTGGCCTTGCAACGATTTGATATCCCATATACGTTGCTGATTACTTGGATCTGGACTTTTTGGACTCCTCTCTCACTTGGCTCGTTGAATTTTAATTTTTAATATATATATATTTGTTTGGATATGAAGGATATATGTTTTTTGTCTACTTCTCTTACCAAATTGTGCTTGATCGGTAGATTGATCCCGCGAAATATAAGAGCATCACCTCTGGATTTGGAGTTCTGCTAAAGGAGCAAGGGGCCAGGGGGTTTTTCAGGGGTTGGGTACCGACCTTAATCGGTTACAGCGCTCAGGGAGCTTGCAAATTTGGCTTTTACGAATATTTCAAGAAATATTATGCGGACATTGCTGGGCCTGAGTATGCAGCCAAATATAAGACGTTGATTTATCTTGCTGGTTCTGCATCCGCCGAATTCATTGCCGATATAGCTCTCTGCCCGTTTGAGGCGGTTAAAGTGCGGGTCCAGACGCAACCGGGGTTTGCCCGTGGCATGAGTGATGGTTTCCCGAAGTTTGTCAAATCTGAAGGTGCCTTGGGGTATGTTCCTATAGCAATTCACATTCATGTTTTGATTTTTTTCTTCTGCGTTCTGTTGAAATTTTACTTGTGTATGTGCTTAACAGACTTTACAAAGGGCTTGTTCCGCTGTGGGGTCGTCAGATTCCATGTAAGATTCAAACTCTCGTTATCCTTCTCCCTAAACCTTGAACTACTATATATATTATTGGATTATTATCTCTTTATGAAATCATGTTATTTTTTCATTTTTGTTGGTCTTCTACTGTATTACGGATTCAGCTTTTTTGGTTTGGGAGTTTTAGAGATTTTTTTGTGTTTTTTCATGGTATTTACTGTATTTTTTGAAATTGCTCTATGAATTTTAACGTTGGTAAACAACCTGAAGTAAATATTGACCCAATTGAGGACCTTGTTATTAGGTCAGTAGCCCAGGGTCTTGTTCATCGTATTCATTATATGGTCAATCATAATTTATTATTTATTCATTATCATCATCCTTATTCTTCACTTTGGATAATTTTTTGATTGTTTTTTTTTTGTCGTAGGAAAATCAACCCACAAGAAGTAGTTTTTGTTTGGATTAAAAAAACTATAAAGCTTTTTCTCATCCCTTTCTAAAATTTGCTTAAGGGTCCGCTTGGTTGCAAGCATTTGTTGTGTAAAGTATAGAATACTGGGGATTTAAGTTTTGGGTGAATGCCAAATACATTAAAAATGTGAATTCGGGTGAATTCCTTATACACCGTAAATGTGAAATTTCACTGGCTGCCGCTGTTGTCTTCTACTACCTCCGATTGGTGAAGTATTTCAAATATTGGTTTTACTTTTTAAGCAATCAGGCATAAGAAATTAAACTCTTAAATTACTTTTACAAGCAACTAAACATTGGTAAAGTTTTTCAAATACATGATTTTATTTTAAATTTTATTTTATTACATCAGATTTCCAAATACATACAACCAAATGGCTTCTAAGATTTTTTTTTTTGGGTAAGATAATATAATATGAGAATGATAAAGTAGGTTTTAAAAGTTTTGACATTATAAGTAGAAAGCCAAAAGCTGCCCCAAACAAAGCCTATCCTAGCTATTCTGTTTCATTTATAAATTCTCCCCCCTTTTTTTCATTCATGTGTAGTGCTAATGAGGTTTTAACTTTTAATTCTATCTAGCCGAACATTTTTTTATTCAACTTTTGGCCACATTACATTTAGCCTACTTCTTTTTATCCACATTAGTTCATTCCATTGGCTTTATTGGTTAATGTTTTGCATTGCATTTTACATGCTTAATCGAACAATGTTGATTTTCATTGCTTTATATCTATTAAGTGTTACTCTGTACTCTTAATTATTTGTTGCTCTTTTCTTCTTAGTTTTACCATTCATTCATTTTAATATTCTCTTTATCACCACACTTAGCTTGGCTTCTAGGGGATTTTTTGTTGTTCAACACTTGGATCCATATTGCATATTTAGTTTTATTACGCTTTTATAGAATTTATCTTACAGTGTTCACGATGCTTTCTTAACACATACTAATCTTGATGCATTTCTTGTTTGGAGAGCGCCACTTTGTTTCAACTCTACAAGTTATATATTGCCTATGTCAAGTTATTTTATATATAGATTTATTGTACATAAATCTATCACAAATAGGTTTATTGCTCTTCCAGCCATGTTATCTAATTGTGTTTAAATTCACATCACTTTATTTGCTTATTAAGTTTTTTTTTTTGGTTGTTTTGTTCTGACTTTTAAGGCCCTTATATTTTAGAAAGTTTCTTGGTTCCAGCTTTCACTTAAGAATAGTTTTATAATTTTTATAATTATTTCATTTTCTAATAACATATAATAATGTGCCTCATTTTGGATATCTTTTGGAAATATCTCCACAAGTACTTCAAGAGATATATTTTCAACATTGTTTATAATTTTGCTATGATTGAAAAATCTTTGATCACTCAAAATTTTAATGCAATCAATGATGCAAGCGTATCTTTAGTATGAAATGAATTTCATCCATAATACCCACCAAATTAATTCTATGGTATTTATCATATACCTTTATATGATCAATGACTGACTTATGAGTATTCTTTTCATTGCTCTTTATACTTTCTCACTAATTTTCAAATAGAAATAATTTTCTTAGTAGGTTTGCCTTGCATATAGTTTAATTAATATTTTTAGTTATTTTATTTATCACAATTAAATTCATCATCATCAACATTAATGTTATCCCAACTATCCAAGATTGTCAATATGAATGCTCATTTGTTCCAATTGAGCGTTATAAAAGATTTTAAATTTTTTTTTACTCAGAAAAATTTGTCTAGTTTAATTTTTATTTAATCTTTTTTTTCTTCGTAAGACTTTGGCATTAATTTATATCCTTGTTTGGGTGCCTTTTATCCTATATTCTATATCTCCAAATCACTTAATTTATTTTTTTCAATACTAAATCATCAATGGAAACTACTATTATTTTATCCTTATAATATAATCATTTTGCAATCCATCCTTATGATTTTGCTTGACATCTTTCGTAACATTTTCATATGCCATGCTCAATTTGGTTAATGTTGATTTTTTTAAGCACTTAACACTTGGATCCAAAGAATATAGTCAACTTAATTGTACTTCATATTATTTATTTTAGGCTCCTTGATATTCTTCTAATGTATAATACTTAAGAGATATTTCTCATTTTAACCACCTTGTCTTAATCTTAAAAATTATATCTTCATTTAGATCCTGAATTAGTTTTAACATCGATTATTAGTTTGGACCTTACTATAAAAGGACAGATAATAAAAAATAAAGTAAAACAATATTCTAAGATTAGATGGGGGCATTTAAAGAATATTAACAGAAATATTTTTGAGAGTAAGATTTTAGATCTAAAGATTTTATCTATGCATGAGGATGCTAATGTTATGTTGGAAAAAGTGGCTAGTGATATTAAGAATAATGCAAAAGATGTGCTTGGAGTATCAAAGGGAAAAACTCCTAATAGTAATAATAGTTGGTGGTGGAATTCAAATGTGCAAGAAAAGATTAAGAATAAGAAGATTTGTTATAAAAATTGGTTTAATTTTAAAAATTCTGATAATTGGGATAGATATAAAGAGGCTCGTAAGGAATCGAAGAAAGCAATATGCGATGCAAAAACCTTAGCTTTTAGTGATTTATATAATATATTTGATACTAAGGAGGGAGAAAGATATATGTATAAGTTAGCCAAACAAAGAGATAGGAGTAGTAAGGATTTAGTTCAAGTGAAGTGTATTAAGGATGAAGATCAAAAAATACTTTTCTTAGAAGATGATATTCAACAAAGATGGATGAGATATTTTGCTAAACTTTTTAATGAAAATTGTGATAATAAGATTGACAATAGTGACCTTAGCACCCTAAATGAAAAAAAAGAATTCAGTTTTTATCGGCGTATTAGTAAAACCGAAGTTAGAGAGGCTTTAAAGAAAATGAAGGGTGGAAAAGCTGTTGGACCTGATGATATTCCTATAGAAGTGTGGAAATGCTTAGGAGATGAAGGAATTTCTTGGCTTACTAAACTTTTTAATACTATTTTGAAGACTAAAAAGATGCCAGATGAGTGGAGAATGAGTGTGTTAATTCATATTTTTAAGAATAAAGGTGATGCACAAGATTGTGCGAATTATAGAGGAATTAAGTTAATGTGTCATACTTTAAAACTATGGGAGCGAGTTATGGAGCATAGGTTGCGGCGTGATACTAATGTTTCTCAAAATCAATTTGGATTCATGCCGGGTAGGTCGACTATGGAAGCCATACATTTATTAAGAGGTTTGATGGAGAAATATAGAGAAAATAAGGAGGATCTACATATGATATTTATTGATTTAGAAAAAGCATATGATAAAGTTCCAAGAAAAGTGCTATGGAGGGTTCTTGAAAAGAAAGGAGTTAATAATGCTTCTATTCAAATCATTAAAGATATGTATGCAGGAGCTATTACTTGTGTTCAAACACAAGGTGGTTTGACCAAGTATTTTCCTATTTCGGTTGGGTTATATCAAGGATCAGCCTTAAGCCCATATCTTTTTGCTTTAGTCATGGATGCCTCACTAGACATTTGCAAGAGGATGTACCTTGGTGTATGCTTTTTGCTGATGATATTCTTCTTGTTGATAAAACTAGAGAGGGAGTTGAAAGTAAACTTGAATTATGGAGGTCAACATTAGAGACTAAAGGTTTTCGCTTGAGTAGATCTAAAACGGAATATATGGAGTGTAATTTTAGTAGTAATAGACCTAGTGTGGGGTTTGTAACTTTGGGCGATCAAGTAGTTAATAAGAGTACACGTTTTAGATATCTTGGATCTATTGTTCAGAGTGATGGTGAAATAGATGGGGATATTCTCAGCAGAATTTAAGTTGGATGGTTGAAGTGGAGGAATGCATCGGGCTTGTTGTGTGATAGAAAGTACCCCTCAAACTTAAGGGAAAATTCTATAAGATGGTAGTGAGGCCTGTAATGCTTTATGGTGCTGAATGTTGGCCATTAAAAGAGAAGCATAATACTAAGTTAAGTGTGGCAGAGATGAGGATTCTTAGGTGGATGAGTGGCTTTACCCTTAGAGATAGGATACAAAATGAGCATATACGTGAAAAGGTTGGAGTAGCTCCAGTAGAAGATAAGATTAGAGAGAGTCGCCTTAGATGGTTTGGTCACATAAAACGGCGGCCTTCCAATGACCCGGTTAGGAGAGTAGAGGTATTAGATTTGACTTATATTAAGAAAGGTAGAGGCAGACCTAAAAAGACTTGGTTAGAAAATATTAGGAATGACCTTTCTTTATTAGATTTAAATGAGAATTTGACCTTTAATAGGACACAATGGAGAAAAAGGATTCATGTAGCCGACCCCACGCAGTGAGATAAAAGCTTGATGTTGTTGTTGTTGTATTTAGATCCTGAATTCCTGATTCTTATGCATGATAGATCCATGATACTTGAATCTATTTCTGTTAGATAACACTTCTCTTCTAGTAACATTGATCGATAATTTTTAACATTATAGTCACTAAAATCTTATGACGTCTAAACTTTTAATTCTATTAATCCCATTAATTTTTATTTCCAAATATTTTTATAGTTAAATTCTCCTATAGTTATCATAATACCTCAACATCTCATGTGTCAGTTTTAAGTACTTCTTTAGTCATCTGGCATATTCTTAAATTTTAGGATCTTCCTAAAAAGTATTCTGTCTAAATTATTTCAATATCTCTTATAATACTCCAGACTCCATAGATATCTCATGAAGTTCGAATTACTTTACTTGCATCTTTATCAAAATTTGTTCAACTTCACATTTTTGGATCAATCTATCATGTGCTTCATTATTTATTCATATTTGCTTTTGTAAAATAATCTTTTATTTAAAATCCTCATTTAATGGTTTCTTAAAATAATATTTTCATCTTTCATTAGTATCGTCTTTTTTAATTAATATATTCTTACCTTTACTACCTATTATATCAGTTTTGATTAAAAATCTTGATCTCTTTTCTAATTCCTTATTTTTTCTATATATATATATATCCTTTAATGATTTAATCCAATAATTATCTTACTGTACAAATTATTATATATATTTTGGCTTTCCTTACCATCTCTGCCAAACTTCTCTCATCTATGTATCAGATGTTCTCATAATACTCGATTTTTTATCACTTTTGACCGCTATTGTTTTTTTTAATAGCAGTTTTTTCTCTTGGCGGCATCACCATTTCTATATTTTATTATCACCTACTTCTAGACTCTTTTGGAATTTGCATCAATTTCTTCGTGTGAAGTAGTTTTCCCTTACTCAAATCACATTTAGTTCGATTATAATTCAGAGTAGCTCTGTTGACACTCTATTTTTAAAGGCGTGTATCTCAACTTTTAATTTTCATCATTTTATCCTGGATAATTGTTTATTTTTATTATTTTTTTATGTATGTATGATATACGTTTAACTAAAATCTTATCTTGTGTAGTCAAACATTTATCCTGGAATAACCTTAAAATAAAAAAAATCCGTGTCAGCAAATTAAGTTTTTTGATTTAGTAGATTCACTTGTATAATCAGCTAAGTGCGCTATTCTTTTTCCATGAAGAATGTTTTCTCTATTACATGATCTTCAACTATTCTGATATCAAGTACAACTACTCCGAATATCTTTCTATCTCCTTTGACATCAACAAAGGTAATCATTCTTATTGGAATCATCATGCTCATTTAAGTTGCCCCCATTTCTTATCCTTGTTTCACGTTATGGTTGTTCAAAATTTGCTTATATTAAGAATATGGTTATATTTTCCCTAAAGATTATATTCCAAGTTAAACCCAAAATTTTTCTGAAAATTTTATGAGAGAGCTCATGTAGTCTCGATCTAGCAAATATGTTAGATTTATGTTGAGACTTTTGACATTAGTAAAAGTAATCTTCTATTTCTCTTAAACAGTCTAAGTAAGCACTTGGTTCTTCTATCGAATGTAGTGAGAACAAGTCCTTTATTAACGTGGTCCTAGTATTTAATTATTTTCGCTATGGTTTCTTCATTGAGTGTTTATGACCTTGAGTGTCCAAGTGTATATCGATATTAATAATTGAAAAATTTATTTTGCTTAACCCTTATATAGTGTATATGTGGTTAACCCTAAATCTAAGGGGCATTAAACATACCTAAGAAGGTACGACTCACGAATTGATCTAATATAGCCATAATGACAAGTCTTATAATTCAAATCCCACCAAGTGTTAGAGATGCTCATTACCTAAACTTACAATTCTACTTGAAAAGAACAACTAGCTAGACTCACCTAGTCGCATAAAATTATGATGTTCAATCTCTATATAAATGCACAATAGGGTGGGAGGGATATATAGGAAATGAGACTTACAATTTTGCCACTAAAGCAAAGGCCACCCAAGTATAAGTGGACATGATATGCTTGTTCAAATTTTTTTTATTATCTAACCTTAGTAGATTTTAGAAAGTAAATTTAATATGCTGACTCATTAGCTATACATGAGGATGTCAGTTTGGGGTTTTTATTGACGTAGTTAGGGTTGTTTGTTATTTTAAAAAGTGATTTTATAGTCATGCATTTTTTAATTTTTAAAGAAAGTATTTATTTTTCTTATGATCATTTTTAGGTTGGTTAGTTATTTAAGATATAAAATTTAATACCCTAAGAGCTTAACGGGGACATAAGTTCGAGCCATCTTCAAGCAAAATAAGTGACGAAACCTAAGAAAATCATATAGTTTTAGTGTGCAATCAAAGTAAATACACTAATGATCACAGAATAAAATAATAAATAAAATGTTAGATGTGTAGTTGGGTTTTGTAATACACCTCAAGGAAAAAAAAAAGCGGTTGAGCTCTACAATAACTACAACTTAGCTTAAAATTATACATCAATAAAATGGTATGTGGGGGTCTTGAATGCTTCTATCTACATCATGGTTTAAAATTTGGGTAATTGGGTATTGAGGTATTTTTCGTTCATGAGGCGAGGCGTAAGCCTCAAGACGTTTTGATGCGTAAGCCTCAAAATCTAAAGATTGTATAAAGAAAAAAATGAAGTTTAAAATAATATTTTATATAATACCTAAATAATATGTTAAAGGATGTCATATTAACTTTCTATTGAACTATAAAATAACAAATTGACATACATATAAGACAAAAAATTACATAAGACGTAAAGCGGAAAGTAATAAATTGAGTGAAATATAATTAAAATTTAAATATTACCAGAGCAAAACAACATTAAATATTAAAATTACATAAAAGTATTGTATAACATCAAGTTCAATACCAAATTCTTTCTTTGTTAATTCCCTACTTATCCATATTTAATTCCTAAAAGAGCTTAAATAAATGGCAACTACTTAGAAATTATCTGCACTATCATCACCTATGATGCACCAACACTTCTCCTCAAAGAGGAGTGTAGTGTCCGACACCGTATCCGACACGACACTAGTCCAACACTCCTCCGACAAGTGTCGGACGCGCCGAAAATTTGTCCGATTAAAAAATATTAAATACAAATTGGACACGCGTGTCCAACACGCTTATCTTAAATATTTTATGAATTTTTTTAAATATAATTTCTTGTATTTGACGGGATTTAAACTATATTTATTATTTCCTATCCACAACACCAAATCAACGTCCACACTTAATACACAATCATCGAATATTCTCATTTTCATTTCTTTTTGGCAATGAAGGTATTTTCATCTCCTCTCTCGGTGACTGATAAACGGCATTGACGCCTGACTCTCGACATCCTAATACTAATCATTTTAAGCACAAATTCTACTTAAATGACTTATTATTTTTAAAATTATATTTATTTAATTTTTATAAACTATTTTTAAAATAGGAAAACTATAGTGCCGTGTCCAACCCGTGTTCGTGTCCTATATTTTCAATAATTGACGTGTCCCGTGTCCGTGGCGTGTTGTATCCATGTCGTCGTGTCCGTGTCTTTGCATCATAAGTCATCACTGAGGGGGTATTTACTCGAGTCATCCTCATAACAATGTGTTTCTTTGGTCTCATCTAGAGTCCAATGCTTCTCAATCTGATTCTTCTTCATTTATTTCAGTCATCTTCCTCTTTCATAAATGTTTTTCATCAACATAAAGATGAGAGTAATAATTCAAATTTTTAAGAAGAGGTGGTGCTGGTGTGCTGCTTTCAAGTGATCCCAATGATTGTGGCTGTGACAAAAGTGGTGGATTGGAGGTCGAGGCAATCAAGTGGAAGTTGTTGTGGCTTGGGGGTGCATGAATATGTGATTTATTTGGGGGGGGGGAGGTGGTGAATGAAGTACTGTTGTCATTCTTTTTAATTGGAAGGGTTTCTTTGGTTGCCATGATAGGTAGAGCTGTCAACATTTGACCCGACCCGAAACCGACCCGAAAATTTCGGGTTCGGGTCAACCCGAACCCGAATCGGGTCGGGTTCGGGTCAACCCGAACCCGAACCGGGTCGGGTTCGGGTTGGAGATTTCGACTTGTTTGTAAAACCGGGGTCGGGTTGACCCGGAAACCCGAAATCGACCCGGTTTGACCCATTTTTAATTAATTTAGGAGAATTTTAAAGGATTTTTATGAAATAAATAAATGATATTTCAAAAAATTATAAACATTGTTGCCCAAATTAAATTAATCTTGATTTATTTTAAATTAATTGAAGTAAATCTTACCTTAATTTGATTTAGATTTAAATAAATTGAATTAAATAAAAAAATTTAATAAAATATACCCGAAGCGGGTCGGGTTCGGGTTGACCCGGACCCAAAGCGGGTCGGGTTCGGGTTCGGAAAACCGACCCGTTTGCAAAAACGGGTCGGGTTGAACAGTGTCGGGTCAATTTCGGGTTGGACCCGAACCCGACCCGTGACCCGTTTTTGACAGCCCTAATGATAGGAGAGAGGGAAGGTCATGCATTGGGTTCATATTGAATGAGATAATTAAAGTTTTGGGACATATAGAGAATGTGGAAAGGTGGAAAAGCATCTTAAATGGTTTTATATGACATTAAAAAAATTTGGTAAAGTTTATTAAGATATTGAGAAAAGTTAAGATTAAAAATTTCAAACCTAATTTGAGGTGGCATGTAGTTAATTTTTATGATTGGATGGCTTTAACTGAAAGATGAGATGATAATATGAAATTTCATTTAGATGAAGCATAGGCTTGCTGTTGGGATGGTAGGGAGTTGAAATTCATGTTGAGGAGCGTGAGAATGTGAAGGAAAATTCTGGAGTAAGAAAACCAGAAAATTTGAAATACCTTATTACCTTGACAAAGGAGTTTAGGTTTCTTCAAACTTTGATGCATGGCTTATTTTTGATTTATATGAAGAAAAAAATGCTCTTCTCTTTACAATTTGATGATCACTTTAAAGAGAGCTTTGATTGCAAATGAACAATTTTAGAAGGTAGATAGAAAAGAGAATAGTGCTGCTAAATAGGCATTCAAAAGGGAGGTGAAAAGGGTCTCCAAGTTGGCAAGGAGAAAGAGGGGACTGCCTAAAATCTCTAGGCAAAAAAATGTAATTCAATTATGCTTAAGATGATAATTACATCTTTTATGCCAGTATTGATGATATTGTCTCTTATGCTTAGTAACTAATAACTTTATAGCTAATATGATAATGATAAATTTATCCGAACATAGTAAGGACATAATGGTTCTAAAGAAATAATAAAATTGTGAAGGATCATGAAGTTATTACTGTTGGTAATCATATTTGGCAATGGATTTTATTGTGGGTGGCCCTAATTGATCTATTGATAGTTTGGTAACATGAAATTCTAGTGACTGTTTGCCGTTGCATGATTTATTCAAAGGCACTCAAGTTTCATTCATATTAATATGAAACCTTGATCGCTAGCTTTTAAATGAGGTCCACCCGGTAGTATAATGGTACTTGGTTGATTCAAGTTTATTTTATTTATGTTTTATAAATTTTTGGGGAAGTTCATTTGATATTTTTTGCCTGTATTTTTGATGAAATTCTCCTATAAAACACTCCTAACAAGGTTGTATTTATTTTGCTCCTTATGCATAGGCATGGAATTATTGTACTTGATAAAAAGGATTTTGATGCTGCCTTAATGCCATGATCCTAAACCAATGCAAGATTTAGATGATATCCAACTCCGATGATCTCAATTATTTGTTCTTTGCATCTTTCATTGATCATATTAAAGCTCTTATCTGCATCATCAATTATAAATGTGCAATCATGCTCTTAGCTTTCTATCTTTAAATTTATCCCATGGTTTGCTTTTTGACACCATTTAACTAATTGCCAAATGTGTTATTTCCTAAATTCAATCGAAGAGTATTATGAAAAGACTCAATAAACCTTCTTCCCTTTGTAGTTATTATTATTATTATTATTATTTTTTGACTTGTTAAATTCTTCTAGCCCGTCATTTTTCTTCTTTTTGTTTTTCTTTAATTAATGTTTGAGAGAGTAAAATATGAAGTAGCAAAATGTATTATGCTTTACCTTTAGGTGGTGCTTTTTCCCATTTTACTTTCTCTCAATTCATTGTAATATTATACTGTGAAAGGGATTCTTTGATCTTTTGGATAATTTCCTTCGATTTCTCTCAGATTGTTTTTCTATTTCAAGTTTTCAACTTTCCTGTATTGCACGCTCTCATCATTGCACAGTTTTTTTTTAATTGAAATGTGATTATTGAGATTTCATATGTGCATATATTAACTTGTCCTCTATGCTTGAGTTTTCTACCTTCGAATATGGATTTGCTCTCTAATGATGTGCGCTACAAGATAATGCTATGTTATTTCTTCTTTGATTAATAATAATTAAAATTTAAAGACTATCTTTTGATTTTTTTGAATTGTTTGCATCGACTAGTGTGATGAATGTATGTTAGCCTAGGATTTCCTAACATAAATCTGTGATGGTATGCTCAAAATTACACGTTTAAATTCATAGTTCATAAATCCTTAATTTAGAAAACTATTTGCTTCTTTACATGAACTTGAAAATTGGAAGATTTTGAGACATGATAATTTTGTGATTATCTATAAAACATAACATAATTTAAACCATTAAAGCCATATGTTTGATTGTAAATCAAGTCACAATCTAAAATCTACTTTTTTCCACTAAATTTGACAAATTCAAACACAGATGCAAATCTATAAATAGAAATTAGAGATAAAAAAAAGAAAGAGTTATCATGAAATAGTGGAGTTAGGTCTCACGCTACAAGGAGATGACTTCTTTTAGTATTTACAATTCCCACTCACACTATACGAAAGCTAGAAAGAATTATACTAAATAAAAAAAATTAGTTTGAATCAAAGTAGAATGTGACCAGTTAAAGAATGAGGGATGGAAGCAATGTGAAGTGAGAGATAGGATGAGTATGAGGCATCAAAAAGCATTCTCGAGAAGTTACTAGCACTAATAATAAAAACCTGCCAAAAGCTTATAAGAAATAGTGCAGTAGTGAGCGTGAAGAAAAGAACTATCAAGAAGCAACTAGTTCTAGCGAGGAGAATGAAGAATCAATGAGCAATGACTTAATTATTACGTGACACAACAAGTAGTAAATGATTGTGTCTAGTTATTATGACACATGTTGAACCAAACTTTGAAATCTAAAGTAGGATTTCGCTCTGAGCAAGATCAGAGCGCATAGAGCTACAACATGACAAGAAAAGCGGTGCAACACGTGTGTTTTGCTACGAGCTTGTGCTTCACAGGCATATGGTGTGGAGGACCAGCGCATCACTTTGCTCCTACGTGCTTTCAACAAAATTAACTCCGAAGCATAATAAACAAAGGTGGTGCTCATTGACATGCCTGCTGTTATTTTTCCTGATGAATCATCATATTCTTGGAATAGACAAAGCTGGCTGCTCTTTTGAACAGCGGCAGCCTCTTCTTGGAAGTTCTCTGTAATGCTGAAGTGCTTTTAAAAATCAGTACGTGCATCAGAAAGCTTTGCTTATTGATTATGCTTGCTGTTTAAAGGCTTTCTGACCTGACAGCACTCTTCAAACTTATTTTTTTCTGCGAGATTTCTATAGCTTAGCTCAGTAATGACTCAATTATGAAAGGAATCATAGGTGCCCCTAATATTAATTAAAAGAAAATATCTTTGAATTTTCTGCATTTTAGCTTTTTAAAAAATGTTTGCTGCATTTCATGAAATTCCATGTCCGATATCCCACATTTTTATTTCAGATGGTGGGATTAAAGGTTATTGCCTTGGGATATGCTAACTGATGTGGATTGTCCAATAAATTTTCAGACACAATGATGAAATTTGCTTCATTTGAGACCATAGTGGAGTTGCTATACAAGAATGTTATTCCCACTCCAAAGGATCAATGCAGCAAGCCCTTTCAGCTTGGTGTGAGCTTTGCAGGTGGCTACATTGCTGGGGTCTTCTGTGCTATTGTATCTCACCCAGCTGACAATCTCGTATCTTTCCTCAACAATGCAAAGGGAGCTACAGTTGGTGATGTAAGTATATCTATGATTCTTTTCTATCAATCTCTCTTTATTTCCCTAAACTCTTTAACTGATTGTTTATTCTCACATCAATTTGTCTTAGGCTGTGAGTAAACTTGGATTGTGGGGCCTTTTCACCCGTGGACTTCCGCTTAGGATTGTCATGATCGGTACCTTGACTGGTGCACAGTGGGGAATCTACGATGCCTTCAAAGTTTTTGTGGGCCTGTATGGATTTGTTCAGCGAACGGCTATTAAATTTTCGATGTATTTTCTTTTATTTTATAGCCGCTCTTATGCGTATTGTTTGTTATTTTCAGGCCAACAACTGGTGGAGTTGCTCCTGCTCCTGCTCCTGTTGCTACACCTGAACTCGCCAAGTTGAGCAGCAGCTGAGCTGCTAATTGGTTTGATTCTTTTGCGGTATTTCAGTTTGAGACTTCTATGGATGAGATGACAAAAGCCCTTTTTGATATTGGGGTTTATAACATATTAAACTTACCTTTTCGGGCTTAGTTCTTACTGTAGTATTGTTTTGAAGGGTGTTTTTGCTTTCATCCTTCTAATAAATTTGGGGGCAGTATAAATGCCATATGCTGCCTCTCTGACATTATTTGCTTCATAACCGATCCCCTATATTTGTTTTTACAGAAATTCCTAGAATTTGCTTTCTACCACTAGTACTTGATTGTCTTTTTTAAATTTCGAACCTCTGACCTGTCCAAAGTCATATCTTGCGGTTCAGTGGTGTCCCCCTAGTTGGTCTAGTGACTTCCATAAGTTTAGGGTTTTAGCAACTTCCTCAAGCAGTTCTGTGACTTCTTCTGATCAAGTTAGAGACTTCGGAATATGACTTTTTAACATATTAATAAGATTTTTATACCCCTCTATGCAGTTAATCCTGTAGCGTTTGAGCCTCAGTGCAAATTTATTAATATGGGGTCAACGGTTGAGCTCATGTTACATAATTTTTGGTACTTAAGCTCATTTAGTGAAATCTCAGAGCTTCTTACTCCAATTTTTTTTCTCTGTTTTTTCTAACAATACTCTTAGTTAGATGTGGTATAATTCACGGATAATTTTAGATTCAATATTCTCAGAGGTGCGGTGAGTGTTGAGCATGCAACAAATTAGAAGAGGATTTCTCGTAGCAGATTTGTAGAATAGGGGGGATTTAGTGAATATGGAGAATCACTAGCAATTTATCACTAAATGATAACTTGTAAAGTTTGAAGAAAGAATAACTCTAATTGTCTAAGGAATGGTGGAACAAATGTCGAGGATGACTCCTTGAGTAGGATTGCTGACATGGTTTTTTGATTATGTTATAAGAAGAAGACCACTTGTTAAAGTAAGAGCATTTCCATCAACATTGATCAGAGATGAAACCTTTTGTCCAATAATGAGGATACGACTTCCCCCTGTTTCTGAGTAGTGAAGAGGGTTGAGAAGATAAGGCCGTAGTTGATACATGTTTTTTACAAAGAAATTACAAAAGTGAAGTCCTTAAACAAATGCTGCCGTCATCTGAAGAATGATTCGGATTTTGATAAGGGTAAAGAGGTGATCTTCGAAGATAAAGTTTTATCTTATAAAACAAATTTTGTTGAAAGCGTAGAACAACGAAATAATGATTTGAGGCGTCATCTTCTTCTGGTACTAAACTAGAAGTTAACGGATTCTCTGAATCTGTTGATTTTTAATGAGCGTTATAAAGTTGGAGGATGAAAGATGATTGCAAGCCTGATTCCTTTGCAGAATAATTAATCATGATTCTTCGGATAAGGGGAATGTTCTGTTATCATTTACGAAGTCGGATTCGTTGAATGTTGGTGAGAAGGTTCCTGAAGATTTGAATGAAATTGCTGCTAGTAAGGCAAATGGATAACATAATGCTTGGAGGAAAGCCCTGAACATCAAGATAGTTAATCCGGAAACAATTATTGAAATGTTAGAAGATGGTGTGTCTGTTAGCATCTTGAGAATGTAAAATCAAATATTCATAAACTTCAAAATTCGGTAGTTATCAAGTTGTTTGGAAACATCATTCCTATTTCAATGATTAGTTTTGAATTGCGAAAGCAGTGGAGTCAATTTGATTCTTTTCACATTATGAATTTAGGAATGGAATGGCTGCTTTGTTCATTTCATTCAGCTGAAGTTAAAGATGTTGTTCTTAGCAGAGGATCTTGGTTTTTAGGTGGACATATAATTGATAAGTAAAGTTGGTGTCTAGATTTTTCACCTCTATCCATGAAGAATTTATCTTCGCCTGTGTGGATCCGATTGCCTCATCTCCCGTTGTTCTGGTGGGATGAAACTAATATTGCGATAATAGCTTCTAAGGTTGGACCACTTATTTATTTGGATGACAATATATTTAATTGGGGTAGAAGAGAATTCACAAGAATATGGTTCGTATTAATCTTGAAGATTGCTTCCCCAAGGAGTTTGGGTTGAATGAAATTCTGGAATTTTTTTTCTTCAAAAAATACAATATGAGAAAATTTCTTCACTTTGCTATAATTGTGGTCGGATAGGACACAATCAACAAAATTGCAATAAATATGAATGAGTCTTCTTTATCTAAAGGAAATTGGATAAAGTTGTTACTGCTGATCGTGTAACTGATGTGAATCAAGATATATAAAAAGATGTTATAAAACCTGATTCAAATTCTGCTTTGTATGCTGATAAAAGGAAAAAAAATTTATTCTTCCAATAGAGCTAATGTTGTAGCTGATTTTGACACAAATCCAGTGAAGACCAAAGGGGTGTTGTATAAACCTGTTGCTGTAAATTCAGTTTCTCTTGAAGGTGATAAAATTAAGGCTGTTTCTAATATACCTTCTGCTGTTTCTGAAGAAGTTCCAGTTGCTGATTCTTTCAAAAGTGATGTTGTGATTTGAAAATCACATTCAATAGAAGATGGTAATCTGGTTGTTGAAAATGCTGATTGTTGACCCGTCTGTCCCAAAAAAAAAAAAGATCAAATAAAATCCCTTACCTCACCTGCTCGCACGTCGTGGCCATCCCGCGCACGACCTCATGTCGTTTCATGGCACGACTCGCCCTCGATAAAAGAACGACGAAAGGAGGCCTTCGGCCTCCTCGGCTCATTCTCTCCGCTCTCGCTCCTTCCATTCTCTCGCTCTCTTCTCCGATCCCTCTCGACGCCGTCCCCTGCATGTTGGATCGGAAGTTACTACAGTTTGATCGGAAGCAACATTAGCTCACCGACCGTGAAGCTTACGATCTCCCTTCCGGGTGCTTCTCCGGCTCCTTGTGGCTGCTCGGCCTAGCTCCCTCGACGACATTTCCTACTTGTTGGATTGGAAACGACAACGGGAGCCCGTCGCTGTGGAGATAACTTTCTCCCATATGCCGCTTCTTCGACTCTTTCGTGGACGACCGACCTTATGCCTTCGACGACTTTCCATTCCTGTGGGATCGGAAGTTACAACATTTTGATCGGAACAACAACAGGAGCTCACTAGCGTGAAGGTAACTTTCTTCCGTTCGCGATCTTCTTCGGCCGAATCCCGTTAATCTCCCGAACGAAACAGAGAGTGGGGAGGGAGAGATGTAATTTGTTTTAATTAATTGTTTTTAATTGTAATTATTCTAATTAATTTTAATTAATTACAGTTATTATTTTTAATTAATTATAATTATTATAATTAATTATGTTTAATTTTAATTAAATTATTATAATTAGTTTAATTAATTATAATAAATTTTAATTAGAATTAATTTTAATTAATTATTATTTATTAAAAGTGAATTAATATTAATTAATTATAATTAATGATTTTAATTAATTTTAATAAACTTTAATTAATTATATTAATTAAGTAAAATTAATTATAATTAATTAAAAATAATTTCTTAATTAATTAATATTAATTATAGTTAATTCACAAAAATGCTCCTCTTACCTCGGTTTCCGTGCCCTCCACCGCTAGTCCGCCTGTCTTCAAGGTATAAATTTTTGACTTAAATCCCGCCCTCGACGTGCTTGACGCGCCGGTGGACCCCCTATACGCGCTCTTGTAGCACGGTGGGCGAGAATCCGGTGCAACAGGTACGACGAGGCGGGTAAGCCCTGTACACGCACTTTTAGCGTGGTGGGGATGGTCCTTGACCTCGACGTCGGCGCCAACGACTGCTATGCAAAGGTATGATGTTCCAAATCCCATTCTCGGCGTTTGCGGCGGACCGGAGAACCACCTATACGCGCTCTTGTAGCACGGTAGGAGGGAGCCCGGTGCGACGCATACGGCGAATTGGGTAAGCCCTATACACGCTCTTGTAGTGTGGTGGGGAGAGCTACTGGTGTTCTCGTACGGGTACTGCTGAAGGCCCCATACACGCTCTTGTAGCGTGGTGGGATGAAAATTACTACGGCCGTGGTGTCTAAGGACACCTATCATACACGCTCTAGTAGCGTGGTGGGAAGGCCCAGCTCCCCGCGTGGTGGGAAGGCCCAGCTCCCCTACTTTCCCCCAAACGGGGGATATGTCGGGGTGTTGCCGAAATTTTCACTGAAGTACACGAGACTGAAGCAATTTGAAGACCTCATCTGAGCAACAATACAGAGGACCTGTACTTGAACAGAAATGCACAGAACTTGAACTAAATGAGCAGAGGACTTGTACGATGAACAGTGGACTTGTGGACCTAAACCTAAGCAAAATCTAAGTGATTTCTAAAGGACAAACCTAAATGAAATAAAATCAAACTGAAGCCCAATTCAAATCAATTTGAACATGAAAATGAACCTGCAAAGACTCCAGAAGACTTTGAACAAAAAGTGAACATGCAATTGAACTCAAAGGACTGCAGGGGACTTGAACAAGACTAGAATGTCAAACAAAGACTTTGATTTGGATTGGACCTGGATCCGAACAAAACACTTGAACTCGCACTTGAACTCGTGCTATACATCATTAAGTGGGAGTTATAGTCTCGATGAACTCGAGTCTAAATGAAACTTAAGTTAGACTCAAGCATATACAAAGAACAAACTTGAATCATATGCAAGAGGACTCGTGGACTTGTACTCAAATGAACTCAAATCATACGAGCAATAAAGGGTCTGATTTAAGCTTGGACTCAGACTTGAACTCAAGCTCGATCCAAATTTGGTCCAAATAATCATACAAAGGTTCCAACCAAACTAAAATCCTAAGTGCAACTCGCTTGAGAAATGGGCAAGAATTTCTACCTGTAAGCTATGACACAAGATTTCCAGCGCAACATAAGCAACAATGCCTGTAGATTGAGAAGGCAATACTGACATTTGATGGCGGAGGATCCATTCCTACAAACAAGTGAAAATACATCAAAACTACCACTTGAGATTGGTGAAAGGTGGATTCGATACAGAAATAATGGCTCTCCCACGAATACTTCCAGGAGGTCGTAGAAAATACAACGGTCCCCTGCAAATACACACAAGCACATCAAACCACCCGAGATTGGTGAAAGGGTGGATATGATGCAGAAACAATTGGTCTTCTACAAACATTTTCAGGAGGTCGTAGTAGATGCAGCGGTCCCCTGCAAATGGATAATTGTGGATAACAACAGTGTATTATAAGTACAATGAATCACTGTGGACACAAGTACGGATTCCTGCAAATGAATACTTGTAGATAACAACAGTGTATTGTAAGTACAATGAACCACCGTGGGCACAAGTACAAACATCACCTACGACAACGGTGGTTAAGATACCCAAGTACGTCGGGTACAAGGGTGTTTCAATGTACGAAAAAGGACATCTCTTGGAGGAATGGAAGAGATGTTTGAACAAATTAGAGCAAAACTTCCTGGTGTTCCAAAGTTTCTCATTGGTCCCACCCTCAGGAAGAAAACATTTCTGGTGTCTACGAATGTCGGAGGTAACAACTCTACTACACTAAAGACCCTGAAAGGGATCCTTCTCAAGGCAGTGGTCACGAACCTCAAGAAAGATTTCCCCGATGATTGAGAAAGGGGAGTCAATGTCAAGATGAGGAAATGCCTCATGACATCCAAATAACCACGCCACCGGATCTGTAACACTTATGAAAGCAGACAGAAGGCGTCTACAATCTACAACGCACGCCATCGAATCCGCAACTTCTATGCAAGCGGACAGAAGGCGTCCACAATCTACAACACAACGCCACCTGATCCGCAACATTCATACAAGCAGCTATAAGGCGTCTAGGGATGTCAAATCAATGAAATTCCCAAATACCCGCAGGGGCCCTGGTGAACGTGTTATTGGTACACACGTGACGTCTAGGGATGCTGCGCGGGTTATTAAAGTTGAACCCGATCCTCCTAAGCCAGGTAGGTAGGAGTTGACAATGTTCATCAAATGATTACAAAAATGTCCCCAAAATACCCGCATGAGTCCCGGCGAGCGTGTTATTGATATACACGTGACGCCTAGGGATGCTGTGCGGGTCAATAAGTGAATTCAAGTTCGAACCCGATTCTTCTATACGGGTCAATAGAAGTCGACAGGGTTTTAACAATCAAACAAGTATACGGTGATGGTGACCAATATATTTATTTTAATACATTCATATTAGGCCTTCACAGGTCTATAATACGAATTCACTAATAAGGGCATAAAACATACGAAATCTGATCCTCTATCGATAATTCGATAGAGGCGAAAAGATTCAATCAATAAAAGAGAAATGACTCCAAACACCCCGATGATGGCCGTGTTGAATGCAGATCTCAACCGGAGGGGTTCCCAAATATTTTCAAATGTCCCCCAAATATCCAAATTTCATTCACAAATACTTTCAAGCTCCACCCAAATACTCACAAAAATCTAAAAATCCTAAAATCTAAAAAATATTTAAAATTGAAATTCAAGCATCAAGCACTTAAAACAAACTTCACCCACCCTCCGCAACAATTTGCCGAGGTGGACAAATATGAAAATTACTTCATCTTACAAAGAGCCAAATCCATTCTCAAACAATCTCCTGCCAGTAAGGACGTGATACATATCCTCTAACCGGCGGTTTTGCCGCCAAATGGCACCGCAAAATAAACGGTTATGACCCGGGGCCTTCTAAACCGAGTGGTTTGCCGCCAAATGGCACCACGAAATATCGGTTATGGCCATCGCCGTTATGTTCCTTATTGGCATTAAATCCTTGAGATATGAATTAATAGGATATAATCGATAAGGCACAAAGCCCTCTGTTAGCTAAGGTGGATTCAAATTTGTCCCCTTAGACAAATATCCAACCCAGGTCTACAAGGTCCCCTTGGACAAAGCAACCCATGGCTGCCGACAAGGATCCTTCTGTCAGGTTGGGTCGACTACCTCCTCTGACTAAGTAGACCAGGGACCACGATGGCCCGGGACGACGGAACCATGGGATCTTGATCGGGTCTATCATCCATTCCCCCACCATCCGCTTTAAGTGCAAGATGATGCAATTTTTGTTTTAAATATCAATATTCCCAAATATCAATACCCATTGCTGCTACTATATGCCAGATAACACGTATTCTCTACGTAATTTGATTGACGACTAGCCTTAATCGAAAGTTCTCTCTTGTTACCGGGAGGGGTAATTAACTATAGGGGCTTGCGCCTATAGGAAACCAGAACTCAGATCATAAAGTCCTCGCAAAATGAGGGCGAAATCTCTGGGTAGTGTCTTATCTACAAATCCATCTGCCTTCCAAAATTTACCCCGGAATTTAATTCCGTTAAAAGTCCCTAGCCAAATCAAAAAGCACAAAAGCAATCAAGTTGCGCGGCGGGGAGGCCGGGCCGAATTTTCGGAGCCCACACTGATAGAAAAGATCTTTTAACAAGATGGAGACAAAAGAGATAACTTCAACTTTAAAAGCTCCAGATGTTACTGACGTTTCAGTTAATGAACATATTTATGATATGGGTACTGATGAATATTCTGCTGCTGATGTGGAATTAGAAAATTCTGAAGTTAATAAAGTCCAAAATACTACAATTGAAGAGGTTTTGGATAAAGTTTAATGAAGTGCGCCAATAGAAGATAACGCTGAAGACATTCCAAAGAAGTTGAAGGTATCGAACTCATCTTTCAAAACTATTAATGGTAATTCTATTTCTGTTATTGCTTCTTCCAGTAAGGATAATTTGAGTGGAATTGAATTTTTGCATACTATTAATAATAAGAATAATTCGTCTTCAAAATCTGATCAACAGAAGAAAGAAATTAAAAAAAGAATTGAGTTTGTATGGTCCTATTAAGGACAGTTTTAGAGGTAGAAGTGAAGAATATCATGAAGGTGTTGGGGCTTCTTCCCCATTGATTTCTTAAATGTCTTCATTGTTTTTTTGGAATTGTAGGGGAGCGAAGAAAAAAGAAGTTTCTCATTATTTGAGAAGTTTGGTTGTCGATAATGGTGTTTTCCTTATTGGTCTTATGAAAACTAAATTAGATTCCATGGATATTAATGAAGTTAGAAGGATTATTGGTATGAATTGAATTTTTTTCATGTTAATGCTAGATGAACTTTTGGTGGTATTCTTGCATTGTGGAAAAAATAATATTTCATCATTCACTATTTTAAATTCTTCATTGGTAATTTAAAAGCTCCTAATGGCATTATCTGGATGATAGCCATTGTTTATGGAAATAAAGATTTGCATGAAAGAAGAAACTTGTGGAATATGATAGAAGCCTATACAAATAATGATAATCTTTGCATTATTGGAGGAGATTTTGATTGTGTTCTATTTAAAGTAGAAAAAAAAAGTGGCAAAAGATTCATGTTCTCCTAAGGGTCGCAAGAGATGAAGGATTTTTTATCTAGAAATGATTATCATGACATTGATTTCATTGGGCCTAAATATACTTGGTGTAATAATAAAGAAAGTCTTACTTGTATTTGGGAGAGATTTGACATAATGTCTAAATTTTAAAGCATTATCTCATATTCCTTTTGCGGTTATCAAGCATTTACCAAGAGTTGCTTCTGATCATTGTCCTCTTCTTATTAATCTTTTCAATTCGATGATCTATAATCAGAAATCTATCAGATTTGAGAATGTATGATGTTCTTATAAAGCTTCTAGGGATGAATGCTTGGAGGAAAAAAGATTTTGGAACTGCAGCTGATATTCTTCAAAGGAAAGTAAGTAGGCTTCTTAAAAATTTGTTCTTATCGAGCAATAATAATTTGAAAGAGCTTAGTAAATTAAAGTTTGAGTTGCAAAATGAAATTATAGCATTACAAAAAGAGGAAAGCATAAATGGTATGAACTCGGATAAGTTGCTTGTGTTGAGGAAGAAAATTCTTAAGTTGAATTGTACTCTTACTGACTTTCAACGCGGTGGAGATAACATTCTAAATTTCAATGGTTGGAAGAAGGAGATCAAAATTCATGTTTTTTTCATGCTTTTGCTTCTACTAGAAGGAATGGAAACATGATCAATCAAATTATTGTTTCTAATGGTAATATTGAGACAGATTCAGAGATAATTCAGACAGCTTTTGAAGATTGTTTTTTGAACAAATGGAAAAAGAGACAATGTTTGCTTAACAATTGGCCTTTATTTCTTGATGATCATCAACTAAATAATGATATGAAGCAGATAGCAGATTTTCAGAAACAAGAGCTTCTATCTATTGTTATGAAAATAAACAATAATAAATCTCTAGGAAATGGAGTTAATGCTTTTTTTTTTAAATTCTTCTGGAGTATTGTAAGTATTGAATTATGGAATGCTGTTGAGAATTTTTTTAATCCCTAAATTATTCCTAATAGTTGGAAATAAACATTGGTTGTATTGATTCCTAAAGTTCCTAATGCATCAGATGTGACTAAGTTAAAACCTATAAGCTTATGTCAAACTATCTTTAAAATAGTGGAGGGTATGATCTTGAATAGATTGAAGGAGTGTCTTCCCAGGATTATTTTAGAATAACAAGGAGCGTTTGTACCAGGAAGATATATTTTTGAAAATTGTCTTTTGGCTCATGAGATTGTAAATAAATTTAGATTCTCAAAAGCTTATCCGGGATATATGTTACTTAAACTTGATATGGAACAAACATATGATAACATGTCTTGGAAAACTTTAAAGCATATTTTATATGCTATGGGATTCCCGGAGAAGATTAGTAACTTAATTATCAAATATATAAGCTATCAGAAATTCTCTATTATATCAATGGAAGGAAGAGTAATTGGATAAATGCTGAATGTGGGTTCAGACAAGGATGTTCATTATCTCCTTGTCTTTTCATTTTTTGTTCTGAGCTACTATATAAAGTAATACATGATTGAGGCAGTGATCTTGAGATAAGAATTGCTCCAAATACTGCAAAGGTTTCTCAAATGTTATTTGCTGATGATGTTCTATTAGTGGCTGAAGCTTCTTGGAATAATGCAAAGCTCATTATTAAAATCTTGATGGATTATTGTACTTGGACTGGACAAAAGATTAATGTTTAGAAATCTATGGTTTTGTATGGAAATTATGTTACTAGAAGAAGGAAAAGAAAGTTAAATTAAATTCTATCTTACGGATAAGTTGCTGAAATCACTTATCTTGGTGTGAAGATGGCCCCAAGAAGGTTAAAAGCTGCAGATTATCAATATGTATTGATTAAGGCAATGGAGAAGCTCAATATGTGGGGATCTCGTTCAATGTCTTTGGCTGGAAAGTTTTTGTTGATTAAAACTGTATATTTTTTCTCTTCCTTCATTCATTATGGCTCACTCTTTGGTGCATAGGAGTATTTTTTATGATGTTGACAGGTTTTGTAGGAGTTTCTTATGGCATAGGGAACAAGGAAGATATGGTTTGCATTATATATCTTGGAATACTCTTTATACTTCAATTAATCAAGGTGGCCTTGGTATTCAATGGGTTGCTGATAGACAAGGTCCTTTAAGAGCTCGTATAACATGGAACTTCATTCAAAATCAAAATTCAACTCTTGGAAAAATTATTGTGGCAAAATATGATTGTGACATTTGGAATAAAGATATTAGAAGAAGCTCGTCTCATGCTTGGTATATTATAAAAGATGGTGCTAGTTTCTTAAAACTAATAATCAGATGGCAAGTTACAAATAGCAAAAGAATTAATATTTCAAGTTACATATGGATTCTTGATAGATGCTGAAATAAATGGCCAACAATGTGCAACATTAGTGAGATTCAAAACAAATCGGTTTCATATCTTCTAGATGCAAATGGCAGATTGAACAAGGCGGTGTTAAAGAAGCATTTTTCTGAAGATTTACTGCAGTTCTATCTCTGAAATTTAAATTTTTTTTATTTAAGTGAATATCAACTGGAACTGATATATGGCAATTCGGGAAAATCTGTTGCTACATTGGCATATGAGGCATCTTCAATCCGCACTACAGTTGGTATAAATATCAAATGGATTAGGAAGTTAAATTTATATCCTAAGCAAGTCCTATTTTGGTGGAGGTGGGTAAACACTGCATTACCTACTAATCTTTGGTTGAATCATATAAAACTACAAGATTCTATTTTTTGTCCTAGAAATTACTTGGAAATTGAAGATACTTATCCTATTTCAGTCTAATGTTTGAAGTTAAATGAAATATTTGATATGCTGAAACAATGGGTATTCATCTTCCTAAATTTCATAATTTAGATCATTGCTTGAATAATATGGAGAAATTGGCATCATCATACTTGGGAATAGTAAGAGTGTATTTATCCTCGATTTATCACAATTGGAAAGCTAGGAATTATTCTAAGCATGGAGTCAATATTCCTACTATGGCAATGATAGTAGCTTATATTCTTTCTTATTCAATTCAACCTCAATTAATTCTAATTTGCCAGAATTGGGATGCTAACGGGCATGTAATGCTATCAAATAATTGGTATCCCCCACCTACAATTTGGATTAAGTTGAATTTTGATGCTTTGTTGATGCATTCTAATTTGGCAAGTTTATCGGGAGTATTGCGGGATCATAAAGCCGTTTCTTACTAGCTTATGGAAGGATGTTAAAGCATTGAGACATTTCATTAGTGGAATTGCTAGCTGTTTTTTTATTTCAAGAATGCAATTCAAGACTGGATGAGGGATAAGCAAGGCATCATTATTGAAGGTGATAACATTAATGTTATCAAATTCTTGCAAAATTTTATATGATGGCCAAGAATCATAAGAACAAGATACAAAGATTGGATTTTTCTTCTTTAGATGTTTTCATAATGTAAATTTTCATTTTGTTTCTAGAGAGAGTAATGGAGTGGTTGATATTTGTTCTCATTATGCCCTCTTAGGAGATTTTTATTGGGATGCTTTTGTTTTTAGTGAACTTCCTTCAAGGTTTGTTGACTTGATTAGGAAGGATTGTGATAGGATTTCTATCATATAGGTTTCTTTGTATCTTTCTTCTTTTAGTTTTAATGCAATTTGCATATCTTCAAAAAAAAAAAAAATCAAGATTCCTCACCTAGATTCAAAAAGAGGAAAGAGACCTCATCTATCATTTTGCTTACATCGAATTCATAGTTTCTTTGCTTGACATATGTGATTCTCTGAAGTACATATTTCTCTTCATCACTTTCAAGGAATCACCTCTTAGCTGGTAATATTGTAAAACCCCTTCGAAGCTGATTTTTTTGAGTGCTATTAGTCCGGACAAATTAGCCTTAGTACGGGACGAACTGAAGAAATTGTGAAGAAATCTATATGGTTCGTCTGGACGAACCTGTAAGGGTCGGGACGAACCGTCGGGACGAACCAAACAGAGAGTTTTGTCCAGGGACGAAGAAAATTGGAATTTATTTTTGTATGAACGTTTTGAGTCCAGAGGAGATCGTCCCGGGACGATCGGGACATCGTCCTGGACGATCCTGCTTAATAAATATCTGAATAGTGTCATTTTTGAAGAGAGAGAAAATCGTGGAGAGAGAAAAACAAAGGAAAAAGAAGAAAAGTGGATTTTTGGGCGACTTCGGTCTGTTTTCGTCCGTCGCCGTAGTTGGAAAAGTTGACCGACTCGAGGTAAGACACATTCCGCCTTTCTTAATTTTCAGAAATATGATTTTTGATGGATTTTCTGTTTCAAATTCATTTTCCGTTAGCGAAAAACTGGTATAACTTTGCACCGGTAAAACTTTTACCGCGTAACTTTTGATATGTTTCTGAGATGATGTTTTTGCACGTTTTGAGTATTTTATGGAAGATTTTTACCGGGTATTTTGAATTCTGCGGCATTTTAATTGAATTACGAATTATCAGGATATTTAAAAATGTTACTTCAATATAATGAAAGTCTTATAATGTTGTTTACATGATCTCTGTGATAATTTGATAAATTTCTGAATCTGTGATTTCTGTGTAAATTCCGTATACTGCCGTTATGTCGCTAACGAATTTTCTGACGAAATCCGATTTTCTAATTTGAATGTTTTGATGTGTGCATGCTATCAGAAGGGAGTTATAAGGGGTCAGAATCCTTTGAGATTCTGTCTGTGTCCGGGAAAATCTGAAATCTGAAATGAGCTCTGAAATCTGAAAATAAGTTCTGTTCCGGAAATTCTGTATATCTGATATGTTCTGGTGCTATAAGCACAACGAGAAACATAAGGGGTCAGAATCCGTCGAGATTTTGTCTGTGTCAGGGAAGGGAGGCATAAGGGGCCAGAATCCGTTGAGATTCTGTCAGGGTCAGAGAATCTGATGTTTGATATCTGATAATCTGTTCTGTGACTTATCTGGTCTGTTTTATGAATTATCCGATATATGATTTCTGATTTTCTGTACGATTCTGTCTGCTCTGTGAATTGAAAGCCTTATGATATCCGATTTGAAATGACTTCAGTTTTCTGTATCAATTGTTTGATTTCTGTTGATCAAGTATCTGTTCTGTCTGTTCTATGTTTTCCGTACATCTATTTGTTGATGTATTTTCTGATGTGAATTTCTGACTATTTTGATTGGTGAGTGATGTCTTGCTGAGCTGTTAGCTCATCCTTGTTTTCTGCGTGATTTTCAGGTTCTGGGAAAGGGAAGGAAGTCTTGGATTAGTAGTTCAGAGTCTGATTAGTGATTAGGTATTTTGTACTTTTGATTTTTGTGCAGTCATGGCTTATCTGTTCTGTTATGTTCTTTCTTTTTGTAAGCCATGTACTGTATCTGTATATGATTATTTTGGTGAAAGAAAGAAGAAAATAGTGGATGCATTCTTTTGGATGTTTATAGCAGCTCTGTGTGTTTTGTTTGTATAAGATTTGGAAGAAAGTTCTGAAGCAAATTCCAAAACTAGATCCTGGATTTTCAATAGTTCCGTCGCGACCCGATGCGAGCGGGATCCGTCCCGGTCGGGTTGGGTTGTGACAAATATTGTTATCTACTTGGAGTGATTACCTCATTCAACGAGTTCAAGAGAACATTTGTTATCCAAAATGCTAGCATATAGAGGCCTCTAAAAATTTACTTGTTTTATTGCAAATGAGGCAAGAATTGAGTGAGCATTTGAGGATTTCCATTTCTTTATTTTAGAATAAGATGCTAGATGCTAAGGATTTGGAGCTAGTTATGGCTCTAGTCGCTCTAACTAAAGGTTTGCATGAGAAGCCTTTTGTTATGTACTCACTTTGAAGCAATCAAGAACTTTGGTCGAGTTACTTGAACTTGCTAATAATCTTGTGAATGTAGAAAAAAGTACAAATTTGAGATAAACTCATCGACAGTGAGATGAAAATAAAAGTTCAAACTGGAAGAAATTTTTTGACAATTTTTTAATTTTGACCTACTTTTTTAATTTGTTTGACACCATCCTCTTGAGCTTATCCCTTTTTGCTTAGGCTTCTTTACTATGTGTAGGGCCTTAACAATAGGACCTTCATATGTTGATTATATGGATTTAGCTTTAGCTAGCCTTATGAAAGACAAAACCTACTAAAATAATCTTAACACCCTAAGATTTGAACTAAAGCAATCTTTGGATATTAAACAAAATTAAAATTAGAAAATAAAACCTAAAGCTTAATAGGTTGATGCCTACACATCCTAGCACATGCTAGTTTGTTTGTTAGGAGAACATGTCCTAGTTTTAGGTTATGATTGATTGTAGTGATTTAAATGTTGATTATACCTACTAATGTGGTGATTAGGTGATATTTTATAAATGATTATGTGTGGTTCGAATGTTGAATGTACCTACTAATGTGATATGTGTTTGTTTTGTGATGAATGATTAGATGTCCTGTGATTGGGAGTGACCTAAACTATTCATTACTTATAAATTTTTTATAGGTGACCAGGTCTATGTAGGACAATAAAAAGGGGGCTAAAATAATTAAAATTAAAGTAAAAATAGCTTCTACAAGTGCTTATGAAATTGCTTAGCCCCTAAAAATGATGGTGCTAAGCTATATGTTATGTAGCATTGAATTATTTGGATATATAAATTGTTAGGAAATATTATTTGATTTGCACATAATATTATGTCATTTTATTTTCAATTGTAGTTCAAATAAATAAAATTGTGAAAGTCTATAAGATTTTTCATTTAAAAGAAAATGGATCAAAAGACTTAATCCTTCAAAGATGATCTCTTTTGGAAACATTTTAGAAGATGACCGTTATCGAAGACAAAAAAATCTCATATGATTTGTCTTTTAGGAGTAGAATCTGAGTTGTATAAGGAATTTACTATGTTGCGTATTTCTTTATGCAATATGTGTTGTGTCTAAGTGGCATTTGTAATAACAGATTGTGTTTTTATTCTAACATTTTTTATTTGATGATTGTTTACCCTAGTCATAATACTAAGTTAAGTGTGGCAGAGATGGGGATGCTCAGGTGGATGAGTGGCTTTACCCTTAGAGATAGGATACGAAATGAGTATATACGTGAAAAGGTTGGAGTAGCTCTAGTAGAAGATAAGATTAGAAAGAGTCATCTTAGATGGTTTGATCACATAAAACAGCGGCCTTTCGATGACCCGGTTAGGAAAGTAGAGGTATGAGATTTGACTTATGTTAAGAAAGGTAAAGGCAGACGTAAAAAGACTTGGTTAGAAAATATTAGAAATGATATTTCTTTATTAGATTTAAATAAGAATTTAACTTTTAATAGGACACAATGGAGAAAAAGGATTCATGTAGCTGACCCCACGTAGTGGGATTAAAGCTTGTTATTGTTGTTGTTGTTGTATTGTTTACCCTGATCGTGCATAAGAAATGAATAATTTTCTTAGGCTTTCTTTGTACATGTGATTACTTTGAATTGAGTATTGTTAGGCTCTTAGAAAAAAATTAATTTTTAAATAATATAGGAAGATAAACTATAATAAAGAGTAAATATCATGTAGTTGAATCCATGACATGTTGTTTCTAATCCTTTTCTAGACACCTCGATGTGTTTGAATAGATCACTCGAACTATGAGAATATAGTTCTATCTCAAGGGAGGCATGCTCCTTAGGCAAAATCTAAAATTTTAAGCATGTTTTGTCAAAATTTCTTTTGCATATATATTTTGTATATAATCATAATAACATTGTATTTAAAAAAAATGAAAAATAAAATATTATTTGCATTTAGAATTAGGATATAAGTACCATTTATATGTTTGTGACCATTAGATATTAGTTCCAAATTGATTGATTTGCTGAGTCTTGGTCCCTTTTGGCGAGTGCCCAAGGCAAATGATGTGATTGCTTTAGGAGATTCCTCCTACTAGAACTTGATGGACACCTATGAAATACCTACTTGGGCATACCAGGTTTATATTTAATTCTTCAATTCATTTGTCCCTTTGATTGGCGAGTAATGAAAAGGACTAGTGGATTCATCATGCACATTTATTGCTTTTTTACTAAACAATAAAAAGGATAGTAAGTATAAATTACTATCCTAGCATTTTTATAGTTTCCAACATTGTGTAGATTCCTTATCATGATAGTGTTCGAGCCTACTCACTCCATCTACGTAATGGCTTGAGGGGTGCCATCTCATTACTTGTGATCTTTTAATGATAATTAACTTTTTTAAGAAGGCTAAAACGAACCCACTAACCTTATTATGTCTAGCTTTAATTAGAAAATGATGAGAGGAAGATAGGTTCATCAATGAAGATGGCAATGGTGGTTAAAGCAATCTTCCTTGTGGGCCCAAATACTAGGGGAGTTGGTGTCTCCCACACCTATGACAATATTGAAGGTGGAGATTATTGTGGCTCCATTGGTATTAAGTAGCCTATATTAGTATCGCTGATAGTAGTTGTGTTGATTGTGGAGAGTCTGTTGAGAGTAGTTCTCACCTCAAGCTTCAATGACATGCCTTTAATCATTAAGTGAGCTATGCATCCTCATATTGTGTGATTGACAGAAGCAGATGCCACCAAGGATATATGTAGACCCCATTGGAGTGGTGGCAATTGATATGGTGGTTGAACCTGATAATAGTCACAATGAATGTATGAAGAGTTATTTATAAATTTTTTAGAGAGTATTGTCACTTGGCTGAGCTTCAACTTTAGTCAGGAAGCCTAAGGTGTGCCTATCCTCGAGCGAGTTACTAAGACATCCACAAAGTGAGTTTGAGGTGATGTCATTAATCTGTTGGGTCGTTGGCTTGTTGATGAAGATGATGATCCTTCGTGATAGATTGTTTTCTCTCCATATAAGTTATTTTGATAAGGATTTTTAAGTTACTGATCCCTCGATATTGACCATTGGAGCGAATCCTAAGGTAATGAGTACTATGGAGTGACCTTTGCCACTAGTAGTGAAGGCTGAGCTTAAAGTGGAGGTCATTGAATCTTTAAGGGTGCGGGAACTGAGAAGATCCCAACATCCCCCTTGATTCAAGTACCTAACATAATTCCTCTTTTAAAGGCTTTTTAAGGGCCTGCCTTCTCCCTCTCCAAGAGCTCAATGGGTGATGGCATTCCAGAGCAAGTGCTGTTCACTTTGGCGAGCTTGGTTGAATGAATACGTGTAGTGGAGATGGTCTTAAATGTGGAAGATATACTTGGCATGAGAGCATGGAGTTCACAGAAGGAAACCTACGATGACTTTGAGACACATCTATGAATGAAATGACGTTGCTTCAAACTGAGATGGAAGCGACCCACCACTTTATTAAGGCAAGTCTTTATATTGAAAGCGGCAATTCCTCTTGCAAAACTTAATAAAGGTAGGAGTTTTTTTTTTTTTTTTAATAAAGGTAGGAGTTATTTCTAAACATAGTATTAGATCTAGTATTTAAGATTTTTATTGAGGATTAGTAGGATCATTTCCCTTTTTCATTTATTTATTATAAATAAATGTTGTGATTGTAAAATACATGTTAAGTAATGAGGTTTTGTTTGATTGAATACCTGTGTCGTGGGCTATTATTGTATTTTTATGTTCCTTGTTCTGTCTATTTATCTCATTGTGATGTGATAGGTATGATGCAACCTTTCCTATTTTTGTGAGTACTTATAATTTTTTGCTCTTTGACACAATGAGTTAGTTATTTCTTTTAATGAGGTGAGTGTTGAATTCAAAGATTACATGTTGATGTTTATGTTGAGCTATAAGGTGAAGTCTATATTAGGTAAGATGAGTGCCAGGCTTTTTGTGTTAGCATGACTTTCAAAGATACACTCTAATGGTGACTTTACTTAAGGTCGAGTGAGAAGAGGTGTACCTAATCTTAAGGTAATGATAGAAATATCGATATAATATAGGCATTAATTATATAGGCGGCTAATATCTCAAAAATTATCTCACTACCCATCTCTATAAATACCCCCTTGTCTCCTTATGATGAGTGATAACTTTTTTTTTCTTCAAAATTTTCTATCTCCCCAAGAGAGTATGAGAGATTCTCCATGGAAGCCCTTTGCATGTGCGCTATAACATTATAAATGTTGATTGCTTGTAGTTGTCCAAGAAAACTATGCGCTATGTCGATATGGAGTATATTGGCTATTACTATACTAATGCGAACCTACGAGTGCAAGTTCCATAAGTGGACTAACACATAAAATATTCTATTAGAAAAAGTTGTGCATCTCCAACAATTAGTTTAAGCTAGGGTTACAACTTCTATTATATATGGAGTTTGCCAACCTCCCAAAATTTTGTACTCATCCATGCACATATCATACCCAACATATTGGCAAAGTCTTCACTTTCATTTCCTTCATGCGGCTACCCCAACTCCCTTAGACGCTAACCTTATTCAGAAACATTTTTACTATGAAGGCATTTAAGGATGGGTGCATCCAATTCTATTCAGTGGCCATGAGAAGAAGTGTCCAATCTGAATAAGTGAGGGATTGGAAGGTTAAGTTCCTATTTGTTCACTCGCTCATATGTTGGTCCGTGTTGACTAGCTCCATCTCCTTCAACAATGATAAGGTAGATGAGTTGAACTAAATGTGGGGGAGGAGAAGACCATAGATTTCTTAACTTGGAATTCATTGATTATTAGTCACCACATGATCCCACGACACATCCATACACCTTTCTATGGTAAGCGAGTTACTAATCCTTCTTTCCATTATGAAAATTTTCCCCTTATAGAGAGTATAGTAGTTGCTCGTACCCTAATGATCTAAGGTACTAGCATTCCTTGGCAATAAACCTCCTATGGAGAGTGAGAAAGGGGACAAGATGGCTAAAGAGGAGTGTCAAATGAGTCTATAGTACATGGCATCAAGAAGCAAAAGGTGGAGGTGGATACTTTGTCTAAAGGAACTCATGGTGAAGAAGCCAATGGGGGGTGTTAAAAATTGAAGCCTCCTCCAAAGAAGGAGAATGTGCCTATTAGTGCCCAATGGTTAAGATAGTCTTGCTTCGCTCTACGAAACCTATTGCCGAGTGGAGTGGGATCATCAAGGAGATGACAACCATAGTGAATGCAATTGTTTTGGCTCCAATTTATGCCAAGTAGGGTGACAGTATATGATGAAGAGGTCACTTTGTGGAATGTAAAGGTGTAGAGTAGACACAAGCCTAAAGTAATAACGAAGAGAAAGGGTATTGACATCATCTTTGATCTCAAGGAGAGGTTATCTAGCCTACCCTTAGAGCTCTCTAGTTATAAGGAAAAAGGCTTAACTAGAAGGTGAGCAGAACTCCATCTACCCTCCAAGTTTGAGTTAAGATGATGGGTGGTTAGTTTTCTCTACATTATTGGAGGGGACTATTAAATAAGTCTTCCATGGAAATTTTTTGGTAAAAAACCTGTGCCTTAACTTACACCTACAAGTGATTTATTGTGAAGGTGAGGTCTTTTAGGAAGGTGTACATGTCTGTACAGGAGAATCTCAAGGAAGAGAGTGTTGATGGTTAGATATAGAGGTCTAGCTTTATCTTTTGGGAGTTGAGCTAGTCGAGAATGAGGTAGCCCTTTAGGAGTTGAAGAAGAATGTCACCTTGAGGGAAATAGTATATTTGCTGAAGGAGTAGCTTGAAGTAAAATGTTTCAAGGTGTAGGCGTCAAAAGACACCTATGACACTATAATAAATGATTGATTATGGTTGATCAATGCCTTCTATAGTACCACAGAGATTTATGAAAGGTAAATTAAGTTTGTCCCAAAGATTTCCCCTATATAAGGAAAATGACTCTTAAAAAAGGTTTATTTTAATTTTGTGGGTAAAGATTTCTCAAAGGAGCAAACTATTAAAGGTTAATTACATCACAGGTATGCCTAAGAATACTCTTGATTAAGAAGTCAATGCTTGTGTTCATATTAGATAAGAGTGAAGTATGTCTATTAAAGTGAAATCCAAAATGAGTAAACAAAAAAAAAATTAGGACTAACCTATCAAAGTTGATAAGATGCCCTCGTGCTTGCTTGATGCCATATAATTAATCTTTATGTCCCATCATTTTCATTATTCTACCTTATGTCTTATCTTGTTTGTCTCTTCTACTGCATTGAGGGGATTCTCAGAATTTTTGTCACTCCTTTCATGTTTTCTTTACCACATTGAGAAGATATTTGGGCTTTCTTGGTTATACACAATGAAGTTTTGGGTTCCATTTTGACATCTCCTCTGTCATATTACGGAGATGCCTTATATTGAGCCCCTCCTTGATGTCTTCTTAGCCATATTAATGAAATATTTAATATTTCACTTCTTGGATGTCTTTTATAACATATTGAGAAGATGTCTATATCTTTCTCATCTGTTCTATGATATTGAGGAGCTATTCAAATTTTCCACATCCGTATTATCTTCTGTATCATATTAAGAAGATATTTGAGCATTATAGATATCACACAATAGAGTTATAAGCCTCATATTGGGTACCATATCTTAGACATGGAGCAGATGCATCTCCTTCTTATCATTCAATGCTAGAGTATAGACGGCCTTGTCAGCCTTGGTAGGTACCACCAAATCTTACTTTAAAGTTTAATATGTAATAACCCATATTTTGACCCGGATAAAGACATTTTTTGTTGAGTCAATATAACTCCAAATTGCAACTTGTCTTCGCAATAGCATTGTTATTGTAGTATTTAATCACAAATTTTTTTTTTTCGTAATTATTTGGCGCTGGTGAAAATCCGTAAGAAATTGGCATCTATCGGTACAAATGAGGATTTTGGGACCGTTAGGTGTCTGATTTGCAAACCTATTTCACTGATATTTTTTAAATAAAATAATTTATTTTATAAATATTTTTTTTATAATTTTTAAAGCAAAATGATTTATGATTTTTGGTATTAAATATAGCTGTGTACATTGATGTTTTAAATTATATAATCTGCTTTGATATTTATTACTGATAGATGATATTAGATAGCTTTAGTTGTTTATTAAAATATAAATAAAACATTCTTCCAAATTAGATCATAGGACATCACAATTGGTATCAAAGAATAGTTATTGAAAGAGTTGATTGTTACCAAAGCTATAAAACTTGATTGAAAGTTGGGTAGATTAAGATGCATTAGTTTGCATATATAATTGAAGAACATGTAATAGAATGAACTGCATGACTATCTAATTTTTGATGAGTTTTGATTTGATTTGATTCGAGTTTTAATAATACGGATTTGATTTATCTCAATTTTATTCCCTAATTCTTAAGGGTAAGGTCGGGGATGACATTTTCTTAAGGTGAATATATTGTAATTACCAGTATTTTAACCTAGGCAAAATTTTTTTTTCTTGAGTTAATATAACTTCAAATTGTAAACTGTCGTTGTCATAGCATTATTATTATAATATTTTAATTGCACAAAATTTTTTATAATTGTTGGGCACCGGTGAAAATTCTTAAGAAATGAACAACTATCAGTACAAGTGAGGATTTTGGGACTGTCAGGTGTTCGTTTTGCAAGTCGATTTCATCGATAATTTTTAAATAAAATGATATATTTTATGAATTTTTTTAAATAATTTTTAAAGACCAAAATGATTTATAAGATTTTTCAGAATGAATATAGATGTGTATATTGTTATTTTAAATTATAGAATTTGTTTTGATATTTATTACTGATATATGATATTAAATAGCTCTGATTGTTATTTTTTAAAAGAAAAATGAATAATTCTTCCAAATTAGATCATAGGACATCATATAATATGAGTTGCTCTCTCATACAGAAGTAGAGTGTAATTTTCATTTGTCAGCCTAGGATTAGATCCTCACCTTTAGTCCATGAGGTCCACTTAGATTAGTAAATTCATAGTTGTTAATAAGGATCCTTCGATCAACAACACTAGGCTTGTAGCTAAAGTCATGGAGATAAAAAAAAAAAAAGAGAGTATATTTTCCTCTATAAATCTCCAAAGTATGATGAGATGCTCAGAAGCAATTTCAAAGCTCAGATCGACCACTACCTGTGGAAGATGATTTCCTCTAAAATGTTCAACTTTAATTTTGAAGATCAGGTAATCCTTTATAGCTGAGCTCATACAAGAAGAATAATGAGATGAGTGGGGCTAGTGATTAAAATTACTGTACCGTTTCTATATCTTTTTATTGAATTATAATGCATTTGTATATGTAATAGCTTTGAAGTGCAGTGAAATGAATGAATTTCTCTTAATTGCCTCTTAGTACTTTCCTTCTGCATTTGTCTTTTATAAATGTGAAATTTTTCTGAGTTAGAAAGTGGCTTTGCATCTATAGGACTTAGATACTTCATAAATATAGCAGTACTCACTCCAAAAATATCCAAAAACTTGCATTCTTACCATGTGAATTTACTTGACTCTTCTTGATGGTGATTGCTGATGACCTTTAATTTAGTTTTATTATTTGGGGAACTCCAATGGTTTCTTTGGGTGTGTTTAGATAATAATGTAGAATCCTAGACAAAATAATTTTTCTTCCTAGGTCTTCATCTCATAAGGGAAAATTCTATAAGATGGTAGTGAGGTCTGCAATGTTTTATGGTGCCGAATGTTGGCCATTAAAAGAGAAGCATAATACTAAGTTAAGTGTGGCAGAGATGAGGATGCTCAGGTGGATGAGTGGCTTTACTCTTAGAGATAGGATACAAAATGAGCATATACGTGAAAAGGTTGGAGTAGCTCCAACAGAAGATAAGATTAGAGAGAGTCGCCTTAGATGGTTTGGTCACTTAAAACGACTGCCTTCCGATGACCCGGTTAGGAGAGTAGAGGTGTTAGATTTAACTTATGTTAAGAAAGATAGAGGTAGACCTAAAAAGACTTGGTTAGAAAATATTAGGAATGAAATTTCTTTATTAGATTTAAACGAGAATTTGATTTTTAATATGACACAATGGGGAAAAAGGAATCATGTATCCGACCCCACGTAGTGGGATAAAGGCTTGTTGTTGTTGTTGTCTTCATCTCATAAACATCCAATCTCTATAAACTTGTTGATCAATTAATGTCATTTACACAATGGATACTTGGCATTATATGGCGAGAAATCTAAATTATGGCTCATCCACTAATAAAAAAAACTTTGAATGCTACCCTAGGTGGGTCACGCCTTACATCAAACTCGTCGAGCTCTAATCATGTAAACTCGTTGATTAGAAGGGACTCATGTGCTACTCATCGTGGATCTTATCATGAAGGGCGGAGTCTTCTTCTAGGGCTAATAACCCTTATATTACTCACAATCACCTTGGATTGAACTCTCCATATGCTAGACTTTCCAATCTTTATAGGGTAAACATCAAGACTTGCTAGCTTGGTGGAAACTTATGCACTACTTGTGGGAAAATAATCTACATTATTTAAAATTTTATTTTCATAATTAAATACTAAATTGATAATAACATACTATATAAAAAGACATAAATAATATTATACAACGGATTTGAAAATAAAATAAGATTTTGAAATTCTATTTTTTTAGCCAAATCTGCCATAATGAATATCATATTATCTCAAAAGATAAAAATGATATTCTGCAATGGAATTAAAAAATGTCCATATTCTTAGAGTTTTTCTCTACCTTAGGTGATTGAAATAGGTTTTATTTTATTCTAGATGCATGTTCTCCATAAAGATAAGTCCTTGTAGTTACTTACATATAGAGTAGGGAGCACTAAGATTTTGAAATGCTCATATGTTTTCCAAACTATTTATGTTGGGCTATATATTTTTAAATTGAAGTTTATTATTCGAGTTGATATTTTATTAAAAATTTTCGGCTTTCATTTCTCAATCATAAGATTAAAAAAAAGCTCGACAAATGAGGGATTATGAAGAAAATCATCCTCAAAACCTAAAATTAAGATAAACACTATAAGTTAGTATTTTAAATCTAGTCTAATGAAATGTGGTGGTATAGTGAGACTTATATCTTTGACTCCATAAATAGTTTAGGAAGGTCTATCTCTTACAGACTTATAATCTTGCCTATAGTGGTATGCTAGCTAGACCAACCTAATCAATTTAAAATTATGACATCCATTCTTATGAAAATATAGGATAGGGTTTTTGGGAAAATAAGACCACAAAGAAGATTTCGGGAAAACTCCTACTTTTGTGCTCATTACTGCCTAGAGAATATAATACAATATCAAGAGATAAATATAACATTCCATAATGATTTTAAAGATAAAAAATAGGGTTTTTAAAATTTACTATTCTCATAGCCAAACTTAACAAATAGATTAACATATTGCCTTAGAAGACAAGCATGATATTCTACAATGATGTTCAAAATAAGAACATGTCTTAATTTTTTTACTATTTTTATAATCAAATAATACAAGAGAATAAGATAATGGTATTCAATAATAGAAATAAAGTTTTATAAAATAGTCTACATCCTAAAAGGTTTTTTCTTGCCTCAAGAAACTAAGATAAGATTTATTTTTTTACTAGGATTATAAGTTCCCCATAAATGAAAGCTTTCATGATTAATTACATCTCAAGAGAGAAGACTCTTAAGAATGCTCTCAATTTAAATAGAGGTTGAACATTTCTGGATTTCAAAGATTTAGAAGATTGAAATATGTCTATTGGGACTAGTTCAAGATTGAAAAGTTCTTTCGAGAGATAAAAGGATGTGAGGTATTGAACACTACGATTTTGAGAAGCTCAGAGTGCTCGAGTTTATCCTATGTGGGCCTTTGTTAGGGGTGTCAATATTTGACACAACCCGAAAACCCGACTCGAACCCAACCCGAAAATTTCGGGTTAGGGTAAACCCAAACCCGAAACGGGTCGGGTTCGGGTTCAATATTTTGACCCGTTTCAAAAATCGGGTCGGGTTAAACCTTTGACCCGAAATTGACCCAAAACTGATCGTTTTTTACCCGAAAACCCGATTTTTACCCGGCAACCCGAGATTGACCCGTTTTTGACCTGAAAACTAGCCATTTTTTTTGTTGGAAACGGGTCATCCGGGTCATGTCGGGTTGACCCGAACCCTAAGCGGGTCTGGTTCGGGTCCGAAAAATCGACCCGTTTTCAAAAACGGGTTGGTTCGGGTTGAACCGAGTAGTGTCGGGTCAGTTTCGGGTTCGACCCGAACCCGACCCGTGACCCGAAATTGACACCCCTAGCCTTTGTTATTAGATAATGAGATGAAGTTTTATGTTTGAGCAAAAAATTTATTAGAAAGTTATGATTTTGTTTCTCGAAGGCGAGGACTTATAATTTAAAGTCTTGCTCATACTTAACTTTAAGCTGAACTACTACAAAGTAGTAATTCGAAGATAATCTAAAGAGATACAAGGATTTGTGAGATGAGACTTATATCTTCAAACCCTGATAGAATTCAAAAGAAAACATAATGCTTTTAGTCTTACATCTAGTTGAGTAGAATGTTAGCTATGAAAATGCTTATGGCATACTCAAAGAGGAGGGGAGGGGGATGAATTGTTCTTTTAAAAAAAAAAAAAACTTTTGCTTAAGATCAAAATGTGATATGCAGAAGCATTTAAAAGAATAAAATATTCAAACCTAAACAAAAATTAAATTACATATTTTTTTGCTTTTAAGATTTTCATAAAAAAAATATAATTTTGTTTTTCTTCTTTTATTTCAAAACAAAAAATTTTATCACCCTAAAATCTTTCACAATAATAACCTAAAATAAACTAGAGTGCAAAAAAGTAAATTACAAGAAAATAAAGGGCACGTAAACCAAATTTATAATGTTTTAGTCAAAATCGATCAATATCCACTACAGGAAAAATGTCGATATCAGGCAGATTTTCCGGCGAGAAAAAATCCGTCATAATTTTCGGTGAATTTTCCGGCGTATTACTATCGGATTTTTTGGTGGAATTTATAACAGATTTTCCAACGAATTTTCCTGCAAAATTTTTGAAGGAATTTTAAATTTCCTGGAAAATGATTATTATAAATATTTAAAAATATTCATTAATAAAATTTTTTATATTAAATCAATTTAAAGATTTTAAAAATTTATTGTTAACTTAAATTTAATAATTATTTTAATCTAAATTAATTTAAATATATTAATTATTTTAAATAAAATATAAATTAAATTAAAATATCTCGAATTTTATAAATTAATTTTATTATTTTATATTTTATTAAGTTTATATTTTATTATGCTTATTATTTAAATATCTTAATTATCTTAAATTAAATATGCAACATTATAATATAAATAAAAAAAACACAAGCAATAAAATAGTTTTGTAGCAATGGATAAGTGGTACGTGGGTGTGCACGCGCGTAGGGGGTGAGGCTTCGAATCCTGTCAGGTGCAGGCGTGGCGGGCGGGTCGGCACTAAGTCTCGCGGGCGTGAGCTAGGTTGGGTAAGTTGGCGGGCGGGTCGTCACTGGGTCTCGCGGGCGTGAGCTAGGCTGGACGAGTTGGTGGGCGGGTCGACACCGGGTCTCGCGGGCATGAGCTAGGTTGGGCGAGTTGGCGGGCGGGTCTATGCGGGTCCTTGCAGAGGTGAGCTAGGTAGGGCCAAGTTAACAGAGTGGGTCGCGTGCCTGTTGTGTGGGCAACGGGGGGCTCAATTGGTTTGTTTTCATTTTTTAATTTTTTTGGCGGTGTATATCCGCCGGATAAAGTTCCGACGTATTTTTCGCTGGTGGATTATTTTTCATCGTTAACATTTTTCTGATGTGTGTTTTATCGTTGAAAAAAATTCATCGGAAATTCGCCTGAAATGCGAATTTTCGACGGATTTGAGGCATTTTCCAACGAATTTTGTCCGCCTATAGTGATCTACTCCCCGAATGTCCACCTTTTTTGGTATTGAGCTAAAGTGGCTCTCTTTTGGTCACAGATAAGCAAAGAAACCCTTCTTCCCTACTAGATGAAGAATGACCTTTACATACTCTGAAGAATTTTCCTCCCGGCTAGATAGAGATGCCATCCCTCTTTTAGTTCCTTACTCTAGCAGAGTTGTCAATCCCTCCTTTCGCTTCCAAGCCCAAAGAATATGTTGTCCCTCCTTTAGCTCCTCGCTCCAGTGATGATACTAATCCCTCCTTTCGCATCCCTACCTGAGAGAGATTATGATCCCTCCTTTCACCTCTTTTCCTGGTGGAAGATGCTTATCCTTAATATCCTCGGCTAGCAAGTTTTTCACCCCAAAGACTTTTCTTCCTAGGGCTCCTCTCCAAGAGCTCGACCAAAACATAATAAGAGGACCTAAGGTACATGCCAGCCAAAGCAACTCTGTGAATCTCCTCACAACCCTAAACTCCCTCTCTCAACCTCACCCCCCCTCTCTCTCTCCCTTATTAAGTGAGCATCCTCCAGAGCTCTCTTTTCAATGAAAATTTCTTTGACTACTCAACCTCTGATCGTATAATTTGATTCATAGATCATATAGTATGATTAGTTTAATTCTATTGAAGATTGTTCTGCACGATGCACAATCATCCAATATGATTAATTATATTGAATCACATATCATCTTTGATTAAATAAGGTTCCTTTATTGAGCTCTAAGGTGAATCAGACAATATGATATTTAAATCATACAATATGATTATTAATAATGATTAGATCAAGATTCAATTCTTGAATCTATGGGATTAAATTAGATAATTTTAATTAATATCCGTACGGTACAAACTTGGTCATACATTAAAATCAATTCACATTTTAAAATCTAAATTTGCTTAATTTAGGTGACATATATTCAATGGTGAGGTTTTATAAAAATAGTTGATCATCATGTACGATTTAAGGTCGTACAATATGATTAGTTATAGCCCAATTCTAATTAATCTCATTTATTAAACATTTAAATTAATTTTTATTTGAACAAATTGCACCGTATGATTAATAAAAAAAATTCAAATATTCAATTTTACTCCCCTTTGTGTGTGTGTGTGTGTGGGTGCACAGTTGTTTAGCCAACATTTAACTAATATAGAAAATAACTCAAAAAATGGAAAGTAAAGACTTTATCAAATATAGACTGACTTATATACTAACACTATAATATTTTTAGTTTTGATTATCCCGAAGAGTCATTGGTTCAACTAGTTGACCATATATATCAGAAAGCATGATCAGTAATAATTGATCATCCCGAGTAATTAATTTGACAAATATTAGTCTCTAACTGTCAGATCCTAACTATATTATACAATATGATATGCATATAATAAAATTTAATCTTCAGCGAGTTTTAAGGCAGTGTATGAAATGATCAGGGACAGTTTCATATGTACAAGTACATGAAAACTTTGATAACAAAAAATAATAAATAAACAAAACCAATATTTAAGACCTGATAATATGAAAATTAAAACACGACACAAATACAAACATAAAACACAAACAATTATTTTAACATCCATGACCCCAAATTCCTAAGCACCTATATCAATAACACCGAGTCAAAAATAATTGATTTTTCAGTGTCTAGATGTTGTAATCCTACATCTCCCTTTGCCACGTGATCCCTAAAGAAGTGATATCTAATATCAACATATTTGGTGCAAGAATGTTGGATAGGACTTTTACTAATGAAGATCGCACTAGTGTTATCAAACATAAAAGTGATGATTTTTATGAGTAGTAAAAAATCATCAAATTATTGCTTCAACCAAAAGATTTGGGTAACACAACTTCCTACAACTACATATTCAACTTCCTACAACTACAATTAGGAATAGAATCTTGCTTTTTATTGGACCACGAAACTTGAGAATGTCCTATGAATTGACATGTTCATGAGGTGATTTTCCTATCTACTTCACATCCAATAAAATCTGAATTTGAGTATCCAATGAGGTCAAAGGTTAAACTATTCCTAGGATACTAGATTCTAAAATTTGAGTGCTTATTAGATACCTTAAGAATCTTTAGACATCAATCATATGCGATTCCATATGATCAGCTTGAAATGTAGTTTATAGAAAAATACTAAATATACTATCAGGCCTACTAACAGACAAGTAAAGTAATGAACTTATAATTCCTCTAAATTTCTTCTGATCAATTTATTTATCATTCAAATCATTATCTAACAGTGTAGCCGGTCTCATTGGTGTATTCATATTTTTACAACCTTCCATATCAAATTTCTTTAATGCACTTAACAAGTTTCCGTCCTCTCATTTCTTAATATTAAAACAACAAAAATATATTAACTCACACATCATATTCATTTCAAATTCACTACTCATTATGAAAGAAAATTCTTTGCATAAATCATCAGTGGAACAAAAAAGAATATTATCCATATAAATTTGAATAATCAATATATCATCTCTAATTCTTTTAATAAATATGGTTGTATCTATAGTCCCCTTAATAAAGGGTTTTCTAAACAAAAATTTGCTAAGTCTATCATACCATGCCCTAGGTGCTTATTTAAGCCCATAGAATGCTTTCTTAAGTTAATATATACAATTTGAAAATGTTGAGTTCTAAAATGTTGAGTTCTCAAAACCTGAGGGTTATTGTATATATATATATTTAATCACTCCATTTAAAAATGCACTTTTTTAACATGCATTTGATAGAAATTGCATCCCTTAAATCAAATGCTAATAATTCCATGATGGTTTCTAATCTAATTATTGGGGCAAAGGTCTCATTAAAATCTTTTAATTCTATTTGGTTATAATCCTTATCTACCAATCTTGCTTTATTCCTAACAACTGATATGGAGTCATTTAATTTATTTTTAAAAATCTATATTTAGTTCTAAAAACACTCTAATCAGTGGGTCTACTTACTAATTTCCATACACCATTCATAACAAATTGATTTAGTTCTTTTTACATAGCTATAATCCAAAATTCATCTTCTATTGCCAAATCTACACTTGTGGGTTCTAACATAGAGACGAAAGATGCGTGGCTAACTTATTTTCAAAGATCATACCTAGTGCTTACTCCTATGAATGAGTCTCTTAAGATAAGTCCTCTAGGTTGATTAGATGAATATCTGTATTCCCTAAGCAATGGATCCCAAGTTTCTTCTCTATCATTTAATTTAATATAGTCAACTCTACATGTTATCTTTTCTTCTTCATCAACAATCATTCTAGTTTCAGAAACTCTATTTGATTCATCAAATATAACATGAGTGGACTCCTCAACAACTAAGGTTCTCTTATTAAATATTCTATATACTTTACATATAAAGGAATATAATAGAAATACCGCTTCATCTACCTTAGCATCAAATTTCCCCATGAATTTTTTCATTGTTTAAGATGAAAAATTTACATCTAAGGACAAGCAGATGAAACAAGTTTGGTGTTCTACCCTTAAGTAATTTATACAGTGTTTTTTAAGGCTTATATTTTATGTTTACTCGATTAAGAATATAATAAGTAGTATTTACACTTTGTGCTAAAAAAATACTTGGGTTGAGTTTACTCACTAAGAATTGCCTTAACAACCTTTACTAATGTTCTATTCTTTTGTTTGGCTACTCCATTTTGTTTGGAGGTTCTAGGGGATGAAAAATTATCCTCTATATTAGACTCTTGACATACAAATTGAAAATTTTCATTCTCAAATTCACCTCTGTGGTCGCTATGGATTGTCAAAATTAGATATCCTATTTTTCTTTGAATTTAAATTAAGTTCTAAATTCTTCAAATGATTCCCCTTTATTTCTCAAGAATTTAACCCATGTTTATCTAGAATAATCATCAAGAATCACAAATTTAAATGATTTCCCATGTAGATTTATTGTTCTAATAGGTCTAAATAAATCTATGTGAAAATACTTTTAAATGTCTAGTGGTTACGACATCCTTAATGGAATGGAATGATGATTTGATTTGCTTTCCTTATTGACAGGCATCATAAAGATATTTTTTTAAAAAAATTCTAACTTAGAAATTCCTCTAACAAATTATAACTTAGCGATTTTCCTAAGAGTTCTCATGCTTGCTTGGCATAGTCTCCTATGCCACAACCATGATTCATCAATAGTTGACTTTAAGCAACAAATGTCACTTGACTTATCAATCCTGTTTAAATAAATCATGTAAATATGGTTAATTCTTAATCTTTCAAAAATAGTTTTTCCATTTAATATTAGTAAGCATTTTGTAAAAAGAAATTTTATATTGAATCCTTTATCACATAGCTAGTTGATACTTAAAAGATTGCGTTTTAATTCTTCTACTAACAAAATATTTTTAATAAATTTTTTTTCAACTTTTCCTATAGTAAATGTACCCACTACCTTCTGGTAGTGTTATCTTCAAGTGTTACCTTTTCTCTGCTAATGACTTTTAATGTGATGAATTATTTCATCTCTATTCATGTGTCATGAACATGTGCCGTCCAAGTATCACATGCTCTCACATGAGATTTTGTTAGAGCACACCTACAAATTCAATCACAGTTTAATTTTCAAAACCCAAGTGGGGTTGGGTCATACTTTATGTTGTAATGAATGTATGATATGTTGTGTAAATGATATATTGAGCCTACGTACTAAATGTGTTCTATATTGTATTAAGTGTATGCAATATGTCCTACTATGCCACAAGACACCGGAAGGCTGCTGAAAATTCCAGTGGTGAGGACTTGAATTGGACCAAATAACAGGGGACTTGGACTTTATTTGGACTTTGATTTGAACATCAAAATGACTTGAATTCTAATTTGAATAAATAAGCCAAAGACTTAAATAAAACTTGAGCATACAAAATTTGAACTTGGAAATAAAAAAATGATGAGCAAAGGCTTGTTAACTCGGACTCGAATGAACAAGCTATAGAAAACTAAACTCATGATGGTATGGAACTTGAACCTGATCTGAACCACAAGGAACTTAACTTAAACCAAATGATGATACAAATTGAACCATATAAAGAGCGACATGGCATTAAAAATGAGGTTGTGATTTGTAAAATAATAAGCTCCAACTTAAATACTACTGAAAATGTATAAGGTTGAGGATGGAAAAGAGATTTACAAACACTACTTACTTACAATTGGCAGTGAATTTACAAACAATATAATTAGATTTCATGACATAATATGATGCTTTTAATGGATAACATGGCTTGCTTGCAACAATAAACAATGACTTAACTTCAAGAAAACACATATTCCTCCTAGTGTATCAAGAAATGATATTGCAGAATATTTCACAGATATTGCCGTTATCCTACGAACATATCTAAGGAGACAACAACAACACCCTGTAATCAATATCAAAGTGCAGTGCACATACAACATATCTTCCACACCCAGTGGCAATATAACTGCAATGAATGTGTTAACTGACTAGACAAAGCTCTTGATGAATATGATGATTCACTACAGGAATGGTACAAGTAATATAGAACTTGTATTGTTCATGACAATTCAATCTACCCAAGCCTCAAGCGTGGCTAGTCCCTGAGCTAGGATGCTATCACATGATGAGCCTAGTGAGAGTGAGAACAACCATTTTCATGGTGCCATCTTTTTTTGTGGGCTAGGGTTTCCTTCATAGCAGAATTATTCCATCCTCAAAAGTAAGGTCTCCTTCACAGCGAGAACAACAATTTTCTTGGTGTAACCTTTTTTTATGGGCCTAGGGTCTCCTCAAACTTGCCACTACTCCATTTCGAACAGTAGGTTCTAGGGAACCCACAATCTTGGTTGAAAACACATCAACTGACTTTTTTATACTTATTATAGAAGTCGTATATGAGGGGAGTCACATCCCTATCATCTCAGGGAATCTATATAAGAGCTGATGCTACAATAAAATAGTGCAATAAATTTACATTTATTTTCATTTAACTAGTTTGTATCTATATTAAATGCCATTATTAATTCACTTTCTCTTTTCACCACTAACCCTCTAAATCTTCATGTGAATCATGGACCTAAATTTGTACTAATATATGTTTTCTTAAGTATTTAGCACATATTTGATATGTTCTAATAGGTGAACATGCACCTTACTGACCTCAATAATGTAGCCTATCCTAGGGGTTATTAACCCCATGTTGGCGAGGTAGCCAGAAAGGATTTGCCTCCTTAGGGAAGGTTAAGGGTTCACACAGATCACTTAGATTTTGACTCACCCTTGAATATGAGCATAATCTCAAAGCTACTTATGACAAACCCTAACATAGTTTCATCAATGAAACCCATCATTTAAGCTAGAGTGAAGGACCTTATCAATAGGATTTGTACTTTCCTCTCCACACTCATCTAACTATAGAGTCTACTACCCTCGCAACTTGAGTATACTCGTCTCCCACATTAAAGCGGTCTACAAACCCCCTCCAAAAGGTCCCCAATGCCTTCCAAGGACTCATTAGCAACAATCTTCTCTTTAGCCCTCATTATTGAATTTACCTATACCCACTCGTCCATGGGTATTAGACATAAGAGAACTTCCCCGAGGTTGAAGAGTTGAATTAAAAGATATAACAATTTATAAGACCTATTAGGGCTTGGCACATGTCTAGAGAAGTCTATATGAGGGGCTATTTATTATTATACTTTTAATTCTTTTTTTATTTGGCCGTTACTGCAGTCCTCAAATCCCTATAAATAAAGGGTAAAGAGATAAATTTTAGAAATTCTAGCACTTTCTAAAGAGACAATTGACATAGTGACATGCCTTTTACAAATTTTTATTATTTTGTTTCCATAGTCACCACAGGTTTTCAGGCCCATGCCTTCTAATTTTGTCAACTAGTATGGTTAGGTGTCACCCATAGACCTATTTGGATTCAACATATAAACTAAATAATTTTAATATTTATGATTGTCCAAATTTTAGGAAGGATAAAACTTCTAATATACATGGTTGCATTAGAATTTAAGGATCAAATTTTCTTAGTAAACACAGTTACAATAAAATTTCTTCAAATTAAGATACAGGGATGGTACTAAGGGTCTGTTTGATATACCTTTCTCGTTGCTTTGATTTTCAGAAAGCAATCAAAATTTTATTTAGGCTTCGTTTGGGATGTCTTTCATACTTGTTAAAGCAGCTTTCCAGTATAAAATTTTAAATTTTTGTACTAAAAAGCTGCTTTAAAAAGCAATAAGAAATCCATCCCAAATGAAGCCTTTGTTATTATTTTTTTGCTACTTTCTTACTGTTTCATAGAAATTTCTATAGTGAAAAACTATTTTTTGCAAGCAGAGTAGCTAAATTATTTTCCCCATAACAATTTCAAACCAACTTTACAAAACATTGTAACTGTCCTAAATGAAAAGCTACTAAATTGTGGAAAGTCGCTAGTAAGGTCGGATGTTATTGATTGATGTATTTGGATCCAACATATATACCAAATAAATTTAATTATTATGATTGCCCAAATTTTAGGAAGGACAAAATTTCTATAATATACATGATTGTACTAAAATTTAAGGACAAATTATCTTAATAAACATATATACAAAAAGAAAAAATCTTAAATCAAGAAGCATGGGTGGTATTAAGGGTTTGCTTGGAATAATTTTCTCGTTACTTTAATTTTTAGACAATAATAATATGTTTGTTTACCTATTGCTTTCTTATTACTTTCTCACAATTTTTTTTTCCAGAAAAAACTTTTTTTTTTTTTTATGGAAAGCTACTTTTTCCAACCGAAGTAGCTAAATCAATTTTCCTATAATAATTTCAAACCAACTTTATAAAACATTATAACTATCTCAAAGGGAGAGCTACAAAATTGGGAAAAGCTGCTAGTAAGGTTGGGAGTCCCCATGGACCTATTTGGATCAAACATATATAATAAACAAATTTAGTATTTATGATTGCCCAAATTTTATGAAGGACAAAACTTCTATAATGTACATGGTTGTATTAGAATTTATGGATCAAATTTTCTTAATAAACATAATTCCAATTTCTCAAAACAAGAAGCACGAGTGGCACTAAGGGTTTATTTGTGATAATTTTCTCACCGTTTTAATTTTTAGAAAACAATCATAATTTTATTTAGCTATTAGTTTCTTACTATTTTCTCATAATTTTTTAAAAATTTTTGTGGTGAAAAGCTATTTCTTGCAACTAAAGCAGATAGCTGTTTTCCCTATAGTAATTTCAAACCAACTTTATAAAACATTGTAATCATCTTAAATAGACTATAAGATTTTAAAAGGGGGTGAAAAATTAATTTAAAATTTAGGAGAGAAATTTTTTAGTAATATGTATAATTACAAGAGAATTTAATGAGAATTTTTTAATAAATTATATATTATTATATATAATTATTTAAATTATAAAAGGGAGCAAATGTCAACGTTGAGACTACTGTGGACACTATAAATATATCCTTCTTTAAAAAATTGAACAACTGTTTTCTCAAAACTAATTCACATTAGCAATTTCGGTTGAAGAAAATAGATTCTTATCATACAATTGTTTAGAAAAAAAAAATCATGATTGTAATCTAAAGAATAAAAAATTATCTCAAACATAACATAAATCCATCACTATTGATACTTGATTTCAACCATTTTATTAGGGCTGCAAACGAACCAAATGTTCGACGAGCTACTCGTTGCTCGGTTTGATTAAAGCTTGTTTGTGATCATTTAACTAACTAAACAAACAAACTTGAACAATATTTTTAATACTCGATCCATAAATAAATAAGCTTGAACATTAATATGTTCAGTTCATTTATGTTCACGAACAACATCATTTGAAGCTCATGAATGAGCTCAATAAAAGCTCTATTCGTGTTTGATTTATAACTCATGAATAAGCTCGATAAATAATTCATATAGACTAATCATATTTTCATTTTAAATAAACAATTGCTTTTATGATAAATTTAATTTCATTTTATTTTACACCTTCAATAGAATGAATTTATTCACGAATAAGAGACATTTCACATTTATCAATGTTTGCTAGATTGTTTGTTTAAGATGTTCATGAACAAATATAAGATGAATCATAAATCGTTTGTTCGTGAACGAGCTCATTTGGTAGCTCAAAAATACTAGTTATGTATATATTCAAGGTCTTTCTCATTTGATAGTTCAAGAAAACTCATTAGATTTGTTCATGAACCTTGTTTGATAGTGTAAAAAAATTTGCTAAATATGTTCACGAACATAGTTCATTAAATCTTGTTTGTTTAAAGCTCGATAAGCACTAAACTAACCGAACATGAATCAAACATGAACACCATTAATTTAAACGAATCAAACATGAACACAAATAATAAAGCTCGAATCAAACATGAATAAATTAATAATAAACGAACTCAAACATACACACTCACATAATCAACTCGAATCGGTTCGTTTGCAGCCCTACATTTTATATTCTTTCTATAAATTTTCTCCTAAGTTTGGGATTTACAGTAACGTGCAACTTTTCCATGGGACACAACTCTCCTTGGCCTATTGGTTGAGAGCTTAGGCTTCCAACTAAAAGGTCCAGGGTTCGAGTCTATGTGTATGCGTTGTGTGTGTGAGTTTGCCTGTAATGACCTAAATGTCCCAAAAAAAAACTTTTCCATGGGGCCCAAGAGAACCGATGCCTATATATCGCGTCCTGTATTGAAAATTATTTTTTTTGGAAAATATTTTTTCTAATGTGGAAGGATCTATAATAAGGTCAAAGCCAGAGTCAACCTGATCCTTTCCAGGCCCAGGAACCGAAAAATATGGTGGATTCTATTTACAGCCTGTATCCAATATAGGATCACTCTTTTACCGCCACATATCACTGCGCACCCCGCCTCTCTTTTTCCTTCCCTCCGCCTAATTTCCTCTGCTGCTACACAATACTCACAAGTCAGTAAACTCGTCGGAGCTCTGATGGGCGACCTTCGGCTACTGGATCCGCCTGAGAACGGCGACACGGTAATCCCTCCACCGCCGGTATCTGAGATCCTCATTCCCAGTTCCGTGTCCAAGCGGCAGCGCCGCCCAAGTGTCCGCCTCGGGGAAATCGGAGACCAGCCTGCTCACGATCCCTCTCACCGCCGCTCCAAGTTCTCCAAACTTCTTGCCCCCTCTTCGGCCGGCGTAGCAGCCAAACCCTCAAACAAATCCCGAGTGACCGCCGTCACTACGAGGCGTGTCCGCACGAACTGGCCCTCGCGGCTCGATGACGGATTCGATGCTGCCATTGAATTGAAATCGAGCGGTGGGGAGGATTCTAGAGATGACGAGTTCGTCGAGGAGTCCGAGAGCCCCTCCAATAGGAACGACCGTCGGGCTTCTGCTAGGGTTAGGGTTTCCGACGGAGGGGACGAGCCCTCGGAAGAGGGTTTCAAGGGGTGGTCGGGCGGCGTCCGGCCGTGGCTTGAGGGGATAGGGCTTGGGCGGTACGCACCGGTTTACGAGATACACGAAGTGGACGATGAGGTGCTACCGCTGCTGACGCTGGAGGATCTCAAGGACATGGGGATCAATGCAGTCGGGTCCAGAAGGAAGATGTACTGTGCGATCCAGAAACTCAGAAAGAGCAGTGACTTGTGAAAAATGATTTCTTGAAGAAGAAAGTGAAGAGCTGCACCGCCTTGGTTTGTTTGATGCTCTCGAACTTTTAATGTTTGGTTTTGTACCTTTTTCTCACCAAGTGGTCTTCTCACATCTAAATGTAGTATGGACAAATGTATTAGTTTAAGATCAATATCAAATATAGTCGTTATGGTATGTGATTCTGGTAGTCTGTTTTGTCAAGCAGCTCTTGTAATGTCTATCTATTTATTTTCATGCTTATCTTTTTAACTTAAAATTTTTTCAACTCACCTTTCTCGGGTACAAGCTATCAACTTCACTTTAAACCACGTTTCTGCAGCAATGGTTCAACCGTTCAAGATGTTTAATAATAGTTTGTATATTTATCTTTGTTATGTGGTCACTTCTATGATTCTCTTACAGAAGGGACTTGTTAGTAAATTGCATGGGTGTAGTAAAATTATAATTTTGTTCACTTGTGTAATATGATAGATAAAGCTAGGAAGCTGGACCATTTGTTTAGTGGGATTTGGAGACCGCATTTCAATTGTAATCTTTGTATTCAAGATATCTATAAGCATAATTGACCGACATTTTAATAATTAGCGGTGGGTTGACCTTTTAAGAAACTTCTTTGAGAGGGCATGAATGAAGTGTGATAAGGTGTACGAAACCAATTAAAGAAGTAGCAGTTATCAGAGTTAAAGCAATAATTGATTGATTTAGTATGGAGTTCCAAAAAGGAAACAATAATGACTTTGAGGATTTGTTGCAAAAAAAAAGTTACAGGTTATGTATTTCATAGGATAATGTGTTTATGATGTTATGCATCATTCTTGATTTTTTACGCCCGAGTCAAAGGCAAAACTTTTTATTATGTTTGAAAAATGGTGGCAAAATGAGGCATGTCTTGGGTCCCTAATTTAGGAATGCTTCCACCAAATCTACTAGAGGGAAGTGGGAACATGGAAGGGAGCACTGAAATGCTTTTTTTTTAGCTTATAGGTGGATTTAATGGAGCTAAGCATCTACATTTCCACTTTCCAATGTAGGCATGAAAGGTAGATGACAAAATAAGATAGCAGCTGCCAAAAAAACATTTTTTATACAAATTGATAAAGTTATTAGATGCCTTAACTAGTATGGTTGCAATGACACCATTGAATATACTTGTGCGATCTTTAAGGGATCAATTGGTGAGGCAATATTAGCTTCGGATAAAATGAAGTAAAGCAAGAAGAGCAACAAAATGGTTTTGCAATCAATCTTTTCCAATATAATAATTTGTAGAATGCCTTTACTAGATCATACGAGCACTGAATATGACAGAGTTTATTTAGTGTAAATCAATTAGATGACCTTTACTTTGATAATGAGTTAGTTTCTAATGGTGAAGGAGTTTGAGGTGGAAGGGCTTCATTAAATTTGTCACTTTAAATACTGCCACTAAGTTATTTGGATGATAGAGTATTCATGTTTATTTTGAAAACAAAAATTTACAATTGAGAATGTATAACATTTTCTTTTACTTTTTATGTCTAATTTTAGATGCGATACTATATGGTTTTTTTTGATATGATACTACTATACTAGATAGTTTTTGTTGATAAGAAGCTTAGTTTAGGAGGAAAGTAATACTGAAGTAAGTGCTTTTAGTTGTGTTATGCACTGATTGGTGTATATCAAAGAGGATGCATAAAGTCACCCTACTGAATAATAGTGTTTGATTGTGTGAGCCTTTGTAGGGAGGATATCATAGGGACATAAACTTCAAGAGGAAAACTGAGGCCTTATGTACATCCTATTGTGTTTCTTATTGGGTTATATGTTAAATGTAAACTTTAATTGAAGTTGCTTTGTACTTTAACCTTTTAAAGCACTGGAGACAACTAATGTATTGATATGATGCTTATCAATTTTTAAAGCTTGGCTTCTTTAAATATCCACAATTTAATATTATTATTTTTTCGAACTATTTCGTCTTTTGGCCTTGCAAAACACATATAAAGCGATTTGACCAAAATGTAAAATAACCTTTAGGTAGCTCATTTGCTCAATTGGGCATACCACTAAATAAATAATAACTTAATAAATTTTACTCGACTTATTTACCATCCTCTCATATGGATTTTCAAATAGTAACCATTGTACTGAATGAAGCTCTATTCATCTTAAATCTTGAGACATGAACACATGGATGTCACTACCTTCGTTCATTATGTTCTAATAAGTGTTTGTATATGTATTTAGGCTTGTTCAGTAATATATTTCTATCTAAAATGTCATGTGAGGAGCTATTCCTTGTGAAATTGTGGTGTAAAGTTGCTTTTGGTTAAATTATTGATTCTTATTAGTGATTAAAATGAGGATAATTATTAATATTCTTATTTTAATCTCCATTTTTTTAATTATATAGATCCAATATATTTGAAATTATAAAAATTTATTTTTTATGTATTACTTTATGTTTTAATAATATTGATTCATAATTATTATACTAGACAACTAAAATTATATATCATATACTCAATTTTTATTCTACTCAATGTGTTTGATGAGGAAGTTCTAAAATTATTTCTGCCCTTTTTACATGCTCATATCTCATCCTCTTACAATTATTTGCTCCCTCATTAAGTATATTATCAATTATAAGATGCAAAGCGTAATCTTTCCTTACTGAAACTATGAAAATAAACTTTCTTCCTCAATCTATAAGACCACATTTATGCATAAAATTTATATCTTCGCATTTCCTTTCTTTAGATCCATATCATGATTGTTCGATAATTTTTTATGCTGGCTATCAACTACCTAACGTAACTTTCCACTTTTTTCATTCAGGGCTTGGGACTTGTTGTGGAGGAATGCAGTGGGCCTGTTGTGCAATAGTAAACTACTCCTCAAACTTAGGAGAAAATTTATAAGATGATTGCAAGACCTACAATACTTTATGGTGTAGGATGTTGGCCATTAAAAGAGAAGCATAACAAGTTATGTGTTGCATAGATGAGGATGCTTAGGTGGATGATTGACTGTACACTTAGAGATAGAATGTGAAATGAGTATATGTGAAAAGGTTGAAGTTGCTCTACTGGCAGATAAGATTAGAGAGAGTCTTCTTAGATGGTTTGGCCACATAAAATGTTGGCTTTCATATAACCTTGTTAGGAAAGTAGATGTATTAAATTCGACCTATGTTAAGGAAGGTAGATGTAGACCTAAAAAGACTTATAAAGTATTAAAAATGATACTTTTTATTAAATTTAAATGGGAATTTGACTCTTAAGATGACATAATGGAGAAAAATGATTCATGTAGCCGACCCCCACATAATAGGATAATGGCTTGTTGTTGTTGTTGCACTTCCTTTTGCTGGATGCTGTCCCCAAGATCTTTTATTGTTTGTTTTATGTCCTTCCCTTTTTTTTTGGTTGAAAATATGGATCTGCTTAAAATTAGAATTACAAAGATTACAACCCTAAAAGTTCTTCCATATTCCCACCCCTTAATTTCTGATGCATGCAAACTAACCTAGCCAATGCACCTTCCCCCATCATTCCCTCCTTTACCATTATTTCCTTTCTAATCTTGTTTCATAGAACGTCCATTCAGAACCAATCTTTTGAATATTCTTTTTCTTAGGTAATTCATGAACCACTCCATGTTTGAAACATCAATCTCTCCATTTCATCATATTGGTGAACTCTCATAATTTTATTCTCCAAAATGAAATCACTTATTAATTTCATTTATGATGGGTTCATATTATGATAACAAATATTATAATAATCATTACAATTATGATAGAAATGAGAATTATTCATGTAAATATTATGGTCCTTATTATGAATATTTTGATGATCACAATTATTATTGATGTGAAATATCACACTCTTCATATTCTTATCATAATGCCTGTTACATAATGCAAATAGTTTGAGGTTGGTAGAGACCTTTAGGGTATGTGATTAACAATGATCACACACTTGTAGACACACATGCAAATAAAAGATGATTTTGTGTTGAGAAATTTTTATCTTAGAATACACTGAATATTCAAGTTAATAAGCAAGATTATAAGCTTAGGAAAGAAGACTAAGTTAAGTGTTTCCCCAGAGATTTTGAAAATTGAATTAGTTTCAAGAGTTCAAAGTTACTTTGACTTCTCAAGGAGGGGGTATTATAAAGATGTTGATGGATGATAATTTAGTATATTTGGCAATATGAATTGTGGATGGGAGGAAACATTTCATTTTTGATATCTATGTTGAGAAATGTCTTTAGTTAAGAAGTATTTTGGTTGATCTATGGTTTAAGAATAGAGATACATTATCTTTGAGAGTGATGTTGGACTATTTTTCCCTTTATGGGGTAAGAAATGGATGAATAGAACTTTGATCTTTGATATTTGTGATGCATGAGGTTAGTATCTGACTGTTGGATTCCTTTAAGATTGGTGCTAGATGTGATTTTTAGTGGATTGTTTGATCTTAGTTGATGTATTAAGGTTATTGTTTGATTTTTTTTTGGGTCCGTTATGCTTTTTGAGATGATTTGATTGTTGTGATTTAGAGGTAATGTTGTTTCACCCTTATTGCATAAAAATTATTGAAACATTCTTCTAGATGCCCTAGTTTGGTCTACTAGGATTAGTTAGTACTTAGTAATTTTATTTGAACATATCAACTATTCCCTCATTTTATAGTCTCTTGTGAAGTACTCAAGAATAATTCTTCTAAGCAAATCATTGTGCTAGTTAGTGTGCTTTATATTTAGTTTTTAATTATTGAGCTATTTTAATGTGGCATAACCTTCTAAATTTACAATCACTCTTAGGATGTTAATGTGGATATGCTTGCAACTTTTGAGCATCTTCAATGGATGCTTCTACATATATATTTGAGGGGTTTTGCTTTGATTTTTTTGTTTGTTTGTGGGAAGCTTTTTTTTGATGTTGTACTGCAAATGGTTCTTCATTTTTTGTATAAATCCTTTTGTTTAGATTGCTTAATGGGATGATCTTATGAGGTGGATTAGCCATGCCTTAAGCTTGGATTGTTCAGCCTGTCTTATGGTTTATGCTCGATGTGCTATGATGTTAGAAAGCACCACAAAAGTGACCTCTATGAGCTCATTCTCGCATGATTCAAGTTTGTTTTTTACTATATTTAATTAGAGAAAAGATGAATTAAAAGGTTGGTGGTTGGTTTTATGCTTTCATGAGCTCTCTTATAAGCACTCACTATAGACAATGGAGTGGGTTGTCTCCATTTGAGTGCGATAACTTGCAAGTAGCCATGTGAAAATTGCATTTGCAGCATGGTTTAAAAATGCGCAATATGAGGCTTGCCTTTGCGTAAATCCAGTAAAAAACGCCTCGATGCTTACGCCTTGAGTTTTTTTTATGAGGCTTGCGCCTCAACTTGGTTGAGGCCCGCCTTGAGTCCCGCCTCGCCTCACTAGCATGGGGCTTATGCCTCACGCTATATATATTAAAACTTACATAAATCTTGAAGTAAATGCCCGACATTGGACTCTATAGGAGAGGAGGAAGGGGAGAGAGTAGTTCATCATAATGATGATTCAAATGAAAAACCCTTTAGTGATGACAGTGCTGATGACTTATGAGTTCTTATGTGATATGTCATTGCTATTTATTTTTGGAAATTTGAATTATATGTTAATGAAAAGAATACTGGGATTTGGGAAAGATAAAATTTTGAGTTGAACTATATTTCATGTTGTCTTATTATTGGGATATTTTGATTTCACTTCATATCTTATGCTTTTTTATGTTTTATATTATTCACTCATTAGTATATAAAAAATTTATCATTTTATGTTTACGCAATCTTTTGATTTTGAGGCTTACGCCTCAAAACGCCTTGAGGCTTACGCCTTGCCTAACGAATGAAAAACGCCTCAATACCCGAATACGCAATTTTAAACATTGATTTGCAGTAGCTATTGCTAGTTGTTCATCCAATTACTGCAAAGTTGGTGGCTAGTTTTTGCTAGGTGTGGGCCAACTGTGCAGCATTAGTTGGGTCTGTGGCTGACAATCATTGTCTTGGCATGAATTTTATGGCATTTCTTTAGTCTTTGATTGAAATGTACTATTTTTCTTCCTATCTCCTCCCTTGCTTCCAGTTTCATATCTTATCAGTGATTTTATCCCCTTATTACTTCTCACATGCAAAGGATTTATGTGTGAGACAACAATATTGTGTTTCTTCATTTAGGAATCCATATTTAGGGGTAAGTGTGCTCAACCTTGAATTTGAGATATTGTTTCGAATAATCAACTTTGCAGGTTGTTTATCTTCTGGGACGATATCATTTGCTTAGGTATTTGTTCGTTTGATTGAGAAGTCAGATGTGGTTGGCAAACCCTTGCTATTTTTTAAGATCCAGTTGGTGGAAGGATTGTACTTTTTTCTAGCACCCGAGTTAGTTGAGATTTATGAGTTTTGTGGAGTTTCTTTTGGGAAGCCACCTTTTAAGGTTGTTAGGTTTAATATTCTTTTGAAGGTAAGGTTCGGGACTTAAAATTTTAATAAATTTTGAATTATGTTAGCTTATGTTTACCTGCATTGGTAGAGTGCCTTGTCAAAGGAACCAACAATAAATTTTTTTTTTCAGAAGGCAACACGTAAGAATTTTGTCTGTTTTTTTTTCTTTGAAAATAATGGATGGTGTCTTATGAAGAAATGGGTGAGGCTTCTTCAATATGCTAATTTAGAAGATGATGAGAATGATATGGTAGCTTGATTAGGGTACCAATATATGGAATACTTAAGTTTAGACTATTTGTTATTCATCTCTTCATTGATTATAAGTTACTTTTGAAAGCAGACATCTCTTTTAATGTGAAAAAGCTCATCACTTGTTGGTGGCGAAGGAATGATCATTGGTTTTTCGACTTGGGTCACCTTTTTGCTCTAAGATTGAAATGGAAGGGCAAGTTGTTACTTAACCTATAGTTTAGGTGGTTGGGAAGGAGTTTTTTTTTTCCTGATTGGAAAGAAGATAAGAAAATCATCTGATTGTGAGCATTTTCTCTCAGAGAAGTGTGTTTGTGTAGATGAAGAAAACCTTCAAGATCGAGTGGAGATTTTCAAAATTTTTCTTGACGGTAGATGGATATTTGGTAGATGAAAAAAATCATCTGATTGTGAGCATTTTCTCTCAGAGAAGTGTGTTTGTGTAGATGAAGAAAACCTTTTAGACAGCGGAGATTTTTTCAAATTTTTTCTTGATGTTAGATGGATATTTGGTTTATTGTTGGTTTGAAAGGGTTTTTTTTTTTTATTTTTTTATTTTTTTATTTTTGTTTTTATTTATTTTTTTATTATTATTTTTTTATATTTGGTTTATTGTTGGTTTGAAAGGGTTCTTGTTACTGCTCTTTTTTGAGTGAAAGAAGGAAGAGTGCATGATAATTGATATGGTGGCAAGGTTTGAGTTTTTTTTTTGTATTGTTTTATTTGTTATCAATTGTCTTTAGTGATATATGCCGATCTTATCATAGGTTTCTTGTTGGATGAATTGATCTTTGAGTTTGTTAAGTTGAAGAGTAATTGGAGGCAGATGAACAATATGCAAGAGTATTTGAAAGCAAAAACGGTCCTGTGCATAGATTTGACTAACATTGAGGTTAGCTGACACGGGGCAGGAGAGATTTTTTGTTGTGGAAGTTGAGATTGATTGATTTCATGACTTAAAGAGTTCAATTTTAAGTTTTAGTGAGGTGGAAAAAAACTTAAGAAGGCTTTGGCTAATTACCCAAAGCACATGAGGAAGCTCGTCAATTGTCAGGGACAGGCCTTTCACAATATAGAGCCAAAGAACCTCCATTATATAGTTTTTGAGCTGGAAGCCTGGAACTCAAATTATTTGAGATTGAGGCTTCAATGGATATCGCTCTTCTTGCTTCTACTCATGCCATGAAAACATATTTATGATCAATGAAGTATGATCACAAACTTAGCGACAGAGAGGAACCTATTCAAGAAATAGTAATGAAGGAACAGGTGGACAATTACGCCATGCGAGCAAAAGAAGGCTCTCATTGTGGTATTTTATAAAAGAATACGATTGGGTTGTCACAAGATGAGAATTTGTATTGATGATTATGATATTGACTAAGTATTGAATTCTGAGTAGGCCATGGGAGTAAAGGAGGATGCTCACAAAGTGATTAAGTTTACCTCCTCCGAAATATATAAGAAATGTGACCAGGGGTATTTTTAAGTCAGATGATAGTACTATTTATTATGCTCGTCTTTCGCTTCCTATTATGATGTAATCTTGTGGTAGTTTTTACTCTTATATGATTACAATATTGTATTAGTAATGAGTTTTCTAATTCATGTGGGCTCCGAAAATTCGGCCCCGGCCTCCGCTCGCTCTTCTTTTTCGGCGAGGGAGTTTTAACGAACTAAGTTCCGAGGTAAATTTTGGAAGGCAGATGGGTTTGTAGATAAGACACTACCTAGAGATTTCGCCCTCATTTGGTGAGGACTTTATGATCTGAGTTCTGGTTTCCTATAGGCGCAAGCCCCTATAGTTAATTACCCCTCCCGATCACGAGAGAGAACTTTCGATTAAGGCTAGTCGTCAATCAGATACGTAGAGAATACGTGTTATCTGGCATATAGTAGCAGCAATAAGTATTGGTATTGAGGATTGGAAGTTTGAAATTTGAAGGGTTTGGATATTGGGAATTGAAGAATTGATTTGGAAAGTTTGGTATTTAAAATAGAAATTTCACCATTGTGCACTTAAAGCGGATGGTGGGGGAATGGATGATGGACCCGATCAAGATCCCATGGTTCCGTCGTCCCGGGCCATCATGGTCCTTGGTCTACTTAGTCAGAGGAGGTAGTCGACCCAACCTGACAGAAGGATCCTTGTCGGCAGCCATGGGTTGCTTCGTCCAAGGGGACCTTGTAGACCGAGGTTGAATATTTGTCTAAGGGGACAAATTTGAATCCACCTTAGCTTACAGAGGGCTTTGTGCCCTATCGATCATATCCTATTGATTCATATCTCAAGGATTTAACGCCATTAAGGAGCGTATTGGCTCTAGCCATAACCGGTATCTGTGGTGCCATTTGGCGGCAAAACCACTCGGTTCAGAGGGCCCCGGGTCATAACCGTTTACCTGCAGTGCCATTTGGCGGCGAAACTGCCGGTTAGAGGACACGTACCACGTCCTTACTGGCAAAAAGATTGTTTGAGAATGGATCCTAGTGATATTTTCGACTAGGCATTTAGCTCTTTTGTGAGCTGAGGTAAATTTTGATTTGTCTGCCTCGACAAACTGTTGCGGAGGGCGGATGAAATTTGCTTTAAGTGCGTCGATGGATTTTATTTCATTTTTAAATATTTTTGGAATTTTGGAATTTTTGTGGAATTTTGGATTTTCGGGTATTTGAGTGAAGCTTTGGACTTTGGATGTTTGGGAGACATTTGAAAATATTTGGGAACCCCTCCAGTTGAGATCTGCATTCAACACGGCCATCATCGGGGTGTTCGGGGTCATTTCTTTTTATGGATTGAACCTCGTCACTCTGTCGGGCTGTCGACAGAGGATAGGGTTTCGTAGGCTTTGTGCCCTCATCAGTGAATTCTCTTTGTTATAGGCCTTAAAAGCCTAATATGAATGTATTAAGACAAATATATATCGGTCGTAGCAATCGTATATTTGCTTGAGAGTTCGAACCTTGTCGACTCCTATTGACCCGTATAGGAGGATCGGGTTCGAACTAGAATTCACTTGTCAACCCGCGCAGCATCCATAGACGTCACGTGTGTACCAATAACACGCTCGCCGGGGCCCATGCGGGTTGAGAATATATTTCCCCCCTTTAGTGTACCTATGTGTATACAATTTATAATGCACGTGTGGGGGTATTTATTTTAGACTTTGTTGACGCCTTCTGTCTGCTTGTACAATGATTGCAGATCCGGTGGCGTGGCGTAGCAGCTTCTGGATAGAATTGTTCGCTGCTTCGTACAGGTAGACTGTCGTGCACTATTTGTTGATTCTTGTAGGTGGGTCATAGTGCACTAACTAATCTCCTGCCTTGGCTATAAATGCTTGCTCTCTATCACAACTCTTTTACTTCTTTGCTTTGGGTCTTTGATCTTCAATTGCACTTCTAGGCATCGGGTCCCCTATGAATACTTGTAGGTATTTGCATTTATCACTGTTGATCTCTTTTGCTTGTGGGGACTTATACATCTTTTCATAGATAACCCACTGTGGATATATCTATGTTCATAAATGACTCATTACTTATGCAACTTGTTCCTTATCATTGATTGCAAGGGTTGATACATCTCTTGTACACTAGCTCTTGATGTTTGCAAAGAATTGTAGTGTGCCTGCTTGTACTTTGATTTGTCGTATGTCTGGTAGGAGAGCGGGGCACTCATTTTCAATGATATTGATTGTGCAAAGACTGTATTTACTTTAGATTCTTCGAATACACCTTTATTGCTAACCCGTTACATATTGGATTCTTTTGTCGTTTGTAAATGAGCCGCGTTGAATGCGACAGGTTCTTTATTGTTCAAATTTGATTCAAGTTCTGATGTTCAGGTAGAGTTTGGATTTGCAAGTCTTAGCACAAATCCCTGCACATTTGTTCGAGTCCAAGTCTGAGTCCCAATGTATAAGTTCAAATCTTTATAAACTTTGGTCCTTTGCTCATTCAAGTGTGAGTTCCTTTGATGTATAGACCAAGTTCAAATATGAGTCCAAGTCATGTCTTCTTTGTATCCAAATTAAGCTCAAGTTTGAGCTCAAGTATTGCATGATTGTTCAAATCAAGTCCGCTGTAGTTGTCCAAATTTTGTACAAGCTTGAGTTCAGTTTGTTCTTCCTGAGTTCATGTATGAGTTCAAAACACAAGTTCAAGCTTACAAGTTTTCACCATTTGATTCAACTTTGAGTTCATTTGATTTAAGTTTGGATTTAAAGAATTCATTGCATATTCAGGTTCACTATGCTTGATCAAGTCCAAGATTACAAATTTCAAGCTTATAAGTTTTAAGCTTGCAAGTTCTTTTACTTATGCCCAGATCAAGTTCTATTGTTCAAATGCGGCTCAACTTGAGTCCAACTCAAGTCTTAAATAAGTCCTTCATATTCAAGTCCCTTGTATCATTTTTAAGTCCAAGCCTTATTGGCTTAATGCTCAAATCAAGTTCTACTGTTCTAGATCAAGTCATGTCCACAAGTTTTGAGTCCAACCTTGTGAGTCCAAGTTCATATTCATTTAGAATTGAATTTAATTGGGTTCAAGTTCATTTAGATGGATTGAATCAAGTCCACAAGTCCCCATTTTGTTCCAAGTCCTTGTCTGTACTTCAGACAAAATTTCGGCAGCCTCCCGGCGTCTCCCCCGTTAAGGGGGAAAAACCAAGAGACCGCCTACCCGCCACGTCAATAAAGACATGCACGGTTGGTGTTGGTGAGACACCGCGGCAGTTGTATTTTTTTTTGTTTTCTCCCACCACGGCCAATAAAGGCGTGCATGGGGTTTTAAAAGCATTTTATTTGAAAGATGACAGTTTGCTTTCCCCCCTCCCGGGGGTACTTATAAGTGACCCCGCTTCGCTACACGTGCCGCACCGGGGTTCCATCCTACCACGGCCAATAAAGGCGTGCATAGGACAGTTCTCCAGTTTGCCACGAATATTGAAGTAGGGTTTTGGGTTTGGAAAAATTTCATACCTCCGCGGGGTTGTAGTGGCTGACACGTGGATCGAGGGGTCACTCGCCTACCTCGTCGTAGGTGTCGCGCCGGTTGCCCCTCCCACCACGCTCAATAAAGGCGTGCATGGGCAGACCACCGACTCGACACGTTGGTCGAGGTAAGAGAGTGGGGGGATTACTTTGAGGTTGGATCGAGGATCGAGGGAAAGAGATTTCAATTTTGGTACTTGTATTATTAATTATAATTAAAACTAATTAATTAGAATTAATTTAAAAATATTTTTTTAATTAATCATTTTTAATTAATTAATTATAATTAATTAGAATAATTAATTAATAATTATTAAAATTAATTAATATAATAAGTTATAATTAATTTAGAATTAATTATAACTTAATTAATAATAATTAATTCTAATAAAATATAATTAATTACTAATAATTAATAATAATTAATTAAATTTTTTTGATTAATTAAAATAATAATTTTAATTAATTATAATTAATTAATATAATTATAATTTAATATATATATTATATTATTAAAATAAATCCCCCCCCTTTTCCTCTGGTTTCACGGGGCCAAGCCGAAGAAGCGCGTGTAAGGGGAGAAAGTTACCTCACGACAAGCGAGCTCCTGCTCTTGCTTCCGATCCAAACAGGAAGGGAATGTCGGTCGGGGAGATTGGAAGGGAGAGGTCGGTCAGGTAGGATTCTCTCTACTCCTCTCTCTCTCTCTCTCTCTCTCTCTCTCTCTCTCTCTTTGCTTGCGGTCGGCACAGGCAGTCGGCAAGAGGGGCTTGGTCGGGGCTGAGAGAGATCGGGATAGAGGGAGGCCGAACAGAGCAAAGGGAGGATGTCGGGTTCGGCTGACCAAGGAGCTGGCGTCGACTTGGTCTAAGGCCGGAGGAGGCGTCGGAGTAGGATGAGTTTCGTGTGTGGAGCTCGTGGATTTCGGGAGGAGAAGTCGAGCGTGGAAGGAGCAGCGTATGGGAGGAGTTTCGGCTGTGGCTTGGAGTCGAGAGCGGAGAATCACCCGAAGGCTTCGTTTGGTCGTCGTTTTAAAGGCGTCGAAGGGCATCGTTCGATGCTCTGCGAGGGATTTGCGGGAGGTGACCGATTCGGCGCTGCTGCACAATGTCTCGGCGGGATTTCGGGCAGGATTTCAGTCGGGATTTCGGGCGTGTTTTGAGGATCCGACGGGTAAGGTTTGATTCTGAGCTTTCTCTTTTTTTTTTGTTTCCTTTGGGTATAGCATACAGGTCAACAATTCATTGGCTTTGTCTTGCTTTTCGAGGATACTAAATGAATTATGCTAGGATATGATGTTATTAGGGCAGAAAGTCTTGTAGGATTTAGGACCTTATTGTATGTTATTAGTTGAAGTTCACCTACTATAATTTGGAAACTGATGTAAGCTTATGTTGGATTTGCCAGATTTTTTTTTAGTTTTTTCTGGCTTGGAGATCATCCCAAAGGTATGAAATTGATCTTACCCTTTTGAGGCTTTTACCTTAATCCTGCCAGAGCGAGAATTTTTGTGGCGGGTCCCAACATAACAACATATGAGCTAATGTGGAGATGAAACTATCTTAAGTTGGCCAGGTTGTTGTATGACATTAGCCATGAGTAATAGTTCAACAAGGGATTGTAAAATAAAGTCACATTGCCAATTCGCATGAGTTGATTGATTAGACCCTTTCAAGGTTGGCATATGACCCTTCCTAGGGGTAAAATTCTAGCGGGGGTAGCAGAAAACTATGAAAATTAGTTTTAATAAAAGATGGTTCATCATTGATAAATATACTTCTTTACAAGTTTCTAGGATAAGGGGTTGCATTTACTGAATAATACGCATGGAGGTTTTTTGTTTTCCATGTTTGAGGAAGAATCATGCCTATTGAATTTTGTTTAATATATATTGTTCAAATCTGATGATGGTGATAATACTAACATTGAAGCTTCTCATAAACAAGAGAGCTTGTTGTTGAGTGAACTTTCTCCTACTACGTCCAAGTTGTGAAGGATCAAGTCTTTGACAAGTTAGGTGAATATTAAAACCTTGTTCAAGTAGACATGTTGTCTTTGATAAGCCATTTTGGGCATGAAAACATTTTGAATCTTTTGTACGAATCTATATTTTGTCATATTACTATTATTGTTGGAGGCATTGAAGTCCTTGAAACTTCAGCTGAGTATCCTGATGTCAATTGGGATAATGGCCTCAGTGTTGAAGCATAAGTTGAAAGTTATTTCAATAGTTCGACATGTTTTTGTGCAATAGAGCAAAAGAACATGATTTAGGTCCTTGATCCATTGCTCTATACCCACTTCAAAGCATTTTTTTGAGCCCTCTTAAGATAACATGATTGGTGACTTTAGTTTGTTTGTTTATTTGATGGTGCGTTGCTACTGTGTGTAACAATTTAATGCATTATTCTTGTCAAAATGTAACAAGGACATTACAAACTTTGTATTGTTATCTATCAAAATGTTAATCTAAAGGCTAAAATGAGAGACAATATCTTACAGGGCAGCTCAACCTTGATCCTCCTAGTGAAGTGGTGGATCATTTGTTTGTTTTTTTTTTTTTTTTTAAATTTTGTGTTAGTTAGATATGATAGGGAAACGACCAATGATGGCTTTGGATGGAGAAGAGTTTTAATAGTGGGACATGAGTCATATTTAAATGGATCTAATAATTTTTGCATTTCTAGTTGATTGAATCTAAGAATCTTACACAGATACTTGCTGCACCTCTTGGATAAGACTTCCTGAAGGTTGTAGGTTTCCTTGGATGGAGACAAGCACTATATTTAGAGTATGGAGAAGGCCTTCCCAAACATTTCAGCATCAATTAATGTAAAGTTTGCTGACCTTCTGCAGAGTACAACAATGATGATTGGATCATCAGGTATAGTGCGATTTTAAAGGAAATAATTAGATTATCCACAATGGTTCTTGACTAGCATTAAGTGTTCTTATTTCTTTGGGGCCTTGGATGCTAGTGTAGTGGATGTGTTTGATTAGTTTCCTTCTGTATAGTTGCTAGTGGGCAAAGCAGCAATTTTGAAGGTTGGAGTAGCTTTAGCTCCCTCGGGATTTAATTATTTGAAAGATGTTGAACTTGGCATCAAGTGCTTCATTAAGTTCATATAATAAATTAGTTTTTTTTTTCTCGATCAACAGCCTTGTCTTTAAATTATGATTTCACAAGCTTAGGGTCCGTATGAATGGTAAGGGTGTCAATTTTGGTTTAAGGGTTGGATTTGGTTGGTTCCTAATCGAAAATAACCAAGCACAAATACAATCAATTTGAACTTGACTTGACCAAACACAAAACCGACAAGACATAATACAAACTCATTTAAGTTGTGTTGGGTTAGTGTCAACTTGATGCAAATTCAACACGATTATCTGAAATGAGTATGAGAACTTGAAAAAATTATAAAAATTTAAAATTCTATATGAGCTTTTCATTAAAAAAATAATCAAATCTTCTAAATCATTTTTTTTTTGGAGTTGACTTGAAACTAACAAATTTTTTTGGAGCTAATTAAGCCAGCTAATTAGGCCATGTTGTGTACCATAAGATATCATTCTTCGTTATTAATGAGAATCTTGTTGATGTACCACATATATTGTTGGAATTAATTCTCTTCGTTAACTAAAAGATAAAGCTTAGAGCTAGAGGGGAGGTACCCTATTGTATATACAAGGTTTCATTGGTTGTGGGCTTGGACAATAAGGGAGGAGAAGCCTTTTAAAACCAATTGCTTGAAAGCAAACTAACATCAGTCAATCCGATGAAATCTAGCTTGGCAAGTCCTCCCGCATGTAGCAGGATAGAATTTGCTGCTTGCCCAATTCGGTGTTATGTTTCTTTGATGTTGTGAAGAGAAATGTCTTAGATTTCCTCGATTTTATTCAAGTTGGATTCTAGTCCTTGATAAGCGGCCATAAAACCTAGGATTTTTTTGGATACCCCAAAATGACACTTAGGGGGGTTAGTTGTATTTGGTAGAGATGGGGTAGCAGCAAAAATTTTTTTAGGTGTTGTAGATGTTAGGATCGATGGACAATTTTAGCCAACATGGCTTTTGGACAAGGCTTGTTAAGATTATTATTGTCTTTACACATTCTCTATTTTTCAATAGCTTTCTTTATTATGATGATGTGGGGTGATGGAATTCCCTGATAAATTATACCTATAAGAGCTTCTCGACTTCTTGCTCGGTAGCTTGGACATGATCTTGTGCAAAATAGTGCTTCTTCTGCGCAATTGATTTGAAGGTTGGATTTAGATTTAGGGAGTTGAATCAATCACATACACATCTTGGGGGATCCATAAAGTGCATCTTAAATGAGATAGGAGATCCAAGTCGGTGAATTGGTTTCCTTTCTTTATTAGATTTAATTGAGAATTTAACTTTAAAAGGACTCATGGAGAAAAAAGGATTCATGTAGCTGATCCCACCAAAGACTTGATGTTGTTGTTGTTTAAAATTTAAATTGATAAGAAATTTGAAAGTAAGGTTCTTTGTCGAAAAGTACTAAGATAAGAGCTTTTAAATCAAGAAAATATTTTTTAGATTTACTCAAAACTCTTTTTACAACATAAGATTTTTGCAAAATATAAAAAATTTCAAACCTTTTAACAATCTTTTTCAAGTGTCACATCCCATGCTGACATAGTTTATAATATTTTTTCATATCATCATAGAACATTGAAATAGATAAAAATGCTGTAAAAATTATTATAGTGGGTATGAGTTTCCAAAACTAGACCTTCCCTCAGACCTTTTATATGATCTCATACTTTCTCTCTATAAAAACTCTCTCTAGGGTTATCAGTGGGGACTATGAGTTTCAAATAATTTTCCTTTAATAATTTTGTTTAGGGTTCAATATAAGCTTTTATATTAAGTAAGTTATACGTCAGACCAAATTATATAGCTGCTTGAGTCAAGACATAAATCTGTTTTGGTTGATCATACAATACGATCAATTCAGTTTAAATCATATTGGCTTCTTTATGAGTTATATTTTAATTGGATTTATTTTAGGTTGTTATGAATTATGTCTTAATTGGATTTATTTTAGGTAATTGATTGTATAGGAAGATACATAGTATACGATACGATTAGTTTAAATTTTAAATAAATTATGATTATCTCTATCAATTTGATTGAGATAATAATATTGATCATGCTAATTATATAGTATGATTCACATCATATAGTACGATTGCTTCAAATTTTGAATTATCTTAATTGATGCAAATAGATCTCATTGAAATTATATCAAAGTAAAATTGATATTACAATATGCTGTATATTATATGGTTTAATATTAAGGTCATTTTTTATTAATTAGCTAATTTTCTAATTAAAAAAAACTTAGCTCTAATTTGAAATCGAACTTGATCATGCAATATGATCTGAGAGATCGTACAATGCGGCCCATGTTTGTACAACATGACCTGAGATCATACAACACACCCCAAGATTGTATGGCATGACCCAATATTATATAATACTATTCGAGATCATACAATACGGTCAAAATTTTGAGGATTTTAAGTTTATGGTAATTGTATAGCGCATTTGATGATCATACAACATGATCAGTTATGATTAATTTTTAATATTTTATTTATATTTTATTGATGTTCAACTGTCCCATGCGTATTGGTTTTCTTGACAATATCAATACTTGAAAAATACAATAATACAAGATTTAATAAAATAAAAAAAGTATTCTTAGTATCTTGAAGCATTGATCTTGAAATCTCATTGGTTAGCTCGAATTTCGAGAACTTCAGGCTTTCTTTGAGTTGTTTATATGCTTCCGAGTGTCCTTATTACATGATTTACTCGTTTAGCTTGCATCTAAAATGTTAGTTTATACTTTTACAAAATTTATTTAAACATTATGAGCTCATATCATATTATCTTTATGATCAACAAAACGTTTAATACCAGGTTAAGCTTATGGGGTTAAAGGTCCATGTAGGTCTGTTACTTCTTAGAAATCGGAAGTGATTCAACTAGAATAATTTATTGAAGGTTCTCAAAAGAGGTATGGATTGAGAGGTGTTCTACAATAATGCTTCTTTGCGGAGAATCATCATTATGGAGGTAAAAGTTATTAATAGCAAGAGTTATTAATGTTCATGGTTATGCTTGCTGGAGAAAATGTGAGGGAATTTTGTTGGTTCCTTAACTACACTTTTTTGTTGAAGTGGGAAATTTTATCGTGAGATTGATTATAGAGGTATTTTAATAGTAACATTGTATGATGATTTAGATTTGACCACTGTGAATTGCACTTAGCAAGTTATTTACTGGAGAAATTCACCATTAATAATCAAATGAGTGGTGGTGATTTTGACCCATACAAAATGGTTATCAAAATTGTATAGGTTATTAATTTATGGTTGCAATTTTTTAAGAAAGACCAATATTAAGTATAGTTGAGTAGAAAAGGATGTTGACATAACTTCTATTATTGATTAAGATCCTCTTTATATTAAGATCCCCTTGTTCAAGTAGACATGTGGTGATCTTGAGGTGAGGTTGTAGCATGTGAGACTTTATTGGTAAAAAAAATGGTAGGGTTTTAAACATTCCTTTTTAGGTCTTCAAGAGTAATGAGGACAACTTTGAGGGGATGGAACCTCCAACAATAGTTTCTATCGTGCCCACAATCTATGTCTTGCCTTATTATGCTTGTGGGTTTTGCCTTCTAGGCATTTCAAACTTCGAATAGGTGTTTTAATTTTTAAAGAATAGACTGAGCAGCCCTGGTGAAGAGCTTTTTAATTATTTCTTAAGTTGGTTGATACTTATGATGTGTCCAACCTAAGCCATGAAAGTTGAAATATTGGTTAGTATTGCCGATGCTCGGCTTAAGGGTTTTGACCATTTGACATAATCATTTATAATGACTTGTATGACATTAGAATAGGGCTTTTTTAATGGTGTGTACTCTAGCTTAGTATGAAACTTATTCTGTGTTTGCTGTTGTTGAGGGTTCCTTAGTGGAGGACGATTTGCAAGATGCTTATTCCTTGAACATTTATAGCATTATTTTAACGTCTCATTGATTTTTCCTTTGTTTGAACTATTGAGGAAACCTTTGGCGATGCTTATGAATGCCTGCATCTATAGTGAGTTGGGCCTTGATGGACAAGTTTAGGGTTTGTGTGGACCATGTCTTGTGAGGCTAAGTAAAATAATGTTGGGCAAAGTCATCTTAGGAAGACTCCTTCGGGGAGTCTTGGTCGATTCTTCGAATCTATTATGCTTCAGTTGAGATTGTCATGAAGTAGTAGTCTTTTAAATACTTTATTTTGATAGATGTTGGATGGGTGTGAAGAATCTTAAGCAATTGTTCTTTTAATACTTAACTGATAAATTCAAAGATTAGTGCATGAGGATGCTATTGTTATGTGGGAAAAAGTGACTAGTGATATTAAGAATATTGCAAAAGATGTGCTTGGAGTATCAAAGGTAAAAGCTCCTAATAATAATAATAATTGGTGGTGGAATCCAAATGTACAAGAAAAAGATTAAAAATGAGAAGATTTGTTATAAAAATTGATTTATTTTTAAAAATTCTGATAATTGGAAAAAATATAAAGAGGCTCATATTGAATCTAAGAAAGCAATATGCGATGCAAAGACCTTAAGCTTTTAGTGATTTATATAATAGATTGGGTACTAAGGAGAGATAAATATATATGTATAAGTTAGTCAAACTAAGAAATAAGAGTAGTAAGGATTTAGTTCAAGTGAAGTGTATTAAGGATGAAGATCAAAAATCAACAAAGGTGGATGAGATATTTTTCTAAACTTTTTAATAAAGATTGTGAAAATAAGATTGACTGTAGTGACCTTAGCACCCTAAATGAAAATAAAGATTTCTGTTTTTATTGGCGTATTAGTAAAATCGAAGTTAGAAATGCTTTAAAGAAAATGAAGGGTGGAAAAGCTATTGGACCTGATGATATTCCAATAGAGGTGTGGAAATGCTTAGGAGATGAAGGAATTTCTTGGCTTACTAAACTTTTTAATATTATTTTGAAGACTAAAAAGATGCTAGATGAGTGGAGAATGCGTTTGTTAATTCCTATTTTTAAGAATAAAGGTGATGCACCAGATTGTGCAAATTACAGAGGAATTAAGCTAATGTGTCATAGTTTAAAACTATGGGAGCGAGTTATGGAGCATAGGTTGCAGCGTGATACTAATGTTTCTCAAAATAAATTTGGATTCATGTCGGGTAGGTCGACTATGGAAGCCATACATTTATTAAGTGGTTTGATGAAGAAATATAGAGAAAATAAGGAGGATCTACATATGATATTTATTGATTTAGAAAAAAAGCATATGATAAAGTTCCAAGAGAAGTGCTATAGAGAGTTCTTGAAAAGAAAGAAGTTAATAACGCTTATATTCAAATCATTAAAGATATGTATGCAGGAGCTATTACTTGTGTTCAAACACAAAGAGGGTTTGACCAAGTATTTTCCTATTGTTGACTGTAACCGTTGCACACAACAGGCTCCACATCGGACAAAACCGCTCCCGACCGAAATCACCGACATACACGACACAATCGACACCGGCCCCACCTCACGACGATTCAACCACCGCCATTCACAAAATAAAAAATGAAATCTTCCTCTCATTCGGTTACAACACAACACTCACACGCACACACAGGCATACAGACGAGAGAGAAGGAATTTTGGAAACTTACCAGAGAAACAGCCTAACCTTGCTCGATCTTTGCACGACCAAGCCGACCTCGCCGTCGACCTCCTGCCTCCGGCCGACCTAGCCGCCTGCCGCCTCCGCCGCCTCCGTCCAAGCCGACGCCGCCTCCGCCGAAGACCGGCTTCGACCCTGCGCCCTAGCCCGACGCTTGGCTTTGTCCGTCTCTGCTCTTTCCCGATCCTCTCCCTCTCTCTGTTTATACTTAATATATATAATATATAATATATAATATAATATGTATATAGTATAATAATGTATATATTATATATTATATGATATATCATATGATATATGTATATATAATATTATATTATATATGATATAATATATTATATATATTATATAATATATATTATAACATATGTAATAAAATAAAATAAAATAAAAAAAAGAGAGATAAAAGTGGTGAGAGGATTTCAACAGGTGTCGAAGACCCCGACCGTCGTACCTTAGGTCCGACCGGGATGGTTTTAAAATTTGAAGACCTCGGGCCGTCGCATCTTAGATCCGGCCGGGATGGTTCCAAATTGAAGACCTCACGCAGTCGATCTTAGATCCTGGTGAGATGGTTTGCAATCGAAGCCCCTACGCCGTCGACCTTAGGTCCGGGTAGGAAGAATTACGGCAGTGCCGTCCCGATTTCTCCCTCGGTGGGGAGGAGACGCCGGGAGGCTGCCAAAATTTTCATTGAACAATAAAGGACTTGAACAAAAATTTAAAAATTGATTTGAACGAAATTCTAAATATAAAATCAAATTTTAATTAAATTTGACCGAATAATATTTTACCTACCTCGAAATGAACTCAAAATCAATTTAATTTGAGATCGACTTAATATGTGATGCTTTCAAATAGAGATTTTCGTCAATATCTCGCATTCGAAGAAATAACAAAATTATTTGAGCCCTTACTAAATCATAAATGATATTGATTTCTATTGAGGTTCAAATAGACTATATTGATATTTGATTATCTTATCAAATATTCAAAATTTTAAATTAACATTGGTTTAAAAGCTCTTGAATAATCAATTGATAAAACGACATCATATTGCAATATGTTTAAAATCAAATTATTCGATCAAGCTATAACTCATGTTGTGATGAGAATGAAAATGAGTTCAAGGTGATTCTTCAAAATCGTGTACTTGGCGATTCTAAGTAATTGAATAATTGTGAGAAAGAATGTACACATGAAGAACATGATGATTCTCATGAAATCTTGCACTTGTCAAATTAATAGGGAGAGGACTTCTAAATCATATTGATGATGATGGCTGCATCCTGGATAAAAATGAGCACTTTAAGAAGAATGAAATAAGCGAAGATGTCGAAATTGATTAAACTATTAGTAATCATGTTGATACAACAATGGCCATCAAGAAGATGCTACAATTCACCTATGAGCATGAATAGGGAATTCGTAGTGCCCACAACAACTAGTCTACAAGCAAAGACATGATCTCCTACAAGAAAGAATATGGGAATTCATAACAAGCAAGATAATTCTCCTATATACACGAGCACGATCTAGTAGTGGCGATTGAGCAAATACTCTCTACGAGCTGTGCTAAGACAGTTATAGGAGTCAAAATAAACTAAATGCAATAATTGAAATCTAGAAAAGCAATAACGCCACTGGATCCGCAACACGTGTGCAAGCGGACAGAAGGCGTTCGTAGGCCCTTAAATGAAATCTCGGGCCATTTTCTAAATGAAATCTCTTGCAAATGGATCATATTTAAATATTTTAAAATGCCCCTTATGTATCAAATATGATCCCTTAAATTAAAATCAATTCCTGCATGTGCTCCGACAGAGCTATTAAAGTTACAAACTCAAATCGTCGAGAATGCTGCGCAGGGTCAAATACTACAACCCGCATGTGCTCCAATCGTCACATCTAAATCCCAAATTTGACGATTCGAGAATGCTGCGCGGGCCAAATATTCAAGTTTCATCCTCCTCCTTGAAAAGACTGGAGTCGACATGACTTGAATAATAAAATGTCTCCAAAAATCCTACGAAAATACAAGTACTTTAATGTCACCCCGATGATGGCCGTGTTGATCGGAAATCTCAACCGGAGGGGTCAAATTTCAAATCTCAAATGTCAAATTTCAAATCTCAAATATCAAATCTCAAATCTCAAATGTCAAATTTCAAATCTCAAATCCAACAAAAGTCCACCCCAATGATGGCCGTGTTGATCGGAAATCTCAACCGGAGGGGTCAAATTTCAAATCTCAAATGTCAAATTTCAAATCTCAAATATCAAATCTCAAATCTCAAATGTCAAATTTCAAATCTCAAATCCAACAAAAGTCCACCCCGATGATGGCCGTGTTGACTGGAAATCTCAACCGGAGGGGTCAAATCTCAAATCAAATAAAAGTCTAAATCTCTGAAATAAAATCAATCACCTAAAAAACTCAAAAATAAAAAATCATCCGCCTCCCGCAATCGTTTATCGGGGGTGATAAATTTGAAATTAACCTCAGCTCACAAAGAGCAAATGTGTGTCGGTGTATCACTACGATTCATCCTCAAACAGTCTCTTGCCAACAGGGACGTGGCACGTGCCCTCTGATCGGGTGGTTTTGCCGCAAAATGGCACCATTATATTACGATCACGGCCAACGCCCGTATGTTCCCTAAAGGCGTCAAACCCTTGAGTTATGAATCATAGGGTATATTCGATAGGCATAAATCCCTCTGTCAGCTAAGGTGGATTCAGATATATCCCCTTAGACAAATATCAACCTAGGTCTACAAGGTATTCTTGGACGAAGCAACCCATGGTTGCCGACAAGGTGCTTTCTGTCAGGTTGGGTCGACTACCTCCTCTGACTAAGTAGACCAGGGATCATGACAGCCCGGGACGACGGAACCATGGGATCTTGATCGGGCTCGTCTTCATTCCCCCCACCACCAGTTTTAAGTTTATGATGATAAATTCTAAAAATCTAAATTTCAAAATTCAAATTCAAAATTTAAACCCTAAAATTATTGCTATTATACGATAGGTTCATGACCTATGTGACATCCTTAACGACTAGCCTTAATCGAAAGTTCTCTCTCGTTATCGGGAGGGGTAATTAACTATAGGGGCTTGCGCCTATAGGAAACCAGAACTCAGATCAAAAAGTCCTCACCAAATGAGGGCGAAATCTCTGGGTAGTGTCTTATCTACAAATCCAATCTGCCTTCTGAAAATTCCCCCGGGATCACACATCCTAAAAAGATTTGGAAATTTTCGGAGCCCACACCTATTTTAGTTGGGTTACATCAAGGATCAGCCTTAAGCCCATATCTTTTTGCTTTAGTCATGGATGTTCTCACTAGACATTTGCAAGAGGATGTACCCTGGTGTATGCTTTTTGCTGATGATATTCTTCTTGTTGATAAGACTAGCAAGGGAGTTGAAGGTAAACTTGAATTATGGAGGTCAACCTTAGAGTCTAAAGGTTTTCGCTTGAGTATATCTAAAACGGAATATATGGAGTGTAATTTTAGTAGTAATAGACCTAGTGAGGGGATTGTGACTTTGGGCGATTAAGTCATTAATAAGAGTACACGTTTTAGATATCGTAGATCTATTGTTCAGAGTGATGGTGAAATAGATGGGGATATTATCTGCAGAATTTAAGTTGGATGGTTGAAGTGGAGGAATGCATTGGGTTTTTTGTGTGATAGAAAAGTACCCTTCAAACATAAGGGAAAATTCTATAAGATGGTGGTGAGGCCTGCAATGCTTTATGGTGCCAAATGTTGACCATTAAAAGAGAAGTATAATTCTAAGTTAAGTGTGGCAGAGATGAGGTTGCTCAGGTGGATGAGTGGCTTTACCCTTAGAGATAGAATACAAAATGAGCATATACGTGAAAAGGTTGGAGTAGCCCCAGTAGAATATAAGATTAGAGAGAGCCGCCTTAGATGGTTTGGTCACATAAAACGACGGCCTTCCGATGACTCGGTGAGGAGAGTAGAGGTATTATATTTGACTTATATTAAGAAAGGTAGAGGCAGACCTAAAAAGACTTGGTTAGAAAATATTAGGAATGACCTTTCTTTATTAGATTTAACCGAGAATTTGACTTTTAATAAGACACAATGGAGAAAAAGGATTCATGTAGTCGACCCCACGTAGTGGGATAAAGGCTTGATGTTTGTTGTTGTTGTAGTCAATTCAATAAATATATTAATTGGGATATTCAAAAGGGAGTAAAGCCATGTTCAGGCTTGGCCCTTGAGTATAATTGAGAAGATTTTATAGATGATTGTGTTTTGTGATAGTTTATATGCTCATAAGGATATGTAGGAACTTCATAAGTGTACATTGTGGGCATCTTGACCCTCGAGAGATTGAGTTTCTTAATTTGAAAGCTGAGAATGATGAAGCCACACAAAGGTGTACTGGGGATTTGTGGCTTACCCATTGGTGGAACTTTTCACGTATGAGCTTCCCTAATTTTCTTGCATAATGTTATGCGGAAATCATTTGTTTGTAAATAAAGGAATATTCTTCCCTTCCCTAATGTTAGTAACATTGGAGATGGTTTGGTTAGTTGGAGGTGGGAGTGTTGAACTTGCGATGCCCCATAAGTGGTTGCCTTGTGGTTGTATTGGAGGAGGTGGTGCATAATGTTAAGAGGCTACCGTTTAGGTATTCTCAACATGATGCTTCTCAACATGCCTTGGGTTGAGTAGGTGATGGTTGCTGAGAGTTAGACAGTTGACTTGTGGTAATCGTGCTTGATGAGATTCTTGAAACAGGCATAAGTTCTCCATTTGCACCTCCATCTGCTGCATGCGATCTATAGAAGAGATATAATTGTCTTCTTATGCTCTACTCCTTTGCATGAGCAGAGAAGAAAGTGTAGATGTATGGCTTTGCAATAATTGATTTATCGGATAATTTCTTAGTTTAGGTGGAGGAGAGTGAGATTCCCTCTGCATTACATATGCTGCATTGATCTTTGAGATGATTGCAACATTAAACGTGCAATGTTGAATTCCCCAGTTTATAACAATCACAAATTTGCAATCAATTTGTAGGAGCGGGAAAGATTCCCATGAACATCTCCACATTGTTACTTACTGAAAATGATTTCAGATTTTATTAGAGATATTAGGGTATGCTGTTCACAACAATTACTTGCTTTCTGCTCACATACAAAGGCTAATAAAATATGAGTATACATTGAGGACTATTTCTCTTGGAATATATTTCTATGGTTAAGTTAATATATGGGATTGAAAGCCTAGGGAAGAATGGCCCAAGTTATTCTTTCATTAGAGATTGAAGAAAAAATTGAAATATTCTCAAAATTTTAAGTTAACTTTTTCCTTACAAAAAGGTGGGAGTATTTATATATATGTTGTAGGGTAATTTAGAATATTTGGCAAGATGAATGGTGGATGGGAGTTTACGTTTGATAGAAATAGCATTTAGCTTAGGGGTATTTTGATATTCTGGTTGATCAAAGAATTGAGCGGAGACACATGTCATCATTTTGTCTAGTTTTAGATTGTTCTATCCTCTCAGAATGATGTAACAGATAAAGCCTTTAGGTTTTTGATACTAGTCAGAGATTTGAACCTGTCTGTTTGATGATTTTTAAGATGTGTTGAACATGATATTTGTTGGATTTGATTGAAGGGTCGATACACATTTTGAGGTGATTTGGTGGTTTTGTTACTTTGTTCTGTCTCGTTGCATGAAAATTGTTGAGGTACAAGTTTCATCTCCATAGTTTCATGGTTAGGATTAATTGATATTTATAATTTGAAAATGACCCAATTAGTTTCCTAACTTTTTTAAAGAATCAAAATTGTCTCCTACTATATAAAAGTACAAAATTGTCCCTTGATTCTTTAAAGAGAGACTAATTTAATCTTTCCAATGGATCATTTAGGCCCCTATTTAAAAATTCAAGGGATTAAAATTAAACTTTTAAATAATCGGGGACCAAATGGGTTATAGGATTAATTGATATTTTATAATTTGATAAAAGTATCAAATTTGTCCCCTAACCTTTTCTTAAGGACTAAAATTTTCATGCCTCATAATCTGATTTAAAAGAATTATGTATTTTAAATCTTCCAATCATCTACTAGAGCCACTAATTATCATCCATTAAAAAATAATATACATAATAGAATCAATCTTTCATTATCATATTCTCAAAATATGTATATTTCATTTCATCTTTTAAAAAGCATTTATAATAGTCATGAATACATTTTCAAATCATTCTATCTTTAATACACTTTCATGATTACAAAATAAATAGAAAATGCAAAAGATTACCTATCACTTGAATCTAATCAAATCTCGTTCCCTAGGGTGTTTGCTCTTTCCTGAAATCATGAAAAATCATATAATGAGCAAAAATCTAGTTGGTCATTAGAACCTACCACCGCACTCAATGCACAAAAAGCATAACAGTAGAAATGTAATTATTCAAATTAATTGTAGAGCATGTTTATTATGGATTTATTTGTAGAGGAACACATCAACATGAACAATAATGCTCAACATAGCGACAATTAGTATGAATCTTAATCATGAAAGTGCTCAGTAGTTATTGACTCAGTTTTATCCTAACATGTTATGAACAATGCTACATGAAGACTATCATAGATAGCATGTAAGGTAGTATAACGTATGTGATATCATAAATCTCATTTTTATATCCAATCATATTATTTGTTATTTGTAGCATATATCAATCTCATGTATCGGGTGTATTACGTATCTGCATGTGTATCAGTATCATTATGCTCCATGTTCATATCATCTCTAGTCATTATGTCATGTATGCATATATATATATATATATATATATATATATATATATATATATATATATATATATTAATGCAAGTCATGATATCCACTAATCATATGGTGTTACATTTTTCTATATCTTGTCATGTTATGTCACGTGTTAATGTGTCAGGTGTCTATCTTATTAAGTGTTGTCACTTTTGGCTGTAGACATATATTGTCTACTTTTAACTACTTATCTTGTATCTTATATTGAGATTTCACTACAAACTCATAATTTAAAGAAAACTTCATAGGCTCATCCTCTTGTGCAGAGTATCATGCTCCAACCAACCTACATAGTCTATAACGAGACAACTTTTCTTACATCATACATTGATGTTATATCTTTCAGGAAAATGTATAGCATACCATATGTGTTTTGTATTCAATTTAACATGTTGATCATTTTAACATCATGTTATCAGTATAAATGTCCTACTTGTGTACTTGATACAATATGCATGCTATTTTTGGAGAACTATATCATATTCATGTCATGTCAAGCTTGATGAGATGAATGCATTAATCTTAACATATTTACATGTATTTCTTTATTCTTGCAGGATTAATTAAAATATTGTACATGTAATTCTTCCTGATGAAAATAGAAGATGGCTGCACTGAAATGTGCAGAATAATAACATCTCTCATATACTAAAAGTTATATGGTGAAAGCTCGTTAAATTGAGAGATGATTTATTACAAAAAATAAAACTCAAAATTCTAGGGACTAAAATGAAACTTTTAAATAATTAGGAACCATTTTAGTCCTTTATAAAAAGTCAGAGGATTGTTTTGATCCTTATCTCTTTATAATTTTATAAAAATTTATTAATACTCATGATCCCCACTATTTAAAACATCATGTTGATGAATCTTATGCTTTTTATATTAAATATCATTAAAATTACAAATAATTTAGTTACGTGAATGATTACATGTCCTCTTATCATTCGTATGACATTCAAAATTACTGTGATAGACTTTTTCAGGTATCCCATTTGATTTTCGCATTTTTACATATATTCCAAATCAGGACTTCGGAGAATAAATGGAACTTTCAATTATTAACTTGTTTGCATTTCAGAATGGAGGCACCGATTTTGAGATAATTTTAAATGCGAGATGTGCCAATGCTCGAACTTGTGCATGAGATCATGCTAGAACCTTATGGTTAGAGTGATGACTACGACATTCTCATTTGTTGGTATCATTCAACTATGTCTTGAGCTAGAGATATAGGCTGAGCTTGAGTCTAAGTAAGACAACCTCCTTGATGATATTTTATAGTTTTCACAAGAAACGTATTTCAGATTGATAAAGTTGAAAATTTATTCATAGATATTTTGTTCATTTACTTGTATTTTTATGTCAGTTTCTTGCTATTTATAGATATTTAGTTCATTTACTTGTATTTTATGTCAGGTTCTAGCTATCTACATCCTTGGGGGGGCATTTATCAGTTATTTGCATCACCTTTCCAATCGAATTTGGGAGCCCTGTTGCATTATTTTCTTACCTTTTTTATGAAAACAATTGGTTAAGCACCTCATCACCAAGCTTGCAACTTCATCATCTGTATTGTGAGAGAGGGAGCGAGGAGGGAGGGCAAACTTCTGTCTGCACATTCTTTGATGATACTTTTTTTTATTTTTCCAAAGAAGCGTAATTCTGATTTAATAAGTTAAATCCTTTTCTCAGAATGTTTTGGTAGAATATTGTATGCAAATGACTGAAAATCTTTCATGTATATTTTGTTCATTTGTATTTTATGTCAGGTTCTAGCTATCTACAACCTTAGGGGGCTTTATCAGTTATTTGCATCACCTTTCCAGCCGAATTTGGAAGCCCTGTTACATTATTTTCTTACCTTGGTGAAAATAATTGGTTATGCACCTCATCACCATGCTTACAACCTCACCATCTGTATTGTATGGTACATTGTGTCAATATTTATTTTTATTGAAAGACTACCTGAAACTTGGCAACTTATAATGCTACAGATCATACATATTTTAATAACTTAAAAATTTATGAAATTTTTTCAAAGGTCCACCACATAATTTAATTACATGCAAGAAAGCTAAGTTTGAAGTTTTGAGTAATGTATAAATAAACTTCTGTGCACCTTTCTTAGTTCCCAGTTTTCATTGTCCTCTACAGGCAATGCAAATTGCTGAAGCTTTATGCTTATGGCAGAATCTTTTGATGAAGTATATATGCATATAAATTGATTAAAAGCTTCATCTACATATGTTCTTTTACTTTAGATGGGTCTAATATTTTAAAAGCCCTCAGAATTTAGTCTCTGTCAAATTGGGTTACATTTTCAGTTATAAAATAAAATTAACACCCTTTTACTTCTCTCTTCATTTTTTTTATTATTCTGACGTAAAATCACTTCTCTGAACTCCTCAAAACCAGCTTTCTTCAATGATCTATGTCAATTTCCTTTACTCAATCGATGATCTCTAGCGATCTGCTTTACTGAACTAATGTTTCTAAATCAAATGTTGTTGGATGAAAGATTTCTCCTATAGAATACACCTATCATTTCCTTTTTTTTGTATTCTTTTATATTGGAGTAAGCAACTTGACCCTACAGAAAAATGACCTAGCACTACAAGTATTGATTGTAAGAATCATAGCATCTCTCTCGTTGTATCAACATCTCCTACGCTAGTTTTTCTTCTATAATGTTGGCGGAGTGAGAACTTGTACCTCTATTGAAAATGATCGAATACTTGAGAAATTATTTTAGGATGACAGTATTTTGTTTATAAAATTAATTTCATTCAAATTTAAGTAAAAAGGTGCATTAGTTAAATTAACAAATTATTTAACCCCTTAGCAAAAATGGTCCATCTTTGAAGACCATAAATCAAATTGGGAGGATAATAGTGAATCTCAAAAGTAGTTTTTTAAGTGAGTTGTGAAGTTTTTTAAATCATGAACCAACGTGAACTGTGGCCCAAACTTTGAGGGACTCCAATATTATTTACCGTTTTAATGACTATTAACATATGCAGATTTAAATGCAACCTTTCTTGTTTTTAAAAATCTTTTACTGATATTTGAAATGCTTGGCAAATTACGTTAGACATGTATCTTTATCATTCGTAGCCAATACTATTGGTTTGGCCCCAAAAACCAACTTAAAACTAATGAAATTCTATGCTCACCACAGATTCTCTTGATAGATTATTGTATGCATATTATAGAAAGCTCTATCTTCGTATCTCCTTCCTATACTTCTATTGTTATGCTAGCCAGGTTGTAGCTATCCGAGCTTAGCTTCACCTTTCACATTTTTTTGCAACAATTATTCAGTTTGAGCTCAATTATAGTTTTTTATAGTAAACCTACTGTTTGATCTCTATGTTTACAACTCTGGTGCCATCTGCATGTATAGTACATTTTGCCAGTATTTATCATTATAAGCCATCGTTAATGCAGCTGAAATGCACTTATAGAATTGCTTCCATGACAATCATTATCTATCTATATTTTCATTTCTTGATGCCGTGTCTTTGCTATGATTTAGGGAGAGGATTTGTGGAGTTTCTTATTTAGATTCACTGGTGGAATGACTTGAATTGATTTAATGAATATGCCTAATGCAAGCTACGATATTCTACACTTGTAAATGTACCTTGGACTTTTGTTAATGAATACAATATGCAACTTTTCAGGATAAACCTTCACATAATCACTGTATTCTTATAGACTTTAGAGGTTTTAGATTTTCCTTTCTCTGATATGTTTTCTTTTTGGTACTAATGAACGGAAGGTTGCAATGAATGGAAATATTAATATATGTTCATGGAGCATACTGGATCACCATTTGGTTCCAATTTGAAATTCTAAATCACTGTATAGTAGGGCTGCAAGCTAACCAAGCGTTCGATGAGCTACTCATTGCTCGGTTTGATTATAACTCGTTTGTGATCGTTTAATTAACTAAACAAACAAACTTGAACAATATTTTAAATACTCAATCCTTAAATAAACAAGCTTGAACACTAGTGTGTTCGGCTCATTTATGTTCATGAACAACATTATTTGAAGCTCATGAACAAGCTATACATTAAGCTCGATAAAAGCTTGATTCGTGAACAAATTGTTCATGAACAATATTAGATGAATCATAGATTTTTTTTTTAAATTTACCATTTGAGCTACATCCCCAGTAGATGAATCATAGATTGTTTGTTTGTGAACATGCTCATTTGCTAGCTCGAAACACTAGTTATATATATTCATGAACTTGCTCATTTGTTAATTCAAGAATATTCATTAGATATGTTCATGAATGTGCTTGTCTGATAGTTTAAAAAAAGTCGTCAAATATGTTCACGAACAAAGCTCGTTAAGGCTTATTTGTTTTAAGCTCGATAAGCACTAAACGAACCGAACATGAACCGAACATGAGCCAAACTTGAACACCCATTAATTTAAACGAACCAAACATGAACACTAACAATAAAGCTCGAATCAAACACGAACCAAACTTGAACAAGCTGATGGTAAATTAACTCAAACAAGAACACTCACATACTTGGCTCAGTTCGATTCATTTGCAGCCCTACTGTATAGTTTATCAAGCTTATTAATTATTCTGCCCAGCCTTTTTAAACATGCTCAGCCATTGTCTTGGAATGTTTTGCTGCCACTACGATGAACTTAGTGTATTGTTACGTGACCTATAAAAAGGTTCAATCATCAAGCGACTTAGCATCTAATTGAAACAGTAATGAAAAAAAAAAGGTTTGTGGAAACCGAAGGGTTCTTTCATCTCATTAAAATATGAAATTTGTACATTAGGGAGCAAGTAGCACGAAAAGAATGACAGGCCTGGTAGTACATTCCTTCACACATCTGAAAGACACTCGCCTCTCCAATGTGGGACTTCCCAGGCTGTTCTCTCTATAAATCATGTGAGAATTATACAGTTCAGCGAGAATATTGAGATTTGCAATTAATTTGTTGGGCGGGGGTTTGAAGGTTAAAAAAAAAAATTAATGATTAGTGAAGCAATTGATTAATTACACATCAAGATTATATAATCTCAAGCTCTTCTTCTGTAGTACAACTTCATAACATGATCAGTTGCTGGTGAGCTGGGCCCTGGCGCCTCGCTGTCCCTCACGAACCATATATGGTCCCTCACATCTTCCAGCGTGGCGAAGGGCATCAGTTGCTGGTTTCTGCAACTTATCTCTACCTGGCCAATGCAATTTTCAAAAAATCGTCAAAATAAAGTCTCAGGTATGGTTGCAAATTTTACTATTCTGCAGAGCTGATAAAAAAATATCATTAGTGATTCTTCTTCTTCTTTTTATTTTATTTTATTTTATTTGACACATTCTGTATAATTTCAGGTGCAGGAGTAAATTGCAATGTAAGCAATTATATTGTTGAGCGACCAAATCATGAAGTTTTCTTGCTGGTAAAACTTGTAGTTCTTGCAAGCAACAATGGATTGTAGACCCCGCGTAAGATGGGTAATAATCTGTCTAAACTAATCTGTTTAATTTTCTGACTGAGCTGTTCTTCGATTGACACAATTGGGTCACTTTCGTGCCCCTATTTGCAATTTCCTTTCAAGTTGAGGGCTATGGCATACCAGTCAACCTGAAAATATAAATACAAAATGTACTCCTAATTTGTAGTATATCACTGTTGTAAAATTAAATAATATATGCAACATGAATCAATTCAAATAACAAAATTTAAAATTATCTGTTCTAAATTGTAAATTGAAATCGATTTGAACGATTTGGTTTGGTTCATATTAATCCTTTAATGCCCAATTTCAGTTTATAGATTTTTATTCGTTTTGGGTTTAAAGCTTAAAAAGACTTGGTTAAAAAATATTAGGAATGACATTTCTTTATTAGATTTAAACGAGAATTTGACCTTTAATAGGACACAATGGAGAAAAAGGATTCATGCGACCCCACATAGTGGGATAAAGGCTTGATGTTGTTGTGGGTTTAAAGCTTAAAAAATTAGAATCCATTTGAAGCTAAATTGTGCTGTGACCAACATAATTTTTCACTTGATTTGTAAAATGATATTGCCAAGCATCTTAATACACAACTATATAGAACATTATTCATCTTCATGTGGCATTTTATGTAAATTTAGATTTTGTTTGGGATAATTTGTTTTCCTATTTTATAAAGCTATTATAGAAATAATTAAATTTAGTATTAAGAGAATAAGATATATATTATGTCAGCATGACATGATGAGGTGGTCATCACTCTTATCAGTCAGACGTTCCCTTCACAACATGCAATGGATTCCACAGAGCACCCAACAAAATGGACGTGAACGCATGGCCTCTTGGGATTTGATGTAGGCTGCTAGGCCCTCGACAACCCCACACCCACTTTCCTTTCTTTAATCATTTCTCCATCACCTCGCTCTGATGCTCTCTCTCTCTCTCTCTCACTCACTTTACTACCAAGCGAAATGGACATCATCACATCAAATGCACTCATCTATGATCTATCTACATTAAAAGTGTATTGCAACATTTACTGAACTAAATTATATCAAAATTGGTTTGAGATTTATATTTTTTGATCTTATTTGGGAAGTAATATTTCTCACAATATAAAAATTTACATATATTTATTTATGTGTAATTCCCAAGACCTTTGACAGATTAAAAAAAAAAAAAATGCTTGAATCTTTTAAATTAAGGTCCTAAAAAGACTCAAAATAGATAGATATTTGGTTGAAATAAGAAGTTAGTCAAATTCATATCAGTAAAAACAAAAAGTTTGAGGGGTATTTTATGATATAAAATAATGATTTTGTAATTATTGAATAATGATCTTTTACTTTTTATAAATATTTATCTTATTTTTTTTTTATAATTTTTTTTTCAAGAGCTTGAGACTCAACTTTTTTATGTTAAATATAGTTGGATGAAAAAATCTTTGACAAGTAAAATTACAAAACCTAACTCTCCTTCAATTTTCCCACAATTTTAATGTTTCTTTCTCGTCATCCTTATGAAGTAATAGAAGATTAATAAATCTTGCATGCACATCTCCTTCACGTTCCAAATTTTTTATTTTTTTATTTTTGAAATTCCCACGCACAATTACCTAGCTTGACGCTAAGGCAAGTCAATGTTCTCACCGCAAAAAATTCCTTCTATTCCTCGTTTACAATTCCAAAACAAATGACTCAAAGGGAAGCATCTATTGTTGAAGATTATTCCAATGATGGAGACATTGGGCACACATATACCCCACCCCACCTTCACATTAAATTGTTCTCTTCTCCACCCACCCACCATTCCAACTCTTTTTTACATCCCTCCATTATGAGCTAAAGAAAGCAACCTTCCATGCATTCAAAAGTAGATGAATTGCCCCTCAAATTTAGCTATTTTCCTATTTCTAGATCCATATATGTCATCATGATGCATTCCCATTCAACTAATAAGGAAAACTAGGAATTATTCTTTTGTGGAGGAATCATCTCCAATGCACTTCCATTCGTCATAATAACCAATTATGTATTTTATATATTGTGGACCTTCAACATAGCAACTAAAGTGCATCACCTCAATGAAGCCTTTTTTGAGCGGCCCTACCTCAGACCATTAAAATAGCTTGAGAAGACTTAATAAATTATCATGTTTTTCATGAGCATTGCAAGAATATATTTGTTTCATTCCATAATGATGTATGATATGTGTGTGTGTATAATATTTCTTTCATTTTAACTAGACCTGCACCACAAATATAAAAGTTACGACTAACTAGTATAAGATCTGAAAGGAAATTGACATATTGAATGTAACCTCCATTTTAGTCTCCTAATATTTTGTTGAGAGTAATTATCTTTAATCTTCTGCATTAATTTGTATCCTTATATAAAAAATTCAAAATACTACATACAAGGGTGGATTTTTTTGGATTCTATGTTTTATGTGGAATAATATATTGCAATGCAAATATTTGTAAGTTTTATATGAATTTGCCTCTTGAAACATTTGAGAAATAATTTCATGTTACTCTCATTTCCCAATAACAAAATATAAGTCTACCATTATATTTAAGTTGTGGCATGTGAGCAGGAGGCACTATAAATATTAAAAGAAGTAAAATGTACATGATCTACTTAGCCCCTTCTATTGGTAAGCCACTCTTATCCCAATAAAATGGCAACATAAATTGCTTAATATAAAATGAATCTTGGAATGTAAGTACAATTTATCATTTTCATTTTAATTTAAATGTCAATATCAAAATATTTGAAAATCACAAACTTTTAAAGTCAACTTGCATAATTATGATCTAACATGTGCCTGCTTCAATAAGTTTAAAAATCCATTTAGTTAAGATATGAAAGCTATAGAAATATGTACATAACGATTGTAAGTTACATAGTTATAATATGGAGAACAAGTTCATAGTATAAACTGATGAATCATAATAATTATGGTTAAGCATCATAAGCTAACCATCCACCATCATTTTAAATTATTTTCCCTACCATTAACCAACTTCCTAACATGATTTTTCGAAGCAACCCAAATTGAACTAGTTTTTGCCTTTCTATTAGTATAACTCTTTAAAGCACTCAACATTCTACCATAAACTCTAGAATAAGTTTTTAAACATTAAATTAAATATCTATAGTTTTTTGTAGCTATTAATATTAAAAGAAGGCTAACTACCACCATTTTATTTGGTATTAGAGCGAGTCTGGGAAGGAGAAAATCTAGTGAGAACTATATTATAAAAGGAACTTTTACTTATTGTGGGCTTTTGTCCAAAGGCTTGTGAGTCATTTTGTCAAGATTCTTTTTATGATAAATTTATTTCATATTAATAGCTTGAATATATAGTATACGTCTTGCAAGTTTATAGTGTAAGCATAAAATCTAAGTAGCGAGCTCTACCATAAAGTTTGGTCAATATTCTTGTGTAAACTTATCCATAAACATTGTCTTGAGTACAAACCTTGCTAAGGGTGTGCTCCACCCAAAAAAAAAAAAAAAAAACTAAAAAATTATCTTAACACACCTAACACTTTTTTAACCTTCTTTATTAGTTTTTTAATATTATATATTTATGATAAAATTGTTTGTTTATTTATAAAAAATCAAAAAATTTGTCATCTTAAGAGCTTAGGCTTATAAATCTAAACATATATTTCTTGCATTCAGAACTTGCATGCATAAAAAAAAATGTATATAAAATATAGTGTGTTTTAAATTAAGAAGAATTTTGCCAAAAACACTTAAACTATCTAAGGAGACTTAGGGATGCAAGAGATCTTTGTGCCCTCTCATAATGAGGAAGTTCTTTAAATTATAATTTCATTATATATAATTTCATTCTCTCTCATCTATAGAACTTTTCCTCTCATGTATCTCTTTATATATAAGAAACTTGCGTCATGCCACTGAAATCAATTTCCCATGATCACATTAAAAACTTGACTTAAATGATTGATTATAGACCTTAGGATTCATGAAAATGAAATGAAGAGTACATAATTATTCAAGGAGAAAAAATCTAGATATCAAATGCTAGCTGTTTTAAATTATCTACAAAATAATTTAAATTATATCCTATATCTTTCCTGAAATCATAATGCACATTAGATTATAATGCTTTTTTACATAGACTAATGAGTAGACCTACCTAAAAAGAGATAACCAACCCCAAGGATAGATGTTAAAGAGACCATAGTCATAAGAATGTTGATAATTTATGAATCTTTCTAGGAGAGTTAAAGTTGAATCTTTATCCTATGATGGCAACCAAGAGCCTAATAGTTTCTTAGATTGGTTAGCCTAGACAAATGACTTTTTTTATTGGTGTAAGATTGATGACTACAAACTAGTTAATTTTACCAAGTTGAAGTTAACTAAACATATAAAAATTCATTGGAAAACAACCAAAGGAGTAGAGACTAGGAAGAAAAACTCTCATATGGATATAAATGAAATAAATGCTAAGAGCCAAATATTATCCTAGACATCATGACAAGAAATTAGATGGGAAATTATTTACCTTAAGGTGAGGAAGCCTTATGGTTATTGATAATTAACACATATGAATACTAATTTCTAGAATTGATCATATTGATAATGATTGGAACTATCTAAAATTTTCAAGTTGGATGGTTGAAGTGGAGGAATGCATCGGGCTTATTGTGCGATGAAAAAGTCCCCCTCAAACTTAAGTGAAAATTCTATAAGATGGTGGTGAGACCTGCAATGCTTTATGGTGCCGAATGTTGGCCATTAAAAGAGAAGCATAATACTAAGTTAAGTGTTGCAGAGATGAGGATGCTTAGGTGGATGAGTGGCTTGACCCTTAAAGATAGGATATGAAATGAGCATATAAGTGAAAAGGTTGGAGTAGCTCTAATGGAAGATAAGATTAGAGAGAGTCGCCTTAGATGGTTTGGTCACATTAAACAGAGGCCTTCTGATGACCCGGTTAGGAAAGTTGAGGTATTAGATTTGACTTATGTTAAGAAAGGTAGAGGTAGACCTAAAAAGACTTGGTTAGAAAATATTATAAATGGCTTTTCTTTATTAGATTTAAATGAGAATTTGACTTTTAACTGGACACAATGGCGAAAAAGGATTCATGTAGCCGACCCCACGTAGTGGGACAAAGGCTTGATGTTGTTGTTATATACTTAGGTATGTTATCATGAATGAGGTTCAATTGTTTAACCCCATACCTTTGAAGAAGTCTATCATTATGTTTTTGGGTCAAGTTTTAAGAGAAATTTGCATCTCTCTCTAAAACTAAGACTCAAACCCCTTCCACTTCATCCCATAAGTCTACTATTAGACCCACAACACCTACTAGTCAAACCTTATAAAAAAAGCTTTAACTAAATGAAGGTTTAACAAAATAAGGAAATAATATATTTTAGGTATCACATGAAGGGTCACCTGCAAAGTTAATGCAATCCAAAATTTATTCTTTGAAGAAACAAAGGATCATGTAGATCGATTATGATTTAAAGAAATTTATGATGACACCTCCTTATCTAATCAATAATGGAATGCATAAATGACCCTTGCCTCAATATAATGAGATGTCTAACTGTAAATAAGAATTAGGTAGATAATATATATCCTAATATAAAAGATTCTAAATACTACATGCAAGTTAGGTTGGATTTTTTTTTTTTTGGATTATGTATCTTATGTGGAATAATATATTGCAATGCAAATATTTAGTTTTATAGAAATTTTCCCCTTGAAACAATTCATAAATAATTTCCTATTACTCTCATCTTCCAATACCAAAATATGAGTCCACCATTATATTTAAGTTGTGGCATGTCAAAATAGGAGGAGGCACTATAAGTATTTGAAGTAAAATGTAAATGATCTACTTAATCCCTTCTATTAATAAGCCACTCTTATCCCAATAACATGGCAACATCAATTGCTTAATGTAAAATGTATGTTGGAATGTAAGTCCGATGTATCATTGCTCTCTTATCCCATTTCATATTTAAAAAAATTTATCTCATGACACCCAAATCAATATCCAGAGATCATACATTGATAATTTTTCTTTTTTTAATTTAAAATCCCAAGATTTGAATGAATACAAGATAAGTACATCTGATATATGTCAATAACTTAGAAACCATTTAACCTTCTAAGGGACATTCTCAATAATTAATGGATATCTATATCAAAGAATATAGCTATAAATTCCTAGATCCTCCCATAGAGAATCTATAATTTTTAAATTATATTCTAGAATAATTACTGGTTATTTGGGAAAAGAATAAAATAATATGTTTAATAAAAGTTAGAAAATTTTGTCCATCACATACGTGTAATGTTCAAAAATTGGTGGACTAATATTTAATCTATAAATAAGCTAAATCTACTAAATAAAAGTTTCAGCTAACATATTGCTTTGTTCATCGCTTATAGGCCTTCCAAAGAACTAAATGGATTTTATATTAAGATTTCCATGCACAACTCGAGGATATGATAACACTTTTGTACTCATTGATAGGTTCTTCAAGATGGCCCATTTCCCACTATGCTCCAAAAATATGATGCTTCAATAATTGCAAGACTGTTCTTTAAAGAAATTTATTTTCTTCATGTCCTTCCTTCAATCATTATCTCTAATCATAATATTATTATAATTTAATACTATTAAAAGATTTTATAAAAATTATTTGGTACCAAATTAAAATTCTCATATTCTTTCATCCATAAATTCATAGATAAATTAAAGTAGTAAACTGAACACTAGGAAACCTACTTAGATGTTTTTAAGGGAAACATTTAAAGAATTGGGACTTATATTTACTTATTTATGAATTTGTACATAATAACATTGTATCTAAAATAATCAAACCTTCACCTTTTGAAATAGTATATGGTCCAAATCATAGACGATTGATTGATGTAAATAATATCTCAACTCATTTTTTTTTTAATTCTACATTCACATTTGCCAAGGACTTTTAAAGCCTACATGATACTATGATGCAGTACATTATTCAAAGTAATGAAAAATATACTTCTAGAGTTAACTATAATCAATCAATAAAAAAATTAAAGTAGTTCATTATATTTTAATTTGCATCCACCTTGGATGTTATCAAACCTCTATGGTGTAGCATTAGGAGCATCAAAAGCAACTAATGACAAAAAGAGTCCAACCACTAGGGTTCAGTTCAGTAAAATTATAGTTAATCATATTAAACCTATCACTAGAAGCAAGTTTAAATCCAGAAGCTAATGAATTTCATTTATATTTTTTCCTCATTATGTGTGTGAAAACTTCATGTAGTATTATAATTATATGTGTGCGAGACTAAGTGTTTATATTGTGAAATTGTGTATTCAATAACTAGTAAAAATCTCTTAATTTATTTAATTAAGTGGCTCATGAATGGTCTGAGTGTACAACCAAGCAAAGAGCTAGGAAGGAGTTTAATGGCTAGCCAAGCATTTAAGGAAGGAGTAATTATAGTGTTTACTAGTGTAGGCCACCCCCCCCCCCTTTCCTTCTTCTTCTTTTTAAATTCAATTTTATCTTATTATAACTTATATTTAAACATCATTTGCTATGGAATAAAGTGCTTAAACATATTTTTGACCAAAGTTAGAGTGAATTCCAAGGGGTGGCTTAGCTTGGTAGTTGGCCATAAAGAGGTGTTTGGTGATCTCTCTCAATCATCTTTGGTGAGTTAATTGGCATTTTTTTCTATACAATAATAACAACAACATCAAGCCTTTATCCCACTACATTGGGTTGGCTACATGAATTCTTTTTCTCCATTGTGTTATGTTAAGGGTCAAATTCTCTTATTTATGTTTTCTATATTTTACTATAGTATTTTATTATGGTTCTATTTTTATATTTATTTCTATTGTGATATAAAAATATTTCCTTAAAAAAAACCTTAAAAATCCCCACTTAGATCCACTTATAGTGAACCTTGGATGAATATGACTTCATGTAGTTTTAGCTTAAATTTGGTGACCTTAAACACTTCATAAAATTGTGAGAAACTCCATCACATGTCATACAACATCCCACTATCATTTAAGATATTTTTTCCCAAATTTTCATGAGTCTAAACTCTATCACTAAAAGCATAATCCCTAGCTAGTCAAATTGGCCACACTAGAAATATTTTGGACCCAACCACTTACTAAATTTCAAATAAAATATATTGACTTAGAAAAAAAAAATGAAAACTTCTATATCATAATTATGCAACCATCTTTAAATTTTACATGTGATTAGAGTAGTTTTAAATTGGTATTTTGGGAAATCTAGTCCATTGAAGTCATCCTAGTGCTATATAAAGGCCCTACTACAAGAAATTCTCTGAATACCGATAGTATTTCCGGCAGTCAGTAGACTACCAAAACTTTTGGTGCTTAAACCAGTGATTTGACCGCCAATGTCAACCAATGGTTCAACTACTTGTATTAGACACTAAACTACTAGAACTTCCGGCGGTCAACTGATTGCCAGAAATATTACAGGTATTTTCTTTTTGTGGTGGCTTTTATAGTCAATTTAGCCTCTAATCTAACTTTATGTAAAAAGTTTTCGGCGGTTAAAACTGCTGGAAAAGCACCAAAAGGGCCCTAAAATCTAACACCCCTTCCTTCTTCCTCTTTTCTTTGCGTGGCTCAATTTCTTTCATCTAGATGCCCGCACCCTTGCCAAATGGTGCATGTTCGTTCCATGAATAGAACTCCAACTTGCCAAACACTGCTCGCGCCCTCGCCCGCAATGCCCTCACTCGTGTTTGACCGGTCTAGCTGAAGGTAATCTACATGCATCTCCTTAATTTTTGCTTTAGTCATGGATTTTCTTAGTAGACATTTGCAAGAGGATGTACCTTGGTTAATTTATACTTTTTCTTGTTGATATTCTTCTTATTGATAAGACTAGAGAGGTAGTTGAAGGTAAACTTTCATTATGGAGGTCAACCTTTGAATCTAAAGGTTGATTTTGAGAAAGCCTTAAGCCCATGTCATTTTGCTTTAGTCATGGATGTTCTTAGTAGACATTTGCAAGAGAATGTACATTAATTAATACTCTTTTGCTGATGATATTCTTCTTGTTAATAAGACTAGAGAGGGAGGTTAAGGTAAACTTGAATTATAGAGGTCAACCTTAGAGTCTAAAGGTTTTTGCTTTAGTAGATCTAAAATTGAATATATGAAGTGTAATTTTAGTAGTAATACACCTAGTGAGGGGATTGTGACTTTGAGTGATCAAGTCATTAATAAGATTACACATTTTAGATATATTGGATATATTATTTAGAATGAAGGTGAAATAGATGGGGATATTATCAACATAATTCAAGTTGGATGGTTAAAGTGGATGAATGCATTGGGCTTATTGTGTGATAGAAATATCCCCCTCAAATTTAAGGGAAAATTCTATAAGATGGTGGTGAGACCTGCAATGCATTATGGTGCCGAATGTTGGCCATTAAAAAAGAAGTATAATACTAATTTATTGCAGAGATAAGTCATCTTAGATGGTTTGGTCGCTTAAAATGATGACCTTCTAATGACCCAGTTAGGAAAGTAAAGGTATTAGATTTGAATTATAATAAGAAAGGTAGAGGTATAGTAGACCTAAAAAAACTTGGCTAAAAATATTAGAAATGATATTTCTTTATTAGATTTAAATTAACGAGATTTAAGGATGCAATTTTTCTAATAATTCATTTCACAACTATGTAGGGAATGTTTTCTTTAACATCTAAATGACTATCCAAGAAGAGAGATATTGGATGTATAATAGATTGCTACCAGGTCGAAGAGGATTGACATATGCCGGTCGATGTTACCAAAAATAATAAACTCTAAGAAACACTCAGGAAATCTCCCAAGGTGTGTGTGTGTGCAAGGTCACAAAGCAAGCAAGCACCCCCACAGGACATGACTCAAGATAAAAAATACGTTAGTGAGAGATACAAGTAAAATAGTTCTCCCTAATATTGAGCCTTGAGTGGTGCATCGAAGTCCTAAAAAGTTAGTCCACACACAAATAAACATAGAATTCAAGTACAAATAGGCTGCAGAAAGTGAATCATAATATTTGTTATCATCAAAAAATAAACTCATAAGTTCGAGTTGCAATAATTGATGTGTAGATCCATTGAAGTCTTGTAATAATCGTTAAAAAAAAAACGTGAATATGAAACATCTTTCTTTTGACGATATTATTTTCCTGAGTTTGGTTTAAACCAAAGTGCATTGCAGATGCGACAATAAACTTCTGTCGCATCATTCTTATAGTATAACATTCATTCATTTATATAATAATAAATTTTTGTAGCAGTAAGACCCAACTTGGATACTAATTTCTTTATTCGATACAAAATTATAGGGATTAAATTATCTACTGGATTTGTTTTCTTGAGGAAACTAATGAAGTCATTGAAATATTCAAGAGGAATATTATATTTAATTTTGATACTTAGCATCCTAATAGTGATCGATAACTCTAAATGAGTTATGCAACTGTCCTAAATTATTTTTTGAGCAGCAAATAGTAATTTAAAGATTTTTTTGTTTTATATATTTGGTGGATCTTCCATATTAGCCCATAAATTAGGACCTCTTGTATCAAAAATAAGTTATTTATTTGCTTTACTCATTTGATCTTCATGAATTATTTTTGAAGATGTGGATGGACTGGCATGAGTATCTCTGTTTGGCTTATACTCGCCATGTAAGGTTCAAATCCAGTATTCTGGAATAAATCCATAAATCAATCTATACATCATCGAGCTTAAGAAATCCTTGATTTTTGTGCTTCAAGCATGAACATTCCATCAGACTTAAACGAATGTAGTTGAGATGCAACTTAAATAAAAGTCTCAACACTCTCCATAAATTATATCGTACTGAATGATCAGTTCAAAAACAAAAACTCTAATCTGGGCATCATGTTTAAGGAAGCCGTTATTAAGCACATCGTCCTGGATGATTTTGTATCAGCCAAGATGAAAGGCTCAAATTAGAAAGAATCAACCACCAGATCTTTTAGAAATTTCTTATTTTTGGACATTATCCCGTGCATCGGCCTAGGCATCGGCCTGGCTGATCTAGCACATTTTTTCCTAAATTAATCTAGAATTTAAGGAAAGCAATTAAGGCATATTGCATGATCACATTGTCTTAGACAATTGCAAGATCGGCCAGAAAGATCCACTGGATGATGTGACCAAAATTTCTCTAATTGTCCCAAACCGACTAGGCTGATTGAGCGTAATTTACGCTGATCGGCTAGGTCGGCCTGGATGATAATGTCAGTTTTGTAATACTATTTAAAGACATCTTGCTTTCTCATGAAGAGTGTCTTTGGCAGCCATTGTAGCTTCGTTCTTTTAGAGGGAACTTGAAGAGAGAGCTTAAAAGGGAGAGAGGAAATGATGGAGTTTGAGAGAGGGAGAAGATCCTTGGAGGGGGTTTCAAGGGAGTGTGGAGAGGGATTTCACACGGTTGCTTCGGTGAGCTTTCACCTTAGTACCATCGGATTCAAGGCTTATCTTGAGGGAAGTTCTGGAAAGAAGAAGATCTCTTTGGTGTCAAAGGACCTGGCTACTCTGCCGCACCGGGGAAGGTGGAAGTGATTTTGTAAGGGCTTCTCCGCCTAGCTATGGGGGCTAAAGGAGAGACACTGAGTTTAGTGCAATACTCGGAGGGTGCCTCCGAGGAGTGGACGTAGGTCAAGGTTTGATCGAACCACTATAAATCTGGTGTGTTCTTTTCTTTGTTATTTTTGCATTTAATTTTCGTATTGTGTTTTCTTTGTGGTGAATTGTGGTTTGGTTTATGTTTTGATTTAAAGATTTCTCTTTAAAATACAATTCTCCTATCTCTTAATTAGCATTGGGCTAGTTCTTAAGGGCCTAACATCCATAATGATATTTCAAGTGGTATTAGAGCGGGATTCATAAAAATAAGTTTTTGAAAACTTTTAAATTTTGATCAATGGCTAATTTTTATAATCATAATATTGAGGAAGGTTATTCAATCACTAGATCACATTTATTTGAGAATATTACTTTTAATTTTTGGAAGATTCGCATGTCTACCTTCTTACAATCAATTGATTATCGAATGTGGCATATGATTTTAACTGATTATTCTTTACCGTCACGTGTTATAGATGGAATTAAAACTGATATTTCTTTTAATCAATAAAATATGGAAGAACAAATCAATGCTCAATTGAATGCAAAATCTTTTAACTATTTTTTCTGTGCTTTAAATTCTGAAGATTGTATGTTAGTTTCCATATGCACTACTAATAAGAAAATTTGGGATAAATTACACACTATATACGAAGACACTAATGAAATCAAGTAATCCAAGTTGAAATTTTTAATGCATGATTATGAACTTTTTTCATGAAATCTTATGAAACAATCTTAGACATGTATACTAGATTTATTCAAATTGTTACATTATTGCATGCTTCAGGTAAAGAGTTTTCAAACTTTGAAAAAGTTAATAAAATTCTACGTTGTCTACTTGATAAGTTTGATACTAAAGTTATTACTATTTGTGAATCAAAGAATTTGAATGAATATTCTATTGATAATTTGATTGGCTCACTCATTGCCTATGAGTAAAGTTTGGGTCAAAGACTTTTGAATGCAGGAGAGATGATAGTGCTAAACGCTGAAAATATGGAGGAAAGTGGCTTAGTTGGTGACGAAGACAATAACCTATCAAACAAATTAAAAAACTCACTAAAGCATAAGTATCAACAAAAGTGGAATAAAGGTAAAAATGATAAGAATGTTAATATTTTTTCTGATGTTGTTTGCTTTGGATGTAGGGAGCCTGGATATATGAAAAATCAGTGCCCAAATTTGAGAACTCTTCCTACAACATAAAGGGTAATGCTAAACAAATTATAAAATAATAAATAATAAGAAGCAAAAAATTTCCTTAGCAGACCTAGCTTCTGAATCATCAGACCAAGGGCAAGATGATGTTTAAACCCTTGGTTGTGTGTTTATTTGTTTATGTATGTTTTTTTTTATTTTTGGTTTTATGTGTTTTCTTTGAGCTTATTTTTTTTTCTTTTTCATTAAATTTTTTTATTTTATCTTTACTTTTCTTTTTGTGAAGTTCTTTCTGATCAACACACATGTTCACCTTTCTAAAAATGAAAAATCTACCTCCTATTTTTTCTTGAATTCTTATTAAAGTTATGGTTAACTTCTCTAAAAATAGTCAAAGGAAGGAAACTTATGATTTTGTCTCTCTATCTCTCTTCTTAAAGAGGTTATTTTACTTTTGATTCAAAATCTTCATTATTTTATAAATTAGATCTTGAAACTGATCTTTTTTTTATCTCCATATATTTTATTTATCACATAGGAATCTTTTACAAGTTGTTGAATCTATCTCATAATTTTCTTAATCAAGTAATTTATTTTGTTAATAGGATGGGTTTACTTTTATTTTTAAGATTTCAGAAAGGTAACATATTAAAAAAAAAGGCCAATGATGTCAAAAATAGAAGATGTGCAATGTCGCTAAATTGAAAAAAAGGGATACATAAAGTGTTTCAAAAATCAAAAGATGTGCAGTGCACCAACCAATTGATAAGAGACATAAAATGAGCCCACAAAATATAATGCTTACAATTATTCTACTTTTTAAAGCTTAAGAAAATCCTTGATACTTTCGATACTTGAGTTTGAAAATCATATTTCCTTATTTAATAATTCGTGCATTAATCTTCTATTAGATATATTTTATGGAAGGAGTTCTTGGAAAAATTAGTATTTCTTTCTTTAATTTATTCCTTGATTTAGATATTAGATTAAAAAGTTTTTGATCCTTCAAAAGAACCTAAGTTTAGATTAACAATTTTTGAATTTTTTTTTTTTTTTCTGAATTATGTGTTGTCAATTCATTCCTTACTAGATTTTTAAATAAAATCAAGAGGTAACTTTCTCATTTTTAAGAATATTTTATTTTTTTTCTTTTCACTAGATCGATGATCTTTTTTTTTTATTATGTTTATTTTGTGCCTCTTCTCTTTTTGATAATGTCAAAGGGGAAGAACGTACTATTGTATTTGTATCTTTTATTTCAAAAAAAAAAAAAAATTGAAACCAAAAAATTTAATTTCCCCTATTTTTAAAAGTTTTATTTTAGTAAGGAGGAGATTAGGAGAATTTTTTTTTGTAAATCCAACCTGTAATATTTGTCATTATCAAAAAGGGGGAGATTATTTCAACTCGAGCTTATGAGTTTATGTTTTAATGATAACAAATATTATGATTCACTTTCTGCTTCCTATTTATACTTGAATTCTATGTTTATTTGTGTGTGCACTAACTTTTCAGGACTTCGATGCACCACTCAAGGCTCAAGATTAGGGAGAACTATTTTACTTGTATTTCTCACTGATGTGTTTTTTTATTTCTTGAGTCATGTTCTGTAGGGGTGCTTACTTGCTTTATAATCTTGCACACACACACCTTGGGAGATTTTCTGAGTGTTTCTTTGAGTTTACTAATGTTGGTAACATCGGCCAGGATGATATTTATATCGGTCTGGACGATCGGTTCAAAAATAAAAACCCTAATATGGGCATCATGTTTAAGGAATCCGTTATTAAGCACATCATCCTAGATGATTTTGTATCGGCCAGGACGATAGGCTCAAATCAGAAAGAATCAGCCACCAGATATTTTAGGAATTTCTTATTTTTAGACATCGTCCTGGGCATCGGCCTGGCCGATCGAACACATTTTTTCCTAAATTAATCTGGAATTTAAGGAAAGCAATTAAGACTGATTACATGATCACATTATCCTGGACGATTGAAAGATCGGCTGGGACGATCCACTGGACGATGTGACCAAAATTTCTCTAATAATCCCAAACTAACCGGGCTGATTGAGCGTAATTTATGCTGATCGGCCAGGCCGATATTCATATCGGCATGGACGATAATGTCAGTTTTGCAATATTATTTAAAGACCTCTTGCTTTCTCATGAAGAGTGTCTTTGGCAGCCATTGTAGCTTCGTTATTTTGGAGGGAACTTGAAGAGAGAGCTTGAAAGGGAGAGAGAAATGGGTGGAGTTTGAGAGAGAGAGAGAAGATCCTTGGAGGGGGTTTCAAGGGAGTGTGGAGGGGGATTCCACACGGTTGCTCTGGCGAGCTTGCACTTTAGTACCATTAGATTCAAGACTTATCTTGAGGGAAGTCCTGGGAAGAAGATGATCTCTTTGGTGTTAAAAGACCCAGCTACTCCACCGCACAGGGGAAGGTGGAAGTGATTTTAGCTGTGGGGGCTAAAGGACAGACACTGAGTTTAGTGCAATACTTGGAGGGTACCTCCTAGGAGTGGATGTAAGTCAAGGTTTGACCGAATCATTATAAATCTGGCGTGTTCTTTCCTTTATTATTTCTGCATTTAATTTATGCATTGTGTTTTCTTTATGGTGAATTATGGTTTGATTTGTGTTTTGATTGAAATATTTCTCTTTAAAATACCAATTCACCTCTCTCTTAATTAGCCTTGGGCTAGTTCATAAGGGCCTAACATCCATAACGATCTTTCATCAATGAGTTCAGCATGTCATATGAGATGACATAAGGTGAAATTACCAAACATTGGTGTTCTTTCTCATCCATGAAATGCTGAAGTGTGGAAATATTTTGATCAAACACATGCTTTATTCACTGCTGAGCCATGTAATATAAGATTGAGATTATATATTGATGGTTTTACTCCATATAGTCAGATAGCTTCACCATATTTTTGTTGTCCAGTTATACTAACACTATATAACCTTCCACCAGAGATGTGTATGACTACCCCATACATATTCTTGACACTTATAATACCTGGACCATATAATCCAACTATAGAAATTGATATTTTTTCCAACCATTAATTGATGATCTCAAGTTCTTATGGGAAGGTCTACTCACATATGACATCTCAATCAAATAAAATCTTCTCCTTAGAGGTGCATTATTTTGGACCATTTGCAATTTTCCAGCTTATGGTAGATTATTGGCCTGGAGCACAGCAGGAAAATTAGTCTACCCTTAATGCATGGAGAATACTAAATCTTTCACACTAAAACTTGGATGAAAAAAAATATTTGGTTTGATTATCATCATATGCTTTTACCTGCTAATCATTCATTTAGGAAAGATAAGGATGCATTCATTAGAAATAGAGTTGAGAGGTCACCTCCACACAAATCAAGTGGTGATGACATACTACAAAGATTTTTTGACATTTAATTAATTATTGATTTTCCAACATTATTAGAGTGTAAATATATGGGATATAATGTTCATCATAATTGGATTAAAAAGTATTTTCTAGATATTATCATATTGGATAATAAATTTGATAAGATATAATCTTGATGTTATGCACATAGAGGAGAACTTTATTGATAATATTTTTAATATAATTATAGATATTAAAGACAAGAGAAGGGATAATATCAAAGCTAGAATGGACATTAAAGAGTATTACTAACAAAGAAATCTAGAGTTAATAACAATTAACAATGATAAAATAATCAAGCCCAAAGCACCTTACTCTTCTATGTTAGAACAAAAAAAAACATGTCAATGGCTTTAATGTTTAAAAATGTCTGATGGCTATGGATCAAACTTAAGTTGAAGTGTAAACCTTAAATATGTGAGATTATTTTGAATATAAAGTCATAATTATTACATAATTATGGAGGTTCTCCTTTCAATTATAATATGTCTGTTACCAGATTACATATCAAATTCATTGATAGAACTTAGCATTTTCTTCAAAGAGCTTTATTCATCTAAACTATGCAAAGATGCTTTACGGAGGAGTGATGACAACATACCAATCATCCTATGCAAGTTAAAAAATAATTCCCCAGGGATTCTTTGATTCTATTGAACATCTTTGAGTCCATCTATCATATGAGGCTGGAGTTAGTAGACATGCAATATCATTGAATGGATCTTTTTGAGAGGTGAAACATATTTTTAATATGATGTCTTAAATACTTTTGATTATAATTGATAATTTTAATTATCCAATATATATGTGAATAAGTTGAAAAAAATATTAAGAATAAAATATGACTAGAAGGATTGATATGTGAAGCATATTTGTCTTAAGAAGCCACCAATTTTTGCTTCTACTACTCCGAGCCCCATATGAGAAGTACAAGAATAAAGATTGTTTGTAACATGGACTTCGATGTCAAAGAACAATCACAATCTACACTATCAGTCTTTAGAAATTTATTTTATGAATTTATTCTCGTAGGATGATTTTATATGACTTCGGGATAGTCAGTAGTCTACTACTGAGGGATCATCTTTAGGATTGACCCAATACTCTGATTATCACACATGTTTAGATGTTATTGGATGAAGTCAGAGGGGGAGGTTTTATGGCTTACGTTTATAGGGATATGCTTATAAGGGTAGTACATCTACTTTAGAATTTTATGATGTTAGTGGACTGAGAAACTATTAGTCAGAGGGATGCTACTCTGAAAATAGAGATAAAGGATATAAGAAAGATTCAAAATGAGATACAAGAAGAGATGCAATCACATCGAGCTAAAAATCGGAAGAACAATGAGTAAGATCACTACAAGAAAATCAATGATTATTAGTGGTAATTCCGGCTAACAAATAACAACCGAAAGTATCAGCGGTTTAACCGGCTGTCTGAGTGTTGATTTTAACCGACAATTTATCTGGTAGAGTTTAATAATAAACTGCTAGAAACACCGATGATAAAAGAACCCCTAGGTTGGCTGCCAATCTTTTATTTTTGCATATGATTTTCCGACAGCCAAGAAGCCGGCGTTAAGTGTTTTTTGTGGCAGTCAAAGCTACTGGATAATCGCTAGAATTAACCTAAAATTGGCCAAATTGACCATTCCTCCTCATTTGTTTGCATATCAATTTTCCATCTAGATGCTCTCCGCTCACGCTCGTGCTCGCTTCTAACTGTGTCCGCAGGACTCTGGCCACCGATAACATAACTTTGGTCGCCGATCACACCCTTACTTCGATTGTCGATCATGCCCGTAGTTTGCCTGCCAAAATTTCTTGCTTTGCACGTCGACGCGCTCGATCACTTCGGCTAAGTCAAACGCCCTGAAGGTTGTTGCATTTATTTATTTATTTAGTTATGGAAGGTTATTTATAGAGTATTTTCATTTTTTCTTTTGATTACATCAAGGTTATGGAGCATAGGTTGCGACATGATATTAATGTTTCTCAAAATAAATTTGGATTCGTGTCGGGTAGGTCTACTATGGAAGCCATACATTTATTAAGAGGTTTGATGGAGAAATATAGAGAGAATAAGGAGGATATACATATGATATTTATTGATTTAGAGAAAGTATATGATAAAGTTTCAAGAGAGGTGTTATATAGAGTTCTAGAAAAGAAAGGGGTTAATAATGCTAATTAAAAAGTCATTAAGGATATGTATGCAGAAGTTCTTGCTTGTGTTCAAACAAAAGGTGGGTTGACCAAGTATTTTCCTATTTCAGATGGATTACATCAAGGATCACCCTTAAACCCATATCTTGTTGCTTCAGTCGTGGATGTTCTTACTAAACATTTGCTAGAGGTCAACCTTAGAGTATAAAGATTTTTGTGGGTCTAATTTTAATAGTAATAGATCCATTGGGTGAATTATGTGTTTGTGCAATTAAGTCATTAATAAGAGTATGCATTTTAGATAATTTGGGTATGTTGTTCAGAGTGATGGTGGTGAAATATATGTGGATATTATTAGTAGAATTCTAGTTGGATGGTTGAACTGGAAGAATGCATCGGGCTTGTTGTGTGATAGAAAAGTCCTCCTCAAACTTAAGGTCAAATTCTATAAGATGGCGGTGAGACATGCAATGCTTTATGGTGCAAAATATTATTCATTAAAAGAGAAGCATAATATTGATGTAAAACAAACAAATAAAATGGTTGCCTTCTGATAACCCGATTAGGAGAGTAAATGATATTTCTTTCTTACATTTAAACAAGATTTAAGGCTATATATCTTCTAATAATTGATTTCATAACTATGTAGGAAATGTTTGCTTTAACATTTTAATGACTATCTAAGAAGAGAGATATTAGATGTATAACAATTTGTTATCAGGTTGAAGATGATTAACAGATGAATTTATGTAAGGAGTTGAGACTTTTATTCAAGTTGCATCTCAACTACCTTCATTTAAGTTTGATGGAATATTTAGATGTCCATATTTTAAGCACAAAAATCAAGCATTCCTCAAGCCTGATGATGTAAAAGTTGATTTATATCATACGGGATTTATTCCAAACTATTAGATTTGGACCTCACATGGCGAGTATGAGCCACACCAAGATACTCATGCCGGTCCATCCACAACTTTTAAAATATTTGATGAAAATCAAATGAATAGATCATATGAACAACTTATTTTTGATGTAGTAGGTCCTAATTTAAGGAATTTTGCGGAAGAGTAACCAAATACGAAAACCAAAAAATTCTTTGAATTACTACATGTAGCTCAAAAACTAATTTATTATTTCTATATTTTTTTTACAGAAAGATTTTAGGTGGTTGTCTGAGCATGACACGAGGATCAGAATAAATTTTGAGAGGAGATGATCGACTCATCTTAGAGACATATTCACAGACATTAGAAAGTTCGGGCAGCGTCCATTATAGATTAGAGGGGGAGTATGGGTAGATTTGAGTAGAGCTTGAGTGAGCCCTGTGTTCACCAAATTGAGAGAGTAAAATAAGTATAATAGAGTATCTAATTATGGGGGTTTAGGAAGCTCTCTTCATACTGGTGGATCTGTGCCTTATATTGAACATAAACGATGATTGGTAAAATCTTTTAATTAGTTTAATAAATAAATAAATGAATATACACACACACACACACAGATATATATATATATATATATATATATATATATATATATATATATATATATATATATATATATATATATATATATATATATATATATATTATTTCAACTATATCTTCTATTTCCAGAAAGAGTTTCTTGGCCGGGAGCCGACACCACTTGAGTTACATACAAGGACTCACCAACATCAATCTGACCATCAGTGGATTAATGAGAAGGTGAAAAAAGCTCATGTGAGTATAATTTTTGGAGTAATAAAATATAATATAATAAATTTTCTAATATAATTTTTTTTATGGATTTATTCTCGCAAGATGATTTTATACGAGTTCGAAAAAGTCATTAGTCTACTATTGAGGGATCATCTCCAAGATCGACCAAGTATTCTGAGTATCAGATGTGGTTAGATGTTGTTGGAGGAAGGCAGAGGGAGAGATTTATGGCTTAGGTTTATAGGGCTATACTTATGAGTGCAGTTCATCTACATCAGCATTTTATGATATTAGTGGAGTTAAATAAACTGTTAGCTAGAGGATTGCTTCCTTAATGAGAGAGATAGAGGAGATGAGAAAGATTTAAAATGAGATGCAGGCGGAGCTACAATCTTATAGAGATGAAAATCAGAAGAACAAAGAGCAAGAGCCGACACATGAATCACAAGGAAGCGAGGACATAGAGGATGATTAGTGCTGTTATTTATTTGATGAACTTTTTGGTGTATTTTGAACATCTTACTATAGATTTCATATGTTATGTTTATTATAGAATATATGCATTTTTCTTTGTTTAAACATTTATTTCTACTTATTATGGATTTTGGATTGTGCAAATATGATTTGTCGATTGTGTTTTGCTATTGTTTGTTATGTTGATTTTGGACTACATTTATGTGGGTTGATTATAGTGGCACGTTGCCCTTACAGTTTATGTGTTATATATGTTTTAAATTATATACATGTATTGTGGAAATTGGTGTAAATAGAGGGGCTATCAATTTTTTTTTGAAAATGCTATAGGTTTATAACATCTAACTGACGGTTTGGTCGCCGAAAACATCGATACTGGTTAGCTTATTTTAACCGCCAAAATTTTAATATAGCCGCAGGTAAATATTAGCGGTCAACTGACAACTTAGGCCCCTGCAAAACTGAAATTTGAGATGGCCGGTAAGCCATGGGTAATTAACCAACCGTCACCGATTCTATGAATGCCATAATATATGTTATGTGATGGCCATCATAAAGCTGTCGGAAACTGATCGCCACAATTTATTTCTTATGAAATTTATACCGGTGGTTAACAAACCGCCCAAAAATTGTCGGTAGTTTTCAAAACTATTGGAAACTTTATAGTTACCATCGAAAAAAGCTGCCGATAATTATCAATTTTCCTGTAGTGGATCCTATACCTGAATTATAGGGTAGCGAGGATACAGATGATGATTAGTGTTGCTATTATTTGTTGTTATTCATTTGACGAACTGTTTGGTATATTTAAAACATCTGATTGTGTATTTCATATATTATTAAGGGGGCTATCAATTTTTTTTTATAAATGCTATAGGTTTCTTGTGACTAACCAATGGTTTAGCCTCTAGAAACTTTAATACGGGATGACGTTAAGTTGCAGCCACTTTTTTATATTGTCCCCAATAATACTCGACAACTAATTAGTGGTTTGGTTTCTAGAAATACTAATAGTTATTACCACTGGTAAAATACCGGTGGTCGCCAACAGTTTTTACACAGGAATTATGTAGTATAAATAAAAAAAATAACACATATAATATACGATATAACTTTATCATTTTGATGTTTACGATGAAAATTCTGTCACAAATCAGCCAGAAATATGCAGTATAAATAAAAAAATAGCAAATACAATTAGTTATTCAACTTTTCAATAATACTAATTTAAGTAGTTTAAAAACATTAGTTAATAATGCTAGTATAAATAAAAAAATAGCAAATACAATTAGTTATTCAACTTTTCAATAATACTAATTTAAGTAGTTTAAAAACATTAGTTAATAATGCTAATTGAAGTAGTTGATAATGCTAATATAATAAACACTACTAAATTAAACATAAGAAACATACTTCTACAATCACAATCCAACTGCTCAAATAAACAATCACATTCTAATTGTTTTATAATTATTACAACACTTCTAAAGTAAATATAGTTCTTATATATAAAAAAAGTAAAATACATCAAAAACCTAAAAAATAATCTAAGTGAAATATGTATCCTCACTCTCCTGCTCAGCCGGTGTAGGCACAGGCTGATTTCCACTAATCCACTCTTTTAATCTCTAAAGCTCATGTAGTATCTGAATGTTAATGTCCACTTATGATTTTTGAACATGTTTTAGCTCTACTATCAAGTTAGCCACCTATTTGCTATACAAACTCTCCTACCTATTTATAGAGTAGCTAGAGGTAGAAGATGATTTTCCTTCATATACATAGGCTTGAGAGCCTAATCCATAAACTCATCCCTTTTGCATTCTATCTATCGCCTGCAACTAAGTACGGTAGTTAAAAATATATGTGGAACTCCTAGAGGACCCATCACTAGTTGCAACCTGGCTCTCTCGAAGTTTTGTATACTCATTTTGCAAAATGTAACATAAGATTAATCATCATATAATCATTACTTACAATATTTCTCTAAGTAATGTAACCTTATATACTTACATAAGCCCTCCTTACTCGCTCATCCACCTAATGCTAATCCTCCTAGTGCTTGTGGGAGTAACCGTGCAACTCAACAACAGTGGGTTCTCTACCTAGTAAATCCTTATATTATAGTTTTAGATTAGAACGCATAACCAAATAAATTATTTAAATCTATTAAATTCTTTCCAATTGTCATCTGTGCTCAGTTTGTGAAATTACTCCCCTAGTATAGAGGGATCTAGCTAGGCCTCCAATGTTAGAAGCTCAATCAAATTTGTTATGTTCCCTCCTCGCTATATAATTTAGGTTGACCAAAGTACTATTGAGCTCAACCCATACATCCTCTCTAATCCAAAGTGATTGTTTGCATGTCCTCTTAATGTACGTGAACATGTCTTATGGGAAATTTCCCAATATTTCTCAGTTTTTTTTTTTATATTTCTCAAAATTTGTTTTAGTATGTGTACCATTCTCTAGCAATCAAAAGAAATTTCACTATATATAATAAATTAGAATAAAAATTATTCTTTGTTAGCTTAATAAAATATTAATAAATATTAATAAGTATATCCATGCCTCTACTTATGATGGATGTTTTAGAACACCTACTTGCAAGGTGTGTTCCTTATTCCATCTCACATGTGTAACAGATCTCATAAATGGAAACAAATGTTTCAATATGGGAATGATGGGTAAATAAAATAATTGACTGATTGGTACCTTCTTCTGCTTTCTTTTTCTAAAAGTTAGTTTAAACCTGGGTACGTTATAATGATGACATATAATATCTGATAAATTATTCCTGTAGTACAACATGCTATTAAATTAGGATTGAAAATTAAAATTTTAGTCTAATACAAATCTATTAGAATTATATTATTTTTCGAGTTAGTCTCCTTAAGTAGACCAATGAATTGATTAAAGCATTCTTTGAGCATATTTTATTCTATCTTTATGCTTAACGTCTTCACGATAATAGATAATTTTGAGTGAATAGTGCACTCATTCTAAATTGATTGTTGAACAGCATGCGAAAAATCATAGAAGTTTTGGGCCTACTTATTTAAGAAATCTTTTGTATATTATCAAAATTGTGGATCAATTGCATCATTAACTAAGTCCTCAAACATCCTAACTCTATCTTCCTCAACTATGTTCGAACTTATAGATAGGTCGCATTGAGAGTCAAAATGAGGCACGTACTCACTATGTGAAGTCGGTTAATACCAATATTTTGGTATGAATCCTCTGTGATATATATCAGCATTAATCTCATATGGTGTGAGGTAAGCTTGATTTTTGTGTTTGGAATAAGAATAATGAAACCTTCCATCATATATAAAAAATTTAATTGGTAGCCTACCTAGATGAAAAAAATTACTCCTTTCAAAAACTCATCTCTTAACGTCTTGTATCTAGGCAAAAGTCAATTATACATCCAACTTCTATAGTTTTGAATATCTATAACACACTTGGGCTCTAAATTCCTACAACCAAATAATGATATTTGTACCAATTTAATATTATTTATGTATCATCATAAGAAAATTTTAAGATAACATCATATATAATCAAGTTATACAATAATGATATGTGTCAAAATTAACTAAGGCAACTCTCTCTAATCATATCTTCTATTGAAGATACTCTAACATTTTCATATATATGATCATTTCTTACCATGTTTGTAAGATTAAAGACACTCATCCACCTGAGCATCCTCATCTCTACAACACTTAGCTTAACATTTGCTTCTCTTTTAATGGACAACATTTTACACTATAAAGTATTGCAGGTCTCACCACAATTTTATAGAATTTTCCCTTAAGTTTTAGGGGAACTTTTTTATTACACAACAAGCCTAATGCATTCGTCCACCCACTACTGGTCCACGACCAAAATATTATTGTTGGATTTCACATGTCAGAATATCCTCATCCATTTCTTTTAATGACCAACATTATGTATTATAAAGAATTGCAAGTCTCACCACTATCTTATAGAATATTTCCTTAAGTTTGAGGGAGAGTTTTCTATCACACAATAAGCCTGATGCATTCCTTCACTTCAGCCATATAATAATGATATGGGACCAAACTATCTAAGGCGACTCTCTCTAATCTTATCATCCACTTGAGCTACTCCAACTTTTTCATGTGCATGTTCATTTCGTATATTGTCTCTAAGAGTAAATCCACTCATCCACACGAGCATCCTCATCTCTACATCACTTAACTTAATATTATGCTTCTCTTTTAATGGCCAACATTTTATACCATAAAGCATTGTAGGTCTCATCACATATTATAAAATTTTCCCTAAAGTTTGAGGGGGACTTATTTTATCATAGAATAAGCATGATGTATTCCTCCACTTTAACCATCCAGCCATCAAAAACTTAATAATATCACCATATATTTCATCATCACTATGAATAATAAACCTAAGATATCTAAAACATGTACTCTTATTGATGACTTGATAAGTCACAATCCCTCTAGTTATACTCTAAGCATGACCACTATAATTCAAGTTTGCCTTCTACCCTTATCAATAAGAGAATATAATCAACAAAAAGTATACCTTCACTAGCTATTGCTCGGTGGTAGGGAGGGAGTTTGGCGTATTTACGAATTCAGACAAAGAAGTGCATAAAAGGAAGAAATATGGATACCTTCATAACAACCAAGATTCTAATGTGAAGGAGGCGTGACTTTGGATGCAAGAGAAGAAAGGGGAGAGAAGGAGTGACTATAGATGAGATAAGAAGGAATGTCGTTGAAAGGTTGCGATGTAATAACCCGTATTTTGACCCATGTAAATAATTTTTTTAGAGTCATTATAACTCCAAATCTAATCTGTCTTTGCCATAGCATTAATAATGTAGTATTTTAATTATAGGATTTTTTTTTTTGTAATTTTTGGGCATTGGTGAAATTCTTAAGAAATTGGCACCTATCTGTAGAAGTGAATATTTTGGGACCGTTAGGTATCCCTTTTGCAAATCAGTTTCACCAATATTTTTTTAAATAAAATACTTTATTTTACAAATATTTTTCTATAATTTTTAACTCTCAAAATATTTTTAATAATTTTTATACTAAAATAAATTAATTAAACAAATTATATAATATTAAATTATTATTTTTATTGAAATATCTTAGGTTACTAAAAAAAGTTTAAAAGCTTTTCTCATTTCATATTCGATAACAAAGAGATGTTTTAACAAATTTAGAGGAAAAAGTGAGTATAGAGAAAAGAGAAGTTCATATTTAGAGGTCACGGAGCAATTTTTTTACAGCCACCCCATTTGGGAGAATTGCTCGTCTCCCTATAAGGAACTTTTACCCTATTTTATTTCAGAGATATTGTGTTTTAAGCATTTTTCGATCAAATTTATATTTTTGTTAATAAAAAATAAGAATAATTTTATATTAATAAAACTTTCACCGCATAACTTTTTATTTATTATAGAGATTGAGATTATGAATCTTTTGAATATTTATTTGAGAATTTTTATTGGGTGATTATAAAAATACAGTAATTTTTGTCTACTTAAAATTTTATTTTAACATAAAAAAGAGTGATTTAGTTCAACTAAAACTTCAAAATATTTTTTTTATGAAATATTTGGTAATCTGGTAAATTTTTAAAATGTGAATTTTTGCTTAATGAAATTTTTGTTGTCTATCGTTAGGACATTTTCACATTTTTTGTATTAAGCTCAATTATACTTTATTTGTTATAATGTATTGAAAATTAATGTGGATCTATGATTGAGCTTACTATTATTGTAGTGTAATAAAAAAGTGTGTGTAAAAGATAAGTAAAGACTAGTTGACACTAATTGACCCGTACAGGTGGGTGGGCCAACAAGTTTTTCTTTAAATAACATGGTTTAGTGTTATCCTCTACTAGTTTATATGATACTGATTGAGAGTTATAAGGTGATGATTATTGAGCCGAGGGATAAAGATTGATGACTCTCTTTGTTGAGATAATAATGTATTAACACTAATATAATAGTGGAAAACACCATGATAGCTAGGCTTCTTACATGTTTAGTATGATTATTAAAATGCATGTTCTTGAGGAATTATTCTTATTATTATACAAATGTTTTGTTACTATACGGATTTACTATAATTGCATTATTCCATTGCTCATTCTACTGAATTGTTATTGTTACCAATTTAGATACTGATACTATTTAATACTACTGATTCATTCATTATATTAATATAAAGCATATGATATTTTGAGTACGTTATATAGAATACTTGGATAACATGTATATATTATTAAATGATTTTGCTACATTGATTTGATTTCAATAAATATTACTGATGTTTTGATTTGATACTTTATCTGATTTCTGTATTGATTGGTATTATAGATACGACAATTGCTTTATAGATTTGACACTCGTACAAGTTTACTTTTTTATTGGCTTCCATACCGTAGTGAATTGTACTATTATGACATATAAAGTTTTACTATTTTTGTATTGATTTAATGATCATATGAATGTAACCGCTATGATTTGGCCGTTAACATACATATTGCTCTATTGTCATACTTTAAATTCAGTTGTAGGTTTTGGTAACCTGCTGAGTCTTTTAGCTCATTATATATGGTTAAATAATTTCAAGTTAGGGAAAGATAGCAAGAGTGTGAGGCTAAACAGGGTTCTTCATATTCTTTTTCTTTTTCTTTTAGCTATTTTTTGTACTTAGGACTTAGGACATAATAGTTAAGTGATGATTTTGTAGATCCTGAGTAGTTTATATAATTTTTGGGAAAATGAATTATATAATCTATTTTATTATTTATTACTAATATATGATATTAGATATCTCTGATTATTATTTATTAAATGATAAAAAATAATAATTCCAAATTAAATTCTGGGGCATCACATGTAATGCGATAGGAATGTGAATGACATTGAAGGAGGTGAGGCGATAGGAAGGAAAGTTATCATAGGAGGCTAAGAAGCTAAATTGTATGGAGGAGAAGTCAAAGGAGGCAGAGGAGAGAAGTTGAACAACAGAACAAATAAAATAGATGCACATTCAATCGGTTAGTAAGTTCAGTTTTTGCATATTTGAGGTATATTTGTGGTGGAGTTGTGGTGAATTTGCAATGGATTATCCATAAAAGTTTTGCAATAAAATATTCATCATAATTTTTCCATAAAAAAATCATCAAAATTTTTGTGTAACAAAAATGCCGCCATTTTTGCAAAAAAAAAAAAAAAAAAAAAAAAAAAAAAAAACTGCTATAACATCCGCTACGAATCCACCACAAAATGTTAACTTTTATGTAGTTTTAGTTTTATTTTAATTAGATGAAGATGAGAAAGAAAAGGAGAGAGTGTCATGACCCAACCCGTCCGGGACGGATCCCGCTCGCATCGGGTCGTGGCCAAACTCAAACAGACTGAACTGATTTCAGGATCTAGCTTTGGAATTTATTTCAGAACTTTCTTCCAAACATTACACACAGAAACAGACACACAGAGCTACTAAACATCAAAATACAGCGGAACTGATCATCTATCTTGTTCATATACAAATACAGCTCATGGCTTTCAGACAGAAAGAAAAACAGAGCAGAAAAGCCATGACTGTACAAAAAATAAAAAGTACAAAATACCTATAACAGATCAGACTCTGAACTCCTAGTCCAAGACTTCCTTCCCTTTCTCAGAACCTGAAAACCACGCAGAAAACAAGGATGAGCTACAACAACTCAGCAAGACATCAAACCTCCAATCAAAATCCTCAGAGTCCACATCAAACACATCAGACAAAATCCGTACAGAAATCAGATCAACATAATTGTATATCGAATCAGAATCAAAACAGAAATCACAGAAATCATAATTCCAGAACTTGAATCAAAACAGAATCATACAGATCAGATCGCATCAGAACAGAATCGTATTAGAATCATAAATCATATCAAAATCGTATCAGAACATATCAATTCAGAACATATCAAAAATCAGAACAGATCCCCTGACACTGAAAGAATCTCAACGGATTCTGGCCCCTTATGCCTCCCTTCCCAGACACTGACAGAATCTCTTGGATTCTGGCCCCTTATGCCTCCCTTTGTGCTCATGGCACCAGAACAGATGTGCTTATAGCACCAGAACAGAACTTATCATCGGATCCAGAACAGAACTTGTTTTCAGATTTCAGAGTTCATTTCAGATTTTTCCCTGACACAGACAGGATCTCACAGGATCCTGACCCCTTATAACTCCCTTTTCATAGCACACAATCATATCATGTCATTTCAGAACAAATCCGGACAACTTCAGAAATCGTACGAAAATCCAGCGGCATAACGACAGTATACGGAATTTACACAAAATTCACCGAATCAGAAATTTACCAAATTACCACAGAACATTCACAACAACATTATAAGACTTTTATTCTACTGCCCAGACAAATTTAGACATCATCAAAAATTACATTCGAAAGAAAACACCGCCGAATCAAAATTATACGGTCAAAATTCTCTAGAAAATAATCAAAATGTGCGCACTCGGCACCTCAGAAACATATCAAAAGTTACGCGGTAAAACTGAACCAATCGGAAAATACGGATGAAATTCGCTAACGAAAACGAAATTCGGACAGGAAACTCGTTCAAACTTCACCGTTCTGAAAATTGAGAAAGGCGGAATGTGCCTTACCTTGCGTACACCAATTTCCTGAACTGTCTCGACGGACGAAAACGGCCCGGCACCGCCCAAAAATCAGCTTTTCCACTTTAGCCCTTGACTTTCTCTCTCCTCAAAAAGATATTTTTATAATTTTTGATTTTCTCTCTCTTCAAAATGAGCTGATTTCAGCTAAATATCCTTCTGATCGGCCCGGCCGTTCGCACGATCATCCTGAACGATCTGAACAAAATCTCATCGTCCTGAGACGATTTCTCCGGACGATAATTAATTTTCTTGGACGATAAAAACCCCTACTCTCTGGCTTGTGCCATGCTTTGATCGTCCCGGGACGATACCAGATCGACCCGGACGATGCCTACAGGAAAACTTTCCTGTAACTTATGTACAGATTCTGAAACAAAAATTGAACTGATCGTCCCGAGACGATCCATAATCGGCCCGGACGATAGGAGCAAAACTGCTGTTACAATCTCCCCAACTTCAAAAAAAATGTCGTCCTTGACATTGTCCAATCAAAACTCAGTCAAAACAAATACGGATATGACTTCCTCATGTCCGACTCCTTCTCCCAAGTCGCTTCTCGTACAGTTCGGTGCTTCCACTGCACCTTAACCATCGAAATCTGTTTACTTCTCAACTTACGAACATCGTAAGCTAGAATCAACTCGGGTTCTTCTTTATATCTCAGATTCTCCTGAATCTCAACCTCATCAACAGACACTTTCTTTCCAAAGTCAGATATCCACTTTCTCAAAGTAGATACATGGAACACATTATAAACATCAGACATCTGATCAGATAATAACAGCCGATAAGCAGATTTACCAATCCTTTCAAGGATTTCAAAAGGGCCAACATATCTTGGACTGAGCTTACTCACTCTGCCAAATCTGCTCACACCCTTCATCGGACTGACTTTGACATACACAAAATCACCAACTTGAAATTCAACGAACCTGTGCTTCCGATTGTAATATTTTTGCTGTCGATCTTGTGCAGCTTTCAACCTTTCTTTAATCAAATCAACTTTCTTAACAGTTTCATCTACAAAAGTGGCACCCATCTCCTGTCTATCTCCAACCTTAGTCAGAGTCACAGGAGTTCTACACTTCCGGCCATACAGAGCTTCATAAGGTGCCATACCAAGACTGGACTGAAAACTGTTATTGTAAGCAAACTCTATCAGAGGAATATGATCTACCCAGCTTCCTCCAAAATCTAAAACACACAGCCTCAGCAGATCTTCCAGTACCTGAATAGTCCTTTCAGATTGTTCGTCAGTCTGCGGATGAAAAGCTGTACTGAAATGTAACTTCGTACCCAAACCTTGCTGAATACCCTTCCAAAGTCTGGAAGTAAACCGTCCATCTCGATCAGAAATAATCACCTTAGGCACACCGTGTAATCTGACAATCTCTTTCACATATACCTGTGCCAATCGATCCACCGGATCGGTCTGCCTGATCGGAAGAAAATGAGCAAACTTCGTCAATCGATCCATAATCACCCAAATGGCATCTTGCCCTTGCCTTGATCGAGGAAAACCCATAGCAAAATCCATCGTTACCTCCTCCCACTTCCACTCAGGGATAGGCTCCTTGTCGCTGATGCTCTGCCTTCACCAACTGACAGGCCTCGCATCTAGAAACAAAATCTGCTACATCCTTTTTCATTCCCGGCCACCAGAACAAACTCTTCATATCTCCGTACATCTTGCCACTTCCCGGATGAACAGTGTAGCCTGAATGATGAGATTCGTACAGAATCTCTTTCCTCAGATCTCCAAACACAGGAATCCACAACCTGTTCTTGCAGAAAATAATACCAGAATCAGAAACTCGGAGTTCAGGCTTCTTACCAGATTCAATCTGAGCAATCAACGTCGCATAATCAGAATCTAACTTCTGGGCTTCCTGAATCCTGTCTTCCAAAGAAGACTGAATGCTCAACTGAGTCAAAACTCCAGAATCCAAACTACTGGAGGAAATCACCTCCAACTGCAAACGTTCCATATCACGAATCAGAAAATCATCAGAAGTGAGCTGAATACCTGATAATCCAGAAGATTTCCTGCTCAGAGCATATGCTCCCACATTAGCCTTACCAGGCTGATACTGAATCGTCAGATCGTAGTCCTTGATCAACTCAAGCCACATTCTTTGCCTCAAATTCAGATCCTTCTGAGTGAAAATGTACTTCAAACTCTTATGGTCTGTAAAAATCTCACATCTGATGCCATACAGATAATGACGCCAAATTTTCAAAGCAAAAACAACTGTAGCTAATTCCAAATCATGTGTCGGGTAATTCTTCTCATGTGGTTTTAACTGTCTCGAAGCATAAGCAATTACCCTACCATGCTGATGCAGCACACATCCCAAACCTTTCAGTGAAGCATCACTGAACACCTGAAATCCTTCCGTACCTGACGGAAGTGCTAACACTGGAGCTGAAGTCAGACAATCTTTCAATCTCTGAAAACTAGCCTCACACTCCGGTGTCCAAACAAAAGCTACTGACTTCTGAGTCAGTCTTGTCAGAGGCGTAGCAATCTAAGAAAATCTTTTCACAAACTTCTTGTAATATCCAGCCATGCCTAAGAAACTACGTACCTCAAATACCGTAGTAGGCCTTGGCCAACCCGCAACAGCCTGAATCTTCTGGGGATCAACAGAAATACCTTCACCGCTAACCACATGCCACAGAAATGAAATGCTCTTCAGCCAGAATTCATACTTGGAGAACTTAGCATACAACTGATGCCGTCTCAAAGTCTCCAACACCATGCTCAAATGTCTGGCATGATCATCCTCAGAAGCAGAATACACCAGAATATCATCGATGAAGACGATCACAAACTGATCTAAATATTCCCTGAACACTCTGTTCATCAGATTCATAAAAATAGCAGGTGCATTGGTTACCCCAAAAGGCATAACCAAGAACTCGTAGTGTCCGTACCGAGTACTGAAAGCTGTCTTCAACACATCAGCTTTCTTTACCTTCACCTGATAATATCCAGATCTCAAATCAATCTTCGAAAACACAGAAGAACTAGAAAGTTGGTCAAACAAGTCATCAATCCGTGGTAAGGGATACTTATTCTTGATCGTGACTTTATTCAAATCTCTGTAGTCAACACACATACGGAGGATTCCGTCCTTCTTCTTCACAAATAAAATAGGTGCTCCCCAAGGAAAAACATTAGGACGAATAAATCCTCTATCCACCAACTCCTAAAGCTGAACTTTCAACTCAGAAAGTTCTTTCGGTGCCATCCTGTACGAAGCTTTTGATACCGGAGCTGTACCCGAAAAAATATCAATAGAGAACTCCACATCTCTATCCGGAGGTAAACCAACCAACTCCTCAGGAAATACATCTGCAAACTCTCGTACCACAGGGATATCAGAAACAGAATCCACCTCCAGGTTCATATCCCGTACTGAAGCCAAAAATACCGAACAACCCTTCTTCCACATTCTTCTCACTTCCAATACATAAATCAGATAAGAGAGAACACCTCGTAAGCCTTGGAATATACATCTCTCTCCTGACATAAGTAAGCTCACTTGCTTCTTCAAACAGTCAATCTGAGCCTCATACAGACTCAGCCAATCCATGCCTAAAATCACATCGTACGAAGAAATCGGCAACAAAATCAAACTCGATTTTCACTTCTTGCCAGCAATATCAATCTCATAAAAACAAAACTTCCGAGAAATCAAATTACTTCCAGTCGGCAAAAGCACAGAAAGAGAAACCGGTAGCAAAATCGAATCCAGATGCAAAGCATCAAAACAACGCTCGGAAAGAAATGAGTGACTGGCTCCAGAATCAAACAAAACACGACAGGGCTGATTAGAAATATAAATCGTACCTGTCACCATATCCGGAGCATCTTGAGCATCCTGCTGACTCAGACTGTACACTCGTGGCTGAACTGGAGCTGGAGCTGAAGCTATAGAACTAGGCTCCCTCTGACTAACAATAGGTGGTCTCCATGGCACAGAACTCGAACCACCACCTCTACCAGATCCCTCAGTCACAGGACGTGGAGGAACAGTCCTCGGTCTTCCTGCTGAACCGGCAGGTCTAACAAAGCTCTCGGATCGGAACTCAGATCGTCGATCAAATCCAGCCTGTGGACATTCTGCAATCCGATGTCCTGGCTGACCACATCTGAAGCACTGACCAGTCATCCTGTAGCATTGGCCAAAATGTCGTCGTCCATAACTCTGGCACATAGGTGCCCCACTAACAGATCCAGAGCTGGTTGTACTGGTCGTAGCAGTACCAGCAAATCCTGACTGTCCACTCCTCCTGGAGTCTCCAGAACCAAAAATAAATCTCCTCTTGCCAGAGGAACTACTTCTCGAATCACCCCCAAACCTCTTCCTACTCGCAGTCCACCGCTGTTGAGTAGCCATCAGATCGTTCTCTATCAGACGAGCTCTCTCCACAAGCTCAGAAAAATCAGAAATATGAAATGGTACCAGGGGCTACCTCAGACTGTCTCGTAGTCCCCTCAGAAATCGATAACACTTCTCAGCAAAAGTACTCACCAGCTGCGGAGCATATCGGGCTAAGGCAGTAAACTCTACCTCGTACTACATCACCGTCTTGCTCCCTTGAATCAGCCTCAGAAAACTCTCATGCATCTGCTGTTGTGCAGAAGGGGGGACAAACCAAGATCGGAATACTTCAGAAAATTCTTCCCAAGAAATCAGAGAGTTCAATCTACCCTGAAACTTTGCTTCCTGCTGGCCTACCCACCAGTGCTCTGCTTCCCCATCTAACAGGAAAACTGCCAAAGGTACTTTCCTGTCTGACGGGCACTGCATGCCGTCAAAAGTCTTCTCTAACCTCCTCAGCCACTCCTCAGCTGCTCTGGGCTCAACAGTGCCCTCAAACCTTGGTGGTTTCTATCTCAGAAACATCTGAAAATGTCTATCAATATCCTCAAATCGAACAGTAGAGGCTCTACTGTGAGTCTCGCTCATCATCTGAGCAACTGATGTAGCAAACTGGGAAAGTGTATCGGCACCAACCACTGGGGCTGTACTATCCACTGGTGCTGCCTGACTAGCACTCCGACCGTCTGTCATATCAGGGTCTGGCAGATCCATACAGAAAATTCAGAAAATCCAAAAAACTAATCACAAAAAGAACACAATAAAAATCTGGACAAACCAAAACTACCCCAGACAGACTCAGATCACTTCCTATAGCTCTGTCTTACAATCCAAATTCCAAAACTATTGCTCTGATACCACCAAAGCTTGTCACGACCCAACCCGACCGGGATGGATCCCGCTCGCATCGGGTCGTGACCAAACTCAAACAGACTGAACTGATTCCAGGATCTGGCTTTGGAATTTGTTTCAGAACTTTCTTCCAAACATTACACATAGAAACAGACACATAAAGCGATTAAACATCAAAATACAGCGGAACTGATCATCTATCTTGTTCATATACAAATATAGCTCATGGCTTTCAGACAGAAAGAAAAACAGAGCAGAAAAGTCATGACTGTACAAAAAATCAAAAGTACAAAATATCTATAACAGATCAGACTCTGAACTCCTAGTCCAATACTTCCTTCCCTTTTCCAGAACCTGAAGACCACGCAGAAAACAAGGATGAGCTACAACAGCTCAGCAAGACATCAAACCTCCAATCAAAATCCTCAGAGTCCACATCAAACACATCAGACAAAATCCGTACAAAAATCAGATCAACAGAATCGTATATCGAATCAGAATCAGAACAGAAATCACAGAAATCATAATTCCAGAACTTGAATCAGAACAGAATCATACAGATCAGATCGCATCAGAACAGAATCATATCAGAATCATAAATTATATCAAAATCGTATCAGAACATATCAATTCAGAACATATCAAAAATCAGAACAGATCCCCTGACATTGACAAAATCTCAACGGATTTTGGCCCCTTATGCCTCCCTTCCCAGACACTAATAGAATCTCTCGGATTCTGGCCCCTTATGCCTCCCTTTGTGCTCATGGCACCAGAACAGATGTGCTTATAGCACCAGAACAGAACTTATCATCAGATCTGGAACAGAACTTGTTTTCAGATTTCAGAGTTCATTTCAGATTTTTCCCTGACACAGACAGGATCTCACGGGATCCTGACCCCTTATAACTCCCTTTTCATAGCACACAATCATATCATGTCATTTCAGAACAAATCCGGACAACTTCAGAAATCGTACGAAAATCCAGCAGCATAACGGCAGTATACGGAATTTACATAAAATTCACCGAATCAAAAATTTACCAAATTACCACAGAACATTCACAACAATATTATAAGACTTTTATTCTACTGCCCAGACAAATTTAGACATTATCAGAAATTACAGTCGAAAAAAAACACCGCCGAATCAAAACTATCCGGTCAAAATTCTCCAGAAAATAATCAAAATGTGCGCACTCGGCACCTCAGAAACATATCAAAAGTTACGCGGTAAAAACTGAACCAAACGGAAAATACGGATGAAATTAGCTAACGAAAATGAAATCCAGACAGGAAACTCGTTCAAACTTCACCGTTCTGAAAATTGAGAAAGGCGGAATGTGCCTTACCTTGCGTACACCAATTTCCTGAACTGTCTCGACGGACGAAAACGGTCCGGCGTCGCCCAAAAATCAGCTTTTCCACTTTAGCCCTCTACTTTCTCTCTCCTCAAAAAGATATTTTTATAATTTTTTATTTTCTCTCTCTTCAAAATGAGCTGATTTCAGCTAAATATCCTTCTGATCGGCCCGGCCGATCGCACGATCGTCCTGGACGATCTGAACAAAATCTCATCGTCCTGGGACGATTTCTCAGGATGATAATTAATTTTCTTGGACGATAAAAACCCCTACTCTCTGACTTGTGCCAAGCTTTGATCATCCTGGGACGATCTCAGATCGGCCCGGACGATGCCTACAGGAAAACTTTCATGTAACTTCTGTACAGATTCTGGAACAAAAATTGAACTGATCGTCCCGGGATGATCCACAATCGGCCCGGACGATAGGAGCAAAACTGCTGTTACAGAGAGGCAATTTACTCTTAAGGATGTTATAATTCTTTAAGGAGGCAGTTTAAGTATAAAACTTATTTTAAATGAAATAAGCTTCCACTACCCTACTTTGGATTTTAGTGATTTTGACTCTCATGTGTTTTCTAATAATGTGTTCATATTAATCTTACAAAAATTAAAATATGTGGATGTTTTTAGAGTTTCATTATGTAGCTTTGGGTATTTTTCATTCTAATAAATTGTATATTTTTGTTTATTTTAATTTTCATAAAGTATTTTGTAATATACAAATTTATGTTTTTGGTTGGATAATGTTTATTAAGTGAAAAGTCCAAAAATTAATACCATAAGACTTTGTGTTCATATCATTTGATTTATCATGCATTAAATTTAGTCTACCTGATAATAAGGGCTTGTATGTTAAGATATTCAAAGAAATTTTTATTATAAACATTTATCTATATAATATAGTATTAAATTATATATATATATATTTTCTTTGTCACCACATGAAGTATTGGCATTATTTATACTTCATTCTATCATTTGATTAAGTTTTCAAATATTTATTTCACTTATTAATTCATAAACTCCTTGATATTAATGTATCCTAGGATTTATATCTGCTCCATTTATACTGAATAAATGTAAGATGATCAAATGAAGATATCTAGCTTACACTTTATTCAGTTCCACAAGGATCATAAAATACTGAGGTGAATGAACTGCCCTCATAAGCATAGCCTTGTGAACCCAAGCCATATAACCTCCCACTTTGCCTTCGTCCAATAACATCTAATCATATATGATACTCAGAATACTGGGTCGATCTTGAAGATGATCCCTCACCAATAGACTGACGACTTTCTCGAGCTTGTACAAAATCATTATGTGAGAATAAATCTATAAAATATATTAATATTATAATGAGATTTTTTAGCCAAACTCCAAAAAATTATACTCACATGAGCTTTTTTAGCCTTTTCATCAACCCATTGATGGTCATCTTGATGTTGCTGAATCCTCATACGCAACTCCAGTGGTGTCGGCTCTCAGCCAAGAAACTCTTTCTAAAAATAAAAGATATATTTATTAAACAAATTCAAAGCTTTTACCAGTCATCTTTTAGATTACGTATGAGGAACATATCCACCAGTATGAAGGGAGCTTCATAAACCCTCACAATCAGATGCTTTATTCTGCTTATTTCGCTCTCTTATTTTTGTGAACTCAGGACTCGCCCAAGCTCTACTCAGAACTGCCCATACGCCCTCTCCAATCCATATTGGATGCTGCCCAGACTTTTTAATATCCGTGAACATGTCCCTAAGATGGGTCGATCCTCTCCTCTCAAAATTTGTTCTGATCCTTGTGCTATGCTCAGGCAACCATCTAAAATCTTTCTATAAAAAATATAAGCATAACAAAAAATATTAATATAAATTAAATTAAATATTTTAATTCATTCCAAAAAGTTCTTTAGACCACATATTCCTAACTTTTTTTGGTATCTTATTCCATTATAAGTAAGGAGCATCATATTTGCTCCTTATGATATCCCGAATCTTGTGGGTAGGCGACCTTGAAGGATTAGAGCTATAGGTTAAATTTTTTGTCAATAACATAAAATATATGAAATTATAATAAACTTAACAAAATAAACTGAGCTTACGTATCGCCCTCAGGCTCAATATTTTGCTGCTTATCTACTACAGCTGTAGGATCCCCAGCACCAACTTCTACTGGTGTAGATGGTCCATCGTATTCTGGTTGCACCGGATATGGGTAATAATATGGGTGGGGGTAAGGAGGGTAAGGGATGGTGGAATGACCAGTTTGTGATGCTAGTGGGGGGTTAATATAGATAGAATGGAGTTGCATGTGCTTGATATGGAGAGAGAAATTAAGGACTCATCGATAGAGGAGCGAAGTAACTAGGAAAGGGTGGTGGTACACCAACAATAGGTGGATCTGATTGGCCTTGACCCTGACCCTGCTCACTGGGGGGCTGCTGTTGACTCCTGGTTGGTGGTGGTGATGGTATAACTGGTGGAACTGATCTCTGCCCCTCACTTTCATCAGGCTGTCTAGGTCTGCTAGGTTCAACACTTAACTTTTTTTGAGAAAACTTTGAGGCGAAGGATCTACGAGGAGGATCATCACCTGAAGTCATATGTATTTAGTGGCTCTTCCACACTAGTCCTTAAAGTAGGACCTGCTACATCAAAAATAAGTTCTTCATACGGTCTACTCATTTGATCTTCATCAAATATTTCAAAAGCTATGGATGGATCGGCATGAGTTTCTATGTGTGGCTCATACTCGCCATGTGAGGTCTAAATCCAGTAGTCTGGAACAAATCTCCTATGATATAAATATACCTTCACATCATCGGGTTTGAGGAATGCTTGATTTTTGGGCTTCGAACATGTACATCTAAACATTCTACTAAACTTAAAAGAAGATAGTTGAGATGCAACTTGAATAAAAGTCTCAACTCCCTGTGTAAATTCATCTGTCAATCCCTCTTTGACCAAGTAATAATTTATTATACATGCAATATCTCTCTTCTTGAATATTCATTTGGATGTTAAAGCAAACATTTCCCTTCAAAGTTGTGAAATCAATTAATAGAATATATGCAGTCTGAACAAGTGTATGTGCTTTACTTCCGATCAAGTATACTTTATTTGAATTGAAGTTAGCATGCTTTGATAGTTGGAACTGGAAACTTATTTAGATAAACCCAAACTTGAATGGAAAGTAGAGTTGGATATCTTATAATACTGAAAAAATAATCAATATTGGTGAAATTTTAGTGAACTTTTAGTTAGATCAAAATTGGTGAAAGATTTGAGGATGGTGAAGTGTGCTCCTTCCAACATAATACTCCTTTCTATGATTTGCTATTACATCAATTAACCTTTGAGATCATTCAAATCTCCATTATAAGTTGCACTTTCTATTCCCATTGAAAGCTCTACCACTCTCTGTGTGATTAAAAATAATAGCTTTGTTAAAATTTAATTTTCTACCATATCAAGTGCCTCACCTCAAGTAGATTTGTTAGTGGTTTTATAGTTATATTAGATATAATCAACATCATGTAGCTTAATACCCTAAACTCAGCTTATTCACCAACCATCTAAGGCAACTCTCTCTAATCATATCTGTCACTGGAACTACTCCAACCTTTTCTTGGATATGCTAGTATCATATCTGGTCTCTAAGAGTAAGTCCACTCATCCATCTGAGCATTCTCAACTCAGCAACTCTTAACCATTATGCTTCTCTTTTAATGGCCAAAATTATGCAATATAAATCATTGCATTCATAAGATATCTAAAATGTGTACTCTTATTAAATGTGTACTAATAATATCCCAATCTATTTCATGATGACTATGAACAATAATCATAAGATATATAAAATGTGTACTCTTATTAAATGACTTGATTGGCCAAAATAAACAAGAAGAATATCATGAGCAAAAATCAAATACCAAGGTACATTCTCTTGCAAATGTCTAGTGAGAACATTCATGAGTAAAGAAAAAAGAAATGGACTTAATGCAAATCCTTGATTTAATCCAAGAGAAATAGAAAAAAAAAATTGTTCAAATTACAAAATATCATTTTTTTAGAAAAAAAAAATGAAACCCTATGTACCTAAATGGACGGAGGTTTCGCGGGTGGATTGCAACCTAACTCTGATGCCGGAGTGGGGGCAAGATCTTTGGTTGGAGGGATGTTGTCAAGGGTTGGAATCTTGCGCAGGAGGTGCGATCGATCGCGAAAGGCGCTCTGATGCTGGAGTGGAGGCGAGCGTGCAAGAGAAATCAAATGCAAGGAAATGAAGTGGAAGGCTCGAATTGGTAATTTTATGGCATTTTTTGATGATTTTTTCCACCGAAAATATTCACTTATCAACGACGGCCCTGACCGCCAGTAAAGGCGCTGGTATTAAATTAAATCGGCGTCATAGCCCGCGGTTGTTAAACCGCCGCTAATTCCAGCGGCAGTTTATGCAAAACCGCCAGTTAAACGGCTAGTGATTACCAGCGGTCGAACCGTCGGTAATACCTGCGGCTATAAGACCGCTGGTAATAACTGCCTGTAATAGTTGAAATTCATGTAGTGATTGTAGAGGAGATCATTGAACTATCTGGTGATATTTTTCTTTTGTACTTTTTTTCTTTTGTGTAATTAATAAAAATGAATATGCTTCACTTGTTCTTTGTATCTAGCTAAATTCTCTAGTTTTTGATTAATAGTGTAAATAAAATATGAAGTACTAATGAGTTCTCTTCATCAATAATTTCATGATGTTTTCAATATCAAGTATTCATTTAATGCACATAGTGGTCATATGTATAGTTAATATCATGTGTAATGTGGAGCTTTGTAATAGGAAAGCAGACACAACCAAGTGTTGGATTGATATGACGCAAGCATAGACATAGTGCTTGTCATGCATCAAATTTATAGAGATGAATTGTCATAAGGGGTGTTAATAATACACAATTTACTTTTTCTTCTAAGATTTTCATCGGGTGATAAACTATGAAGGTTTGGAGTGATATTGAGGTTTAATCCTTCCTTTTTCTATTCATACTTGACTAAGCGGTCGGTGATGCAGATGCTCTGAGTAGCATCAATATAAAAGATAATTGTTATAGTTGAAACATACAATATTAGTATTTGTAAGTAAACATTCTTTCTCATAGGATTGATACTCTACTCTATCATTATGTTACTTAATTAGACACATATACTTGCGTATACTCCCCTAAACTTGCTAGTTTTGTTGGTTCCCAACCATTCATACTCTAATTCGCGTGATTTGATAGTTATGGACTCATCATGGCATATCCGATTTAGACCAAAAGCATTTCTAACGTTCCAGATTTGTAGATCTTTGGTTTGGCCTTTGTAAATAAAATTGATTTAAATTGATATTAATTCATATATACATTATGAAATGGTGCATGAATGTGACATAAAATCTGTACACGCCATTCTTCAACTGCAAATTTCTTGAGATCATGCAATCACGTTCATTATTATAATACATAAAGGTATTAGCTGGCGAAGAACATTACATTGTTTGAAGAATAAAGAATGGAAACGAACTCAAACTATCTGATTAGTTCCTACATCGTTATCATGTGGAGAGCATAATGAAGACCCTAAACACCCACCAAATTAATAGCTTCACATCATATTCATAGAAGTCAAACTGAACACCAAAATAATAATAATAATAATAATAATAGTAAAGGGTTTATGCTACTGGATATATATCAAGCGAATGCAGTCTTTTAAATAATTTCATCAGATCAAATAGTAATAATAAATGGAGTACATTCACATGCAATAGGTGTATGTTCAACAGAAGCTAATGCTAAGACATCTGGCGCATTAAAGGGCTGCATGTGCATGTCTGAGTTTTTTAAGGAAAGCTGTAGCACGAAAAGTCTTCTTAATGTTCGGCCATAATTTGATATAAAGTTTATTTCAAGAGGTATGAGTTAATAGGTGTAAGCTAAAGCGTAAATTAAGGCATTATGTAATTGTATTAAGGGGAATCGCAAGTTCTTATGCCGAGAAAATGCATGAAATAAGCTTTCCAATGATACCATATATCAGTATAACCCCAATAAGTAAATAAAGATGAAATGAAATTAATTGAAGTGACATTGTGAACAAAGAATAACTAAAGAAATCGGCTTAGTAACATTGTATTTATTTATTACTATAATAATTATTATTAGATGCTACTTATGTTTTCAGCAGCCTTTTCAGCCACATTTTTTAATGCTGTGAATGATTGCATGCCTGAAAAATCGAACAATTTTGTTCAGACTTTGTAATGGAGCCACATATATATATATATATATATATATATATATATATATATATATATATATATATATATATATATATATATATATATTGCCCACCTGAGTGGGGTGGGGCGAAGTGTGTGAAAGAATTGATCCTTGATAGGCAGAAGTATGAGAAAATGAATAAGATGACTCTTCTACTTACACTATAGGAAAATAAGCTATTTCTGATAGAAAAATCTACCACAAAATAGGTCAAATCCATCACAAATTTTGTTGCAACTTATTTTTCATAACTATATTTTCATATCATGTGTATTTTTGATGATTCCAAATATTATTATTTTGATTATTGTTTCTCCTAACATATATTGGATATATAACTTTTGTTGTTAGTTTTCATAACTAACATTTTAGGGAAATAATACTCCAGACTATTGAAGACTTCAAGTTAGATTAGATTAGGGTTCATTGTTAATGGAGTCTGTATTTTACACTTTTATTGAGTCTGAGAGAGTGTCATTATAATTGAGTAACCGTACACACACAATGGGGGAGTTAAAAATGTGTACTTTTTTAAATTAATTGTACTGTACAATTTCAATTCGTACGGGACAATTTGTTCGGTTAATTCTTTCAGCAAGCACTTAATTAAAGCATGGATGGAAAAATTTGCTAAGTATTGTTCGTACTGTATGGAGTTGGCTTCATACAGACGACGTCTAGAGGACGAAAATGATGCAAACATTTTCGTCCGTACGAACAGGTAAAATTTTTAAATTGTTCGTCCGGGACGATCTGGAGATCATACAGATGACGTCTAGAATACAAAAATGTTGCGAACATTTTTGTCCATACGAACAAGTAAATTTTTTGAACTATTAATCCGGGACAATCTGAAGTTCGTATAAACGACTTCCAGAGTACGAAATTATGGGGTATCTGTTCCTCCAGACGAATAGGAAATGTTTTATAAATGTTTGTACTGCATGATATAATTATCATATGGTACATTATAATTATCATACGGTACAATATAATTATCATACGGTATGATATGCTTGTACAAAAATTTATCATATAGGTTCGTACGATAAAATTTTGAATTATTCGTCCGGGATGATTGCAGATTATACTGTACGATTGAAGATGAAAAAAATTAAAATTTTAAATTTTATAAAAAATTTTTTCATGTCTTTTATATAAAGTCCTTAGAAACTGACTTGGATGTATCTAGTCCTTAGAGAGTAAGTGAAATGGTGATTTGAGAGAGTGTTTGAGAGAGAGTTCTTGCAAGTGGAGTGTAAAAATTCACAAGGTTACTAAAATGTGAGAATCTCTTTTATTTTTGTATCAATTCTCTTACTTTTTCTTTCTAGTTACTCGAGAGAAGATCTTTGGAGAAGATCTAATTCTCTGCCGACACTTGAAAGGTGTGAAAGGAGGATGGTACTCTGCCGATACTTGGAGGGTGTGAAAGGATCACTACAGGAAAAATGCCTATTACCGGCGGTTCTAACCGGCGGTTTATTGACAGCCGGTGTTACCGGTTGTTTCGCCGGCGATTTCGCTGGCGGTTTCACCGCCGGCTTTTAATGGCGGCCTAACCGATGGGTTTGTTATGTTAAGCCGCCGGTATTAACGACGGACCATAAACCGCCGGCAAACCGCCGGACGTCAATATCAACCGGCGGTTTAACGGCGGCCTGGACCGTCGTTGATAAGTCATTTTTTACCGGCGGTCCGGATCGCCGGAATACCGCCTGTAAATGCCCTAATACGAACAGACCCGCACCTCGCATTTCATTTATATTCTTTCCTTCTCTCTCTCATTTCGGTCGCTGCCGTCGCCTTCGCTCACGATCGACTTCCGTTTGTCGCCGCCAACGTAGCATCTCCGACAGCCGACCCAACACCGACCGTCGATGTCGTATCTCCGAACTCCGATCGCCATCGATCTCTCTCTGGATCTCACGCCGCTGGCAACCCTAGATTTCGTGTGAGTTGAACAAAAATCAATATTTTAAGGTAATGTTTATCGTTTTTCTTTGATTATTTGTTATCACTAGATATTTGCAAGAGTTTTTAATATTTTGGATGATTTAGGTAGTAATTTAGACATATGCAAGAGGTAATGTTGTAATCATTTGGGTAGATCTAATTTTTTTTATTAAGTGTTATTTTAGTTTAGGGTAGATCTAATTTGTTGATTGTGACTTTGGGTTAGAGCAAGATAGAAAGAGAGAGTGAAAGAGAGAGAGAGAGAGAGCGATAGATAGATAGAAAGCAAGAGCTACTAGAAAGAGGGAGAGTGAGAGAGCGAAAGAGAGAGGGAGGGTAGAGAGAGAGAGAGTGAGTGAAAAGGGAGAGATATGGAAAAGAAAGAGGGAGAGTGAAAAGAGAGAGAGAGAGAGAGAGAGAGAGAGAGAGAGAGAGAGAGAGAGAGAGAGAGAGAGAGAGAGAGAGAAGGGTAGAGAGAGAAAGAGTGAAACGAGAAGAGAGGGGTAGAGAGAGAGAGTGAAACGAGAATATATCTGAAAAGTAAATCCACTCATCCGCCTAAACATCCTCATCTCTGCAACACTTAACTTAGTATTATGCTTGTCATTTAATGGCCAACATTCGGCACCATAAAGCATTGCATGTCTCACCATCTTATAGAATTTTCCCTTAAATTCGTTAAACCGTCGGTACAATGCCGGCGGTTACCCGACGGCCACCGGCGGGTGTCCATTGAAAGCCCGGCGGTCTAGACCGCCGGTGTATTATCGACGGTTAACCGACGCAACCCGGCGGTTAAGCATCCCCACGCCGGCCGCTGAAACCGTCGGTACGCCGTCGTTGCAGGACTGCTGGTAAGCCGTCGGTATTGTGACCGCCGGTACATCGGTCGGAAGACCGCCGATACTTTCATGTAGAATATCCGACGGCTGAAGCCGTCGGTACAAACCGCCGGTAAATAGTTTCCTACGCCAATTTTTTCGGCGGTTTAGACCCCGCCGCAAAGCCGCCGGTAAATACCAAAATCGCCGGTTTTTTTATCCAACCCGCCGGAAAAAACTGCCGGTTTAGGGTGATTTTTCTGTAGTGGATGATGATACTCTGCTAACACTTAGAGAGTGTGAAGGGACGATGGTACTCTACCGACACTTGGAGGGTATGAAATGACGATGGTACTCTATCTCACTGGGGATTGGTAGAAGAGAGAAAAAATGTAATGGCTTATCCATCTTGCTGTGGGGGCAAAAGGAGAGTCACTTTGGTGATAGTGAAATACCTAAAGAGGGAGTCTTCAGGGAGTGGACGTATGTTTTGTTGGACTGAACCACTATAAATTACTATGTTCTTTTTACATTTTTGTATTTTATTTTAGCAATTTATTATTGTGGTTGAAAAGTTTATTTTTTAAAGAAATTTAAATTGTGAAATTAATAAAAATGGTTTTTTATTCAAGTGAAAATTTTTAAATTACCAATTCAGCCCCCCTCTTGGTTAGTCTTGGGATAATTACATAGGTCTAACAACCTATACAAACTTTTTAAATTTAACTTTGCATCAGATTTGAGGCAGAATATATTCCAACGCTAAAAGTCAGGTCAAAAAAGTATTTGTGACAGATTTATGGTGAATTTACAATGGAGTTCAAGTCAAGAAAACAATGTGTTTTTTTAACCAGCAACCACTAATTACGATAGATTTGCAGTGGAAATACCATTACAATTTACGACAACTTATTCTTCACCATTTGCAACATAATTAGTGGCAAATATTTTTGCCACAAATTGCGGCAGAATGGCCGTTGCGAAGCTGTCAAAATTTGCGACGAAATTTTCTATCGCATTATACGACATAGCTTCATCGTTTCCTTATTTGCAGAGAAAATTCCGCTGCAAATACATCAAAAATATGTAGAATAAAAAATAGCACCTAAAGTCAGTTATTCAACTTTTCAAGAATCACAATCAAGGCTGTTTAAAAGCAATAGTTAATAACACTAATATTTAAGCAAATACTGCTAAAATAATTATGAGAAAATTATTTTACATTCACAATCCAACTACTCAAATAAATAATCACATTCTAACTATTTTATAATTAATCCAACACAACAAAAGTAAACATAGTTCTTACATATCAAACAAAGTTAAATGCATCAAAAATCTAAGAAGAATATGTATCCTAACTCTCCTGCTCGGTTGATTTAGGCGTAGGTTGATTTCCACTAATTGATTTGCTCTCTCAATCTCTAAAGCATATCCAGTATTTGTATATGCATGTTTGCTTGTGATTTTTAGTACATGTTCTAGCTCTACTGTCAAGTTAACCACCTATTGGCTATATAGATTCTCGTAGCTATTTGTACAGTAGATGGAGGTAGAAGAAGATTATCCCTTATACGCGTAGGCTTGCGAGCCTTATCTATAAACTCATCCCTTCAACATTTCATCTACCCCCTACGACTAAATGTGATAGTCAAAAATATCTACTTACCCCAAAGAGGATCTCTCACTAGCTACAGGCTGACTCTCTAAAAGTCATGTATATTCATTCGATCCTACAAAATAAATAATTAATCAATATCATATAATCATTACTTATAATATTTCTCAAAAGTATTGTAGTCTTATATATTTACATAGGCCCTCCTTGCTTGCTCATCCACCCACTGTTAGTCTTCCAAGCGCATGTGAGTTTGACTGTGAAACTGAAGAGTATTGTGTCTGTACTTAGTATCTCCTTTTACAATATACTTAGATTAGCATGCTTAAAAGAATAAATTATTAACAAATATTAAAATTCTTACCAATTGACTTTGCTCTAGTAATCAACACTGCACAAAAATCTAATCTTATATTTCTTAGTTTTATGGTGAAGGTAGGATGTGTACGGTCAAAGTATTAAAAAACCTATTCTTTTAGTAGATGTGTTAGAACACCTTAAGAGATGCGTTTGTTATGAAATCCACTAAATGAAAAAATCACATTATTGACAACACAGATTCACCAAAAAATGAGTAATTATGCTGAAAAATATAGATTTTTGGCGAAAATTTAGTCGATGGTAGACGCTTGTCGGAAACTTTGTTCCAGCAAAATTTTTTCATCGGAAACATTTACCACAGATTTACTGATGGAACTCCGCCAGAATTGTTCAACAATATTTGTCATTTATGAAGCGCTCATTCTGGTGATTTTCTCTATCGAAAATACCAGTAGATAAGCCGTCAAAAAAGCCCGTCGGATAATAATAGGAAAAAAGGTCTGTCGGATACTGAATAACAAAATTATATGGCGGGTTATCCATTGGCACTTCCTTTCACAGGAAAGATGATACATTTTCATTATATCTCTATTTTTCAAGATGTTTCTAGGCTTTTGCTTTTGATGGATGTGTAATAACACCATCTTATGAGATGTGTTCATTTTGTCATCTCATATATGCATATAACTATTATAGTCTAGAAATGGGTAAGTAAAATATCCTACTAATTGGTACATCCTTCAGCTTTCTTTTCATCATAGACTTTGGTTTAAATCTTGGTGCATTGCAATGATGACATATAATCTCTAATAAATCATCTTTATAGTATAACATACAGTCATTGATACAACAATCTATTTTTGTATATATCAAACCAAGTTTAGAAACCAAATTCTTAGTCAGATATAAATCTATAGGAATCATGTATTTATCGGGTTGGTTTCCTTAAGCAACCCAACAAATTGTGTAAAATATTTACGGGGTGCATTATTGTTTTAATGCTTAACATCTTCATAGTAATATAACCCTAAGTATGTGGTGCACGCATTTCATATTAGTTATTGGGCAGCATGCAATAAATCATTAAAAAATTTATGCCTCCTTATTTTGTTACTCTTATGTATATTGTTAAAATTGTGCCTTGTTGCATCTTAAAATAAGTCCTCAAGAGGTCAGATATTTTCTTCCTCAGCTATATTAGTACTTGTAGATAGCTAGGTTGCATCAATAATCAAAATGTGGCTTATACTTACTATGAGTCCAATACCAAAATTCTGGCATGAACCCTTTGTGAGATCAACAATTACATCATCTACTATAAGATGCACTTAATTTTTATGTTTAGAACATGGGCAAGGAATCCATTTGAGATGAAGCTAGGTAGTTAATAGATTGCGCCAATCGATTGTACATCAAACTTCTTTGATTTATAATATTTATAATATGAAGAATTTAGCTTACATATAATATGAAAATATTAGAGATTGGAGTAACATCTATTAAATAAAAATAGATTAAATTCAAATTGATTTGTAAATTAGATGGTGTTATTTCACAGTGGTCTCCTGTCAATGAAAAATTTGGTAGCCTCCCAGTGTATCTCTATTTTAAGAGAAATTTATGGAGTCTTAGTCTGCCCACCACGTCAAGAAAAACATGTATGAATGGTGTTGGGTGACACTGCCAAGGTATTCTTAAATCCTACCAAGCCAATAAAGGTGTGTATATGTCTTTAATTGGGTACCTGTGTGAAAACACTAGAGTTAATTCCAAGTCTTTTTAGATCTACCTCTACCTTTCTTAACATAAGCCAAATCTAATACCTCTAATTTTCTAAATGAGTCATTAAGTATATGCATCTTCAACCTTTTCAGATATTTTTGTATCTTGTCTCTAAGAGTAATGCCACTCATGCACATTCTCATCTCTGTAATCACTTAATGTTATGCTTCTCTTTTCATGGCCCATATTTTATAGCAAACAATATTGCGGTTCTCGCCAGATCTTATAGAATTTCCCTTAAGTTTTAGGTAAATTTCCTAAATCACAATAAGCCTAATGCATTCCTCAACTTTAACCATCTAACTTGAATTCTTCTAATAGTATCCACATCTATTTCACCATCAACTCCTTCTCTAGTCTTATCAACAAGAAGAGTATCTTCAATAACATGCATACACCATGGTACAAACTCTTGCAAATGTCTACTGAGAACATCCATAACCAAAGCAGAAAGAAATGAGTTAATGCAGATTAACTTATGGTGATTCCGATGACTAAGGCAGCAAACGATGACAACAGAGTGGTGTGCCCCAAAGGCAATGGAGGTGACATTTGGTTGCAGGAGACTCATGCGATCGAGAGCGAAATAGAATGTATAGGTGTGAAGAGAAGGAAGACGAGCATGAAAGGAATATAGAGCCTTTTCCGGTGGTACTTCCAGTATTAAATCCACTAAAAATATTTTCGGCGGCATTTCCATAGGAAATATTTTATCGTGTTTACGTAAGCCAGCAGACTTTTTGCCGAAAGTTCCACCGGCAATTTTCGACACATTTTTTTTTTATGTTATTATCGATTTTAGATACACTGACGTCTTTGTCGGTGGGTTTTCCAGCTGAAACTTTTTGACAGTTTTTTTTATCAGACAACCCACCACTAAGTTACCTATGATATAGCTGTCGGTAACTCCGACGCTAGTACCAGCAGATATAATTTTGTCAAAACTTCTGTCAGTATGCCCATGTTTTAATAGAATCATATAAATGTTGTAATTTGGGAATGATGGGTAAGTAAAACAATCGACTATCTAACACATCCTTCTGCTTTTATTTTTTAAGAATTTAGTTTAAGCTTGGTGTGTTACAATTATGTCATTCAAGCTCAGATAATTTATTTTTGTAGTATAATATAGATTTGTTAACATAATAATTTATTTTTATAGTTGTCAAATCAAGTTTAGAAACTAATTTTCTACTCTGGTATAAATATGTTGAAAATATATTATCTGCCAGATTGTTAGCCTATGAATTTTTTTTCTATCTTCATGCTTAAAATCTTCATAATGATAGATAAATATGAGTGAGTAATGTACCCATTCCAAAATGGTTATTGCATAGCATGCAATGAATTATTGAAGTTTTGTACCTCCTTATTCAAAGACTCTTATGTATATTCTTAAAATTATGGTCAAGCTGCATCATAAATCAAACCCTCAAACATCCTAAATCTGTCTTCCTCAACTATGTTGGAACTTTTAGATGGGTTGTATTAAGAGTTAAAATGAGGCTCCCACTCACCATGTATTGTCCAATATCAATATTCTAGCATAAATTATATGTGATATAGATTAATAGTAATATTATATAGTGTGAGATAGGCTTAATTTTTATGTTTGGAATATGTGCAATGAAACATTCCCTCTAATATAAAGAAAGGTAATTGACATCCTACATAGATGAAAAAATTCACTCCATGCAAAAATTCATTTGTTAATATCTCGCATCAAGGCAACATTCAATTATACATCCAACCTCTATGAATTTGAATATCCATAACAAACTTGGGCTATAAATTCTTATAATTAATCAGGCAATGAGAGTTTTATATATTTAATGTTATTTATGTATAATTGTCATAAAAAATTGAGATAACAACTTATATAATTAAGATATACAATAATGATATGTGACCAAACTATCTAATAAATCTATCTCTAATCTTATCTTCCATTGTAGCTACTCCAAGCTTTTCTTGTATATGCACTACAAGAAAATTGCCCATTACCGGTGAATTTTTATGACAAAAAAATTTCTTGTAGCTTTCCATTGGATTTCCAAAGGATTACGATGAAATATTTCTAATTGGTTTTCTGGTAGATTTTTTGGTGGCTTTTCAGGCCAATTTGCAAAAATGTATTTTTAGCGGCATTTCCGATGGATTTTAATTATTTCTAAAAAATCATATATTCATAATTTCAAAATAAGTATTAAAACTATTTGAAATAAACTAATAATAATAACTAATTTAAATTAATTATTTAAATATTTAACTAAATAGATAAAAAATTATATTATTATTTATTTATTTATTTATTAATTTTAATAATTTATTTGAATTAATTAGTAATTTTTATAGTTTATTTTAATTAATTAATTATTTTAATAATTTATTTTAATTAATTCTTAATTTAATAACTTGTTTGCATTAATTATTAATTTTATAGTTTTTTAAATTAATTATTAATTTTAAATTTTGTGTGATTGTAGTTTAATTATAAAAGGGTAACTATTACAATGCATTTTCCTTTCTAGTAAAGTGGTTGGATGTTTGAAGTTTTTTTTAGGATCAAGTTCAAATCACATGAGCAGCCAAGTCGCAGGCAGTGCAGTCGGGTAGTGGTCGTCGTGGGCAGGAGGGCTACGCTCGTGCAACCAGGTTGTGGGTAGCATGGTAGGGCTAGCAGGCAAGTAGTTGTCATCGCGGGCAGGGCTAACAGGTAGTTGTTGTGTGCTTTATTATTATTATTTTAAAATTTTTCTGGTAGCCTTTTTTTGCTGGACAGGCACTGGAAAATTTTTCTAGATGATTTTTTTTCCTCAAAAAAATTTGCCTACATGGGTTTTATCAGTGAAAATTTTTTCACTAGAAATTTGTCAAAAATTTTTTAATATGTCAGAAAATGAGCAGTTTCTACCAAAAAAAATCCTCCGGTAATTAGTGATTTTTCTATAGTGATGATTATTTTGTAGCATGTCCCTAAGAGTAAAGTCACTCATCCACTTGAGCATCCTCATCTCTACAACATTTAACATAATATAATGCTTCACTTTTAATGGCTAACATTCTGCACCATAAAGCGTTACAGTCTCACTGCATATTATAAATTTTTCCTTTAAGATTGGGGAGGACTTTTCTATAATACAAAAACTCCGATGCATTCCTCCACTTCAATCATCCAAACTTGAATTACGCTAAATATCTCCATCTATTTCATCATCATTATAAACATTAGATCCAAGATAATCTAAAATGTGTACTATTATTAAAGACTTGTTTGCCTAAAGTCACAATCCTTCCAATTAAACTCTAAGCTTGGCCTCTAAAATTCAAGTTTATAATCATTAGAAAAAAGCATACATGCATTCGATTGTCGACATGGAGGACATTTAGCAAATTTAGGGATTTGAATGACGAAGTACGAAAACGGAAGAAAGATGGATACCTTCACAACGACTAAGCTCCCATCTTCAACAAAGGATCGAAGGTGTGACTTCAGCTATGACAAAAGAATGGAGAGGAGGTGTGGACGCAACAGGAAGGAATGCCATCAACAGAGATGATGTGACGAGAAGGAACATCATTGAAGACGAGAAGGAACATCATTGAAGGAGGTGAAGAAGTTATTTTGTGACTGTTAGCCCATATTGTGCGGAGGCAAAGTTGAAGGAGAGTCGAAGGAAGGAGGCTAGAGAGTTGTCGAAAGACAGAAGAAACAAATAAAATGGATACACAATCAATCAATTAGATAGTGCTGTTTTCATCGAATTTGTTGCGGATTTGCAAAAATTTTGTTGCAAATCTGCCACAACTCCACCGCAAAAAACTTCTAAAATTTTCATCGCTATTTTTGACAAAAATATGCCGTAAGTTTTCCGTAAACTGCTAACTTTCCTATAGTGTCACCCATAAGGGTTGGAGATAAGTCCAACCATTTATGCTTAATTTGGGAGAACATTTAACTACTATTTTAAAGACATTTTAAAAAAGTTGCTTTAGAAAGGAGTAAGAAAACTATCCCAAATAGAATCTTAATCACTCGAAGTAGTGATTGATTCAATGACTTTGAGGATGGGAACATGTATTTTTACCATATGAATCAAAACATTAATTAAATTAGATTGACAACTCTTATGATGACATGCTCCTTCATTCTTCTCATTGCCTAGCAAACAAAATAATTTAATTTGAAACCTAGAAATTATTTTGCAGCAATAAAGACACTCTAGATGAACTATTATTGGATGATGAATCAAAGAAGATAAATATTGGACTAAATAAATCACTGATAAAACTGATTTTAATCAATAAGCTTAGGCCTACGGGAGAGGGCAAATAAGTTGGTATAATTTTAAACTTTTTGATGTGAGACTAAAATCAATTATCTTATATACCATAATAATATATCTCCCTCTCGCATATTGAGAGAGAGTTCAATATCGATCTTGCTCATTCTCTAATGAAAATTTATCAACTATCAAACAGTACGAACACAATAACAAACATGTAGGCATGCACTATGGGAGTCATCTTCTCTTGTGATTTGTTCAACATTGGTAGAAGAGCATCTAATACACATTGGATTCCCAAATTTCTTGAATCATTCAATCCCAACCTAACTATTAGCTTTGCACCACTTGCTAGGGAGGATGAATCAAATGGAAATAAGTGTTAAGTGTAATAAATTAGTGATTGAACTTAACTATAACAAAAAAAATTAAGCCTTGTGTTGATGCCTATCTATTTGTGTATTTCTATAATAACATATTTTTCAACTATCTATATCAAAGGGCTATATCCAATACTCCCATGTATTCATTTTCCACAATTTACTTCCCAATAAATTCTGATAAGAATATACGTGAATATGTGATTAGCTCTCTAAATAGATGTTAGTTAGGATTCTTTCTAGAGGTAGCCAATGGGTATTAATGAAGTCAATAGCGAGTACATAAGGATCAATTAATGAGGCGCTTTACAAAGTATTAGAGGTGGGGTCCTATGGTGGGAAATTGTGATGGTATTGGTTGAAGAGCAATGTTTACTCCGCTTGTTATTTCTTCCCTTGAGATTTGAGTATTATATTCATGAAGAATGAGAAAAGAAGAGGACATAACAAAATACTATAATCTTACATTTATAAGATATATTTTTATTCCATAATCTGAAAATAAATATAGTCATGGACATAGGCTTACTTAAATCAAATCATATAATTTCTTTGTAAAAACTTCATGTGATGTTTGAACTCTTTTATAATTACTTCGTGGACCTTCGAATATTCTCATGAGTTGATGCTTCTATGTTATTCTTATTTTCCCTAATAATCTTAACTCATAATGTAAATATCACCTTTCTCAAAGAAAATAAATTAAAACCTAAGAAATGTATGATCTCAAACATTTTACTCCCTAGTTTTCTAGAGTGGTTGTCATTTATGCAAGTTTGACATGCTATCTTCTTTAATTTATTTAGTAGTTTTGCACCCAATTTGTTTTGTAGCTAGATTTTGTCATCCATCTCTATAATTGGCCTTATGACTATTTATATGTAATTGAATTTGTACTCTATTTTCAATTACTAAAATATTTGAAATATAATTTTATCTAAAAATAGAAGGAAATGACATGGAAACAATATTATATTTGAATTTTAATAAAATAATTATATTTTAATAAAATGACTATCTTAATCTATATGAGTGAAATACATAGTAGGAGCTAATTCTAGGATTTTATTTATCCTAATAAATACTAATAAGTTATATCATCTATATTTTCAGCTTATCAAGAATCAGTTCGGTCTATCAATTCTAATCAAGAAGAAATACAATACAAAGGGTCTACATTACCATAAACACTCTATTTTACAAGCACAATATTTTTGGTTGCTTGCTAAAATATGCAATGATGAAGAAGATAATTGTTACATGCTTGAAAGGAAGGCATTCTTGTTAACAAATTAAGGCTGCCTACAAGAAATTAAGAAGCAAATAAAGCTGATATTACTGATTTGTCAAAATTTATGAGGAGAACTATGTTTCACCTTACGTTTTAATACTTTAAAAGAAGTCGATATCAAAAATAATTTCTATGAAAGAGAGAATTTTAAAATTTTTATGAGTATTTTGTTAATATTATTAAAAAACGACGCTAATCCAGAAAAAAACTATTAAATTATAATAATAAAAAAATGACAACAGTATTTTGTAAGCACTTAAAGTCCACACAGATATGATTGCCCATTTCCAATATAATCAAGCTAAATATGACTAGTTTGAGGGCGTTAGAGCACCAGCCATTGCTGCAGCACTCTTACCTTTTCTCACTAGACCGTAGATTGGAAAAAATGACTTTTTGCTAATATCTAAGGGTGGTTCAAAACGCAGCAAGCTTGCTGAAGCGTCATTTATTTTTGGTAATATAATTCTGGTTGGGTATATATTACATTAAAGTTTGTTTTCTAAGCCAAATAGTAGCTTTCCTAAGTAGTTATATATGAAATTAATTAACCGTTTAATTTCATAGTTATCTAGTCCAAAAATTTTATAATCAGTTATGCAATTTGAGGGGCTTGAGGTGGCTCTCGACAACATGAGTTTGAAAGAACTATATGTAACTATGTTTCTATTCTTAGATTCCTTTTCAATCATGTAATAATAGAAGTTTTGATCCCCTTAAAATTAAGGTAAAACTTTTGTCTACTGTTACTTTAAATTTTAATTCTGCCGTTGTGTATAACTAACGATATGCTCCTACAGGCTAAAAAAAAAAAAAATCCAAATTCCCCTATTAGTTCCTAAACAGCATAGCCATTTGATAAAAGCAGTAGTTGAATTGATAACTAGACTATCTATCTGAAGCAATAAGCTCCAAACCCAAAACTTAGGTGACAATAGACGTACCTTTCAGAAACTTACAGCGTACCTAATTGAAATGTTGCCAATAAAGCTAAGAATCCTACCTAAAACTAGTTAGTGTTCCTTTCATGAGAACTCAAAATCTACATTTATGAAGCTATAGTAAATAAATAAACTTGGGCATTGTTGAGAAAGAGAGAGAGAGAGAGAGAGATGGAGAGAGAGAGAGAATTTCCCGTACCTCTGATTCATCATGTAACCCAAGCTTGTTAGCTAAGTATCTCATCAACAACCTTATTGTCATCCTCACATCCCTACATATTAGAAGCCATTATTTCCTTAAAATGGACTACTCATAAGTTTCATGGTGGAATCACGAGGCAGATAAGAAAATATTTATATATTTAACTGTAAGCATACTTTATCCTCAAGTAGCTCTTAGGCAGCTGAGGCAGGAATGGCTCTTTCACTCTGCATTGAAAAAAAAAAATAAATCTTTAAGCAAGCCAAGTAAACGACATTAAAATCAAAATTTATCAATTAGTGTAAAGTCACTTGTAGTAAATTATCAAAAGCAGCATAGCTAATAATATGCTATGATTGAGATAATGAGTCTTCGTTGAGAATATGATCATCCAATAACCAGAAACGGAGCACCTAAACTCACTGGTTTTCGGCCGGGCGGAGCGCGATCCAAATACCAGAAGGCGCCCGTGGCGGCGGGCTAATCACCCTTAATTCATCAGCGTAGGCCGGGGCAGCCACCTCCACTGAACCCGAGCTCTCGGGCCGCCAGCCAAAACGGCCGATGCCATAGCTCGTGCTAGCCACAGCTGAAGCCACCGGAGCTGAAAGCGGAGGTGGCGGCCTCTCCGGGAATAGCCGGAGCTCCATTGAACCTCCCGTCGCGGCACTTGAAGGTGCGGGAGCGCTAGCGGCGAGGCCTAGCTGGAGCCAGCCGGCTTCGTAGGTTGGAGCACGTTGTTCTTCCTTGGATGCGGCGGTGCTTTCACCTTGCCTTCCTTGTTCTTGTTCTTTTTCTTGTTCTTTCTCAACAGGTTTTTTGGATGAGCTATTGCTTGGTCCCTCTTCAGCCATTAAAATTGGTATCAACGGAGATTTAATGGGTTGGGGAAAAACAAAGTGGGAGTCAGTAAAGAAGCCGGCACCATAGTTGTTGCAGTGCCGGAGGAGGAGGCTGCGCTCAGGTGTCATCGTGTCATCTTTGACCGTTCATCTCTACAAGCGGCGGCAGTGGTCGTTGATGTGGAAGAACAGGTTAATTAAGAACAGTGAACAGAGGCTCTGAAGGAGGTGGAGGAGATCGAGCAAGAGTAAAAAGTTTCTATCTTTTGCATATTTGCTTCTTCGATCTCTTGTTGGAGGGCTATGGGAGGAGGAGGAAGAGGTTTTGGTTTCTGGATCTCACTTTCTACTAATTCCCATGCGTTGAAAGCTTGAGAGGAAAAAATAGTAGGAGGAGAGAGAGATAGGTATCATCGGAGGAGTTATTTATACATTGTCATCGTTTTATATATATAACTTTAAAATTATTAATTTTAAATATCTAATATCTAAAATTTATTATTTAGTCACGTAATACCTAATTATTAATATAATAGACAAAATATAACATTCCTTATCTTTTGCATTAATTTCTGGTCCCATGAGGCGGTTATAATGAGTTCTTCTCTGCAGATATATATTGGACATATTCCGCCGAAAATATGTTGGAAAGCCGCCGGTAAGCTGCGGAAAAATCCATCGGTAATGAACGATTTTTCTGTAGTGTGTATCATTCTCATCGAAGCCGTCACCCTAACAAGTTCCGGATGCGACGTACTCACATCTTCTTCATCATTATATGCACTTCACAAACCCTTTGTCTCATTGATGTCCTTTGCCAAGTAAAATTATGTTGCTACTTCCTCACCCCTTATTTATCGTTGAGCATCTAGAAGTTTTGATCAGTAAAATCAAATGAAAATCCTCCCATCTATATTATGAATGGTGAATTCATTGGTGGTTGGGGTGGCTGTTATCTCCCCTGAATTTGAGAAAAACTAATGTAGATCTATATATATTAGGAATATTTTACTCTTAACTCTCTTGCAATCATAAATATTATATAAATCTCCTCTCCCCAAATCTGAAATTATAATTCCACAGTTGTTATTATAAGATAATTTGTTGTTACTTCTATTTAAATATTTTTTAAATTTCTCCAAATTTAAAGTGCTTGAGATAATTTTTAAAATTTTATTTTAATTAAAAGTATTTGTACTAAAAGCTATTTTAGAAAGTAATTAATGAAAAAGCGGTCTCAAATTAAGCTTTAATTACTCAAAATAGCTTTATTCTATTGGTTTTGTTTAATCCTTAAGTAATCATAATCAACTAATTTGGAATAATTATGTATAATTAATTACGTATTTTGTAGATTTAATGATGCTTTCCTAAGGTTGCACGTCCACCTCAATTATACCTATAGGTAGTGCTTCTTTTTAAACAAATAATGGCAGTTAAATGAGTCCAGAAATTGCTTTCGAAGTCAAAAACCACTGAATTTATTTGATATAAGAAAAATAATATGACTTTCGCAAGCCATATAATCAAAACAAGCTTACCACCACTTCGTTGACAGATTTGGTGGACGTGACGTATTTTTATTTGGAAATGAATGTGCAGAAATTATTTAAGTCGGTCCCTTTTAAGGACTAGACGTTAACAAACATATATTGTACGGCCTTCACATTCTCATGGGCCTCGGCCCAACGAGATCATACCCAGGACTCAATAGCCTACAAAAAAGAAAAGTTACTGAAGTTCTAAAATTAATTTAAAATTTTTCTAGGAGGAAGATCATGTCACTTTTTATTTTATAATAACTTTATATTTTTCCTGAACATAGTTTTTTTTAATTATTTAAATAGATTAATGAACCGAATATTAATATTAGAATGATAAGGATTGTTGTATAAGAAGTTGAGTTAGTAAAGATATATTTTAAATATTTCTTGTTATGAATGATTATTCTCAAATAAAGACAGAAGTAAATAAAAAAATATTAAAAATTTGATATCTTTTAAATTTAAATTTTGCAAAAAGAAAAAAAAAGACCTATGGGAGGAAATGATAGTAGTATATTGGAGATGATTGAATCATACCTGAAAATGATAAAAAAGTATAAGTTGAGAGAGAGAGAGAGAGAGAGAGAGAGAGAGAGAGAGAGAGAGAGAGAGAGAGAGAGAGAGAGAGAGAGAGAGAGAGAGAGAGATGGTTGGTGGGGGGTCGAGGGATAATTATTCTAATAAATGGACAAGAGATTAGATGATCAGGATTCGACACAATCTAATTTTTATAGGTGACTGGAATCAACAAATGATCTGAAGTCGATGAAACTTAGTGTTAATGGATAACTTGGGGTTGGTTGATAACCTTGAGAAGACACATAATGTGAGTTATAATGTCAAAAGAGTTAGTGGGTTATATGGAGTTAGAGGATGGATAGTGTTAATGAGCAATCTACAATCAATAGATTCTGATAGGAGGTTAGGATAATTATTCTTTTGAGATTAGGGGAGATTGAGTGAGGATGAGTTGGGATTGACCTATAATAATTGTGTGATTGAATATGTGCAAAATAGTTATTCTATCAACAAGAGAGGTGAATAGAGCAATCGGTTTGAAGTTAGAGAGCAATTTGGATTCAGTGAGTAACTTAAAGACAACATGTGACTTGGAGACATTAGTAAATCTAAAGTTGGCCAGTGATTTATAGTCAACAAGTGACTTGTGTTGGCGGACAAACTAGAGTTAGTGAGTAATTAGAGTTACTAGGTGATTGGAGTTGGTGGTTGAATTAAATTTAGTGGGCTATTGAAGACAACCTAATAGTCCTCTTAGAATAAGCACTATAGGAAAATACGTTGTTACCGACACACAAAATTCGTCGGTAACTGTAGAAATCCGTCAGAAATTACCTCTTTTCCGTGCAATACTGGCGAAAATCGGTCTAACAATGATTCGGGCGTTGATAAATCCAAGCCGGAAAAAACTTTCCCCCGGACATTAATGTTTCCGGTGACATTTCCAGCTGCATTCCGGTTAAAAAAAAGGGAAATCAGCTTCTTTCAATGTGCCGAATTCCAGCGTTTCCTCTGCAAGTATCTCCAGCGGAACATGTACACCAGAATTTCCAATGGATAATCCGCCATCCTTCTCCATCACACGATTATCAACGAAAATTATCGATGGATTAGCCACCGGTTATTCCAGCGTAAATGTACGTCGGAAAGACGATCTAGGACATCTCTAAGCACAATACTATATGCATTCAAATATCCACATCTAATCAAGGACATCTCTAAACATATACATAATAATAAAAAATAAGGATAATATCATCAACAAATATCTAATAATAAACAAGTGTAGATGCTCATAAAACAAACAATCACTACATGTCCAAAAAACATAATTTTATATGTCCATATCATTATAATAAACATCTACTCTAATTTAATCTCCTCATCTGTTGATGTTGTATTCTGCCCACTTAACTGCTTCCTCATCTTTCACATTTTCTCTAACAATTGAGTTTGCTACATCTACATTTGAGTTTGATGCATCTTCATATGTTATTGCATCTATATATGTTAGTCAGATTGTGCTTTCCTGACATGCTCTAGCTCGGCTGTAAGGGCAGCTACCTGCTGGTTGTATAAAGTCTCCTAGGTATTTATTGAGAAGCTAGAGCCAGCAACCAGATGTCTGCCCCTCGTATCCATAGGCTTGCAAGCCTAAATCGTATACTCTGCCATGTTGCATTCCTCCTACTGCTTGTGACCAAGTGCGGTACTTAAAATAGTCTATTGATCCACCAAAAGAACCTTCACCTACTGCAACATGGCTGTCTCGAAGCCTTATATACTTCTCTTATGAAAGTTAATAAAAATTTAAGCAATTTAGAAGTTACATCAAAAATATTAAACTTATATACTTACATAGGCTTTTCTTGCCCGCATATTAACCCATTGCTGGTCCTCTTGCTACTTATGAGTATGACTGTACAATTCAATAAGGGTTGGTTCTCTATCCAGTACCTCCTTTTGTAATAAACATATATTAGTATTAATATTAAAGTAAAGTTTGTAAATCTTTTAAAATTCCTTACCAAATGTAGTCTATACTCAGTATGTGGAACTGAACCCTCAGTATGAAGGGAACTATCCATGCCCCTAACATCAGAAGTTATGTTCTGTCTATTTTGGTCCCTTCGACTACAATATTCTTGGCTACTCTAAGCATTATTCAACTCAACCCACACACTCTTACCAATCTAGACTGGTCGCTCGCTTGCCTTTCCAATGTCTGTAAATATGTCTCGCATGCGAGTTAACCCACTTCTCTCAAAATTTTTTCAAATTCTATTATTGTGTTGTGGTAGCAAAAAAAAATCTTTTGTATTTATAAACATACAATATAGAATATATAATTTTGTTAGTTTATGTAAAGAAGATATAACACAAAACATATTTACATAATAACTAACCTCAAACTCTCTAAACCACACGTCTCGCACTTGTTTTGGGATTTTCTTCCAAGAAATATAAGGAGCATCATACTTGTTATGTATTATGTCCCATAGTTTATGCATCGGTTGCTTTGACGGATGAAACCTACCAATAATATATTAGGTGATAAAAATATTTATTAAATTTAAGTTGCATTATAATAATATTTTAAGTACGACGTATCCCCGTCAAGTTCAATCAATATTTGACCATCTGTCGATTGCTCTACTGTAGCTGGGGTAGAAGGTCCACCTGGAGTGAGTTGAGGGGGTGATAGGGGATAGTATGACGAGATATATGGTAGATATGGATAAGTAGGAGGGCCACCAAAAGAAGGTGGGGATAGGGGTAGGTGTGGGTAGTAAGGGTAGAATGGAGTGCCCTGCATGGCATGTGGCGAAGGAAAGTAGGGGTCTACTGAATAGAACTATGGGCTATTAGCTACAGGAGTAGGTAAATGTGGGCTCAGCTGACTCTGAGTGGCAGGTTGAGACAAAGATATCCCTTCATTACAAACAGACTTACTAGGCGGGCTAATAGTCATTTTCTTTGTGCACTTTTGAAAAGAAATTTTAATCATTCCTCTTTTAGGCTCATCACTTGAAGCCATCTGAAAAAAAATTAAAAAATATTAGTAACATAAATTTTATCAAAAAATTAATATAAAATAACACAACATTAAATTAATGAAAGTAGATAAATTAAAAAATTAATTATTGCAATGATGTTGATTAATAATTGATTGTCAAAATTCATTTACCTTATGTTGATTCATTTTTATATGATGAAATATCTACATCACTATCAAATTCCTCATTACTTTCCTCTATGTATAAATATTTTTCTTTTAACTGCAACTCACTCTTAATAGTTGTAATTTGATAAGTAGTTGTAATTTGATCGTCCACATCATTAGCAAGATCTTTTAAGTTTGACATAAACGCTTCTTGATGTTTTAGTGGTATTGATGTAGTTTTTTTAATAACTCTCCTAGATTTGGTCTTTATAATTATGAGTCAATTTTGTTTGCCTCATACTCTACTCGGATAGTTAGCAAAATAGACTTGGCTTGCATGGATATCAATGATAAATGGGTCAAACTTTGAATATCTCTTACCCCGCTTAACTTCTATTATATTATAAAGTGGATGTGTTTTCATACCTCTATTTTGTACTGGATTGAACCACTCATAAATGAATAGACACACATTATTCTCATGACTAGAATATTCTAACTATAATATTTTTTTTGTAATACCCTGTAGTACTCAGAATTATCACCTGTATAGGTATTCTCTCTTACACATATATCATAATTTTCTATTTTCCTACCTTCATATCAAAATTTTGTTTGGAATTTGCAACCATTAATAAAAAAAATTAGATAACATTTTATAACTCTATTTAGTCTCAAAGCTAGATCAACTAGTGCATGATAATGTAAATTACTGCATTAAGTGTGCACCTAGTTAGTAGATAAAGTATGTTATTAGCATATTTATTAACTAATTAAAGAAATATTATTTGAATTGAATAATCAAAATATATATCGTATTTCTAAACCAATTAGATAATTCTATTTCTACAATCTTTTGGACTTCAAGGAATTCTATTGTATTCAAACCATCAATGAATCTCCTATGAATATTAAGGCTTAAATCAAATTTATGATAAATAAATTTATGAGCAAGCTAAGTTATACTTACTTGAGATATGACTCAACTTCATCACACTTAAATAAGACATATAATATGGCTACTCGTTTCTCCTTATCAATCAAATAATGCATGGTGCTAGTGCCTACGAATTCACCATTTTCATTGAATTCAGATAAATTTGAGGATTTACCCATATTTTTAGGCGCAATGTTTTGTCTTGAATGTGACACTATTTCAAAATAATACAAGCAAAATTAGGTTGTCTCATTTATGAAATATGTTTCACTATTGAGCCTTCAGGATGTGCTTTATTTTTATCTATATTCTTAAGTTTATTTAAATTTCTCTCAAAAAGATAAATCCACCGATACTGAACAGGTCCACTGACTACATGTAGCCTCATATGATAAATACACAGGTAGATGCTCCATTGAGACAAAAAAAGTTGAAGCAAATATCTTTTTAAGTTTACATAGAATGAAAGAGATATATTGCTCCATAAAAATTAGGTGCTTTGCATTTAGTTTTAAATAAAATAAATCTTTAAAGAAGATACTTAGCTCAATCAAAAGCTTTAAAATTTGATCTGATAGATAACTAAAGGAAGTTAGTAGTAGATATTGCATAAAGATATGATAGTTAAGATTTTTCAAACCAAATAATATCTCAGTTCTTATGTCAATACATCTACTTAGATTTGAAGAATATTCATCAAGTACCCGTAAAGTCTTTACCCATTAATAAACTGCTCATCTCTGCTCTAAAGTCATGGTAAAATAATCTTTTGGTTTGAGAAATTTTTCATTTCTATCATCCTTCAATTATAATATTTTCCTTATATAAATCTCCTTTGAGTTCATCCTTGCTTTTATGTTATCTTTGGTGTCCATGATGTAAAGAATATATTATCAAAAATATTTTTTTCTATATACATAACATATAAGTTATGTCTGATTAGGTTTGTCCTCCAATATAGCAATGATAAAAAAATATTTTCTTAGTCCAATTGTGATTGACACCATAACCTAATAATTTGTAATTAGATATTATTGAAGAATTGATTATTGTGGGCATGGATCTTATTTTTTACAAAAGCATCCGTATTTCACGTGAAAGGATGACCTGTAGGTAAGAACATGTGATGAAAGTCGAACCAAGTGTTCTTCCATCTATGATTTAAAATGAATGATTATGTATATTCTATATACTGTGGACAATTAAAATTTTTAGAGGTGTTCCAACTTGAAAGCATACCATACACATGAAAGTCACTAATTATCCAAATTAATGCTGCCCTCTTAATGAAGTTTTATTTGTTGGATATATCATAAGTACTCACTCCATCTTCCCATAATAAATTTAAAATTATCAATTAATGGTTGTAAGAATACATTGATCTTTGCTTTTTGATTATGTGACTCTGGAATGATAAGTGTTAAAAACATGTAAGGAGTTATTATACACAATTCTGGAGGAAGATTATATAGGGTGAGTATCATGGGACATCATTAGTAAGGTGAAGCAGACTAGCTAAATTTAATAAAACTATATACGCATAAACCTAATCATATATTTCTTGATTTTGTGGCGAAGGTGAGATGTGTTTGATCAAAGTGTTTTTAGGCTTCTGCTTCTAATGGATATGCACTAAATTTTTCTTGTGAAATGTGTACATTATGCCATCTTATATGTATAGCAGATCTCATGAATACATATAACCATTATAGTTTAGGAATCATGTGGAAATAAAATATTCTACTGACTGGTACTTCAACTTTTTTTATAATAAATTTTGATTTAAATCTTGGTGCATTATAGTAATGGCATACAATATCTGATTGATCATCTTTATAGAATAATATACATCCATTGACATAATAATATATATCTGTGTATACCAAACTAAGCTTGAAAACTAACTTCTTAGTATGATATAAATCTGTAAGAATAATATTATCTGCTAGGTTAGTTTTCTTAAGTAGTCCAATGAATTGATTAAAATATTTATGGGGGATATTATATTCTATCTTGATGCTTAACATCTTAATAAAATCGAATAACTCTGAGTGAGTGGTGCACCTCTTCCATATTGGTTATTGGGAATAATACAATAAATCATAAAAATTGTGTGCCTCTTATCATGTGACTCTTATGTATATTATTTAAATTGTGCTCTAGTTGCATTATGAACTATGTTCTCAAGATCAGGTCAGATATTTTCTTTCTCAACTATATTAGAACTTGTTGATGGGCCGTATCGAGAATCAAAATATGGTTCATACTCATCATGAGAAGTCCAATACCAATATTTTAGCATGCAGCCTTAACTGTATGGATCAATAGTTACGTCATCTAGGCTTAGGTGTACCTGATTTTTATGTTTAGAATATGGGCAATAAAACTTTCTATCTAAGATAAAGCTGGGTAGTTGAGAAGCTATTTGAATGAAAAAAATCACCCTATAATATACTCATCTGTTAATGTCTCTCATTCTTGTACCAATCAATGATACATTCAAATTCTTTGAGTTATGATATCCATAATATAACCTACATATAATATGGATATATTAAATAATATTGTAATATTTATTAAAGAAAAATATAAATAGTCTCAGCCTGCTCGAAAGGCCGTCATTTTAAGTGATGATCAAACCATCTAAGGCGACTCTCTCTAATCTTAACTTCCACTACATCTACTCCAACCTTCTCACATATATGCAATTTTTGTATTTTGTCTATAATCAACTGTGCCCAATGCATTCCTCTTCATCCACACAATAATGCCCAATGCATTCTTCTACTTCCTCCATCCAACTTGAATTTTACAAATAATATCCCTATCTATTTCACCATAAATAGATCAAAGATATTAAATACATCCTCTTTCCCTTGATGACTTCATCGCCCAAAGTCACAATCCCTTAACTAGGTGTATTAGTACTAAAATACACTTCATATATTAATTATTAGATCTATTTATGTGAAAACCTTTAAACTCTAAGGTTGACCAACATAATTCAAGTTTACCTTCAACTCCCTTTCTACTATTATCAATTACAAGAAAAAATATCATCAACAAAAAGCATACAAGGTACATTCTCTTGCTAATGTTTATATCCATAACGAACTAGAATAAAAAGCATAGAGGAAAATACATTCTATTGCAAATGTCTAATGAGAACATCCATAACTAAATCCACATACACCAAGATACATTCTCTTATAAATGTCTAGTAAGAATATCCATAACAAAAATAAATTAAAAGCATACACCAAGATATATTCTCTTACAAATGTTTAGTGAGAATATCTATAACAAAAAAAAAATCTTACATTAAGGTTTATTCTCTTGAAGATCTCTACTAAGAACATTCATAACAAAACCAAAAGGCATACACCAAGATACCTTCTCTTGCAAATGTCTAGTAAGAATATTCATAACGAATTAGAGCAAAAGCATAGAGCAAAATACATTCTCTTGCAAATGTCTAATGAGAACATCCATAACTAAATCCACATACACTAAGATACATTCTCTTGCAAATGTCTAGTGAGAACATCCATAACAAAAATAAATTAAAAGCATACACCAAGATATTATCTTACAAATATCTAGTGAAAACATCTATAAAAAAAAAAAAAATCATTCACTATTTTCATTCTCTTGAAAATATCTAGTGAGGACATTCATAACAAAATTAAAAGGCATACACCAAAATACCTTTTCTTGCAAATGTCTACTGAGAACATCCAAACTCAAGGTCATGGAGATAATACCTTCTCTTATCGGAGACATCAACCTTCCCTTAAGGCGACGAGTAGAGGCAACTGACGGCCAATGGTGTTGCAAGTAGTGGCAACTGGCAATGGTGCATAGTACGGCAAAAGTCGGTGAGGGGTTCGGTCACATTCGAGGCAGCTCTCAGATGAGAGTGAAGATATTTGAAGGAAGATGAAAAGAAATGATAAGCCAGACGTTGAATGGGCCAAAATAGGGCTCTTATTATCAGATTTTTTAGCAGATATGCCATCGGTGTTAATACCAGCACAATAATCGTTGGTAAATTTTCATTGAGTTTAAATAAGCCAGCATAATGTTCATCGGTAATAACCAGTGGAACTTGCACTGAAAACCTTTAAAATACCAGTGCAAACCTATCGGAATATGCGTTAGTAACTTTACGGAGAAATTTTTTTCGGACATGTTATCGTTAAAGTATCAGCATACATTCCTTCGGTAAGGCTGCCAGTTTTACCGATGGAAAATTTTCATTGAAAAATCCAACAATACAGATTGGTTTTCTTGTACTGAAGGGGGGCAATGTGATTATGGAAGATGATTTATAGTCATAGGTGACCAGGATGTCCTTACTCCAATATGAAGAAGGATAAAGTAAATAATTAGGCAATAATATTTAATAATATGAGAGAATAAGTTTTTAATAATTAACTATATTATATACTTATAGGAAAAATTGTGAAAATCAGACCGGATAATGAACCAGGAGGGGTTCACGATTCAATAGTCCAATCGAGGTCGAACTGCATGATGTAATAAATATAAATTATATAAAAAAATAATTAAGGGAATCTTAATAAAATGTATGTATGTTTTTACCTATTCTAAGTTATTTGAAAATATAAGGGAGAATGAATATTCAAACTATGATGAAAAATATCTAGTTGATGCAATCCCCAAATATTTTCACAAGTTTAATTATGAGCTTGTCATTTTCTATAAAGTAATTTTTATTTCCATTAGCTCTATAATAGCTTAGTTTCACATGAGCGTGTGCAAGTTAAAGCAAAGTAGAAAAAGTTTAAATAGCTAATAATAACATTAAGAGCAATAACAGTAAAATAATATAAAATTACTAACCCATTGTAAACAGATGTGATAATCAAATAGTACATGGAACTGCAAACAGTTTCAATAAGATTATCCCTCTGTTTATCCCACTGACCAATCATGTCGACACCCAAAGCAAGTCAGGCAATAACTAAAAGCAGAAAAACTTTTATCAGTATAATAGACAAATAAGTTTAGTCAACATAAATGATTTGAGCTTCTGCCAAAAATAAATTAAACTTAAGCACATACCTGAAGTCAAAGATGGTAGCAGAAGGAATGGAATAGTTGCTAAACTTATCAAACTATTACAAACATGAACGTAAATTCTTTCAGGTCATCATTGAGTTCATGAATTAGCAAGGAAGAACTATGCTAGTAGGAGAAGAATGCAAGTATAAAAAGGATGCTGCAGGATAAGATTGGAAGTACACAATACTTGCAATGGAGTTGAATTGTGGGAGGGGTGTTGGGATCCATGACCCCTAGTTTGAGCTTTTAATGATGACAAATACTATCGTCTAAATATCTATTCATTGAATATCATTTGATTTTTGCTATTGCCTATGAGTACTAACATTTCAGGAAGATCACAAATTACTCGGGGCAATAGGAAGACTCAAGACTGGATAGAGTAGGAGTGTGAGTCTGAAATAATGTAATTTTTATTTATTTTATTTTATTTTTCTTTTCTTGAGTCTGGCCACAAACTGCAGATAAGTCTGAGAAATCATGCACATACACATGGGGAGAGGGTTTTAAAAGTAAAAATATAGATTTTCTTTCTTTATTGATCGTACTGTACGATTTTATATTGTACTGTATGATACAGCTTTGTAAAATGATTTATGTGAACAGATCGTACTGTACGAACCCTATCGTATTGGATGATGTGTTACTAATCCAAAACTCTAGCCGTCAAAATAACTTAAGTTTTTTGGAGCCATTCGTACTATATGAAGAAATTTGTACTGTACCATTTATTTTAAATACTTACTTAAAATTAACCCGTGATTACTGGAATAAATCAAGGCTTAATCGCTGATTGGTAATCATACAGTACGAACACATTCATACTATACGATGAATAGAGACAATTTTTTATCGTCCCGGACATCGTCCTGGACGATCTCTTATTTTTGACTCATCATACTGTACGATGTATATCGTACTATACGATGAACAGAGGATGATTTTGGATCATCTCGAATATCGTCCTGACCGATTCCTTGATTTGTTCTAATCATACGGTACGATATTGATCATACTATATGATGTACATAAACGATTTAGTATCATCTCGACTATCATCCTGTACGAACAGAAGTGTTTGGACTTGTACCTTACGATGTGATATCGTACTGTATGATTATATTTGAACTGTTAGTAAACGTTTGTACCAGGACAAAGCCTGTTTATGTATATCGTACTATACGATGTGAAATCGTACTATACGATAGTAACGGCTACTTTGAATATTTCTGGGATTTTGGAGCCTATTTTATGTATCAAATTAGTAATCTTTTTTAGAGAGACAGAAAGAGTGGAACGTGATTAGAGAGGGAATCCTTGGGAGAGAGCTCTTAATAAGTTTTTAGGGTCGAGAGAGGAAGGAGAAGGTGAGCTTGGTAAGGGAGATCACACGATTGCTCCATTCTTACTGCATCTTGCTCCTCCTGTAGCCCAGGAAGAACTTGAGGGAGGCTCTGTGAGGGGGAGACTCTTCTACATCCGTGAACTCGGAGGTACTCTGCCTTCTCCAGGAGGGAGAAAACAAGAAGGTACTCTACCGTCGCCAGGAGGGCGAAAATAGCGCTTGGCACTCCATCACATCTGGTTGGTGAAAGTGAGTCTTGTAAGGGCTTCTCCACCTTGCTGGGGGGGGGGGGGGGGGGGGGGCGCAAAAGGAGAGCTATAATTTATAGTGAAATTCTCGGAGTGGAGGACTCCAAGGAGTGGACGTAGGACATGGTTTTATCGAACCATTATAAAATTCCGGTGTGCTTTTTCCTTATCGCTTTTTTTTTTGTTGCTTGCACTTTATTTTCATAATATTTGCTTGGTGAAAATTGTGAAAGAAAAAAGGATTTCATTGTTGCATGTTTGAGTTCAATTATTTGCATTTGTAGTAGTTAAAGTTTTCATGTTAAAAATTGAAAAACATAAAAAAACTAGAACTCTTGCTTAGGTTTTTAATTATTACTACAAAGTTTTCACAATTCACCCCCTCTCTTATCAATCTAGTAATTTCAATTGGTATCAGAACCTATTTTCAAAATAATGTTTTAGAAAATCTTAAAAAAATGATTATATCGCATTTTGGTAATCGTAACACCTTGGAGGGTTATTCAATAACCCGTCCACCTCTTTTTTATAACATTCCATTTGATTTCTAGAAAATTAGAAAGTCTATATTTTTGCAGTTTATTAATTACCGCATGTGGATGTTAGTCAATGATGGATATGTTGCATCTTTTAAAATTTTGAATGGAGTGAAAACTCAAGTCCCTTTTAATGAATGGAGCAATGAGGATATGAATTTAGCCTAATTGAATGCTAAGTGTTTAAATTACTTTTTTTGTGCTTTAAAGTCTAAGGATTATATGAGAGTTTCTACCTGTGCTACTGGTAAGGAGATTTGAGATAGACTGTGCATTACATACGAAGGAACAAGTGAAGTAAAACAATCTAGGCTAAACATTCTGTTTCATGATTATGAGCTCTTCTATATGAAACCTAGCGAAACAATATCTGACATGTACAATAGCTTCACCAAAATCGTGACATCCTTGCATGCATTAGGTACAGAGATTTCAAATTCTGAGAAAGTTAATAAGATTCTAAGATGCTTACCTACTTTCTATGATGATAAGATAACTTCTATCACTGAATCTAAATACCTTAATATTTATTCTATTGATAATCTCCTTGGTTCACTCATTGCATATGAGCAAGGAGTGAGTCAAAGACAAAGTGATGTAGGTGAAAAGAAGAAGGAGCGAATGGTGGCATTAAAAGAAAACAACTCAGAAAGTAACAGCTCTACAGGAGAGGAAGAAGATGATATAGCACTGATGACCCGACAGTTCAAGAACTTCTTAAGAGAAAATAAAGGCATCATCAGAACGGCTAGAATAAAGGTAAAAGCTCAAAGTTTAATAAAGTTTCATATGATACAATCTATTTTGAGTGCAGGAAGCCAGGTCACCTTCGAGCTGATTGCCCTAACTTAAAGAGCGAACCTGCTAAGGAAAAGAGCGAGGACAAAGCCAAGTATAAAAAAGGAAAAATGAAGACACAAAAAGCTTTTTGGGCCGACTCTGCCTCAGAATCGTCATAAGAAGAAGCAAAGGAGGATGTAACAAATTTGTGTCTAATGGCTAAAGATAATCTTAATCAATCAGATCAAGATGAGGTATGTCAGCTTTCATATGAAGATATATTGCTCATTTCAAAAAAAAAATTCATGACTCGTATAGGAAATTGAAAAAGATGCATGCTAGTCTTAATATTAAGTTTAATAGTTTACAAACTGAGCATGCTAACTTAGTAAAAAAAAATTCTAATTTAGATAGAGATCATATGCTACTTCTTGATGAGTGTGATAAATTAAATAAGAAGCATATTGAACTAACTGAAATGCATAAAACCTTGAAAAACACTCATGTTGAACTAGAAGAAGCTTTTGATAGACTATACAAACTTGCATTAGAAATAGATCATAGTGAGCATTTGTTAAAAATAGAAGTTCATGGATTAACATATCAAAACAACACTTTTAAAGAAAAAAACAATGAACTAGAAAAAGAAAATGCATCACTCACATTAGCCCAGTCTAGCAAACCCCCAACACAGCATGCATCACACAACTTTAGGAAGAGGCATCACCACCCACATAGGTTAGTGAATCCATTTACTGGTGTTAGGTGCTTCTCTTGTGGCATGATAGGTCACATAGCCCACACTTGCACAATTCACCGTAGGACACACTTAGTATGGAGACCTAAAGTGTATCCATCACAGCATAACATGCATACATCTCATTCATGCAAGCATAAAGAGAAACCCAAACTCACTTGGGTTCCCAAATCTAACCCTTGAATGAAATTGTAGGGATGCTCTCACAAAAGATCTAGTGAGAGCATGTGGTACCTAGATAGTGGCTGCTCGTGACACATGACTGAAGATATGAAGTTCATTCTACTGGAGACCAGAACTGGAGGCAAAGTAACATTGGGAGACAATACTACCAGGAAAGTGATAGACTCAGGTATTATTAGTAATGCTAAGAATTTTTTAATTGAAAATATTTTATTAGTTGATGGTTTGAAGCATAACTTACTTAGCATTAGTTAATTGTGTGACAAAGGTTTTGATATTAAATTTATGTCTGACAAATGCCTAATTAGTTTAAATGATAAATTAGTTTTAGAAGGAAAATGAATGAATAATATTTACATATTAGACCTTGATTGCATTGATAGTTCAAATTCATTTTGTTTGAAAATAATAGTAGATGAATCATGACTATGGCATAGAGACTATGACATGCTAGTATGAAAACAATTAGAAACATCACTCAGAAAAACCTAGTTAGAGGCGTACCTAAGTTAGATTTCACTAAGGACCATTTATGTTATGCCTGCTAACTAGGAAAATAAATCAAATCATCCTTTCATTCAATTAAAGATGTGATCACCTCTAGGCCATTAAAAATCCTACACATGGACTTATTTGGACCAGTTAGCACAGACAGCCTAGGTGAAAAAAATTATGGGTTTGTGATTGTAGATGACTTCACTAAGTTCACTTGGGTAAGATTCCTAGCACATAAGAATGAGTCTTTTGAGAAATTTAAGGTATTCTCCACTTGGATTCAACGAAAATTAGGATGTGAAATCTCAATATTCCATAGTGATCATGGTGGAGAGTTTCAAAATGAAAAGTTTGAATCATTCTATCAAGAGATAAGAATAGAGCATAACTTCTCAGCCCCTAGAACTCCACAGAAAAATGGTATAGCAGAAATGAAGAATAGAACTTTAGTAGAAGCCGCTAGGGCAATGTTAGCAGAGTACACCCTTCCTAGATACTTTTGGGCAGAAGCAGTCAACACAACGTGTTATATTTTAAATAGGGTAAACATTAGATCTAAGATGAATAAAACTCCTTATGAACTCCTTAAGGGTAGGATACAGAATCTTTCACACTTATATGTCTTTAGGTGCAAGTGCTTCATATTGATTAATGGCAAACTTCCCTTAGGAAAATTAGATCCCAAGTCTGATGAGAGTGTCTTCTTAGGTTATTTATCTGTAGGTAAGGCATATAGAATCTTTAATAAGAGAACCCTAGTAGTAGAAGAGTCCACCCATGTAGTATTCGATGAATCAGATAAGCCCTCTAAAAATAAAATTGAAGATGATGAAATAGAGGCAATTCAAGGAGTAGAGGCTATGACCTTAGGAGAAAGGGTAGAACCTCAAGAAGATTTGCCTAGATAATGGAGATATTCTTCAAGTCATCCTAAAGATTTAATTTTAGGAGACCCTTCAATAGGTGTAAGAACTAGGCATGGACTTAGAAAAGAGGTTAGTCATTCATCATTCATCTCTATGATAGAACAAGTATAGATCAAGCCTTAGGAGATGAATTCTGGATTCTAGCAATGCAAGAAGAGCTGAACCAATTCACCAGGAATGATGTTTAGGAGTTAGTCAAGAGACCTAAAGAATAAAGTATTGTTGGAACAAAATGGGTCTTCAAAAATAAGGTGAATGATTCAAGAACAATAATAAGAAATAAAGCCAGATTAGAAGCTAAGGGGTACAACCAAATTGAGGAAATATACTTTGAAGAAACTTTTGTTCCTGTTGCTAGACTAGAAGTCATAAGAGTGCTCTTAGCTTTTGCTTGTTTCAATAACTTCAAACTATATCAAATGGATGTAAAGAGTGCTTTTTTGAACGGGGTAATTAAAGAAGATGTCTATGTTGAGCAACCTCCCCCCCCCCCGGATTTGAAAGTTCACAATTTCCAAACCATGTATTTAAATTAAAAAAGGCACTTTATGGATTAAAGCAAGCATCTTGAGCATGGTATGAAAGGCTTAGCTCATTCCTATTGGATAGAGGATTTGAAAAGGGTAGTGTACTACACTCTTTTTACAAAAGATCAAAAATGAAATTCTCATTGTTCAAATCTATATGGATGACATCTTGTTTGGATCTTCAGATAAAAATTTGTGTGATGAATTCTCAAAAACAATGAGTAGACCATGTTCATACTATACGATGAACATAGATGATTTTTTATCGTCCCGGACATCATCCTGGATGATCTCTTATTTTTGACTAATCGTACTGTATGATTTATATCGTACCATACGATGAATAGAGGATGATTTTGGATCATCCTGAATATCATCTTGACAGATCCCTAGATTTGTTCTAATCGTACGACACGACATTGATCGTACTATACTATGTACAGAGACGGTTTAGTATCATCCCGGCTATCATCCTATAGGAATAGAAGTGTTTGAACTTGTATTGTATGAAGTGATATCTACTGTACGATTATATTTGAACTGTTCGTAAAAATTTGTACCAGGATGAAGCTTGTTTATACATATCGTACTATACGATAGTAACGACTACTTTGAACATTTCAAGGAATTTGGAGCCTGTTTTATGTATCAAATTAGTAATCTTTTTGAGAGAGACAGAAAGAGGGGAACATGATTAGAGAGGGAATCCTTGGGAGAGAGCTCTTGAGAAGTTTTTAGGGTTGAGAGAGAAAGGAGAAGGTGAGCTTGGTGAGGGAGAAGAGGTGTGAGGGAGATCATACGGTTGCTCCGTTCTTGCTGCATCTTGCTCCTCCTATGGCTCGGGAAGAACTTGAGGGAGGCTCTCTGAGGGGGAGACTCTTCTACATCTATGACCTCGAAGGTACTCTCCCTTCTCCAGGAGGGAGAAAAACAAGAAGGAACTCTGCCATCGCCAGGAGGGTAAAAACAACGCTTGACACTCTGCCACGCCAGGTTGGTGAATGTGAGTCTTGTAAATGCTTCTCCACCTTGTCGAGGGGGACAAAAGGAGAGCTATAGTTTGTAGTGAAATTTTCGGAGTGGAGGACTCCGGGGAGTGGACGTAGGTCATGGTTTGACCAAACCACTATAAAATTATGGTGTGCTTTTTCCTTATCATTTTTTATTTATTGCTTGCACTTTATTTTCATAATATTTGCTTGGTGAAAATTGTGAAAGAAAAAAGGATTTTATTGTTGCACGTTTGGGTTCAATTATTTGCCTTCGTAGTAGTTAAAGTTTTCATGTTAAAAATTGAAAAACATAAAAAAATTAGAACTCTTATTTAGGTTTTTAATTATTACTACAAAATTTTCACAATTCACGTCCCCCCCCCCCCTTGTGAATCTAGCTATTTCAAGGGGAACGAATGGGATTAGGTTATTTTTATGACCCCATACTCCTCGTTCATTGGATCTAAAATCGAAAACTTAAAAGCAAGAATTTTTTTAAATCTCACAATTTTTAAGAATCGACATCTATTCTAATAGTCGAGCGGTCTATTTTGGCTTGATTTGATTCTAAATTGATTTTAAGAATTAAACTAATTGGCCTGCCAATTGGTTCACGGTTCAACTGGTTGAACTAGTTGGTTCGATCAGGTTTTTAAAACTATGTATATTGGAGTTAGTTTCGATATATAGAATTATGTAGGATATTGAATGATGAAGGATGTTAAGTAATGAAGAAAATTGAGTGATAATGATCATTGGTGATAGTGGGTGCGGGCTAGCAATGTGAAATGAGAGAAAGTATGTATTGGAGGTGATATAAATCAAATAATATTTAATACAAAGTGATAATAAATGATGGTTAAGCCTCATTTTCTTATATTTAAGGGAGACTAGAAAACCACAAATCATTAGATTATTAGATGACCATAACATACCACATTTTTGAAAGAGCGCACGAGCGCATGGGGGGGGGAGGGAATTATGTTACCAAAAATTAGTGAAGAAATAAGCTGGCCAAAAAAAAAAAAACCAAAGAAAACTAATTAGTGATCCAAGTGGCACTCAACTCTTTATAATTTTTCATTCTATAAGAACTTCTATAGTAGTTCTCTCTCATAGAGTGGGGAGAACCTAGGCTAACCTAGAATTAGCAAAGAGCATTATATGTGGGAAACTCTCTCTAAACGGTGATCACATATTTGAAATTTTTATGATCTAAAGACCTCTAACTTTATTTTTAGATCTATTTAATGTTTATAATTGAATGTTTGGGGAGTTTGTTAGATCTCAATGAACTATCCCGAGGCACACCAAGAGGAAGGGGGGGGGGGGTGAATTGTTACTTCTTAAAAAGCTACTGCTGCAATATACTTTTTTTAATGCTAGAAAATAATTTTAAAAATAAATCTTAGTATTTAACTTATAACATATCAAAGCAAATCAGAGTTTAAAATATTTTTCATTTTTATAGAGCAATTTTTTTTTAAGATATGAATAATTTTTTTTAGCAAATCACAGATTAACCTAATTGCAATTGATAGTAAATGATGAGATTTTGTATAGTAAATTCAAATTATAGAAATAAAAGTGCAGAAAAGTAAAAATCAAACAGGAAATATCCCACCAGAGATTTTATATTTGTTTGATCAACTATGACCTATGTCCACTCCCTAGCATCCTCCACTCTAGGTATTGCACTAACATTATAATATTTCTCCTTTTACCCACATAACTAGGTGGTGAAGCTCTTATAAGAATCACTTGCACCAAACCTAGTGTGATATAGAATCAGAAGCTATGTCACCCTCCTAGTGATGCTACGAGACCTTTAACCTTTTTCTCCCTCTTGGAGAAGGAAGAGAACCTCAAATCCTTCTTTACCCTCCTGTTGATTGTAGAGAACCATAATCATTTTTCACCCTCCTGGTGAAGGCAGAGAACCTGAGATGCTTTTTCATCCACATGGTCATGGAAGAGAAACACAATCCTTTTTTACCCTTTAGTAAAGGTAGATAATCTCAAACTCTTGACTTTGAAGCTTATCTCTTAAGAGAATATTCAAGAACTCACCAAGGCCGTAGGGGAAAGCTAGATGCAAGCTTGTTTGGGGTAACCATGTGAAATCCCTCTCACTCCTCCCTCACATGCAACCTCACCTTCTTTTTCCTCTTAGAGTCCAAATTCTTTCAAGAATAATCACCATCAAAGTTCCTTTACAAGGCTTAAAAAAATCCTAATTTTTCAATATGTCCATCTCTGTTCATACAGTACGATATTAATTCATACAATACGATTAGTTTAAAAATAAGACTTGACTAGTACAAAAAAAATAATCATTTGCTACAACTTGGACTCCTGAGTTTATGACTTTGATGATAACAAATATTACTTATTGCATCTTTGTAACTCCTAACATTTATATGGTGTATTTATTTTAAGTTTACTAACATTTCAGGTATGTTATGTACCATTTAATGAAAATTCATGGCTCATGATTAATTAAAATATGATATGCTGAAAGAGTATGTAAAATTCATTTTTTGTATTTTTTTAATTTTATTTAGTCAAGTCCTATAAAGGTATATGCTAGCCTAGTGATCGTTCACACACACACTCAAGGGAGTGCGTTAATGATAAAATGAGAAGTTAAAATTTTTAAACTAATTATACTATATGATCAGTATCATATTGTATGACTAACTTATCAGAAATTCATTAAAATGGAAATGTATGATAAATAATGCAATTAGAACTTATTGTAATATACGATCTTGATTATACAGGATGATTAGTTGAAATCATGATGCAAGCCACCAATAATAAATTAAGCAGCAATATTTTGAAATACAAATTATGTATTAATCATAATGTATGATAGTTATCATAATGTACGATGTAATCAAATCTTTCCTAAATTAATTATGTAATTAGGGATCAAATTTGGATTAATTTGTTTGGCAAGATTGAACTAAACGATTAGAAAAATCATACTGTATGACCCAATTTTTGTATGGGATTATAATTAATCACTACAATAAATTTGTTGTTTACTGTTGGTATCTTCAGCGGTCATTTGATCACCGAAATTATTGTCGATTTGACTGCCACTATTAACTCGCAGATTAGCTGCTGGTATTAAATACAAACTACCAAAAATTCTAGCGGCCAACTGGCTGTTGAATATACTGCCGATTTTTTCTTTAGGCGTCAACGATTTTCGGCAGTTTAGCTACTAATTTTAAATGAATTTTTTTGGTGGTTTAGATAACAGGAAAATTGTCAGAAATTGCTCTAAAATTGGCCGCCCAGACCTTCCTCCTTATTTCTTTACGTTAATCATTTTTGTCTAGACGCCCTCATCCCTGTTCTCGCCCTCGCTGAGGTGCATCTGTAGGACTCCAACCACTAAATGCTACAATGCCCTGCCTCTAACACCATCACTCCAGCCATTGAAGGCCCCGAAGATGATACCCTTTATGTATTTCCTTATTTTTTGCTTTAGTCATGGATGTTCTCAATCGATGTTTGCAAGAGGATATACCTTTCCTTGATTAATTTTTTATTTTTGCTGTATATAATCTTCTTGTTGATAGTTCTAGAGAGGGTGTTGAAGGTAATCTTAAATTATGAAGATTAACATTTGAATCTAAAGGTTTATTTGGAGAAAGCCTTAAGCCCATATCATTTTGCTTTAGTTATGGATGTTCTAAGTAGACATTTACTAAAGGTTATACCCTAGTTTTTTTTTTTCTTATGATATTATTCTTGTTGATAAGACTAGAGAGGGAGCTGAAGATAAACATGAATTAAGGATGTCTACCTTAGAGCAGTTATAGCAAATATAAGATGTAAAACATAAGTAAAGTGTAGTAAACAGAAAAAGCACACCAGAAGATTTATAGTGGTTCGATCACTTGACCTACATCCACTCCCCAGAATCCTCCACTTCAGGAATTTCACTACTCAAAAGTAATTCTTCTTTTGCCACCATAGCAAGGCAAAGAAGCCTTTACAAAACCTCACTTTCACCTTCCCTAGTGTGGCGGAGTACTAAATGCTATGTCATCCTCCCTATGACGGCAGTGAACCTTCTCATTTTTCTCCCTCTTGGAGAAGGCAGAGCACTTAGAAAGTTCCCACAAGATTTTCTCGGGCCACGGGAGGAGCAAGCGTGCAGCAGGCTTGGAGCAACCGTGTGATCCCCTCACACTCCTTCTCCCTTACAAACTCACCTTCTTCTTCCTCACAAGAACCCAAAATCTCATCAAGTAGCTCCCTCTCAAGAGTTCCCTTTCTTGTCACATTCCTCACTCCTCTCTCTTTCAAAAGACAAAAAAATATCATATATAAATTAGGCTCCAACAAACCCTAAAATTTCAATTCAACCCTTTCTGTTCATACAGTACGATCCAATATAATATTGTACGATCAGTTCAAAATTGCCTTTGTCTTGGTACGAAGGAGTACGAGCAAGAAAATTTTTTGAACAATATCATACAATACGATAAAAATATCATCCAGTATTATATGTTATATTTCTTTTGTTTGTATAGGATGAATGCTGGGATGATCAAAACTTATCTCTATTCATCGTTTGGTATGATCCAATTTATATAATATAATTTGTTAAAACCTTCAGGTCATTTAGTATAATGTTTACATCGTCTAGTACGATTAGTTCAAAAATTAAGGGATTATTCGGTACGATGTTAGGGATGATCAAAATAGCCTTAATTAGTCATACAGTACGAACCATACTATTCTACACAATCACCAATTAGTAATTAATCCTTAATTTAATTGACTAATCATGGGGGTTAATTTAAGTAAGTATTCAAATATTTGTATATGATCAGTTCAAAAATCAAAATTTAAAACTTACTTAAATTAATCTGACGGCTAGGGTTTCAAATTAGAAACATATCGTCTAGTACGTTGATAATCGTAGAATATGATTATTTCATGGAGAATAGTTGTTGAGCCATAGTATTTCATACAGTATGATTTAAAATCGTATAGTACGATTTAAAATCATACAATATAATTTAAAATTGTACAGTACGATCTATAGATAATAAAAAAATTCTTTTAAAAAAACTCTTCCTCTGTGTGTGTACATGGTTTCTCAGTTTGCATACACTTTGTGGCCAGCTCAAGAAAAGAAAAAAAAACAAAAAATTATAAAAAAATACAGAGTTATAGACTTCACATCCTATTCTATCTAGCCTCATGTCTTTTGTTGTCTTGAGCAATATGTAATCTCCCTGAAATGTTAGTACTCACAGACAAGAGGAACATTAGAACTATTTAATAAATAATGACATAATTCAATCACCATTATTTGTCATCATCAAAATCTCAAGCTAGGGGTCATGGACTGTAACAATCTCCCCCTTTTTAATGATGTCAAATAATATTATCGATAAGCAAGTTAGCATAAATTTTTTTTATTTAAAAGTAAATATAAAAATATGAATAAAAGCATGAATAGAGAAACAACCATACATTTCATTGAAAGTATATACAAAAAAAAAGATATGATAAACATGAAATCTGAATAAAGTATACTAACTAAAGTACACACAAAACTTCCCCCCCTTTGGACATCACCAAAAGGAGGAGAATCAAACAAAAACTTAGAAAAATATGGATAGTGACATAGTCAATAAGTAGGATCCTGATCAGGTGGTGGTGGAGGTGACTGAAAGTAGTGGTAGATGGACGCAAATTGTTGATCAATCGAAGAAAATCTTTCCCCAAACCATCGCATGTCTTTCTGTTGTTGTTGGTATTATTCTTGGATGTGAGAGTCAAGTAAGGTTTGGAGTTGGTCGAGTCATTCAATTATATCATCATGAGGATAAGAGGGTGTAGGTCCTCATTGTGGTGCATGTCTTCTTGGTGGAGCATGTTCTCCTATTGGAGTAGCCTCTCCTTCTTCATCAAAATCTAACTCATCCAGCACTTGGCCCCCCGATAAAATAAAACACAGAAGGAGGTATCCGTATAGAAAATAGGTAGATTGTCGGGTTCACCAGGATAAGTTAACTGGTATTTATGATGAAGAATGTAATCTATGAGGTGGCCAAGAGCTAAGTTGAGTTTTCTATGGGTGGTAGGAAGGCGAACTAGGGTCATGTTTCAGATACAGTTAAAAATTAAGTCTGTTTCATCAAACTTAGTATTTGACATGATTAGGCAGGTGACAACATACATGATTGAGGTCATGTGAATCATATCTCCAGTTTTGGGTATGATCGATGTTCTAAGAACATGGTGAGTGATGCAGGCATTTTGGGTTAAATATTGGACAAGTGATTTATGTTGGTTCAAAGAAACATTTCTACGAACTAGATTGATAGAACTCCAGTCAAATACATTCATAATGAAAGAGTGGGATCTAGGTCCTTCAGTAGAAAGCCTAGTGTATTGAGCGAGATCTGCCTTAGTGATTTCTATATTTTGCCTGCAGATAAAAGAGGTGAGGGTCAAGATTTCTACATTAAATGTTAGATTTTCAAGGAATTCAAAAAGGATCTCAGAATTGAAAGGAAAAGCTAGGGTTGGTAGGAATTATAAAGCAGTGGATACAAATAGGCTCATTACCTCAAAGATTAAGGTGGCTTGATTTAATATTCAAGAGGGGGTTATCTTGCAAGCCTTGAACTTATAGTATGCTTCCTCATCCTTAGCAATAAAAAATTGGTCGTCATGGTGACGAGAGGAAGAAGAGCTTCCTAGGACGAGTCGGACGTGCTTGCTTGCCATCGAGTAAGAACAACTGAGAGTGAGTGTAGTGAGGAGAGGATAAGTGAATTAATCTTAGTTCTTCTCCAATTTATAGAATTTTTGGCAGATTGTATAGTACAATTGCAGATCGAAAAATATGATTAAGCAATTATATCATCGGGATGAACGGTTGGGAAAAGGTGGTCAAATAACACAGTACGATCAGAAGAAATTGTGTTCGTCTCGAAGAGTCATCAATATGACTTTTGATGAGATTATTCGTACAATACAAATGGGTGTTCGTATAGTATGAAGTTCAATTATATCATACCAACCAACTTTAATTCATCCCAATCCAATTGTACATGTGGATCATACAATATGAATAAGATACATCGTACAATATGAAGTGCAATTATATCATACCAAACGATTTGAATACACAACCATGTGTATCGTGCAATATAATTTGCTGATAAGAAATTTGATCTGAACTGTTGGTTTAACAGAGGGTTGTACTCTATGCAGTTTTGATAGATCGTACAGTATAAAAGTAAGTCATACAATACGATGGTCACAAAAAGTTTTTGGGGTTCAATGAGGTGAGTGTGTGACTATTAGGAAATACATTAGAATAGTTTTTTTTTTAAATTATTTTTGTCTGATTTTTTTGACCTTTTTTTATCATGCATGAATATCTATGATACCAAGTTTTGTCCTCAATGTGCTAAAGGTGTCATATGCTAGTGGTTTCATGAATATGTTTGCCAATTGATCTCTTGTAACTATATGCTGCAGTTTTATATCTTCTTTAGATACATGATCTCTTATGAAATGGTGTCTAATATCTATGTGTTTTGTTTGACGGTGTTGAATTGGATTTTTAGATATATAAATTGCACTCATGTTGTCACACATAATTGGAATTGTTCTTATGGGTAGCCCAAGATCTAGAAGTTGTTATTTCAACCATAACACTTGTGCAACACAACTTCCTACTGCTATATATTCTATCTCGGTCGTGGAGAGGGCTACCAAATTTTACTTCCTATTAGACCAGGAGACCAAGAATTATCCTATGAATTGACAGGTTCTAGATGTGCTTTTCTTATCTACCATACATCCAGCAAAATAAAAATCTGAGTACCCTAAGATTTCAAAGGAGGAACTGTGCCTCAGATAGGGTGCCTAATATATATCTAAGGATTCTCTTGATTGCGATTAAGTGAAACTCTTTAGGACTAGCTTAAAATTCGGCACAAAGGTACACACTAAACATAATGTCCAGTGTACTGGCAGTTAAGTAGAGGAGAGATCCAATTATTCCCTAATATTTTTTTTGGTCTACTAATTTTCCATTTGGGTCTTTGTCTAGTTGAATCGTAGAACTCATTAAAGTGTTCATGGGCTTAGCACTGTCCATTTCATATTTTTTCAGAATATCCTTAATGTATTTAGTTTGGCTAAGAAATGTTCTATTTTATATTTGTTTTACACTAAAACCAAAAAAATAATTGAGCTCTCCCATTATTTATTTGAAGATGAATTCTCATTTCAAACTCACTAATTATTTTTAAGAATTCATCACAGGATTTTATTCGAAGATCTAAATAGAATGTCATCTACATAAATCTAAACAATGAGAATTTTATCTTTTATCTTTTGTAAAAAGAGAGTGGTGTTCACACTACCCTTAATAAATCCTCTATCTACTAAGAATGAGCTAAGTCTTTTATACCAGGCTCTAAGTGCCAGCTTTAACCCATATAATGCCTTTTTCAATTTGAATATATGGTTTGGAAATTGTGAGCTTTCAAATCTGGGAGATTGCTCAATATAAACATCCTCTTTGATTAACCCATTTAGAAAAGCACTCTTTACGTCCATTTGATATAATTTAAAATCTTTGAAGCAAGCAAAGGCTAAGAGCACCCTTATTATTTCTAGTCTAGCTACTAGGGCAAAGGTTTCTTTAAAGTCTATGCATTTAATCTGGTTATATCCCTTAGCTACTAGTCTAGTCTTATTTCTTACTATGATTTCTGAGTCATTCACCTTATTTTGAAAGACCCATTTTGTTCCAACTATACTTTGCTTTTTAGGTCTCTTGACTAATTCCAAAACATCATTCCTAGTAAATTGGTTCAATTCTTCTTGTGTTGCTAGGATCTAGAATTCATCTCCTAAAGCTTGATATATACATGTGGGTTCTATCATGGAGATGAATAAGAAATGACTAACCTCTTTTCTAAGTTCGTGCCTAGTTCTCACATCCTTCCGATGGGTCTCCTAAGATTAATACTTTAGGATGACTAGAAGAGTATCTCCATTCTGTAGACAACCTTTCTTGAGGTTCTCCCCTTTCTCCTATGGTCATAGTTTCTACTCCCTGAATTGCCTCTACTTCATCTTCTTCAAATTTAGGTTCAGAGGACTTATCTGATTCATCAAATATTATATGGGTGGACTCTTTTACTAATAGGGTTCCCTTATTGAGGATTTTATAGGCCTTACCTACAGATGAATAATTTAAGAAGACACCCGTATAAGCCTTAGGATCAAATTTTCCTAAGGAAAGTTTTCCATTTATTAAGATAAAATATTTGCAACAAAAAACATGCAAGTGCAAAAGATTTGGTGTCCGAACCTTAAGGAGTTCATAAGGTGTTATATTCAACTTCGACCTAATGTTCACACTATTTAAGACATAACATAACGTGTTTATCGCTTCTATTAAAAAATATCTAGGAAGAGTGTACTCAGCTAACATTGTCCTAGCAGCTTCTACCAATGTTTTATTCTTTCTTTCTACTATTTCATTTTGTTGAAGAGTTCTAAGGGCAGAGAAATTATGCTCAATTCTTATCTCTCGACAGAAGGATTCAAACTTTTCATTTTGAGACTCTCCACCATGATCACTATGAATTATTGCGATTTTGCACCCTAACTTTTATTGAATCCAAGTGTAAAAAGTCTTAAATTCCATAAATGACTCATTCTTGTGTGCTAAGAATCTTACCCAAGTGAATCTAGAAAAGTTATCTACAATCACAAATCTATAATTCTTCCCACCTAGGCTAGTTGTGCTAATAGGACTAAATAGGTCCATGTGAAGGATTTCTAGTGGCCTTGATGTATTCATATCCTTGATTGAATGAAATGATGACTTTACTTATTTTCCTAGTTGGCAGGCATCATATAGATGGTCATTAGTAAAGTCTAACTTAGGTACACCACTAATTAGGTTTTTCTGGGCGATATTTTTAAGTGTTTTCATACTAGCATGACATAGTCTCCTATGCCATAGACACGAGTCATCTATTATTGTTTTTAAACACAGTGAATTTGAATTTTCAATACAATTAAGATTTAACATATAAATATTATTTATTTGTTTTCCTTATAATACAAGTTTATCATTTAGGCTTATCAAATATTTGTCAGAAAGAAATTTTATGTCAAATCCTTTGTCACATAATTTACTAATGCTTAATAAATTATACTTTAAACCATCAACTAATAAAACATTTTCAATAATTTTTTTTTTAGCATTTCCAACAATAACTGAGCCCGCCACTTTCCTGGTGGTTTTGTCTCCCAATATCACTTTGCCTCCAGTCTTGGTCTCCAGTGTGATGAATTTCTTTATATCTTCAATTATATGTCTTGAATAACCACTATCTAGGTACCACATACTCTCACTAGGTCTTTTGTGAGAGCACCCCTATAAAGTCATTCAAGGGTTAGATTTGGGATTGCAAGTGAGTTTGGGTTCCTCCTTATGCTTGCATGAATGAGATATATGCATGCTATGATGTGATGAATGCAATTTAGGTCTCCATACTAGGTGTGCCCTGCGATGAATCGTTCAAGTGTGGGTTATATGACCTAGCATGCCACAAGAAATGCATCTAACACCGGGAAATGAGTTCACTAACCTATATGGGTGGTGATGCCTATTTTTAAAGTTGTGTGATGCATGCAATACTGGGGGTTTGCTTGTTTGGGCTAATATGGATGATGTCTTATCTTTTTCAAATGCTATTATTTTTGCTTTCAATGCTTTATTTTTATATTCATATGCTGCCACTTCCACTTTTCGCCAATGTTTATTGTTATCTATTTCCCATACAAGTTTCTCTAACTTTTTAAACTCCTTTTCTAATTTAATATACGATGTCTTCAAGAATTTGTGTATCAGATAATTCAATATGTTTCTTATTAAATGCATCAAATTAATCAAGCAGGGACATGTGATCTCTATCTAAATGAGAATGTTCTTTAAATAAGTTAGCATGCTCAGTTTGTAAAGTACCAAATTTAGTATTAAGATTAGCATGCATTTTCTTTAACTTTCTATACGAATCATGAATTTTCTTTGAAATGATCAATAAATATTCATATGAAAGTTGACATACCTTATCTTGATCCGATTGATCAAGATTATCCTTAGCCATTAAACACAAATTCATTACCTCCTCCTCTGCTTCTTCTTTTGATGATTCTGAGGTAGAGTCGACACAAAATACCTTTTGTGCATCTTCCCTTTCTTATATTTCGTCCTTTCCTCACCTTTTTGCTTAGTTAGCTGGATCTTTATGTTGGGGCAATCAACTCGGAGGTGATCGAGCTTCCTGCACTCAAAACAAATCATGTCAGATGAAACTTTAGTAGTTTTTAAGCTTTTGCCTTTGTTCCAATTGATTTGATGATGCCTTTATTTTCTTTTCAAAAAATTTTTGAATTATTAGGTCATCAAGGTTATATAGTCATCTTTCTCCTCTGCAGAACTTTCATTTTCTAAGTTATTTACTTTCAATGCCACTGTTTGCTCCTTCTTTTCTCATGCATCATTTTGCCTTTGACTCACTCCTTGCTCGTAAGCAATGAGTGACCCAAGCAAATTATCAATTCAATAAATGGTTAAATCCTTAGATTCAATAATTGTATTTATTTTAGCATCATAGGAACTTGATAAGCATCTCAAAATCTTATTAACTTTTTTAGAATTAAAAATTTCTCTACCTAGTGCATGCAAGGATGTCACTATCTTGGTGAACCTAATATACATGTTAGATATAATTTCACTAGGTTTCATACATAAGAGTTCATAATCATGCAATAAAATATTTAATCTAGACTATTTAACCTCACTAATTCCTTCGTACATGATACATAATCTATCCCAAATCTCCTTACTAATAGCACAGGTAGACACTCTCATGTAGTCCTCTGATTTTAATACACAAAAGAAATAATTCAAACACTTTGCATTTAATTGTGCTAGATCCCCATCCTTAATGCTCTATTTGTTAAAAGGTATTTGAGTTTTCATGCCATTCACAAGTTTAAAAGATGTAGTGTAACATTCTTGAACCAATATCCACATATGATAATTTATAGACTGTAAAAATGTAAACATTCTAATTTTCCAGAAATCAAGTGGTATGTTGTCAAATAGGGGTGAACGAGTTATAGAATAACCCTCCATAGTATTACAGTTACCAAAATGTGCCATGATTGATTTTTCAAGGTTTTTTAAAACACTATTTTCGAAACCCCGCTTTGATATCAATTGAAAGTACAAGATGCACCAAGAGGGGGGGGGGTGAATTAGAAATTTTTGAAATAAAGAAAAAAACCTAAATATAAGTTCTAATTATTATTTTTTAATTTTTTAAACAAAACTTAACTTGATGCGAAAGTGAATAATTAAAACATGATTGCAATATAAGTGGTGAAATTTTAAATCACACAATAAAGATCCAAAATAGAATTTTAATCATGCAGTTATAGCAAATATAAGATGCAAAATATAAGTAAAGTGTAGTAAACAGAAAAAGCACACTAGAAGATTTATAGTGGTTTGATCACTTGACCCACATATATTCCTCGGAGTCCTCCACTCTGAGAATTTCACTACTATAAAATAATTCTCCTTCTGCCGCCACATCAAGGTGGAGAAGCCTTAATAAAACCTCACTTTCACCTTCCTCGGTGTAGCGGAGTATCAAATGCTATGTTACCCTCCTGGTGATGGCAGTGAACCTTCTCTTTTTTCTTCCTCTTGGAGAAGTCATAGCACCTTTGAGGACACAGACTTTCAAGGATCTCCTCCTTAGAAAGCTCCCAAAAGATTTTCTCAGGCCATAGGAGAAGCAAGCATGCAGTAGGCTTGAAGCAACCTTGTGATCCCCTCATACTCCTCCCTTACAATTTCACCTTCTCCTTCCTCTTACGAACCCAAAATCTCATCAAGTAGCTCCCTATGAAGAGTTCTCCTTCTTGTCATGTTCCTCCCTCCTCTCTCTTTCAAAAGATAAAAATATCATATATACAACAGGTTTCAAGAAATCCTAAAATTTTAATTCAGACATTTTTCTTTGTACAGTAAGATCTAAGACAGTTCAGTATGATCAATTCAAAATAGCCTTTGTCCTGGTACAAATGAGTATGAACAGACAATATTTATGAACAATATTATACAGTATGATAAAAATATCATACAGTATGATATATTATATTTCTTCTATTTGTATAGGACGAACAATAGGATAACTAAAACTCATCATTGTTCATCATCTAGTACAGTCTAATTTGTATAGTATGATCTGTTAAAACCTTCAGGTCATTCGGTATGATGTTTACATCGTCTAGTATGATTAGTTCAAAAATTAAGGGATCATCCGGTATGATGTTTGGGATGATTAAAATAGCCTCGATTAATCATACAGTATGAACCATATCGTACTGTGCGATCACCAATCAGTAATTAATCTTTGATTTAATTGACTAATCCTAGGGGTTAATTTAAGTAAGTATTCAAATATTCAGTACAATCAATTAAAAAATCAAGTTTTAAAAACTTGCTTAAATTAATTTAGAGGTTAGGGTTTCAAATTGGCTATATATCGTACAATATGATGATGATTGTATAGTATGATTTATTCATGGAGAATAGCCGTTGAGCCATAGTAGTTCATATAGTATGATTTAAAATCGTACAGTATGATCTATAAAAAAATAAAATAATTTCCTTTGAAAATATTCTCCCCCTATGTGTATGCATGGTTGCTCCATTTGCATACACTTTATGACCAGACTCAAGAAAAAAAATTAAAAGAAAAATATAGAGTTATAGACTTCAAATCTTATTCTACCTAGCATCGAGTCTTCTGTTGTCTTGAGCAATATATGATCTCCCTGAAATATTATACTTACAGATAAGAGCAATATTAAAACTTTTTAATAAATAATGAGATAATTCAATCAACATTATTTATTATCATCAAAATCTCAAGCTAGGGGTATGGACTGCAACAAATAAGAGTACACATTTTAGATATATTAGATCTTTTGTTTAGAGTGAAGGTGAAATAGATGGGGATATTATCAATAAAAATCAAGTTCGATTGTTGAAGTGGAGGAATGCATCAGGGTTGTTGTGTAATAGAAAAGTCCATCTCAAATTAGAGGCATACCCATGAAGAAGAGATGAGTGTGATTATTATAATATTTTGAATGAGGTTCTTAAGGCATAGTACCCAGAAAAAGATGAGAATCTGATATGTTTGTTTAACTGTTAATGGTACGATTTAGTACTGAATAAAGGCACAAGAGTTCATCCTGCATATAGTTTAATATAAATAAAATAAAGTAGAAGATATAAGAAGTTTGATCCATTTGTGCTAGCAAATTAAGTTGTTCAAGTTTATGTCAGCAAATATTTTAGGGCCATAGATATAAACAAGATTAGCTAGCTGTTATAAAAATAAAAGCACATGAGATAATTGACCAACAATACGTCATAGCAATTACACATAAAGAGTATGAGATGTCAAATTATAGGTCTATTGAAATTAATGAGATATTAACTATAACACATAATGTTGAAATGTAATTAGAGGATGTGAATAGTTTGACAAGCTCTTCAAGTGAGAACGATGACGAAAATGAAGATACCTTGGAGAGCAATAAAAATATTTCTTATTCTAAATAGTTCTTATAATTTAAGTGATTAAATTTATTGTAATGCACTTATTATATTTTAATTTTTAGAAATCAATTTAGTAAACAAATCTTGGTAAATGTCTCTTATTGAATCCTATTTGTATGTAAATCATTATATATTTTGTAATTCTTCATATTTGTTACAACTAAATATTTAACATTTTATTTTTTGATTTCTATTTACGCAAATCATCATAATTATTACAACTTAATTTTTTATATGTTACAATGATTTTCTAATTACTTTTTTTAATACTAATGACTTCAGGTGATGAACCTAGCCTCCTCGTATGTCCTTTATTTCAAAGTTTTATCGTAAGAAATATTTGAGTGCTGGATCAAAGAATGGGTGATGAAGGTCAGCAGTAGAGATCAGTTCCACTAGTGATACCATCACCACCACTTAGAAGTCAGTAGTAATCCCCAATTAAGTAGGGTCAAGGACAGTCAGATTCAACTATGATTGGAGTACTACCCCTTCCTGGATAATTCCCTCCTACGTCTATGATTCCTCAATTTCTCTCTCCATATCAAACACATTCAACTATATTCTATCCATATTATCCCCCACCAATATCATAAATAGCTCCATCCACCTACCCTTACCCTCCTTACCCCCACCTCTATTATTAGCCACCTTTTATGCAGCCAGAATAGGGTGGACCATTAATAAAAGTAGAAGTTAGTGATGGGGATCCTACAATAGTAACAGATAAGCGTGTATACATCAAGCCTAAGGATGATACATAAGTTCTATTTATTTTATAAAGTTTTTATAATTTGATATGTTATATGTTATTAATAAAAATTTTAACCTGCAACTTTATTCCCTTAAGGCAGCCTACCCATAAGATTCAGGACATCATGCAGAGTAAAAATGATGCTCCATATATATCATGGAAGAAGATTCTGAAGGAAGTTAGGGATATGTGATTTAGAGAATTTTCAGTATATTTATTTGGCATTACTTAAAATATTTGATTTCATTTGTATTAATATTATTTATTATACTTATATTTTATAGAAAGATTTTAGGTGGTTGCCTGAGCATGAAATAAGGATCAGAAAAAATTTTGAGATGAGAGGATCGACTCATCTTAGGGATATGTTCATAGATATTAGAAAGTCTGGGCAACATCCATTATGGATTTGTTAGGGAGTATGGGTAGATTTGAATAGAGCTTGTGTAAGCCTTATGTTCACTAAATTTAGAGAGAATAATAAGTAAAATAGAGCATCTGATTATGGGGATTTAGGAAGTTCTCATCATATTGGTGAATTAGTGCCTCATACTGACATAGACAACAACAAGTAAAAGCTTTCAATTTATTTAATAAATATTTATATATTATTTTAACTATATTTTTATTTTATATAAATAGTTTCTTGGATGAGAGCCAACACCACTGAAGCTGCACACGAGGACTCACCAACATCAAGTTGATCATTAGTGGGTTGACAAGAAGGCAAAAAAAAGCTCATATGAGTATAATTTTTTAAATAATATTATAAAATAAATAAATAAAAAATTTTATGGATTTATTATCATAGAATAATTTATACGAGTTCAAGAAAGTCATCTGTTTACTAGTGAGGAATCATCTTCAGAATTGACCCAACATTTTGAGTATTACATGTGGTTAGATGTTATTAGATGAAGGCAAAAGGGAAGGGTTTATGGCTTAGGTTTGCAGGGATATGTTTATGAGAATAGTACATCTACTTCAGCATTTTATAATGTTAGTGGAGCTGAAGAAATTATTAGCCAGAGGGTTACTTCCATAACAAGAGATATATATTAGATGAGAAAGATTCAAAATGAGATGCAGACGGAGTTGCAATCATATCATGATGAAAATTAGAAGAAGAAAGAGCAAGAGCCTACACCTAAATCACAGGGCAGCGAGTACACAGAGGATGATTATTATTGTTATTTATTTGAAGAATTTTTTGGTGTATTTGGAAAATCTAACTGTGGATTTCTTATATTATGTTGATTGTAGAACATATGTATTCTTCTTTGTTTAAAGAACTATTTCAACTTATTGTGGATTGTGTAAATATATCTGTTAAATATGTTTTGTTATTTCATATGAACCATTCTATTTTATTTTGGACACTATTTTTATGGATTGCGTATTATGGGTTAATGCCCTTAAATATTCTATTTTATATATGTTTTGAATTCTGTGCAGGTATTATAAAAATTTGTGTAAATAAAGGAGGCTGTCTATTTTATTTTTTTTTTTATTTTTTTTGCAAATTTCTGACGATTTGTGTAAATGACATCTACCTCTTTTTCTTTTGGTCTGTCTAGATTCAAATATCTATCAGATTTATCAAACAAAATATGGGTAGATTCCTCTACTACTACGACCATCTTATTAAAAATTTTATAAGCTTTACCTATAGATGAATAACCTAAGAAGACTCCTTCATCAATATCAAATTTGATTAGAGGTGATTTTTCGTTGATTAGGATAAAACATTTACATAAAAACATGCAAGTGGGAAAGGTTGGATGTCCTACCCTTAAGGAGATCATAGGGTGTCTTATTTAACTTAGATTTAACATTCACCATATTTAAAATATAACAAGCAGTATTTGCTACTTCTGCCCAAAAGTATATAGAGAGATAATATTCAGCTAACACTTGCTTGATGGCACTGTGATGCTATGAAATTGGTATATATTTTTCCAAAAGGTATCTTCGATTCACTGATTCAACTAACTTCTGTTGTTAGGCTATGTGGCACTACTCTGGTTCAATATGGCATTATAATATATACTAGTTAGCTCTTCATCATTAAGCTCTCCAGGAGAATTTTCGCAAGCTCTCTATAACAACACTGAAATGAGTTCTGGCACTATGACATTATTTTTGTGGCACAAATGGCTTTTCTTGATGTATGATTCTTAAGCTTTATTCACGCATCTATCTTAACATTCTTGTTTTTGTCACATTCAAATTAGATATTAATGAATTATTTACAACCTAGCAGGATAATCAAACCCAAATATTGGCTACAGGATAATCATCAACACAAACTAACCATCTACATTAACTATCAACAATATCAACATCAATTCTTTATCCCACTACATGGGGTTAGCTACATGAATTCTTTTTCTTCATTGTGTACTGTTAAGAGTAAGATTCTCGTTTACATCTAAAGAAAAGTTCATTTTTAATACTTTATAACCAAGTCTTTTTATTGATGCCTATAACTTTCTTAACATGTATCAAATCTAACATATATGCTATTCTAACTGGGACATCAGAAAGGTTGATGTTTTATGCGACCAAATCATCTAAGGCAACTCTCTCTAATCTTATGTACCACAAGAGCTACTCCAAACTTTTCACATATATTCTCGTTTCTCATTCTATTCCTATGAGTGAACTCAGTCATCCACCTGAGCATCCTCATCTCTACAACGCTTGCTCTCTTTCTCTCTCTATATCTCTATCCCTCTTTCTAGCTCTCTCTTGCTCTCTCTCTCTCTATCTATCTATCTCTCTTGCTCTCGCTCACTCTCTCTCCCTCTCTCTCACTCTCTTTTCTCTCTCCCTCTCTCTTTTCCCTATCTCTCTCTTTTCGCTCTCTCTCTCTTTTCTCTCTCTCTCTCTCACTCTCCCTCTCTCTTGCTCTCTCTAACACTTGCTTGCTCTCTTTCTCTCTCTATATCTCTCTCCCTCTTTCTAGCTCTCGCTCTTGCTCTCTCTCTATCTATTTATCTATCTCTCTTGCTCTCTCTCTCTCTCTCTCTCTCTCTCTCTCTCTCTCTTCTCTCTCCCTCTCTTTTCTCTCTCCCTCTCTCTCTCTTTTCTCTCTCTTGCTATCTTGCTCTAACCCAAAGTCACAATCAACCCATTAGATCTATCATTATTAAATTTACACTTAATAAATGGAAATTTAGATCTACTCAAATGATTACAAGATTACATCTTGCATATGTCTAGATTACAACCTAAATCATACAATAAATTACAAACTCTTGCAAATGTCTAGTGAGAACAAATAATCACAAAAAAACATTAAAGATTACCTTCAAATCCCGATTTTTCTTCAACTCACATGAAAACTAGGGCAGTCGGTGTGAGATCGACGGCGGCAAGACAGCAGAGCTCGATCGAGCGAGAGGAGGCCTATATGGGGTCGGTGGTCGGAGAGATTTCGTCGGCGGTCGGAGAGAGGTCGTCGGCTGCAAGACAGTGCGCTCGATCGAGCGAGAGGCGGGCAGAGGCGACGGCAGAGCTCGTTCGAAGTGAAAGAAGGAAAGAATAGAAATGAAATGCGAGGCTCGGGCCTGTTAATTTTAGGGCATTTACCGGCGGCCTTCCAGCGGTCCCGACTGCCGGTAATGGGATCACTTATCAACGGCGGTCTAAGCCCCCGGTCAACCGCCGGTAATATTGAGGTCCGACGGTTTATACAGCGGTTACATGACCGTCACTATTATCGGCGGCTTAACTTTACAAAACTCCCGGTTAGGCCGCTAGTAATAGCCGGCGGCTACACCGCCGGCCAAATCGCCATTAGTACCGGCGGTCCGATAACCGCCGGTCATGACCGCCGGAAATCGACGATTTTCCTGTAGTGTTTTTCATGCACAAATGCAAGGATTACAAGCATAGATAACATAATAAAGGTAATTTGGAATGAACAATATCTTTATTAGAGTGGGTTTGTGAGGTGAGGGTGGTTTTAATAAATTAGATTTAGATATATTTATATATATAATTTTTTTGTCCCAGTACTATAGCACTCAAACCTTCAGCATGGTAGTGCTCACTCAACCCTAGTAAACCCATAAGCTTGTCGTCGCAACATACCTATCCAAAATTTAACCTTTTCAAGAATTTCAGTGAAATTAATTTTTGAGGCTATTAAGCCTATTTTCTTGTCACTGAGATCAATCTATACTCAGAGCCTAAATATTTATAGTACATGTTATAATGAATGCTAAAGTTTCTAAGAGATCCCAAATGTTCCCTTTCTCCCTTTATTTATAAAAATATGAGGGCTATAGAAAAATTTATATCAATAAATAAATAAATAAAATACAAGAATCGACGACTTCAAAAATTTCCTCATACACGAGTCACATTCTCACTAGCTTAATGGAAGATTATTTTCCTTAACACTGACTTACCTACCTCTGGGTGAGCTTACTTGTGTTGAACACGTGGGCAAGTAGGAGTAGACAAGTTCATTGGCAAGTCATGGATAGAGAGAATCAAGGTTAGCTAATATCCTGAGATCACTATCAATTTGTGTTGGAGCCCTATGCCACCTTGCAAAGAGAGAGGCAAGTGAGCTTGAGCTTTGGAATATATGAAGTCATGGTTGGTTGACTGTGATAGGGCAAGTTGGGAGTCATTTTAGTAGGCATCTTCATTATACTTCAAGTGGTGAAGGAGATCAAAGGTACTCCAGCCGTGGTGGATGGCAAGCAGTGTTGAAGGAGAGCTCTTCATGGGAGATGAGTGGCTAGTTTGATGACTTGTGAGGATTCTGAATTGTCAATGTGGGAGACAACTCTTTACTAAGTCCTCTGTAAGGATGAATTTCATGACCTTTGGGTGAGCTATTATGTCAGCCCACAAGGTGCGAGCTTCTGTCGGGACCTGTTAAATACTTCCAAAATACCTCAAAAGACATGTGTGTAAACATTTACAAGATGTGTAGAGTGTACAAATTTCTATTGTCATTAGCAAATGAGTGATTAAGTGGACTACAAGAGAAACGTGCTTTGAGTGTGACTGCCAACAAAAAGTTTAATTTGTATGTCTTCTCTTTCATTTCTTTGATAGTAAACCTAATTTTTTTTTTAATCATATACTTATGAATACATGAAAGTTTTATCCATGCTTTGTGGTTGAATCCTTTATCTATGTTCTGGAATTTGAGGGAATTATTATAGCTTGAGAAATGAAATATCCTTCTTGCATCTCTCTCTTAAATCTTGTGAAACCCGCATAACACGTTCCTGGGTGTAGCAATCTGTTAATTTCGAATAATATATAGTACTAGTCAACACAAAAACGTTTGCAATGTGATGGATTGGACTGCACGAGATGTTGCCATTAAGTCAGCATGCTAATCTACTGAGTCAGTGCTGAACTATATATATCCAGCTATGCGAAATGCTTAGTAGGGCATAAAATGTAGGTCAGTCGGTCATGCGATCAAACAAGTTTATAGTATTTGCACCAGCTAAAAAAACAGTTCATTTGCTTGCGAAGGTTTAACTTGAAAAATGATCTCTCTCTCTCTCTCTCTCTCTCTCTCTCTCTCTCTCTCTCTCTCTCTCAAATCAAAAGTTGCACTAGATTCTCACATGCATGCGTTAGATTTTGGCGGTACTACTTCAAAGCCTTCACGTTCGCCTTGGAAGAACCAATCAAGCCAAAGAAACATCCTTTTCCACATCATCTTCCTGTATTTTGGTTTGTGTGCCATCACCTATCTTTGATCATTCATCAAAGTTAATTGAATAATATTAGAGATTCTTCATATATATACCATTGAACGTATAATATTTTGAACCAAAAATACTTTAAACTAAATTTTGCTATGAAAATGAAGCATCGTTTCGCAGGAAGAGTGCTTGCGAAGGTTTAACATGAAATATGAACATTAATTTGCACATAAATGTAGGCAAATTAAACATAGCTCGTCATTATGTAATCTTTATCTTTGCAAGGAAATTACTTCAGTCATGATCATGGTTTTTGTTCCAGTTTGTAACACTGATGTCTATTTATGAATCCTTTTTTCTCTATTATATTCTATTAAGAGTCAAATACTCATTAAAGAAGTGTTAAGATTGGAAGAGAATAGATTATGATATTCAATTCTCTGTTTTTCAAAGTTTTTTAGCAAGTATAGTTGGGTTCTTTAGGCTTGCAATTGTTCCTCTGACTCTTCTCTCTTCTTTTCAGCCTATTTTGTCCTCTGCCCAATACACGTTAAAACAAAGGGAGTTTGAAGTGACATAGCATCAGCGGCACAGACCCAATGGCCTATAGCATCTCTAGTATAATTTATAAATTTTTTAGTTCTCATTAATGGGTAACTTGATATAAAAATTAGCACTGTGCCGTTGGAGCTTTCTTCCATCGTGTCAATTCACATGAAGAAGTTTTCCTGTAGTATAACACCCTTACAAGGACAAATTTTCAGTTTAGCATAGTAGATACGGATAAAAATTACTTCATGATTGTTGAATCAATAATGGTCCTAAATCACGCACAATCATACTAAGTGAAAAGGAGATTACCAAATAATAAGAAAATGAATAATGTAGGAGTAAGATGTTCTTAAATTTCTATAAAATATGCTTGATTTTGAATAAATTGTCAAAATTGAGCTCTCTCTTTGATCACCTATTTATATATTTTACTTGAGACTTGAATCTCATAGAATTGCTACATAGATGATTATGTAGATTATAAGAGAAGGTACAATTGTAACATCAGCTTAATGAGATCATATATTGAGTTCCGCATAACGTTAGCTTAATTAAGAAGTTGTTGGCTTGGCATATACTAATAGTTGAATAGCTGAGTAGTTCATCAACAATTTGCCTTGGAAGTCATCTTTCCTCAGAAGTCGCCAAGGACAACATCATAAAAAGTCGTCTCTATGGTTGATTGATACTCTATAGTCATCCGATTAAGACAAATTCTTAGTTCATAATCATATGCTTGAGATATCTTCTCTTATAGACTAGAGAGTTTCTTTTAGTTTGGGACTGAAGAGACTGAATTATTTTTCCTTGAACTATATTGTTCTAGCTTGAACCAGGTCAAATTAGCATGAACCATGCATAATTTTCTAGATATTTGGATGACCATTTAATTCTCTGATTCCCTAATATCATTCCAAGATTAAAAAAAAAAGAATAAGAAAATTTAATGAATCTTTCATCATTATCATTAGGCTTCATAAAGGTTTATTTTAATGTTAGATATTAGTCAATCTATTTGATATTGAGTTCTGACGTTGTCATTTTGTCTCATCAACAAATTCTTAGTCTATAAATAGAAGATGGATGTTTGTCACTCAAATGTTTTTTCTTGAACTCTTCACTATTTTTTTATTTTGAATTCTGCAATTTTTCACTCATGTTAAGAATTAAAGTTCCCAGGGATAAGATTAATCATTAAAAAAAAAATAGTTTTTAACTTATTCGACAAGCATAAAAAATAGGGAACTTAAAAGAAGAAGAGAGTAAAAATTGAGGAGAAGAATCCAAAGAGTAGAACCAATAACTTAGTTTTAAAATCTCTTGTAGATTAGCACTCTTTCTCTCCCAAGGTTTGACCGCAAAAAAGGATCCTAAAATACCTTTCAATTTAGTATGCCTTTTGCCAGTAACCGTAAAAGAAAATTGTTAGCCCAACTATTAATTAAGGAAAGATGTTTGCTTTGACTTTCAATAAATGTTTTGAGATTGTATATATTGCACTTTTTGCTAGTCTTGGGGAACTTCTGCAAGTGGTGCCCTTGAAAAAAGTTGGGGAGTTATCTCCTAAAGTCAGATAACTAAAGTGAATAGCATGAAAGATGATCAAGAACTAAGAAAGTCTGACATAATTAAAAAAATTATAGCATTGAAGGGACTTCACTAAGTTTTTTCGGCAAGAAGTTGTTGCTATGAAGGCTTTAAGTCAACACTAGCCGAAGATATATGAAATTTCTTTAATGAGATTAGTTCTTGGCTGGTGGCAACTTCTCCTTAAAGCAGCTTATTAATAGTTGAAAGATCTGTAGAGAAGTTGCTAATTATCCTTCTATACAACTGATGCCCACTTTCTTATCACTAATACATGAAATACATTATAATCTAGTAGGGATAGTTTGTAAGTAGATTTTGAATTCTTTTAATCACTTAAAAGGGTCTTATATACTTAGGACTTAACTTACTATCATTTTCAAATCTTTTATTCCCTTCATTAGACTAGCTTTCAAATATATAAGTCACCAATTTGGAATTCCACAGACTTATGCTTAGTATCAAAATATTTCTTCTATCTATCATGAGTTATTTTAAACCTTTTTTATTAACTTGATCTTCTTTGTAGCACTACCCACCAGCTCAAAATTTATTAGTTTTGTTTCCCCCTTCTATTTAGGCCAATGATATTGTACACCTTCTTCCATAAAAAGCTTTATATGGAGCCATACCAATACTTTCCTAAAAATTCTTATTTTATGTATACTCTACTAAAGGAATATGATCTTCTTAGCTTTCTCTAAAATCTAAAACACAAAATCTCAATAGGACTTCTAACCACTGAATAATGCTCTTTGACTACCCAAACGTCTGGGAATGAAAAACTATACTAAAATTCTACTTTTACCTTAGACCTTCCTAAATTCCCTTCCATCCTAAATTCCCTTCCATAGCTTGGAAGTGAATCTATTGTTATGATAAGAGATGATAACTTTAGGAATTCCATCCAACCTTATAATATCTTTCACATACAATTGAACCAACTTTACACCTAAATTTGTTTATCTCATAACAGGAAAATGAGAATACTTTGTCATTCTATCTATAATCACCCACACTATATTAAACCTTTCCTAGACCTAAAAAAATCCATATCAAAATCTATAGTGACCTCTTCCCACTTCCACTCAAAAATAGGCAAAGGTCGTAATAATCTACTTGGTCTTTAATGTTTGGATTTCACTAATTAACAAGTTTCACTTTTTGAAATGAATTATGTTACCTCTCGCTTTAACCTAGGACACCAAAACATCGGCTTCATATCATAATGCATCTTATTATTGCCATGATGAACGGTATATCAAGAATTATAGGCTGCATGCTTAATCTCCCTTCTAAGATTATTACTACCTAAACCCCCAACTTGCTATCACAAAATTAAAAACCTTGATCATGAACGTGTGACTAAGATCTTTTTCTAGAATGGATCTAATATATTAAATTTATGTACTCTTCATATGTCTTTAGGCCTTTTTAAATTTTGTCTTACAATGAGAGTTGAACTATCATATGAGAAATAACTCCAACATGCATATCTAATAAACATATAACCTCTAATTTTAACCTTTCCATTTCTCTAATTAATGCTTACTGAGAGATAATCAAACTAGCTACTATTTACATAGTCTTCCTACTCAAAGCATTAGTAACCACATTCACCTCACTAGGCTGATAAATAATATTCAAGTCATAAAGTATAATCAATTATAAACACCTTATTTGCCTCAAATTTAGCTCCTCTTGAGTAAAACTATATTTCAAATTTAAGTGGTCGGTGCACATCTCACACCTTTCATTATATAAATAATATCTCCAAATCTTCATATCAAATGCAAACACAATCAATTCTAGATTATGACTTAGAAAGTTCTAATCAATTTTCTATTCTATTTCAATACATATCCTAGACCTTTCAAGGAAGTATCACTGTACACCTAGAATCCTTTTATCCATAATAATTTAACCTTATCAATGGGGCACAACCTTCTAATTCAACCTTATCAAAGGGATTGCAATTTGTGATAATCCTCTAATAATTTTTTTATAATAACATGGAATGCCCAAAAAACTAGTAAGTTCTACAAAGATGTCAGCCTTGGCCAATCAACCATAGTCAGCACTTTCTGGTGATCTACAAAAACCCTTTCTTCCTAACTACTTGAACTAGAAAAGCTATAGACTTCAGCCAAAATTCACATTTGGATAATATAGCATACAATTGTTGTTGTCTCAAAGTGTCTAATATCAATCGTAAATGATTTTTATGATCTTCTTCTATCCTCAAATATACGAATACATCATCAAAGAATATAATAATAAACTGATACAAATACTCCCTAAACACTCTATTCATCATATTTATAAATATTGTTAGTGTATTCATGTCACCAAATGCATCATAAAAAACTCATATTGCTAATAAAGATAATGAGATCGCAAATTAATTTTTGAGTAAACAGTTGCACCTTCTTATTATTCAAACAAATCAACTATATTGGGTAATTGATATTTATTCTTCACAATCATCTTATTTAATTCTCAATATTTACACATCCAAATAGACCCTTCATTATTCTTCAAAAATAGTACAAGAGCACTCATAAGTGACCCACTTGATCCAGCATAATCCTTATCTAACAATTCATGTAATGAAATCTTCATATCTTATAGTTACCTCAATGCCATCCTATATGGAGTTCTTACTATTAGGAATATACATGGCACAAATTCAATGTAGAATTCCACTTATCTTTCCGGAGGCAGTCCTAAAAACTCCTCAAGAAAAATATCATGAAATTCTCTTACTATTAAGACATCTGCAATAGACTTAACAAATTTATTCCAATCTCTTACTTAAGCCAAGAAAATAAAAATATCTTTCCTCCAAGCCTTATCAACTTATAACACTTATATTAAAGATAACAAAACACTTCCAACACCTTCAAAATAATATAGTTCTCCTTTAACATATATGCTCACCCATTTCTTACTACAATCATTCTAAGTTTGATACTTGAAAAACCAATTCATACTTACTATCACAAAAAAATTTTTAAGGGTAAGATGATCAATTCAAAATAATTTTTTTTTTAATTTGAAAATTTTAATTTTACATATACACATTTACTATCATTTAAAAATCTCTAATAGGCATCAAAACAAAGAAGCTAAAAGCCAACCAATATGGAAATAGACCCAATTCATTCAACAGATACTTAGATAGAAAAGAATGACTGGCTCAAAAATCAAATGAAATACGACATAATAGGGTAACACATCTGGTGCCTCTTCTCCTCCAAATGAATCAAATTGTAAACTCTATGTTGCACTAGGGTTGTACTAGCTGCTATAATTAATTCTCTCAAAACTCCTTTTTCTTGATCTAGTTGATTACTTGATCTAAAATAAGCCACCACTATTGGTCAAAGAAGCTTCACTAATTGCTCTAAAAGGGGTTAGCTATTGTTTATGTCTCTTGCTTCCTCCAGTCTCGGATCAACCCTCTTATGTCCTCTATAAACATTGAGCTACTTTGTAAGTAAAATGGCAACAAGAAAGAGCACTACTAATAAACACTAATCCTTCTTTTTACTCTCTAGTTTGAACTTTTTTTTTTTGCTAACTATACTCTTGAGGACTCTCCTCCCAATCTCTTTGTACTTGCATCCCATATATAATGAGTAGATAGTAAGTAATTCTCCACCAACCACACTCTCTCAAAAATAAAAATAAAGCATAAAATATCATTTCAGTAGTGACCAAAAAGAAAAAAATTAAAGAAAGAAAAAAAATAAAACTTCAGAAATGAAAACACAGAATACATCAGTAAATAAAAATCAACACTTAAAAAATAAAAAAATAAAAAGAAAGAACAAAAAGCAACAACAAACAACAGATATAAAATTTAGAGTTCAAAAAATATCAAGTTCATGCATTTATATCAATCACACTTAATCTAGTTCTTATGATGCTGGATGTGTCAAAGGCTAGTTGTTTAATAAAAATGTCAGCCAGTTGATTCTCAGTTATCGTATGGTGTAACTCAATATCTTCTTTGATAATATGATCCCTAATAAAGTGATGCCTTATGTCAATATGTTTGATCCTTGAAAATTGGATAGGATTTTTAGAGATGTAGATGACACTAGTGTTGTCACACATGATTGAAATTATGCATACAGGTAATCCTAAATAAAAAATTTGTTGCTTCTACCAAAGGACTTGGATCACATAACTTCCTAAGGTAATGTACTCAGCTTCAGTAGTAGAAAGTGCAACAGAGTTTTATTTTCTACTAAACCAAGAGACTAAATACTATCCTATGTATTTGCAAGATCCAGAAGTGCTCTTTCTATCCACCTACACCCTATAAAATTAGAATCATAATATCTAATAATCTCAAAAAAAGTGATGTGCCTGGGATAACAGATTCCTATGTTTTGGGTCCCTAAGAGATATCTAAAGATTCTCTTAACTACAGACAGGTGGGATTCTTTAGGATCAGCTTAAAATATAGCACAGAGATAAACAGTAAACACTATATCAGGTCGGCTAGTAGTCAGGTAAAGTAGTGATCCAATCATTCTTTTGTACTTCTTTTGATCAATAGATTTTCTATTTGGGTCCTTATCCAACTGAATACTAGAGCTCATAAGAATATTTATTAGCTTGATTTTATTTATTTCATATATTTTTAAGATGTCCTTAATATACTTTATTTGATTTAAAAAGGTTTCATCATCCAATTGTCTTATGCTAAACCCCAAAAAGTAGGATAACTTTTTTATCATACTCATCTCAAATTTCTTACTCATTATTTTAAAAAAAAAATATCACATAATCTTTTATTAGAATATCTAAAAAGTATATTATCAACATATATTTGAATAATGAGTAACTTATCTCTTACTTTTCTCAGAAAAATAGTGGGGTTTATGCTCCCCTTAACAAACTTCCTCTCTAGTAGGAATGTGCTAAACCTCTCATACCAAGTTCTGGGTGTCTGTTTTAATCTATATAAGGCCCTTTTTAATTTATAAACATGATTTAGAAATTTGGAACTCTCAAAACTTAGGGTTGCTCTACAAACACATCCTTTTTTATTAGCCCATTTTAAAAGGCACTTTTTACGTCCATTTGAAAAAGCTTAAATCTCTTATAACAAACAAAGGCTAGTAGTACTCTAATGACTTCTAATCTAGCTACAGGGGCTAAAGTCTTCTCAAAATCAATCTCTTATATTTGGTTGTACTCCTTAGCCACCAATCTTACATTATTCCAAACCACTATATCAGAATCATTCATTTTATTCTTAAAGACACATTTAGTTCATACCACACTTTGATTCTTAGGTCTTTCTACCAACTCTTAAATATAATTCCTCATAAATTAGTTAAGTTCTTCCTATATAGCTAAGATTTAGAATTCATTAGAAAGGGCTTGATTGATATTGGTGGGTTTAGTTATTGAGTTAAAGGTAGAGTGGTTCACTTCCTTCCTAAGTCCAAGCCTAATTCTAACATCTTCAAAAGGGTCTCCTAAGATTAGTTCTTTAGGATGACTCAAATAATATTTACAATCTCTAGGCAAAGTGTGTCTAGGTTCTATCCTTTCCTCCAGATTTATAGTTTCTACTCCTTGGGTAATCTCACCTACTCCATAAGTGTTTTGAGGCTCTATTATTTTCTCCAAATTTTAAACTCCTTGGGTAATCTCTCCAACTTCATCTTCTTTCTTAACTCTAGACTTCTTAGGATCAGATTTATTAAATACTACATGAGTAGTCTCCTCCACCACCAATATCCTCTTGCTAAACATCATAAAGGATTTCCCCACACTTGAATATCCTAAGAATACTTTTTCATCATATGTTAAGTTATATTTTCCTAAGGATGACTTTTCATTGTTAAGAATGAAAACTTTACATCCGAATATATGGAGGTGAGAAAGGTTGGGTGTCCTACCATTAATGATCTCATAGGATGTCTTATTCAGTTTGGATCTAACATTCATCCTATTCAACATATAATAAAGTGTGCTTATTGCTTCAGCTCAAAAGTATTTTGAAAGTGAATACTTAGAAAGCATGGCTCTAGCAGCTTTAACTAAGGTCATGTTCTTCCTTTCAACTACTCCATTCTACTGAGAGGTCCTGGGAGCAAAAAAGTTGTGATTAATCCCTTGATTCTCACAAAATTATCTAAATCTCTTATTTTAAAACTCTCCACCATGATTACTATGGATGGTCAAGATCTAATAACCTAGTTTTTTATGAATCCAAGTGAATAATGATTTAAATTTATCAAAAGACTCACTCTTATGTGACTGAAATTTATTCCATGTGAACCTCGAGTAGTCATTGACAATCAAAAATTCATAGACCTTTCCCCGTAAACTAGCAGTGCTAATAGATCCAAATAAATCAATGCGAAGGACTTCTAAAGGTCTAGAGGTTCTAATGTCCTTAATGAAATATAAAGATGACTGGACTTGCTTCCCTAGCTGACAAGCATCACACAGGTGGTCCTTAGTGAACTTAAGCTTGGGGATACCTTTAACTAGGTTCTTTTGGGTTACTCTCCTAAGGATTTTCATGCTAGCATAACATAACATTCTGTGCCACAACCAAGACTCATCAGTAATAGACTTTAAGCAAAATAAAGCAGCACATTCAATGTTATTTAAATCAATCATATAAATATTATTAATCCTATTTTCCTATAAAATAGTGTTGTTATTCAAGCTAATGATGCATGTGTTTGCCAAAAATTTTATAATAAAGCCCTTGTCACAAAGCTGGCTGATACGAAGCAAATTATATTTCAAGACATATACAAGCAAAATATTTTTAATTAAAAGATTCTTGGAGTTTTCAATTATACATATACCCACCACTTTCTTGGTGGTGTTATCTCCAATAATAATCTTGCCTCCAGCCCTGGCCTCCAACGAAACGAATTGATTGGAATCTCCAGTTATATGTCATGAGCATCCGTTGTCTAGATATCACATGCTCTCACAAGGTCTTTTGTGAGAGCACACCTACAAAATCATCAAACATCATATTTAAGAACCTAAACAAGTGTGGGTCCCTTCTTATGGAAAGAAGAATATAATGCATGTGTGTTATGCTGTGAATCATGCAATTTGGATCTCCACACCCAATATGTATTATGGTGAACAGTACAAGTATGGGAGATGTATCCTAGCATGCTACATGAAAAATATCTAACATCAGAAAAAGGGTTTATTAATCTATTCAGATTATAGTGCCTTTTCCTAGAGTTGTGTGATACATGCAATGATGATTTATTACTTTACATGCTATGAGTTTTTATTTCAATGCTTTATTTTCATATTCATAAGCTACCACTTTCACTTTTAGCCGATGTTCATTATTACCTATCACCCATGAAAGTTCTTTTAATTTCTTATACTCTTTTTCTAACTTAATATTAGATGACTTCAAGATATCATGTGCATCAAATAATTTAATATGATTCTTATTTAATGCATCAAACTCATCAAGTAATGATATGTGATTGTTATCAAGTATGGAGTGATCTTTAAATAAAACTTTATGCTCTTTTTGTAAATTTAAAAATTTTAATTTCAAGCTAGCATGTAATTTCTTAAATTTCCTATATGATGCATGAATTTTCTCACAAGTTTTAAGTAATTAATTGTAGGTTACTTTACATACCTCTTCTTAGTCAGACTGATCAAGATGATCATTCGCCATTAAGCACAGGTTTGTTATCTTCTCTTAAGCTTCAATCTTAGAGGAGATAGATGTAGAATCAAAATGCCTTTTGAAACTGCTTCTTATCCTTCTTGAACTTGGGTTTCTCCTCACCCTTCTCATTTTTTGAATGAGCCTTAAGTGCAGGACAATCAGCTTTAACATGTACCAGTTTTTTACATTCAAAATAAATCATATCAATAAAACTTTTAAAATTCTTGCTACTCTTATCTTTATTAAACTTCTGATGATACTTTTACTTCTTTTTTAGCAAATTTTTGAATTGCCTAGTGATTAAGACAACATTATTGCTTTTAGACCTGAAAGAATCAATATATGTATCATTGGCCTTTAGCGTTATAATTTTCTCCTTCTTTTTTTCGCCTATATCAAGTTGTCTTTGGTTCACTCATTGCTCATAAGCAATAAGTGATCAAGTAAGTTATCAATAGAATAAGTATTCAAATCTTTGGATTCAGTGATTTTAGTAATCATAGAATCAAAGGAAGAATACAAGCATTTTAAAATTTTATTAACTTTTTCATAGTTAGTTAGCTCTCTTCCTAAGGCATGTAGTGAGGTGACAATTTGTGTAAACCTGATATACATTTTAGAAATCGATTCATTAGATTTCATGCAAAATAGTTCGTAGTTATAAAGCAAGATATTCAATTTAGATTGCTTAACTTCAGTTATGCCTTCATAAATGATACATAGTTAGATTTTATGAATCCCGCTCTGATACCACTTAAAAGTTTGTTAGAGATGTTAAGTTCTTATGAACTAGTTTGAGGCTAACTAAGAGGGTGGTGAATTGGTGTTTTAAAATTCTTAAAAAAAATCATGATCTTTGAAAAACAATAAATCAAATAATCATTCACCAGAAAATAAAGTGCAAAAAATAAATATAAAAAATGCAATAAGAAAAAATATACCATACTTTATAGTGGTTAGGTCAACTTGACATATGTCCACTCCCCGGAGCCTCTCCTCTGGGTTTTGCACTAAACTCAGTAACTCTTCTTTTGCTCTCACATCAAGGTGGAGAAGCCTGTATAAAACTCCTTTCACCGACCCCCGATGAAGTAGAGAATCCAACTCTATTCGCTTCCTTCTGAAGCAGGCAGAGAACCTGACTCCTTTGACTTCCTCCTAAAACAAACAAAGAATCTTGATCAGTCACTAAAGTAGACCTCTCTAGAACCTCCAAGGAACTAGGGATGATAATTAGAGAAGATGACTTGGATTCTATCTTGGAGTAACCTTTATAAAACCCTCACAAAATTCTCTCTCTCCTAACCTCTCCCTCTGCTCTTAGCTCTCTCAGATTAGGACAGCAGCAAAAAATCACATCTTGAGTAAACAAAAGATCTTATATGGCTTCAAATTTACTCTAAATTATATCAAACTGACAAAGATTATATAGGATGATCGACAGATCGTCATGTACAATCAGTATAAATTCAGCTCAATCAGCCAGAATTTGGGGGAGATTGGATGATTAGAAGATTTGTTTGTTCTTATATTCTTTCTAAACCATCGCTCTATTCGGCTAGACTTTACATACTTGGATGATGAAAAAATAATTGATCGTTCAGGTTGATTCATGGATCATCCTGTATAATTAGTTCAAAATGTCAAGTATCATCCAAACCATCATTCTATTTATCTAGAAAAAAACTAAGATTTGTTTAGCTGATCGTCTAGGATGATATGATCGATTAATCAAATCTTAATTGATTTTCTAATCATCAGACTAATTTAGACATAATTGTAATGCATCGTCCAAGATGTTGTCTTGTATGATATCTAAAAATAATAACATGCCTAAAAGAGTTGGCGATTAATTTTTTTTATTTGAGCATATCATCCAGGATGATGTTAATATCATCCAGGGTGATTTATTTAATTTGACTTCCTTAATCAAGATGCCATAATTAAGGTTTCTATTTTTAACTGATCGTCTAGGATGATTTTGAATCATCTCGGACAATATGATCAAAAACAAAAAAATTAAAACAGATAGAATTTTTTCCTCTGAGTGTGTATATGCAAGGTTACTTTGCATCAGGACCCACATTATTATATTTGACTTAAGAAAAGGTAAAAATATTTGAATTATACTTACAGACTGACTCAATCCTAATTTGTCCAATCTTGAGCTAGCTTGATTTGTAATTGACCTTATGGACCTGAAATATTAGTAAACAGGGCAATAGTGGAAAAATAAAAATATAAAAAATAATTGCTATCATTAAAATTATAATTCTTGAATCTAGATTTGCAATAAAATTGATTCTTAATAAGGGCTTCACTACAGGAAAACCCGCTATTACCGACGGATTATATTCTCCAGTAACATGTGAAATCCGACAGAATTCTGGGTTTCCAGCGCACTTTCCGGCGGAATTTTGTGCGCCGGTTTGGTTCGCGTCGTAAAAGGACTACCGACGTAAAAAATCTGACAGAAATATTTCCGGCGAATTTCTGAAGAAATTTCCGCTGGAAAAATATTTCCGTCGAAATTTTAATACGCTGGAAAACCAATCAAAAATTATGTTGGAAATTCGTTGAAAAAAATCCGCCGGAACTCTGCCGGAAAATTCGCCGGAAATTTGTGACGAATTTACTTCCGTCGGAAATTCTGTCGGAAATGAGCTGTTTTCCTGTAGTGCTTCTCTACCTTCCTGTGAGGAAAAAAGGAGAGTCACTTTAGTATTCGTGCATTACCTAAAGAGAAGGACTTCGAGAAGTGGATATAGGTCTAAGTTGACTGAACCAATATAAAATTTTTGGTGTACTCTTTCTAATATATTTTTCTTTTCTGCATTTTTTTAGTTTTTGTACTTTAAATTTTTTGCACAAATTTTATTTCTTATTGCAAGCTGTAGTTAGTTTAATTTATGATTAGCAAAAAGAAAAATTGCATATTCTTCTACTTGATTTATTTGTTCTTAAAAAAAATCAAGTTATGAACTGCTTTCGCTTGTATTAGTTATTCATTTAGATTTGTTTTCAAAAATCATTATCTAGCATAAAAAAATTTATTTTAATTGTAATATTTTTAAATGTCAATTCACCCCCATCCTCTTAATGTGCATAGGAATAGTTCAACGAGGTCTTACAACCTCCCTAAACTTTCAAATTTTTCCTCATAAATAAAAAATAGCCTCTAGCAAAGTTTAGTTCAAAGTTTGATAAAGGAGTTCTCTTAGGTTATTTCTCTGTAGGTAAAGCCTATAGAATCTTTAATAAAAGGTCCTTAGTTGTAGAGGAGTCCATCCATATTGTTTTTTTATTAATTTGATAAATTAGGTGAGCTTAGGTTAGGATATTATAATGAGGTAGAGATTACCCTAGGATTAGAATCTATTGACCAAGGTTATAAAAAAGAGCCTCAGGAGTAATTTCCTAGAGAATAAAGATATTCATCAAGTCACCCTAGGGAGCTCTACCTAGGAGATCCTTCAGTTGGAGTTAGAACCAAGCATAGACTTAAAAATGAGGTTAGTCATTCTACATTCATCTCTATGGTAGAACCCATAGATATTAAACAAGCCTTAGCATTGGAATTCTATATCCTAATTATACAAGAAGACTTAAACTAATTTATTAGAAATGATGTTAGGGAGTTAGTTAGAAGACCGAAGGACTAGAGTGTACTAGTGACCAAGTAGGTATTAAAAAATAAGATGAATGATTCTAAAGCAGTGGACAAGAATAAGACTAAGTTAATTGCTAAGGGGTACAATCAAATTAATGATATTAATTTTGAGGAGAACTTTGCCCTTGTAGCTAGATTAGAGGCTATTAGAGTATTGTTAGCTTTTACATACTTTAAAGGCTTCAAGTTATATCAGATGGATGTAAAAAGTGTCTTTCTAAATATGATTATTAAGGAAGATGTATATGTAGAATAAACCCTAGATTTAAAAATTCATCTTTTCCTAACCATGTGTATAAATTGAAAAAAACTTTATATGGATTGAATAAAGCACATAGGATGAGGTATAAAAGGCTTAGTACATTTCTCCTAGATAGATCATTTATTAAGGGTAGTCTAGATACCACTCTATTCCTTAAGAAAGTAGGTGATGATCATTATTTAAATATATATATATATATATATATATATATATATATATATATATATATATATATATATATATATATATATATATATATATATATATATATAAATTAAAAATATGCTTATAACATTAAACAAGAAAGGAAAAGATACAACCTATCATGTGATAACCAACCTATCACATTCCTTCCTTATCAAGTCAACAAAACTTGAAGGATGTTCTATAACTAAAAAAACATCCAAAAAAGATCTCCTCAGGTGGCATGATGAGAATAAAAATCAGCCACTCTATTACAATTTCTAGAAGCAAACTGAAAAATTACATTCTTAAAAACTTCTAGAAAAGAAAATTCCAATCTTTGAACTAGAAAAGAAAATTCCAATCTTTGAACTTACTTATTCACCTTTATAGCCTTCTTTAATGAATTCTACAGCAACTTTATGACATTTACATTATCACCTTCTATATATAATGATTCCTTTCTTATCCTTCACCCATTCTTGAAAAATATTTTGAAATAAAAAATAGCTATTAGTTCCAATAATGAATATCCCAATGAATTAACTATTTTCCATAAGCTAGAAGCATTTTACCTTTATGATCTCGAAAAATGCCAGCTATATATACCAGTGATATTAGAATGCATAAGAGAAGCATCTACATTCAATTTGATCCAATCTTTAGGAGGAGGATACCAAGCTTTCAATTGCAGTTCATGCTGACCGATTGGAAACAAATGAGTTTGAGTAGATTGAGAAAAAATTTGAGATGCAATCATTGAAGCTGACGGGACAGTTTTTCCTTGTTTAAACAGATTTCTGGCTTTCCAATTATGATAGACAGCTGAAATATATATTCTAGCAAATCCTAGATTATGACTTGCTACCTTCTTCAAACTATCAAAGCAATGAAAATATTTTTGAAATCTCGGTAAAAGAATTCCCCATTGTTTAAAAATGTCAACCTCTTTTAATAGCTTGCTACAATGAATCACTATATGCTCTAAGTCTTCATTTTCATGGCAGGCTCTCAGACAAATATAATGTCTTATAATCTTCTATGATTCAACCAAACATTTGTTAGAAGAGCATTGTTAAGAAGTCTCTACCAAAATAAAGACTCCTTAGGAATAATCTTTAATTTTGTTCAACCATTTCAAATTTATTCCAGCTTAGCTTATTGATTGATTTGAACAGAAACTTCATATGCCATTGCAGTGACAGATTTACTAAAATTAGAAAAAAAAAATCAGTAATGGTTTATCTTCAGTTGAATCTGATTAAATTGGAATTTTCAATATCATTTTAACCATTTCATCAGAAAAATAGTTCTTTAAGACTGCTTGATCCCATCTTCCTTCTTCATCCACTAGAGTAGCGACCATATTATCTTGAAGCTCCAGCATTTTAATTCAGCAGTAGCATAGCTGCAATTTGGCGGCATCTACTGAACTGAGAAGTCACACTTCGATCCAAAAGCTTTCAACATGCCCCAAATACACGTAAATATTTTGATGTTTCTTGTCTTCTTACCCCAAGAATTGAGTAAATAAAATCTTATTCGGACTAGCTTCCATTGAGGAAACTCAGGCAAGTACCTATCAACAAATCTAGCCCATGCATTCAGGAGCTGTGACAGTTTCTGAATCAAAGGAACCATTAATGTAGTCTACAGGCATAGGAAGACAGTCGTTTTATCGAACTATTCTTTGGAAAATGCACAGTGAGAATAAAGAGAAATAAGAAAGGCAAACCAGTAAAATATTCAGGTTAAGTATAAAGTGGCTGGAAAGCTTCAAGAAAAGTGCTTAATGCAATTACTTTAATGAGTGGTTTTTTACTTATCGTACTGGGTTCACAAACCCCGGAGACAGCTAAAATACAAAAAGCTGAGCAGAAAATGGTCATCGATTTAAATATGTACAAGCATTCAACGGTTCTGTGGTTCAATGGTTGATGCGAAGGCTCTTATCTTATTGGTTATGATTTGAATAAGAACATAAATAAATATGTACGTTAGCATTGTGTTTTGTAGGGCATCCCATATATATATGGGCAGGCCACTCAATAGTTCAGTGTAAGAAGATTATTTTGAATTTTTTTCACTAATGAAGAAGTGTAGATTGCCGATAGAGATGGAGAACGACGATTGAGAAAAAAATTCTTGATATTAAAGTTTCGTTTGAAACGATTTTTTTACTGTTTCTAAAAGTTGTTTTATAATAAAAAATTTTAAATTATGTATTAGAAAGAGGCTATAGGAAGTAATAAAAAAATCGTTCCAAACGAAGTCTAAGTTTACTTAAAAATTAATAAATAAAGAAGTTTAGAATCTACGAAGATCTTGTTCCCTCATATTCATGACTTTGATAAGTAATCTCTTTCCTCGATCTGGAGCATATTATCATAACAACTTCCTTTTGTGCTCTGTGGAATTGGCTATGTGTGTGCTTTGTTGTGGGAGGCCACATTCTGAGAAGTTTAATATATTAAGCTTGTAAAGAAGGCAGAGGACTTTGCCATGGTGGCACGCACAGTTATACTGAGTGGAAGCCAGAGAGCGCCTGATTAAGTATCACAGAAAGCAAATCTTGTGTTCCAGAACATGATGAGCCATTATGTATATTTGCAGTTAGCTTTTTGCGTTGTTTTAGAGATATCCATTGCTTTTGAGGGAGCTTTTATTCTGTGCCGATATCGAGCAATACTAAGAAGTATCGAGATCGGTACTGAGTGTGGTACATTTTTGGAGTGATGTGACGTATATTTATTTATCTCCGGACGCCCTCCGGATTCCGCACAGAATAATTTATCGCTTTTTTGTGGTCCTTTCTTTTGTTGTTGAAGAACTTAATCATTATTACTTTTTTTTGTCAATATAAAAGTCTTATCAATACAGTTATAAAAAGCATGCATGCGTAGTTTCATATCCTAACACGAATTCTTTGCTTCGTGCCATAAAAGCTCTTCGATTTCTGACGATACTTATGATCATTAAGGAAGTAATGATAACTTTGTTTGCCAAATTGAGACAAATTATCACAATTAATCTGTATTTGACTACTATTGAATCTGGCCGAGACTGGTTCATATTTATGCCAGTTTTTTTTTTTTTTTTTTTTTTAGTTGTTAGTTTGCTCTTGTGTGGATACCAAACATCACTTAGTGCAATTTGGTATACCAACTAGCTTCAGATCAGGTTAGGGGCGGATCCATCTTAAACCTGAGGGAGCAATTGCCCCTGTTAAAAAAATTAAAAAATATATATTTTTTATATGGTTCTTTAAGTAATTTATCTCCATCAATTATAGAAATTTAAATATAAGGATTAAATTCATTCGGACTTCTCAAATCATAGAAAATGACCATTATGAATTGGAGGCACAGTTTTAGAGGAAAACCAGTCTCATTTAAAGCTTTAAAATGTGTAACGTAGTATTTTGTATGCAAGCATGCAATGCAAATATTGGATTTTCTCTCTTGCTTGGATTTATAGAAAATGTGCAGAACCTTGTATGCAACCATGACAGTCTACAGTAAAACATTCTAGGCCATGAGGAATCAAACAAAGAGTGATACAACTGTTTGATTTTTTTGTTACATTGGAAATGCTCCGAAGGGTAATAAAGGGAGCTGTGAGAAGGGAACAAAAACAAAAAGGTCATGTCACATCACTTGATATATTGATTTGGAAATAGACCTGTTCAGGCTTCATAATTTCATGATGCCTACCAGTCCTTTTTTTCCATATGATTCCCTCTAAGCTGAGAGATTATTTTGTGCGGACACAGAATTTAACTCTACATCTATATACTAATCAGAATGAGTCACGTCAATCATGCCAAGCTACGGTATCGAGCAGTACCAAGCTTCGGTACCACGGTACCGAGCCGCGGCTTAGATATCCTGACAGGATTCGTTTCCGCACATAATATTTTTTCCAGAAAGCTAGGGTATATTTTTAGTTAACTATTTTTTATCTTAGGAAATCAGAGTATTAAATGTAAATTTTAATAAAATTAGTATACGTTATTTGGCTGGAATTGAGATTGATTGTGACCAAAGAAAAGATTCTCCACCACTTATCCATATATAACTCTAAGCGCAAACTTGAGTTCTTTATCTAACAAAAGAATAATAAGTGGATTCCAGAATTCCTGTTAGATAATGGTTGCTTTTGGCTTCATCATGGGACAATTTGGTGCTAACAGTTGATCTTTAAGATGTAGAAAGATGAAAGGTATTTGCTTTTATGATCCAGTTTTGTCTTCAAATAATCATTTTTTAATTGTCTCTTGGATAATGATAAAGAAAAATTGTATATAGGTTGCATACAAATATTTGAAATAATGGCTAGTCATCTCGCTTTACATAACTTTTCCTCTGCGAAGAGGTACAAGCCTATTATACCAATGAGTGTTTCACTCTCTCTTCTCATTACATGGTAGTTTTCAAGGACTGCAAGAGCACAAGTGATGCTATTTTAAGTTCGTTTAAGCTTTGCTAGAATTATGCATGCGGTAGCCCTCTAATAGGTTTTTTTCTCCTTGGCGACTGGTTACCGCAACCCACTTCCCACCTCCCTTGGCTTTGTCGGAGGACTCTCTCTTCCCTCTTCATGGATCCTCATACTTTTTCCTCTGATTTTCCCCCACTTTCCTCTTCTGTGGTGAGGGTATGTCCTTCAACTCATCGTAATTGGTCGAGCATATTTTGATTCGTCCTAACCCCCATCCGAAAATATTCCCCTCTCATTCTTCCCTCCCGAACCTGAAATTATACCTTTTTCTGGGGAAAAGTTGTCCAAAGGTGCACAAGATTGGAGTTTATGCTTGGATGGATATTCCATAGGAAGGAGATCGTTCTATGAAGCCCTGCTTGGTTCCATGTGGAAAACCTGGTCGCTTAAAGGTGCGTTCCAGCTTTTATCCTTAAATGATGGTTTTTTTCCTGTTGCGTTTATCTTCCATGAAGGATTTCGATATGGTGTGGTCAAAGGGGGTTTGGTTTCTTCTTGGTAAACCTTTCATCCTGCAAAAGTGGCATCCCTGCTTCAGGCCAAAGAGAGAAAACATCTCAACGATTCCAATCTGGAAAAAATACATGACTTGCCTTTGGCTTGTTGGAACTCTGAAGGCATATCCAGGATATATAGCCAAGAAGACATGTCTTACATTTGCAAGAGTTTGTGCTCAAGTGGAATGTGAGGTCAAATATCCAAAAGAAATTTCTATATCATTGGATGGTGCTGTATTCAGTTTGAAGGTTCAATACGAATGGCATTCAACCCATTGTGAGTTTTGTATGTCCCTGGTTCAGTACTTATCTCTATGACGTTTAAAGTCCACTGAACCATCCGATCAGGTTTCGAATCTTCCTATTACTGCTAGAGGAAGAAGTACCAGTAGGAAACCGAGGTCTCGACCACCCTCTCACACCCATTCATCTAATGTTAAACAGCCTACTGGTCACACCCACCCAAGTCAGTCTTCATCCATCGCCATTGTCATTGACACCAGAAATCCCCTGTCCAAATCCCCTGTTTCGGACCAAACCTCTGAACCACAACCTCACCTAACCTCTACTTTCATGGATACCACTACTCCCACATCGCAAGCAGTTACCAATCCTCAAATCCCAAAACCTCCAACTCTTAAGACCAATTCTGAATCACATGTATCCTATTCAATGAATACTAGACATCTCCAACCCCATTATATCAAACCTTAATTCACCCACTGAAGATGACACTTCATCAACCAGCACTACCCATTTTCCTGGCTTTTCCAATCAACCAATTGTGAACTCTCCAAACAAATTTAATGTTCTTCAACATCAAGATGATCTACAAGAAGACGCCTCTACTGTTGCTACAAAAGGCTGTAATAGCATAATACATACTCTTCTTCTTACTAATCAACAACAGCCTGAAAAATCCTCTGGGGGGAAGGGTCAGAAAACCCCCCAACACTCAAAATCTTAATGTCTCTTCCACCTTTAGCAGTTTGGAATACCAGGGGCTTCAAAAGCCCTAATAAGGTGGTAAGATGTAGACGATTTGTTAAGTTGCATAATCTGGACATGTTATGTCTGTTGGAGAATACGATACATGTATCTTCTCTCCAAAACTCTTTCTTCAATTCTTCTCATTCTATTTTCACAACTAAGTACAGCAGCACATATTTTGAGCTAAATAAGTCGTATATGAGTCAAGTGGAATCCTAATAAGTTGAAGTTCACTCCTTCACTTATTTTCTCTCAAATCATATCGGCACGATCTCCTCTGGGAATTTTACCTATTTTTACCTTTATGTCATTTATGCTTATAACAACTCTCTTAATAGGCTAACTTTATGGGATCAAATTAGACATATTGTGCCGTCCGAAAATTCTCCTTGGATTCTTATGGGGACTTTAATTGTTGTCACTTTGCCTTCAATCTCATCTTGATAGACTTCATAAGCTGCAATCGGAATGCCTTGGTAGGATTAATGTTGAGGCATTGAATGCTTCTCTTAATGGCTCTCTTAAGAGTATTAATGTCTGAATTGTTGAGTTCACCAATATGCATACCTCTTGGATAACCCAAAGAGTCAAAGCTAAATGGCTTACTCATTGTGAGGATGATCTAAAGTTTCTATACGCTAGAATTCGTAACATAAAGTGTTCCAATAAAGTGGTAATTAACTTAGCTTCCACCATTCCTAATTCATCTAGTTCTGAGATTATCAATCTTATAGTCAAGCACTTTGAAACACTCTACAATTACCCCTCTCCCACTCTAAATAGTATGGACTCTTTTCCAGTTGGAAACTGCTTAAACGTCCCTATGTCCCAATCCCCACTAAATATGTATCTAATGAAGAGATTAAACTTGTTATTTTCTCTAGGGCCTCCTTTTCTTCCCTAAGGCCGGATGGTTTTAATTTCCACTTTTATAAATCGACATGACACATTATTAGCCCAAACATATGTAAGACTGTCAGATCCTTCTTTGCTACAGGCTATCTTCCCAAAGGGGTTAAGTCAATGGCTCTTGCTCTTATACCCAAATCCAAGCATGCCAGCTCTTACTCTAACTTTAGGCCAATAACCCTTTGCAATGTTTTCTACAAGATTATTGCAAAAATTCTAGCCAATAGGCGTTCAAACCTATTATGCCTTTGATTGTTAAAGATAATCAAGCTGAATTTATCAAAGCTAGGGTCTCTACAGATAATATCATTCTTACTAATGAATTTTTCTCTTTGTCTCGCCGTTGGAAGGGTCAAGGATATTTTTGTGCTAAGTTAGATATTGAAAAGCCTATGACACGATTTCTAGGGAATTTCTGCTTGCTAGAATGGTGTAGAAATGATTCTCTACTACTTTCATTAAATGGATAAAAACTCATTTCTGATGTTCACTTCTCTATTATGATAAAGAGAGCTTGGAGGGTTACTTCTCTTCTTCTATTGGACTCAGGCAAGGGTGTCCCCTTAGTCCTTACCTCTTATGCATAGTTATGGATGCTTTATCTGCTCTATTAGATGATGGGAACTTTATTCGTATAAATATTGATGGATTCAAATTGTCACATATTTTATATGCTGATGACTTGCTGATCTTTGGGAAACTTGATATCCAAAATTGCAATATGTTAACTCAAGCACTCAACACTTTTGCCATCTCAATTGGGTTATATATCAACTTTGAAAAAAGCTCTCTCATGATGCCTAACTGTATCCGCAATTAGGAAGTTATTTGTATGTTTCTTTCTATTCCTACCACAAGATTCAACATTACATATTTGGGAATCCTCTCTCTTTTAAAAGAATTATTGTTACTTATTACCAACCTCTATTGGATAATCTCTTTAAGAAAATGTCAGGTTGGAAAGCCATCCTGTTGTCGTTTTCGAGTCGATTGCAATACCTTAAATTACTATATTGAACTCTATAGCTTATTAGATTAGGGGATCAATTATACCTAAAACTGTTTCTAAGTTTATTAATAAACTTGCATCTAGATTCTTGTTTTTTTGTAACACTGATGCTGCTAGGATGTTATGTCTGGTTTCTTGGATAAAGTTTGTAAACACAAAGCTAATGGTGGATTGGGCTTGACTTCTCTTGATGCTCTCCAATTTGCTTTCAATATCACTATGATCAGCAGAATGTATAACTGCAATTCCCCACTTTCTGCTTGGTTTATACATAGTTACACATCTCCTTGGTGCCCTCCCCAGCCTCATGCTTCATGCTTCTAGAAAAAGTTATGTAACTCAGCTGCTTTGGTAAAGAACTCTTTCAAGTTTGAGATTGCTGCTAACTCTCACATATCCATGATATGGGATCCCTGGTGTAATAGTACGTCGCTTGCTAAAATATTTGACGGCAATGCTAATGCTTTTATTCAAATTATTGGCTCTAAAGCTCTTGTTAAGGATTATATTTCTGGCAACAATTGGGTTCTTCCTAACACCTTTCCTTTAACGGTTGCCAATGCCATTAATGCTACTCCCATATATGATTTTGCAGTTGCTTGTCTCACCTGAGGTAATTCGAGTGAGGGTTTCTTTGGCCAATTAGTTAAAGAATTTTATAAAGTAATCCCTCAGTGCTCTTGCCATAATATGACATGGCATAAACATTATGTTTTGGAGTTCTCTGTCTTTGCTTGGTTTTCTATAGTGATGGGTCTTAAAATAGCTGATGTTTTAATCAAAAGAAATATACACGTTGAGCCCACTTGTTGCCTCAGTCAAGCGAAAAATGAAAGTATCACACATCTTTTCTTTGAATGCAATTACACCTATTCTCTATTATCTAATCTACTGCCGATTTCCAGCTCTTTATTACTCAGACCCTCATTATTTCATTTCTGGAATGGATTAATGAGCAAAAGAGTGATGTCAAAATTTTTTACTTTCTCATCACTTGGTGCACTATCTATTTCATATGGAAAGAAATGAAAGAAAGAAGATTTGGGGACAATTTGTGTAGCCATGCCACCTTTTCAAACATCATTAAGAAAGCAGTTTTCACTAAGATATGCAAGTAGAAAGATTTTGCTAGGCTTTTGGCTCTTCTTTGAAGCATACTTCTTCTTGGTAGGCCTATATTATTTGGATATGTTCCCTAATGCTGTTGACATTCTTTTCCCTGTTGGGATTTTTGTAGCTTGGATAATAATGTTCTCCTTACAGGCAATCCCTTGGATGGTCGCTTGGCAACCAGGGATTACGATCGATACGATCTTATGAATGTATTAGACATAATTACACTGAGTCCAGGCTTCTACGACTTTGCTGGTTTTTTGCTGCTTCTAATACAACCCTCTTTTTTTGTTTATCTGTTGTAGCAATTTTGGATTTAATTCTTATGTAAGCTGCTTCAATAGTAAAATTAGGCCCCGTTTTCGTCTTGTACAGCTTTTGTTTTGTGCTAGCTTCTCCTTTCTATGGAGATGTGGCTATATGTTTTTCTTTTTCCTTTTGTAATTTTACAAATTTGATATACAAGCTCTTGCCCAATATTCCCCACAAAAAAGCTTTGTTGGAATTGATTGTAAAAGTACCTTAATAGTTGTTTTGATGAAAGCCTTTGTTTTGGAAGTTATTGAAAGTATTATAGATTTTTAGCTTTTAAAAAATTGGATAATAACTTGTTTACAACTATCACATTCTAACAGATACAGTTGTAGGTGAATAGAAGTGTGATATTAATCAAACCAAGTTAGCAAAATAGTTTTCCAAAATAAACCCTCCATTAACAAGTGTTCATGCTTCAATACAATATCCCTCCGGATTTAAAAAACATAAAATGATTATAGATACATGTAGAAATCCACATAAATAAAATTAACTTTAATAATCCAAATAAACTCAATATTATAAGGATTTTGGCCTTTTGTATGCACAAATTATATTCATTACCAAAAATAAATATACTTGCTTTTTTGGATGGGCAGTGGTATTTATGTACTGAAATTAACATGTGAACTTTGACATAATAATATAGAGTTCATTTCGTCATCATAAAGATTTTAGCAATTATAAAATGCTCATCTATTTTTTTAAATAAGATATTAACAATTATAAAATCATAAGCTAAAAAAAATCTAATAAAATCTAACCACCTGTATTAATCACTATAAACTTATAAACACCATAAATACTTTTAAAACCTAACTCTTTACAAACATATCTATTTAAATCACCTCCATTAAAAATTTTTCTTCAAAAAAGTATCTTTTATAATAATTCTTCTAAATCATCTCAAAATTTTAATTTTTAACCCATATCCAAACTTCCATTCTGAATTTCCGCCTGCTCTCGCGGATTCCGCCCATTGCCCACACTCACGACTTGTCAACCACTTCCGCCATTGTTGTCATTACAAGCACTCGCAAACTCACAGTTGCCCGCACTCACAGACTTGCGAACACCGCCCGCTGCCAACACTAGCGATCGCAAACTCCGCCTACACTCCCAGACTGCCTGTTACCGTTGTCGCTGCTTCAGCGACGGCTTTGAATAGGGGCTGGAAGTAGCGACGGGAGCTTTGCTCGCACTTCTTTAGCCAAATCTCCTAAATCCGAGTCAGGTCGTATCAACCTAGCAACCCGAGCGGGTCGGGTCTGGGTTGAAATATCCAACTAGTTTGCAAAAATAGGTCGATTTCGGGTTGACCCATCGAGATCCAGGTCAACTAGGGTTCGATACAAATCCGACCCGTTGACCCGAATTGACACCCATACATCAGCACAATTAACTCAACAAGACTTATCTCAAACTGCTAAGCGTGCTTTTCTAATATTTGCTTCGAGAGTGCAGATATTAATCCAATCCAATCAATTGATACTTCAATTAAATTAAATTAATATAAAAAGAAATCAACCAAACTTTTTTAGATATTTTAGTAGAAATTACAAAACAGAATCAAATCTAGATGAACGTTTGTAGGATTAAGCAAATGAATTCGCCCATCTGAAACAAAAAAATGCTCAAAACATATCGATTATTTAACCAACCAACTACAGTGGATGAAACCAACTTACATTTAACCAATCATAACGATAAAGGCTTCGTTTGGGACGACTTTCTTACTGTTTCTGAAAGAAGTTTTCTAGTACAAAAAATTTAATTTTTGTACTAAAAAGCTACTTTAAGAAGCAGGAAGAAAGCCATCACAAACGAAGCCTTAACCAATCATAACGATAAAATCAACTGAAAAAGCACTAAAACTGTCAAACAGCCAAAAAAGTTCCATTCTGTTACAATAATCTTCCCCACAACATAATTAGAAAAACATCAGCCGTATAGGCCCTGCAGCATTTCATTTGGGTAGATTAAACCTTCTGGAGTTCAATAAACTAGCATAAGTTGCAGTTGAAAAAGAAGAAAGAATAATGAAATTGATTACACAGTCAGTCTTACCTGCATGGGGAGATAGAGCTTGAATTCTGGAGGAAGTTCTTCCTCAGAGTATAGGCGATCTGAGAAGTAGATTCTCCTCAAGCGGCAGTTTGCATGGACCTGCACTCGGAGAGTCTCCACATAGTTTGTACCATATGCTCTTCTGGTTAAATCAGTAAGATTTAACTGAATGTTATTCCATCCATCTTCCAACCTAAGAGGCATGGTGCAGATGAAAGGCTTCACACGTGTCATCGACTGAAAACAAAGCCAAATAGAGCTTGGATCAAAATGGATATATAAAGTTCATATTGCTAAAAGAGATCTATAGCGTACAATTATTGAGTTTATAAGACCAGTTTTCAATGGAATACATTCATCTATTGGGGGATTATTCCTTTTTCAAGATTCTTTAACAATCGTTGATGGCAGTAGGAGGTCTGACGTGTGTGTACAACAACAACAACAAGCCTGTCCCACTACATGGGGTTGGCTACATGAATCCTTTTTCTCCATTGAGTCTTGTTAAAAGTCAAATTCTCGTTTAAATCTAATATAGAAAGATCATTTCTAATATTTTTTAATCAAGTCTTTTTAGGTCTACTTCTACCTTTCGTAACATTAGTCAAATCTAATAGCTCTACTTTCCTAGCCGGATCATCGGAAGGCCGCCGTTTTATATGACCAACCATCTAAGGTGACTCTCTCTAATCTTAGCATCCCCTGGAGCCAACGTTTAAAATTGCTTATTTGGGTATTGAGGCGTTTTTCATTCGTGAGGCGAGGCGTAAGCCTCAAGGCGTTTTGAGGCGTAAGCCTCAAAATCAAAAGATTGCGTAAACATAAAATGATAAATTTTTTATACGCTAATGAGTGAATAATATAAAACATAAAAAAGTATAAGATATGAAGTGAAATCAAAATATCTCATAATAAGACAACAAAAAATAAATAGCAATGACATATCACATAAGAACTCATAAGTCATCAGCACTGTCATCACTAAGAGGTTCTTCATTTGAATCATCATTATGATGAACTGCTCTCTCCCCTTCCTCCTCTCTTATAGAGTCCAATGTCGGCATTTACTTCAAGATTTATGTAAGTTTTAATATATATAGCGGAAGGCTAAGCCTTATGCCAGTGAGGTGAGGCGGGCCCCAAGGCGGGCCTCAACCAAGTTGAGGCGCAAGCCTCATAAAAAAAAACTCGAGGCGTAAGCATCGAGGCATTTTTTACTGGAATTGCGCAAAGGCGGGCCTCAAGGTGAGCCTCATATTGCGCAATTTTAAACCATGCCTGAAGCTACTCGAACCTTTCACGTATATGCTCAGATTCTTTAACTAGTTAATGGCAGTAGGTCAGACGTGTGTGTGACGAGGATAAATAGAGTAGTTGAAATCCAACATAAACTGTCCATTTTTTTAACACCCAAAACAAACTGTAACCAGATGTCCTGAATTCATAAATTAAGTTTCAGATGAGCATGCTTCAGTGGTGAAGCACACCTTCAGACTCCAGCAATTCAGCTAGTCGGCCCTCAATAGCAAAAAATTTGAAGTAAAGGAGAAGGGTCGGTGCATCATTGCCATCACCAACAATTTGGACTTAATGAGCTAACTCTTACTAATGTAACACCCCAGTTAAATGTTCCTACAAGATGCTTCTGCGACTACAATGTGTAAAGGGTTCCAAGTTCACAAATAAGACTATTCATCGAAAAAAAGAACATTTATGCCTTCAATTTTTGTATCTTATTTGTTTAATATCAGCTCTCAACTGAGCGTGGGTCAAGTTATTTTAGCTTTGATGCAAATTACCTTGCCTTGTCTAAGGCAACTCTTTATATTGATAATGGACGGCTGAATTGCTGCGTATAGTTTGAATTCTTATAAGATTTAATGTAAAATTCAAAGCCGAAAACTTGTGACTGATTTTGAGGAACAAAAACTGCATGCAGAACGCACATCAAATGCAAACTAATATATCCATGAGAATTAGTTAAATTAAATTTAAGCATCTAATGTATGCCATCTGATAGGAAATACTTGATTTCAAGTAGTTCCTAGCCAAAACTGAAGCCAAACAAGGAGAAAACTGCTGTCTCCAACAGTGGACAGCAACTATGCGCAGGAAAAACAGTGAAAATTGCGAGAATATTGAGAGACAACGCAAGCAAAGGCTTGTATTTTTACTAGTAGACGAAACAAATAGCAAAGATACAATTTGTTCTTCAATTCGAGAGGAAGAACGTACTCTCCAAAGTCTCCGGCGAAGCCAAGAGCCCAAAGCAAACCCTAGATCTCAAAGAGAAAAAAACTCAAATTCAAGATGAGGAGCTAATTCCCCCCAAACTCCTAATTATACAAAATTAATCATAAAGGACAATTATAAACTTCCTAAAACAGCCTTTCACGTTCAAATTTTCCCTCCTAAATGCCTCCCAAAAGCCCACGCGGAACTCACGCGGAACCTCACGGTTCCGCCCCCCGTGCTCGTCTCTGCCTGGAATAGATTTGGACCGGTCCCTGTTGGGCCGGTCCAGCCGGCCCAGGATGGGCCGGTCTAACATTACCGCCCTCCCAAAGAATCACCTTGTCCTCAAGGTGAAAATCTGGAAACTGCTGTTTCGCCATCTCGTATGGCTCCCACGTGGCCTCGTAGTCAGGAAGGTTTTTCCACTGGATCAACACTTCCTTAGTTTCATCTTCTTTCTGGCGAACACCCCTCAGCTCCAAAGGTTCCAGGATCACCTCTAACTCCTCCGTAAGTGTCGGCGGTAGCTCGGGAATGGCGATGTGATCACCAATGACCCTTAGCTGTGAGACGTGAAAAACCGGGTGTATAGTCGCCGATGGGGGTAATTTCAGTCGATATGCTACTGCCCCGATCTTTTCTATCACTTCATAAGGACCAAAGTACCTTGGAGCTAGCTTTTCATTCCTCCTATTGGCGACTGTCTTCTGCCTGTATGGCCGGAGCTTCAAGAACACCTTATCCCCTGCCTCAAAATGGATATCTTTTATATGCCCATCTGCTTGCTTCTTCATGATTTGCTGCGCCCTCAGTAAGTGCCTTTTTAACTCCTCTAACACTCGGTCCCTCTCCTCCAAATACTCCTCTACTGATGAAACAGGAGTACTACTGCTCCCAAAGTGTACCAAGTGTGGGGGATCCCGTCTGTACAACACTTTGAATGGGGTCATTTGTGAAGCCGAGTGAAATGACGTGTTGTACCAGTACTCAGCCCAGGATAGCCACTTCGCCCATAGCTTTGGTGTCTCTGAAACAAAGCATCTGAGGTACGTCTCCAAGCTCCTGTTGACTACTTCCGTCTGTCCATCCGTCTGTGGGTGGTAGGCTGTACTTCTCTTGAGCACTGTTCCTTGCAATCTGAATAGCTCCTTCCAGAAATGACTGAGGAACACCTTGTCCCTATCTGATACGATCGCCTCTGGCACCCCGTGTAATCTGACCACTTCTCTGATAAAGGCTGATGCTACTGTTATTGCGGTGTAGGGATGTCGGAGGGGAATGAAATGGGCATACTTGCTCAACCTGTCCACCACTACTAAGATCACTGTGAGCCCCTCTGAACGGGGCAGCCCCTCTATGAAGTCCATAGAGATCTCCTCCCATACTCTACCCGGCAAGGCTAAAGGCTATAGTAATCCTCCTGGTGACATAGCTAGGTACTTACTCCTTTGACAGACCTCACATCTGGCTACCATCTCCTCTACATCTTTATGCATCCCCTTCCAGTACAGCTCCCCAGCTAGCCTCCTGTATGTCTTTTGTACGCCTGAATAACCCCCTATTGCACTCCCATGAAACTCCTGGAGTAGGTTTGGGATGTGGATAGGCGTCCGGGGCATCACAAACCTCCCCTGATACAGCAGCTTGTCTCCCTCCATGGAGTATCCCGGGTGACTATCTGGTTCCTTCAGTAAATCCGTCCTGATCTTTCCCAAACTCTCATCTCTAGCGCTTTCTTCTCTGATGGCCTCCCAATCAAGCATCCAAGGCACGGATAGAGCAACTGTCTGCAATTCCTCCATACATCTGGATAAAGCATCGGCCGCCTTGTTCTCCACCCCTGGCCTGTACTGAATCTCAAAATCGTACCCCAGTAACTTGGACAACCACCTCTGATGCTCTTCCGTCACCATCCGCTGTTCTAAGAGAAATTTCAGGCTCCGCTGATCAGTCCTGACAACGAAGTGTCTTCCAAGTAGGTAAGGCCGCCATTTCTGAATGGCCAACACGATGGCCATCAATTCCCTCTCATATACTGATTTCATCCTTGCTCGAGCAGTCAATACCTGGCTGAAATAAGCGATGGGTCTCCGGTTCTGCATAAGTACTGCACCCAATCCGTATCCCGATGCATCGGTCTCCACAATGAATGTCTGAGTAAAATCCGGCAAAGCTAGGACCGGCACTGTAGTCATTGCCTTCTTCAGGCTCTCGAACGCGGATGTGGCTGCTTCTCCCCACAGGAAACCATCCTTCTTTAATTGCTCCGTAAGTGGTCATGCTATGGTGCTATATCCCTTTACAAATCTTCTGTAATACCCTGTCAATCCCAGAAATCCTCTCAGCGCTTTCAGATTCTTTGGTAGTGGCCACTTTAGCATTGCCTCAATTTTGGAGTGATCAGCTGCCACCCCTTCCTTGGACACCACATGACCCAAGTACTCTACCCTGGCTTGTGCAAAGCAGCATTTCTTTAAATTTGCCCTCAACTGGTGCTCCTGCAATACCTCTAACACTTTCTTCGAGTGTTCCCAATGTTCGACCTCTGACTTGCTGTATATCAGGATGTCGTCAAAAAGTACTAACACAAACCGTCTGAGATAAGGTTTGAAGACCTTATTCATCAGGGCCTGGAAAGTAGCAGGTGCATTGGTGAGGCCAAAGGGCATCACCAAGAACTCATAATGGCCTTCATGAGTTCTAAAAGCTGTTTTGGGAACATCTTCCTTCCTCATTCGAATCTGGTGGTAGCCCAATTTCAAATCTATCTTGCTGAAAATCACGGTCCCACTTAATTCATCCAAGAGCTCATCGATAACTGGTATAGGAAACTTATCAGGTACAGTCTCCTTGTTGAGTGCTCTGTAATCTACACAAAAACGCTAGCTGTCGTCCTTCTTTTTCACCAACAGAACGGGACTAGAGAAAGGGCTGATGCTGGGTCTGATGATCTCTGCCTCCAGCATCTCTCTGATCAACCGTTCAATTTCATCCTTCTGGAACTGAGGGTAGCGGTAAGGACGTACACTGATGGGTGATACTCCTTCCCTCAACACAATAGCATGCTCATGCTCCCTCTGCGGTGGTAATCCCTGAGGCGGCTGAAACACCTCTTGGAACTGTTGAATCAACGGCTGAACGGAGAGGGGTATAGCTCCTCCCTCCTCCACTCCTGCCCCCTCCAAACTATGCAATTCCACCAGGTAGCCTCCTCCCTCCTGCTGAATGGTTCGGATTAGGGATTTGAGAGAAACCCCAGCCTTGGTCAACCCAGCGTCTCCTTGAATCGTTCTCCTTCTCTCCCCTATCACAAGTTCCATCCTCAAAGTCCCCCAATTAATCTTCGTCTCCCCCAATGTACGCAGCCACTTCATCCCTAAGATGACATCAGTACTCCCCAATTCCAAAGGAAGGAAATCTTCCTTCACCTGGATTCCCTGAATCTTCAGCACCACCTCTCTACAAACCCCCCTTCCCATTTCCACCTTTCCCGTGCCCATCATCACCCAATAGTCACCTGTGTCCACTAACTCCATCCCCAGCGACTCCACTATCTGGGTGGAAATGAAGTTATGGGTTGCCCCACTATCAATCAACACCACCACCTCACGGTCAGCTATCTCTCCTCTCACCTTCATAGTGTGACTCGGAGTGAATCCCACTACAGAGTTCAGGGAGACTTCTGCTACATCCAGATGCAACTTCTCATCCTCCTCCACCGCGGGGTCATTCCCACCTCTCTCTTCGTCTTCCTCATCTTCACAAACGAGGAGAACCTGAAGAGAGCGGTCCTTGCACCTGTGCCCCGGCATGTACTTCTCATCGCATCTGAAGCACAACCCTTTTGCTCTTTTGTCCTGTATTTCTTTTTCTGTCAACCTTTTGAACTGTCCCCCATTTCCTCCTCCAGTCTTTTCCTTGGGTGCCTCCTTCTGACCCCCCGGCGCTACCCCTTTGGAGGGTAATACCGCAGTAGTCATCTTGTACGATCCCCCTGAGTAGTTGCCTCGAGCTCCTCTTTCTGACTTCTTTTGATCTTCCACCAGTTATGCAAGCTCCATCGCCTTGCCTAAATTCCTTGGCTCCAGCACTCTGATCGTTGTTCTTATCTCAGGTTTGAGCCCCTTCATGAAATTTCCCTCCAGGGCTGATTCTGAGATATGATCCAAACGGCTCGCTAAGTACTCAAATCTGTCTCGGTAGTCGGCCATGCTCCCCTCCTGAGTCAGAGCAAAGAACTGCTCATAGAAGTCTCCTCCCCCATCGGCTCGGAAACGTTCTAATAAACAATCCTTAAACTCTCTCCAAGTCCTGATAGGCTCTCTCCTGTCTCGCCATTGATACCATACCAACGCCTTCCCTTCCAGACACAATCCTGCCGCCGTCAGCTTCTCATCATCTGTCAACTCGTTGACAGCAAAGTAACGCTCCACCTTGTAGATCCAACCATGGCCATCTTCGCCCTCAAAGATGGGCATCTTCAACTTCCTCACCTTCGGATCCCTTCCGTTACCCCGGAACTCTCCATAACCTCCCATTCCTCGAAGAGGAGGTGCTCCCCAAGTGTCCCGGTCCTCCCTCCGTCGTTGGTATCCGAGTCCTTCATCATAATCCCCTCTTCCCCTTTCAAAATCAGCACCTCGACGCTGATATTCTCCTCTTCTCTCGCCAAAATCTGCACTTCCCTCATATTCTCCCCTCCTGCCTTCAAAATCCACGCCTTGACGCTGGAAATCAGCACCTCGACGCTGAAAATCAGCACCTCGGCGGTCATTTCCCATGCTCATCTCCTCTCTAGAAAGTGGCTCTAGAGGTGGCATGTCATCGTCTCCTTCAAGGATCTCCACATCTTGATTCCTCCTCCCCCTACGCGGGTTCGGATTTCCTCCTACACCATGGTCTCCGGTATTCTCTCTTGCTTCTGACGTTGTCGGATTTGTCTTCATCTCCAACAATTTCTTCATCATCTCTTCTATGGCCATAAACTTTCCCTCCAACCTTTCGTTGTTGGTAGTGATCTGATTCTGAAAGTCGAAGAATCTCTCCTCCAGATCGGTTTTCAATTGACCGATTTCTCCTTCCAAAACGTCCACCTTCTTTCCGGCCATTTTTTTTTTTCTTCTATCGGATCCACAAAAATCTTCTTCCGGACACAAAGATCTTGCTGAAATTCAGGATTTCAGCCGCCGGTGGTCCCGAAGATCTTGCTCTGATACCAATTTGATAGGAAATACTTGATTTCAAGTAGTTCCTAGCCAAAACTGAAGCCAAACAAGGTGAAAACTGCTGTCTCCAACAGTTGACAGCAACTATGCGCAGGAAAAACAGTGAAAATTGCGAGAATATTGAGAGACAACGCAAGCAAAGGCTTGTATTTTTACTAGTAGACGAAACAAATAGCAAAGATACAATTTGTTCTTCAATTCGAGAGGAAGAACGTACTCTCCAAAGTCTCCGGCGAAGCCAAGAGCCCAAAGCAAACCCTAGATCTCAAAGAGAAAAAAACTCAAATTCAAGATGAGGAGCTAATTCCCCCCAAACTCCTAATTATACAAAATTAATCATAAAGGACAATTATAAACTTCCTCAAACAGCCTTTCACGTTCAAATTTTCCCTCCTAAACTCCTCCCAAAAGCCCACGCGGAACTCACGCGGAACCTCATGGTTCCGCCCCCCGTGCTCGTCTCCGCCTGGAATAGATTTGGACCGGTCCAGCCGGCCCAGGATGGGCCGGTCTAACACCATCTTTTGTACTTTAAGTAATATTAAAGCCTGAGACATATTGTACATTTACACCATAAAATGGCAAGCCAGAGAAAACACAAATTATAAATGACTAGCCAAGCTTCCTTTCCCCTCCCTCATTTTTTGGTGTTTAGAGTTTTCTTTTTTTAATTTATTTCTACTATGGTGGTGTTTCCGTTGTTTAAATTCAGAAAGGTGAAACAAAGCATGCCAAATTTTGACTTCATCTCTGGAATGCAAAATTCCCTGTATATAATACTCACTTATAGAAATAATTGCAGACATTTTAAATCCAACTCAACAATTCCCTTATCTACCAAGCACCGGTAAATGCTGTGGCAATCATTCATCAAATGTGCAAAGAAGATAAATTGGGGATTTTGACATTCAACATAAACCATATGTTTTTTAACGCTCAAAACAATTTGTAACCAGATCACCTGAATTCACAAATTAGGTTTCAGATAGCATGCTACAGTGGTGGAGCATACATTCAGACTCCAGTTTAAAGTTTCAAGCAAATGAAGGAGTCCATAACAACAATACTACTACAACAACAACAACATCAATCATTTATCCCACTATGTGGGGTCAGCTACATGACTCTTTTTTCTCCATTGTGGCTTGTTAAGAGACAAATTCTCATTTAAATCTAATTTAAAAAAAGACATTTATAATATTTTATGATCAAGTCTTTTTAAGTCCACCTCTACCTTTCTTAAAATATTCCAAATCTAATACATCTACTCTCCTAAAACACCTACTCTCCTAACTGAGTCATCGGAAGACCGATGTTTTATGTCACCAAACCATCTAAGGCGACTCTCTCTAATCTTATTTGACACTAGAGCTACCCCAACCTTTTCACGTATGTACTCATTTCGCATTCTATCTCTAAAAGTAAAGCCACTCATCTACCCGAGCATCCTCATCTCTGCAACACTGAACTTAATTTTATACTTCTCTTTTAATGGCCAACATTCTATGCCATAAAGCATTGCAGTTCTCACCACCATCTTATAGGATTTTCCCTTAAGTTTGAGAGGTACTTTTTTATCAACGCATAACCACAATCAAAGTGCTAATATAGCAATTCTAGCCAAGAACTGACACCAATGCTTAATGTGAGATGAAATCCTGTGAAAATTGCAGGATGCAGAAGCAGAATAGATTTCTAGAAACAAGAACCCCACTAAAAAGAAGCATCAATAATTTGCAATGGTTTGGATAAAATATCTAATTCACAATAATCCATGATCCATGGTTAGTAATCCCCATCATCATTAAGTAGGAGAGATTTCTTAAAAAATTAAAGCAATTTGTGCAAGTTTAACAATCTTTATTAGGTCATTGGAACTACTTTAAGAATACTGTACATGAGGACTTAAGGATGGAAATGGAATGAGAAAAAAATCGAAGTATAGTAATGAGTTAAACAAATTAAAGCTACAAGGTACTAAAAATCATCATGATAAAAGTCATCTATAGCCATATCCCAGCTATTTGGACTAAAAGCGCTAAAAATAAAAGGTACAAAATAAAGATCCAAGGGACCAATGTTTAAAGTAATGAGACCATCCTAAACCTTTTAATTCTTACCAATGTAATAACCCAGTTAACCGCTCCTAGAAGATTCTTAGAATACTTCATTCAACTGAAAGTTGCAATTAATTTGAGCCTACAATTTTTAAAGGGCCCCAAGTTCACAAATGAGCCCTTTGGGCTATTTTGTCGAAAAAGTACATTTATGCCTTCAATTTTTTTTCCTCATTTGTTTAACATCAGCCCTCAACTCAGCGTGGATGAAGTTATTTAACTGGTGATGCAAATTACTTTGGCTGGTGGAAGGGCAACTCTTTTTATTGTCAATGGAAGGTAGAATTTCTTTACTAAGAATTCTCCTAAGGTTTAATAGCAAGTTCACAGGGCTAAAAACTTGTCACTGATCTTGAGAAACATTAGAAAATAAATGCACATCACACATCAAATGCAAACTTATACATGGTTGAGAAAAAGTTGAACTTCTACTAATATTAAGACGAGACATCTTGTTGCCTTATTTATAATTAAAAAAGGCATGCCAGAAAAATACACATTCTATATGGCCAGCCAAGTTTCCTTTCTCCCTTCCTGATCACATTTAGGTGTTTCTGAGTGTAAGGGTGTGTAAATTTTTCTTTTTCTTTTTTTATTTGTTCTTTTATGCATGCCATCTATGGCTTCATTTGTTGAATGCAAAATCTCCACTTATATAACACTCGCTGATAGAAATAATAGCAAGCACTTTAAATCCAACTTAATAACACCCCAATATACTAAGACTGGTAAATGCTGCAGTAATTTCTTCAATCCTTGGTAAAAGAAAGCAATCATCGAGAACCTATAAGCATTAGAGATTAGCCAAATTTAACTAGCCTTTCTATGTGATTCTAAAAGGATCACTCATATGGGGGTATTGATCAAAACATGAACAAAAGGTCAAACTTACACACTTGATAATTGGATGCTCTAAATCGTCGACGGACATTCTTATCATCCAGCACCTGAATCTCAAAGGTGAAATATTTTTTCAAGTTCTTTACAATCATGACCAAAAAGGGAAGCTTTATGCCAAGTGTTGCTGCGGGATCAGCTGGACAAGTGATGTATGTTGACTGAACATTTGATCCAGCTATTTCGAGGACACTGGATTGAATATCTTCATCATGAGGTCGTTTGATTTGCCCATTAACCACTGCAACGACTCAATAAATGGGTTATGTAATAAAGAGAATTTTTACAGAATTACAGGCCCAGCAACAAAGTTACAGAAACATCAGAAATATCAAATCTGAAAATACACGGTTCAAGGAACACAACTTTGATAATTAGTTTGATTAAAAATCATGAATCAATGAAGAACTCAGTACTGTAATACTTTTTGCAGAGGGTTTGAGTCAACCTTTGAGTAAGAAAAATAAGCAATAGAAAGTTGTGGATCTTAGTTAATTACATATGTCATAAGAGTCAAAAATTCGGACTTCATCAGTTCAAAACTCAAAAAATCTAAAAATGGGATGTGTTTGGTTGTCATGATTAAAACAGTTTAAAATTCATATTGGCAATCAAATTAGTAGCAAAATATAAACCCGTAAAAAGAAATAAATTGTTATATGCAGAAATTATACAGATATATAATGAATTTGCTGTTAAGATTGTCCAAATACATGTCCTAGATGGACAACATTAACAAGGCACAAAAAAGCAGGTCCTGGAAATCATCAAATCTTATAAAAGTGATCTTGATCGAAGGAAAATCTCAGAGAGGACAAGATAAAAAAAAAATTAAGTATGCTGCAATCTAAATACCTTCTTTATCCCATATCTGCAAAGGTTTACTCCTGCCAAGCAATAACAAGAGGTTAGAAAAACATCCACCTGATGAGACAACAACAAATTTCAAAGCAAATGTAATCAAGGCAAAGGATTGCATACCCAAGACTGTACAGGATAGACAAGAAACCAGACTGAAATGTGTTCTTAAACATAATTCCTCAGCCACTTTTCCTGGAGCCACATACAAAAGGAAACTAAGACAAGTCACAGTGAAAAAAGAAGGCAAGTTCACAATAAACAAAAACGCACATGAACAAAGGATTTCCCCGAGTTGTCAAAACTGCCACCCAATAAAGGTAGGTTTGATTCTGCTATACACCTTTTGTATTCTGAGTCCACCATTTATATTTCTAATTATAGGCATTTACTGTTTTAAATGTAATTTCTTAGTTTTCGTTGGGTGCTATCAATGTTGAAGGCACTAGTCAGTTTTTTTTTTTTTCCTCTTTATGTAATTTTCTTTTCTAGTCAATGATATGGGCTTTGCCTCTAATTTTCCCCAAAAAAAAAACAACAAACCAAAAAGGATGTTCTCCTTTTCTTGAATAAATAAAGGAACCGATCACTTCGACCAAGGTAAGCTGACAGTACTGTTTTCACGCATGTGTATCATTAAATTCTAATCCACTAAAATTTCACAGCATAATCAAAAATTGATTATGTACCCGAATTCAATATTCTCCTTTATGAAGAAAACTACAACTCAAAATTTGTAAGAAGAAATCTAAGTTCAAAGACTTCAATCGGATTGTTCGAATGATGCTACAAACAAGTCTAAGAGAAAAGTAGAAAGAAGGCCCACAATTAAGTTTTTGATATGCATTAAGGAGAAGCAAGATCTCGAAGAGCCAAGTTTGCACAAATTAAAAGACAAGAAAGAACCCTTACGTTGCAAAAGTAAAAAATTGAAGAAAGAATTATAATCCTTCTCAAATCAACTATTATTATGAGATGTTCCCGGAATGATAAATGTCAATTCAATGTTGTCAAAAATTGAGAGGCAGAAGATGATAATTAGGAGAAAAACAAGAAAACTTGATCAATAGAAAATTGCTTAAAAGTGTTAATCAAGACAACTTGATAGATTGAAAATTATATTATATGATCTATATGACTATATCGTACTATATGCTATGCATGACACATATTTTATAAAAGGTAGAGTTATGATGGATTGAGAAAATTAAAGTTGTAATTACTCGAAGAAATTCAAAATTATAATCTCAATCATATGCTATTTTCCTTAATTAATTAAAATTGAACTAATCATACTGTCCGACTATGTAAGCAATATACCCAATGAAAACCTGCAAATCAAAGAGCGAAATCAAAATTCAAGAAAATATCAAAATACATTAACCTTATTGTATAGTAGAATCAAACAAGGACTATGTTTCCTACAAATTGGACAATTATACTATCGGAATATATGATTTTTTTATCGGACTATATGATATGGCCAAAATTTTTAATAAACAACCTTGTAGGATTTTCTAATGTACTCATCTTATAAATATATTTTTTCTAAAAAATCCTAAAATGTGATTTTTAAGGAGGCTGTTGAAAACTTGAGATCTTTGGAGAGAAGGACTTCTTTTGCAACTTCTCTTTTCTTTTTAAAGTCTTCAACAATTCAAGAGAATTATTTTGTGAGAATTTGCACCATTGGTTGATTCCCCCAAATTATATCCTTAATCATCTAATTTTAAAGTCTAAAGCTTTGATCCAGAGCTTGTTATGCTTTGCTTTTAAAGATTTTTTGATCTTATGGAATCTTGTTGTGTACTATAAATCTAGCTGATAGGCTAGGGTAGCTGTGATATGTGATGTAATATTTATTTATGCTTTCATAATATATAGTGATATGATAAATATAAGGATTTAATCTTGATCTTCATAAATTGCATTTTCACTTTAAAAGTAAAAGCAGGTTTCATAACAAAAAGGGTTTTTTTTTTTGCTTTTAAATTTGTTTTTGTGAAAAATAACTTGGTTATATCTTGTTTTGGATTGTCTCCAAATATTTCTTATTATTATTATTATTTAACACTACTGTTGCCATGTCCCAAGCCCTGAATGAGAAAAATGGTGGGTTGTGATAGATAATTGACAGTCAGCATAAAACTTGTTGAATAAACATGATATGAATCTTTTAATATATTATGTTAATGTCAAGGTGTTCTCTAGAAGCAACACTCTGTATAGCATGAATATAGTGAAAAGTGTGTAACGGTTGCTGAACTAGCACCCAGATGTAGTGTTAAATAAGCAAGGTTTTCCACCTCATGGACTACTATGAGCAAAGAAAATTAGTCCAAGAAACTAAAATTAGGATAAGAATTTAGAATATAGATTCTCTTGTAGTCAAATTAATAAAATTAATAGATATTTGTGGGCTCCAAAAATTTGCACCCTAGCCTCTCCATTCCTACTTTGTTGATGGGGAGAGTTTTAACGAATTTAGGCTCCGGGTAAATTTTCATAAGGCAGATTAGGTTTTAGATAAGACACTATCCAGAGATTTAGCACTCATTTTGTGAGAACTTCATAATCTGAGTTTTAGTTTCCCATATGCGCAAGCCCCTATGGTTAATTATCTCTCCCGATAACGAGAGAGAACTTTCGATTAAGACTAATCGTTAAGTAGGCATTTAGTGCCCAGTATGTGATATCAACAGTTTTAGAATTTGAATTTAACTTTGAATTTTGGAGTTTATGATTTTAAATTTATCACCATACACTTAAACCAGATGATGATGTTCCATCATCCCGGCCTGTCAAGGTCCCTGGTCTACTTAGTCAGAGGGTTGATTCATCTAAGAACACCTTGTAAACCTAAGATTAATGTTTATCCAAGGGAATATATTTGAGTCCACCTTTGTGACAAAAAGAATTTATACCTACTAAGTAGGTCATATGATTCATTACTCAAGAACTTAAAACTGTTAGGGAACAAATAGGTTTTGTCCATAATTGTAATATAGTGGAGTAATTTATAGCAAAATCATTCAATTAGAGGGCACATGCCACGTCCCTGCTTGTGAGAGATTATTTGAGAATGAATCTTAGTGATAGATACAATATAACATTTGCTCTTTGTAAGCAGAAGTTAGTTTCAAATTTATCACCCCCGACAAACGGTTGCCGAAAGCGAATGGATTTAAATTTAATTTTTTTGTGATTAAACTTCCATTTAAATGTTTAAAATTTAGCATTTATCAAAATTTGAAATTTTAATAAGATTTGAGCATTGACCCCTTTGGTTGAGATTCACTTTCAACATGTCCATCATCGGGGTGACATGACTGTTATTTAAAAAATATCTGTATTTTGTAGGAATTTATGAGGCATCTTAAAAGTTTGAGATCCCCTCCGGTTGAGATTTTCTGTCAACACGGTCATCATTGGGGAAGTTTAAATGATTGATTATTTAAACATTATCAACTCTTTTTGCTTGCTGACATAGGATTGGGTTTAACAATTGATGATTATGCGATCGCTAAAACTGAAGACTTATACTTTATGATGAATTTCATCTAGAGAGCCTCACGTAACTTTTTTCAACACTGAGTTTCAAAGTTTTCTGGCAGGACATAATACACTTCACTTGAAAGCATATCAAACATGTTGAGTATATTCATTTCTTTTGATATTCTTTCAGCTTTCGTTGAAGCTTCTAAGCATAAATTATATCTTCCATCTATATTAGCTTCAAAATGACACTACTTCTAAACCTTACAAGTGATTAATTTCATAAAACTCGCATATTCAATTGGAGGTTTAATGCATTTGCTCTTTAAACAGCATGAGCATCAAATTCTTAAAAGGGAGAACATAGTTTATTATTATTTTTTTTAGAATTATGTGGTCTTTTTTTAATCGTTTGAAATTACACACACACACACACATATATATATATATATATATATATAATTTTTTTAAATAATAAACTTTGTTTGAAATTAATTATGTGAGGGTCATTTGTCAGCTTCAATTTCAGCAACCTCCCAATGTCCCCCTCCCCATAAAGGGAGGTTAGGAGGCACTTTCCTTTGGTTCTTCACGACCGGATCTAAGATACGACGACGCGAGGTCTTCAATTTAAGTTCTTTGCAGCCGAGATCTAAGATATGATAGCACGAGGTCTTTAATTTAAGCATTACTGGTCAGATCTAAGATATGACAGTACATGCCTTCAAATTAAAAGTGTATCTATCATTTAATCAAGCAAAGAAGAAAGAAATTTATATATTTATTTCATTTAATGCTGCTAACGATGACAGATCAATTGAATCAGAATGAACTAGGATTAGAGGAAGCAATGGAGGGCGGACTTCGGATCAGACACTAGCGTCAGGTTAAATAGATATAGGAGGAATTGTGGGTTAGGTGGATCGAGTCTGGCGTGCAGCTAAGAGTGAGGCAAATTGGGCTGGGGATCAGAACGAGATAGAGGATCAGGCGTTGGGCACGTGCGTGCAGGCTTGAACATTCGCGAGCAGGCGTGGGCAGGTAAGCTGGTTAGGCACGTTAGGGAGGGATAGAGGGGCATCAGGGATCAAACCAGGCGCGGAAGACCGAGCAGGTTGCATTTGGGCTCAGGTTGAAGTGGGAGCAAGATCAGAGACGAAGTCGTGGGATTTCGGGCAAAGCATCGAATGCTCGCGTAGGCTTATGCAAAATAGAGAATGGGAGAGGCGAGCCTGGTTCTTTCTACCTGCATGAGTTTGAACGAATGAATCCCTTGTTCAGTTGCTTTGCATGCGATTTTATGAGAACAAATGGTCGTCGCATTTAAGAGCGATGAGTTACGTGAGGTAGTGGGGTCAGTTGGTTTCATTAGTGACTAATAATAATATTATGACTCATAGAAGGATAAATATGCTATGCATTTAGGAAACTAAATGGGTTAAAGAAAAGACTAATAAAATCGATAGTTTAAGATTTAACTTATGATATTTAGGTAGGAGTTATACTAGAAATAGTGTATGTGTGATATAGATAAAAGTTTAAAGGATAATGTTTAGGAGTTATTAGAATTAGAGATGGAATTATAGTTTTGAAGTTTTCTTTTTATGCTAAGATTATTAATATTATAAGTGTCTAGGGTCCGCAAGTAAATAAAATTTTGAAATGACTTGAAAAAATTAATACAAAGGATATCTTTTGAAGAAAATATTTTTATTGGAGATTTCAATGAGCATGTTGGTAGAGTGATAGAAGATTTTAAAAATAATCATGATGGCTATAAATTTGGAGAGACTAAAGAGAGTGAGATAGAACCATATTAGATTTTACTCTAGCTTATGATTTTATAATTGCTAAAATCTTATTTAAGAAACGAGAGGAGCATCTCATCAGTTATAAAAATGAATATAGTAAAACTTAGATTGATTATTTTCTTATAAGAAAAACAAATCATTAAGATAGCATTAGCAAAATTTGTAATGTCATTTCGAGTGAATGTTTATGTACTCAATATTGTTTATTAGTTTTAAACTTTAAAATAAAGGGGCATAATATAAAAAATAAAGTAAAATAAACCTAAAATTAGACAGAGCATTTAAAAAATACTAACAAAAATATTTTTGAAAATAAGACTCAAGATCTTAAGATTTCGACTGTATATGAGAAAATTAATGTTAAGCGAAAAAAATTAGCTAATCATATTAAGAATATTATAAAATATGTGTTTGCAGTATCGAAAGGAAAATCTTCTAATAGTAAAATAGTTGGTGATGAAATCAAAATGTATAAGAAAGATAAAAAATAAGAAACTTTGTTATAAAATTTTGATTAGATGCAAAAGCTTAAAATTTTTTAGAAATATATGGGAGACCTATAAGGAGTCTAAGATATCAATATTTGATGCTAAGAATTTAACTTTAATAATTTATATAATATATTAGCTATTAAGGAGGGCGAATAATGTATGTATAAGTTAGCTAAGTAAAGAAATAGGATAAGTAAAGATTTAGTTCAAATGAAGTACATGAAGGATAAATATAAAAAAGAGTTTTTATTAGAAAATAATATTTAACATAGATGGATGAAATTTCTCGATAAGTTTTTAAATAAAGATTGTGAGAATACAATTGATTTTAGTGATCTTAACACACTAAATGAAAATAGAAAAAGCTTTCATTTTACTCCTCTTTAGAGTGGTTTAGTGAGATAAGCTCTAGTAGTGTGGTCACATCCTCTCGCTAGGGTGGTTGGCGGTGAGGTAAAGGGTCGTAGGAAGGGGATGGTTGTAATCAAAGAGGAGGGACGAAAATGTTGTAAGGCTCAGATGAAGCCAATTTGGCAAGCAAAATCGAGAGGCTCTCTAGTCAACCTTCGGAATTGTTTGTCCAACAGCAGGAAGGTCGACAAGGCACTCGATTTTCATTTGCTTCAAACTGATTACGAGCTCGCATCGATTTTTTCTATGGGTTCATCAGAACAAGAGGCATTGAAGCAACTACTCGACGAGGACTTTGACCAACCAATCGAGCTACTTGATCATCTAAATGTTGAACACTCCACTCGTCTGGACATTTCAAACCAGGTTGTTATGGGTGTCACAAATGATTTGCAGGAAGGGGTGTAAATGAATACCTCTGCTCTAGGGCATGAGGCTAACGAATCACAAATCCAACCTGGTGACTTATGCAATTTTGATTTTGCGAAGGGTTGTTCATCGGATGCTCTGGCTTCATGCGGTTCTAATTTGGGAATGGATCGAACTCCTCATGCTATGGTTTTGATAGCCAAGGGAGGAAAGGTTGTTTTTAATTCATCCATTATGGACAATTATAATGATGGAAATGCTTATGGAAGCAGGGACTTGAGTGATGTTATGGATACAAATGTTATTTCAGAGTTTAATAGTTTGTGTGTATATCCACCAAATGCAATAATTAATGATACATCCTAACCAGTAAACTACACTTCAGGTGTTTGTGCAAATGCCCCTTCAAAATCTTCTTGATGGAATGATCAACCTACTTCACAACATCCGCCCTCCATGCAGTAGAATGTTGTGAAACCTACTCTAAAACTCCCCAATGTATGGAATGGATCAGAAGCTTTTAGAATTGATGATGTTTGCAAATCGGGAGTTATGTCGGAGGACAGTAATTCAATGAGCTTGAAAATGGATTCTGTTCATGCCAACATAGAAAAGCCAAAAAGAGGGCTAGTTGGCAAGCTAATTGGTAGGAGGTTACCTTAATTCGTATTGTACGAGGAATTAAAGCATAAATTGTCAAATTTGGGGGATTTTTAGCTTTTCACCATCTCCACAAATTATTTCATTTGCCTTTTTGGAAGTTCCGAGACACGGGACGTTGTTCTTATAAGAGGATCGTAGGTCGTTGGTGGACATATTATTGGATTGGATTGTTGGTCATCATCCTTCTCTCACCAATCGACGATGGGGCTCTCCTCTCTAGTTTGGATCCGCCTCTCACATTTACCACTAATATATTAAGACAACACCAACCTCGCTCAGATAGCATCATTTTTTGGGCAACAAAATTGGGTAGATGCCCAAACAAACTCTTGAGGAAGAAATGCATTTTCTCATGTTTGTGTTCGGATGGATCTTGCTGCAAAGCTACTTCAGTTTGGATCCTCTACATGGCAAATTCTTCTAAAAGGTTGAGTATGAAGGAATCTCCCAACTTTGTTTCTGATGTGGCTATGTTGGGCATAAAATTATCATGTGTCTCAATGCCCCTCAACCTTCTAAGCAACCTAACCAACAAGCTCATGGAATTCCTGCTGAATTGCATGGAAATCAGCACAAATTAAGCCCTCTACAACTGATTTTGCATGAACACAACAGTATTCCCCTTTCTAGTGACCCTCATGTCACTAATAGTTGCACTCCAATGGCGATCAATGACCCGAAGCAGTGAACTGTATACAAAAAACATCGACATGTGTGTCCCCTTCTATAGAAATCACAAACATAAGCAATGCTAGCATATACAGATCCTCCAACACTCTCAGATATTGCAGGTCCTCCCCTCTTGGAATCACCAACTTCCACTCTAAACCTCTTCCCACTGAATGCGCTCCTGGAAGGTTCTCCTCCAAACCTCTTCCTGCTAGCATCGCATTGTTATTGGATGGACATCAAGTCATTCTCCACCAATCTTGTTCTCTCCACAAGCTCACTAATATGGAACGGAACCAGGAGATGCCTCTAACTATCTCTCAGGGCTTGCAAAAAATGATAACACTTCTCTACAGGGGTGCTAACTAACTGGTGAGCATACCTGGCAAGAGCTGTGAATTTTGCCTCATAATGTATCCCTGTCTTGCTCCCTTGTATCAATCTTAGAAATGACTCTTGCATTTGCTTCCTGGCAGACAACGGCACAAACCAACTTTAGAAAGTCTCTACAAACTACTCCCAACTAATCTCTACATTCGACCTATCTTGAAATCTTTCCATTTGCTGGCCGACCTACCAGTGCTCTACTTTCTATCTAATAGGAACACTGCCAACGGGACTCTTTTGCCCTCCAAACAATACATACTATCAAATGACTTCTCTACCCTCATTAGTCAATCCTCAGTTGCCTGAGGATCAACAACTCCCTGGAAATGAGGTCGCTTCAACCTTAAAAATAGCGGCAAATGCTTATCAATCTCGTCTCCATTAATTCCTACCATCTGGCCATGAGCTTCACTCATCAGCTAGGCCAAAAACCCAACAAAGTGCATCATCGAATCAGAACTTATCGCCCCCATTATGATCTTAATTGTTGTTGCCTAACTGGAACTCTATCCATCAGCTGCCTCTTGTTCTTGGGGGCTCATGATGCAACAACATTTTAATCTAAATAAAACTAGGTTTAAATTCATTTATATGCATACTTCGCACAACTTACAAAAAAAAAATTACATTGGACTTCCAATTCCCTTCTCTTATTAAAACAAATCATTTCTGGTAACTCTAGTTACAATTTCCAACCCTTCCAAACCATTTCTCTAAAACCACTATGTGATGCCCTAGGATCGAATGGAAAGATTGGCATGCCTAAACTTATGATTGAATCTCTAAGTAACAACAACAAGAGCTACTAAATTTCAAATTATAAAAGCAATACAAACAAATTTTATTTCATCAAAATATAATTACATTAATCCAAATCACGTTAGCCTATGCATCAAAATAATAAGATTGGCTTACAAAAATCAATACCTCAAACACTAGGTCTCAAAAGCATGCTTCTAAACCATTAAACTTGGTCGGGCCCCATCCTTTTCCTAAAATATTAGAAAAAATAGAATGGGCGCAACTAGCTCAGTAGACTTCTAATTCTAACCCATCACAACTATCAAAATTTAAATTAAAAGATAAAATTTAACAAAATAAAAAGGCAATAAAGAATCATTAAAGTACAAGTACAACAGTAAAATAGTAAAACACAACTTTTAGGATTCAAGCGCGTACTTAACATTTTCATTTACTTGCAAATCCACTTACATGGAGATTTTTTGATACTTTATAAAATACTTGCTATTAGAGATTCACTTATACTTGACTTTTGTATTTCATCAAAATTCATACAAAGTTTCAAAAAATTCAATATTTATTGCTTATACTTATTTCATTAACACAAATGCAACACAATGATTAAAATGTTAATATCCTAAAGTCTGCTTATAACTCCACTGCTACTTATGTCTCTCTTTTATCTTTCACTCCTACCTATGGTGAGTGGAACCATAATCAGAATAGAACATTGTTGCATAACCTCCCACAAGTGCTTTTAGCAAGTGAGGTCAGAATCCCTCCCACATCCGCACTAGGCAAATGGGGTCAGAACAAAACATATATGGTCCTTGTCACATATAAGAGAGTGTACTTTTCCATATCTCAGAACATCTCCAATGTCATGCTATGAATAGTATAAATGTAATTGAAATAGTAATTGAATTGTACTTCTCAATGTAATGCTTGCATAATGCATAACTTATAAATAAAAGCCACATTACTTGTAAAATATAATATCATTTAACTTTTTTTATCAATTTTTAACTTTATGGGAATATTTACATGAACATTTTAAGATCTTTACATAACTAATGCAATGGCTAGAAAAATCCCAATCAAATCATATAATTAGAATTTTGCTTAGGAAAAATCAACTGATAAAATTCAATTTCTTATAGTTAAAATGATCAAAACAAAGCATGCAACAAAATATAAAACTTTATGTGGTGAAAACTTAGTCAAATTTGACAAAAAATATATTTTAATCCATAACTTCATATAAAATAGTAGAAATTTAAATATGAGATAGAAATTCAGAAGTCTACCTCGTGCGCTATAACTTTTCTAATTCGCCCGACAAACAAAGCTTGAGCTTTGGCTAACAAAATCTCTCCCTCTCTTTCTCTTTCTTCTCCTCTTTTCCCTTCTTATCCTCTCTTCTCCAGCTAGGGTTGAGTAAAAATGGATTTGTCAAATGGTTTTAGATATTTTATTATTTAAAAATTGCTAACTTGATCTAGTGCCATGGCGGTCACCTCCCCAATGCCGCAGCTCCCCCTAATAATCTTCCTAATTCTCCTAGAATCCTTCTAGCTGAGGCCCAACGCCGCTTCCTAGAGCAGCAACGCAGCCCCAAACCTCATTTTACTTAATTTTACAAAAAGCTCAATACTGAGGCACTTTCAATATTGACGTTAGGGTGCCCACAGAGCAAATTTCCTAACTTGCATTTTCACTTCTCCAATCTAACGCTTGGTCACTTAAAAACCTCATTAAACATTGAAACACCAATAGTTGCAAATTAAATTAAATTCAAACAAACATTTATCTTAATTAATCTTACTTACCTGAATTTTGGGACATCGGACTTAGTTAGGTATATCTACTATGAATTTGATGACATGCAAAAGAATCATGATGTGTATTAGAAGTTTTTCAGTTAAATAAATGATTTTTTTTTAAATGCTTCCGTTCAAATGAATTGTGTTAATTTTAAAATTCTTCCAACTTTAAAATTATGGTTAGCAAAAAATTAATAATACATATCTACATTCATCTCGTGTCAACCTAAAGGGGTTCTCATGGGGTGTGACAATATAGCAAAATTTAATATTTGTGGGTTTTAAATCTTTTGGTTTGCTGCATTAACTAAATTTTACATGTAGCCAAACATTCCTTAGATGTTTTAGATATCATATTTATTTAAACCCTAAATCCTCATAAAAAGCTAAACGGTTTATCAGGATTTAAAGATATTTAATAATTGTCGCACCAAACAGTTTTCCGATTTAATACTCTCAAAATTACAAATACAGAAATTACCTGAGTTAAATCCACTTCTAACAGATTCGTAAAGCATGCAAACTACAGAGGAAAATCAAGATCATGCTTTAAATATTCTATTCTGAGTTCAAACCTACTTGAGTTAAATCCTACTTCTAAAATATTCGAAAGGCAAACGAATTGCAGCAGAGGAAAATCAAGATCGCGCTAAAAATCCATAAACCTAATGAGTTAAATTCAAAGACAAAGGGAATTCAGTGACGGCTAGAGAACAGGCGCCGTACCTTTCGGTTCACAGCTTTTCAGTGCACGGCCTCCGCGGAGAAAAATCACAAGGAAGGCGAAGGAGCGGCGATGAATCAGCGATCCTGCTGCGAGGGTAACAGAAGAAACAGCAAGCCAGCGAGCAGACGGAAACAAGACTGCGTCATAAAAAGCGAACCCGCAAAAACTTTACAAGATGAAAACTAGCTTGCTCGTCAAAAGGAAAAGCGGACCAGCGAGTCAGGGGCGGAACAAGCCGGGGGCCGAATTTATAAGTAACCTTGAGTTTGGCTTTATTCCTTCACTATAAGAAAATTAATTAATAATTATAAAAATATAAAGACAAAAAAATATTGGTCGTGAAAAATATCTTTTAGCTACCAAAAATTATTAAGACCTCTAAATAATAAAAAAATTTGATATTAGCCACTAAGAAAATATTGACTTATAGTTTTATAGCTAAAAGTGTAGAGAAATTTTCTCTTTTATATATATATATATATATATATATGTGTGCACGCATGTGGGTTGTGTCATTTTATTGACTAATGATTCTTTGTATTTGAGTACATAATTCATTTTAATAATATCATCAACATTTTATATAATGCAATTGTTCTTAAACATAATTTACGTTGAAGTATGGATAATTTGTTTGCAAAAAAAAAATCAAAAAAATCAAAATGAAGTAATTAATTAATCATTCAATTTCTACAAAATGTATGTTGGAGTTGCCTTGAATTTGGATCGACCCCTATTTGTTCATATCATTGATCGTCGTACGCTTCATAGATATGTCGGGGGTCTAAGGGGGTAGTGCTCCATGGCAGGGTTCAATCTGCTATTTGTTGGGGGCAATTGCCTAAACATCATAGTATTTTAAAATCTTTAGGTGGGAGAGGGGCAATTGTCTAAAAACTTTTGAAATTAAGACTAAAAAATTGATGGATGAGAACAAATTACCTAAAAAATTATATAATAATTTTTTTTAGGGGGTGGGGCAATTGCATGTGACTATTTAATATTGACTCGTGGAGTGTACACGTGACTATTTAATTGAATTTTAAAGAATGAAGATTTTCCTCCAAACCATTCTTCATCTTCATTGGCTTTTCCTCATTTTTTTTCTTTCTAAGCCCAAAAATTTATTAAACTAAAATCATATGTATTGCGAGCTTTCATGATTATTTTCATTTAAAAAAAGAGAATCAACCTTAAAACCTAAATTTGAACGGGATGTTGAACCTCTTGGCCAGACCGATCAAGCCGATAAGATACAAATTAAAAACAAAATCAAATTTAAATATCCACGTCTTCAAACTATGTCTCATGATTTAATAGGAGTCCGAATGTAGAGCTACGTGCGGACTCCATACAGAATAATTTCTCCCCAACAAGGGGAGAAATTATTTGTTACAAAGTAGCTCTATGTTCGGACTTCAATTAAATCTTGGCACGCGGAGGAGATAAGTGGATGTTCGATTGGATATTATTTATTATTTTTGTCTTGTTAGCACGTCCAACTTGACACGACCCAACCCGACAAAAAAAAATTGAATTCACGGGAATTCAAAAGACTCAAAGCTAGGTCATTTTAACTTTCACCAGGCATTTTTCACTACTCACTCTCTCATTTGTTATTCTTACTCCATACGTTGTTCTTCCGATCTTCAGTATTTAAGACGTTGCAAAAGTTCATCACCTTTACAAATAGGTACAATAAACTTCTTGCACATTTGATATGTTTTTGCTGCATATTGACTTTTTTTATTTTAAAAACTAGGTTACATAAGTTTAAAATTTTTTAGTTATTTTTTGTTCATTTTAGCCTCATTTTCACTAAGCTTTAGTTGTATAATTTATTTCATGGTATCAGTTCATATATCGATTTATTAACTTTTTAAAATTAGGTTGCATAGATTTAAAAATATCTTTGCAAAAGCGCAGTGAAAGCACAACAAAAGTGTCGTGAAAGCACAATGAAAGCGCAGCAAGAGCATAGTTGCAATCTGCAGTGAAGGAGCAGTAGCAAATATGTAGTGCTCTTTTACTTTTCCATGCACTTGATTGCGCTTGTACTAGCATTGATGTGCTTTTTCCACACAGCTTTGTTTTAGAGAATTCAAAATTTATAAACCTTTGGAAACCCTTAAAATAACTTTGGATGAGGCAGAAATTACCGACAAGTTGAAACCTACAGTGGTTCTAGCCAAATTAACTTCCAATTCTTGAACTTTCACTTACCTCCTTTCATCCTTCGTGTCATGTGAGCATTCCATCTCTGTGAATATTGCAACATTGTTCCTTTTTTTTCTTTCTGAGCAAGTATCAGAAGTCCTAAATATTTGGATTTGTGAGCTTTCGTGGGTTTTTTCTTTAGATGGAACGCTAACCCTAAACCCCTCTTAAAAAAATTAAAAAGTTGTGGGTCGGGTTGGGTCGGTCGGGCTGGCGAGAGATAAATAAAAGAGGAAATCCAATTGAAAATCTACGTGTCCACTCCACGTGTAAGGATTTAATTAGAGTCTGGATGCAGATCTACATCCGGACTTCGTACCAAATAATTTCTCCAACGAGGGGGGCAAGGGAGTCAACCCGACTCTTGGGTGGACTCCGGCATTAGCCGAGCTTGATAAGTTAACAGTTAAATTTGAGCAATCCTAATTCAATTCATTTAAAATGTATTGATATAAAATATACTTAAAATATATTATGATTCAAAATTTTAAGTATATTTTTTAAAAAATATTTGAAAATATGTCTCACTTTCTTGTATTAAGTTATTCTTTATTATTAATTTTCTTATAATTTCTAATTTTTTATAAGTTTATTATAATAATTATTTAAACTTGTTAATTAAATAATTTTATTATTTTTCTTTCACCAAGCTCAAACTCGTTAAATAAATCTTGAACTCAATTAATTAATCAAGCTCAAGCCAGGGGTGACTCAAGCTCATCTTGACTTGTTTACACCATAGGTCCCAATGACCCAATGCAAATAGCACAAATCCACCATGGGTTAGAACAAATCCATACACCCGTAATCAACCTCTAACAATGAGAGATATATTCCATACAATCTATATTATTATTATTATTATCATTATTATTATTATTATTGATATGACATCGCAAAATTAGCTTGATCGGGCACGAATCTCAAGGCAAAAGCTAGTTGGAAACTTCAAAAATTAATTTTGGGAGCACCCAAACTCCGATTTCAGCGAGCTTATAGTCAAACTGAGCGTCTCAGAAATACGAACCCAACGACACCAAGATCAACCCAATTCGAGCCTAAATGAGTCCGAATCAAGGGCTCAAAGCGCTGTTGGAAGGTTCAAACCGCAATTTGAGTTACCAAACGGTCTCCGATTTTGACGAGCTTATACTCGAATCGAACGGCTCGATGAGACGAATCCCACGAGCCCAAGATCGCCGAATTCCGACATCATTAAGGCCTTCAAATGCCCAACAAACGGAGTATGATCAAAGGATTCGATATTGGTCGTCCATTCAAAACACTCCCAATTCGCCCATGATCTCACGCCTATTTACGGGCTATGCCACTCCAGAAAAACTATAAATAGAACCCTCATTCTACACCAAGGGGACTCAAGTGAAGAGAGAGAAGAAGAAGAGAAGGAGAAGGAGAAAGGGGAAAAGGAGATTCCTCACCTCCTCGACCACCGCCGCCGGAGCTCTTCCTGCCGCCTGAAGACGCCGGAACTCTGCCGGATTTTCGGGAAACACCAGGAATTCGCAGAAGAAGAAGGAGAAAGGGGAAAAGGAGATTCCTCACCTCCTCGACCACCGCCGAAGCTCTTCCTGCCGCCTGAAGACGCCGGAACTCTACCAGATTTTCGGAAAACGCAGAGAATCTGCAGAATTTTGTAAACTTCTTGGGAGAAACAAATTGTATTCGGATTATCCCAATTTGTGGGATGAATCCTCCATTTGTAATCTACAAAAACACTAGTGGAACTTTACAACTGGGCGAGGCCCCGTGGTTTTTTCCCTTTTTGGGTTTTCCACGTAAAAACCTTGGTGTTCACTTTCTCTTTTCTGTTTGTGTGCGGAATACTCGTGCAACGCCAGGACGCGAATTTACAAACTCTACCGCCGCGTATATTCTCGCACGCAACAATTATTATTGATATATCATCAAAAAATTATCTTGATCAGGCACGAATCTCGTTGCAAAATCAAGTTGGAAACTTTAAAATGTAAATCGGAGACCATCTGAACTCCGATTTCAGCAAACACAATCAAACTGAATATCTTGGAAATACGAACCCAACAATACCAAATTCGACTCAATCCAAACTCAAATAGATCCAAATCAAAGACCTGAAGTGCATATGGAAGGTTCAAACCATAATTTGATATACCAAACGGTTTCCAAATATGACATGCTTATAGTCGAATCGAGCAAATCGACGAGAAGAATTCATCGAGCCTAAGATCACCAAATTCAATTGGCTCCTCCAAGGCACTGAATTATTTTATATTTTATTGAGGCTCCAACACTACAATTTCCTGATCTGGTGCCGAGGCATTATAGATGTTGTGACATTGGTAGTTGGAGCACTACATTACTAGTTTAACACTTATGAATTTTACTCCTTTTTTTTTAATTTTGTCAAATTAGAAGTTCATTAGTGCACCATCCTATATATTAATTCACTTATCTTATCCTATTTGATTTAGGTATAGGTTGCTTTTAGAATTGAGCTTTAGTATATACCAATTTTTGAATGTACTCATGTTTTTCATTTTCCCAATTTCTCTTTAGATTTTTCTTATTTTTCACTTTTTCAAAATTGAGAACATATTAATTAATAATTTTGAATGTCAAGTTTGGTTTTATCCCTCCAGCAATCCTAAATAAATTAATGCAAGGATTTAATAAGATGGTTAATTTCTTAGTTATGCTTACAATGACCTTCATAAATTTAATCTATAGACTTTCTTTTTCCAAACTCAATTACTCATACTTCATTACAGTTGTATATTTTTAAAACAGGACAATGATTTAGATAATTTTTCTTTGTTAATTATTATGCTTTTCAAATTATAAATTAAAGTGCTTTATTCATTCAAATTATCACCTAAAGTTTATTATTATTCTTAATTTTAAATAATATTTTAATATTATTTTTTAACTAAATAAACAATCAAAGTGCAAGTGCTATGCAGAGAATAATTTTAAATACTTAAGCATGTGTGGGAAGTTTAATTAAATGTAAATGACATAAAAAAATAATATAAGCAAAAGTAACTAAAGACTATCACAAATAAATATAACTAAACACAAAAAGATAAACTTTCCTTTTCATTAAAATGATAAAAAGCTACAAGGCAATAAAATGCATACTAAAAATGATAAAAGGATTATTATAGTGCATGAAGCACTATTCTCCAAATCCAATGTCCAATAACCTACTCACCGGCATATCATCAACATTGGCTATCACAGCCATCCACTCACCATAATATCACAATGATCCCACCAAGCAAAGAATTGAAAAATAAATAAAAGAGAAATAAATCACAAATAGCAATAACAATAATAAAACTATTTCCTCTCTCACTCTCAAGCTAGCAAGTCAATAAATAAAAAAATAAAAAATAATAATAACCCACAATCACTCAAAATCTCTATCTTCCTCATCATCATCATCATCATCACCAATGGGTCAAGTCCAAATGAAGGACTGGTAGTTTGGAGCAATAGAAAAATGAAATTGGTCTGGATTTTCAACAAAGGGTCTCCTTCTAAACATTCCCGGTAAAACTTCATTGAATTCAGCTTTATAGTGGTAATGCTTTTCTGGTATTCCAGAATAGTGAGTCTGACAACTCTTGATCTCATCACAAAATTCAATTACTTTATCAAGTTTCTCCCTCAAATCAACTAAGGGCTTAGGGTTCCTGCCACTCCTATTAGTACTGGGCCTATTAGTCAACCTAGATTGACTAGGTCTAGTCTCCTCCTCTATACCTAGTAATTTTAAACTCTTTATTTCCGTTTTCATGTAGGGAAGAAATAGGAAAAAAAATTTCTCTTGGATCTTCCTTAACAACATTACAAAATAGAGAGAATAAATTAAAGAGGGGTGACCTAAATCTACAGAAGTGGTGTCCCTAATAATATACATAAGAGATGAATTTATAAGCTTCCCAATATTAATAGATTGCCCCACCATAATAAAATAATTTAAAATAATACAGTCCCGCATGACTTTACTAATGTTTCTACTTGGTACAGAAATAAAATAATGTCATGCTTTAGAAACTTGGGTTAAATAGGTGGTTGGGAAATTAACTAACTTGCCATCACTTTCCTTCCAAACAACTACACTCTAGGGTTTCCAAAGCTGTCTCAAAATCTTGTGGTTGTTAATGGGTGCTAAATTAAAGCCATAATAATCATCCTCCTCTATATTCCTCAGTTTATAAAGATTGTTAATAGTTAAAGGATAAAAAGAAACCGGTTTACCTTAGACATAACATATGTTATTTTGAACCTCCTTTGCATTGGCAAAAAACTCATGGACAATATTGATAACTGCAACAAAGAGTTTCCCAACCATCATTCAAAATCATTTACATTATCTCCCCACCTAGGTTTAAAAATCCTTATTTTAGAATGAACTTCTAGGTTACAAAATTGAGAGCATAACTCAATTTCGCTTCAGTAGATATGAAGCCATTCTTATCAAAGGAAGAAGATGCTCTTTTCTTATGAAAAATATCTTGGTGTAGGGCGAGTGTGACTGTGTGGGTCTATACGAGTAGGTAAGGGCATCCTGACGAGATCGCATGAGGGTGCTGAACGTGTAGGTACATTATGGTGAGGGCAACCTCACTGAACAACATGAAGTGTGACTGTGTGGGTGCATTGTGTGTGAGATATAGGGCAATTAGAGAGACCAAATGGGACTAGGGATTAATTTGGGTTAGTAGGTTGATCCGGACATTAACTAATTTTTTAAACAGGTCAAAAATTAAAACCAGAGTTTGGCCATTTGCTAAACGGGTTGACTCGAACCCCAATTTTTTGGGTTGAGTTCGAGTCATGTTATCTAGTCGAGTCAATTATTGACACCACTACATAATGTCTTAGTAAACTCCACCGATGATATTAGATCATTCAACCTTCCCTAGAACCTTTCTTGTTATTACCCCAACCATCAATGTTCAACCTCCCCATGCAATAGAAAAATAAATAAGTTTATTATCCTGTTAGTAAGACGATGTATCTCATTAAATGTCTTTTCTAATTAACCGTATAAGTCAATCCTATACTACTTGGGGTTCCACGGTACCATAAGACTTCAGAAGTTTCAACCTCAGATATATCTAAAGATGTTAATCATTATCATTAGATCTAATAACATATATTTTATTCTAGGTCATACCCGTCATATGTGCTACAAATCTAGCAAATTATGAAATGGAATTAGAGCTAGTAGCCCGTACTATACTGTGGAAAGTTTTGTATAGAATTATGCTCATATATCATATTTGGCTCTTGGAGATTCATCATATATAAGCGTAGAATGCACACAACTGAAAGAAACTACTAAGAACTCTCCCCACTATCTATAGATAAGTCATATGGCTTTATTATAAAAAGTTCCTCCAAACCATTGCTTTTATACAAAGATGATTATGTCATAACTTGACCCAATATAATCCATAGGTGGGATGGGTCATACCATGTTGGATGGTGGTAACATAGATATCCCTAGACATAATCAAAGAGAATTATCAAATTTTTATAATAATTTTCAAAACAAAACATCTACAGAAATATCATCCTTTTTCTACTTAACTTGCCCTTTTCCCTTATCCTAACCTAAAATATACAAAAAGCAAGCATGAGCTACCACAGCTTAGTAAGTCGCATTCAATCTACCCAAGTCTTCAATAATAAAAATTAATATTATGAAACAAAAAATGGTAAAGTAAATTCATCAATACAGAAGTCCACTAAATCATTTAGAATAAATAAATATCAACATAACAGTTCTCTATCATATTAGTCATAAGTAGCATAATAATAAAGTAATAAAATAGTTGACACATCGCACCCATTCTTAAAGAAGAATATTTCTCTTAAGCTCTTATATCTCTCAACATATATTAAAATTCAAAGTTCGAGCCCTTATAACTCTATTTAGTTTATTAGATAACAAACAATTATAATTCCCAATGCACAACACCACTAACATTTAATGATTTTAGGATCTTACAACTCCCATGAGATAGTGCATCAGAATCTACACCAATAATTAGAACTTCTCTATATTCTAACATTTCAATTATGCAAGTATATAAATAAATGCATTTTAAAATATGGCACATAATACCATAATTATCACAGTTTCATAGAGCGCCTTAGTAGTAGCAAAATAGATAAACATTTAGGAGAAAACTATGTACAAGATTTTATATTTTGCCAAATTTACCAAATTATAACACATTGTTGATAGCTATATTTAGAAGATTTTATTATAATGCAACATTATTTATAGGTGTTAGAATATTTTATATTTTCAAATTACCTAATAAAAATTTATAAAAAAAATGTCAAAATGTGCATAAAAAAAACTAAAACATATTAAAAATTATGCGATGAAAATTTATTGAGTGAATATATATAGACACTTTTTGTCAAAATTTCAATTAGTTTTTTTAAAATTAAATTATTAAAAATTAAGATATGCATAATATAATCTACCTCGATCTAGATAATTTTCTATCTATTCTGATGAACTAAAATGACTTGAAGTAGCGTAAAATAAACTTTCTCTCTCCAACTTATTGCCTCAAGTGAAAATAGATTATAATAAAATAAGTTTATTTTTATGTTTATTTAAATATTTAACTCAATGCCATGGCACTCAGAGACCTAATGTCGTTGCACTCTCCTTAGAAATTCAACTAAATAAAGAGAACGACACCCAGCGCCCAACACCTAGACCTAGCATTACCATAGCCTAGACAAGAACTAGCGCTTTAATATTGCACCACCCAATGTTGCAGTGTCCAACTTAAATACCAAAAAAATAGAGAGTTTAGCATCAGCCTCAATGTTATGTCACTCCCACTAGAAATGTCTAAAATTCTTATTTCTTCACACATGCCCTTGGGCATGCTCTATAACAGAATTTGTATATTCACAAGCATTAAGAAATATTCACAAACATATGCAAAACTAAATTGCAGAAATTTTACAGCACGCATGACTTAACAAATCAGGTTTGGACCAATTCAGATCATTGCAACATTAGGTATTATTATAGTTGGGTGACATTAATCTAGGCACTATAGTCAGCGGATGATGGAGGTTGAAAGGATCATAGTTAGTGGATGATTGAGGTCAAAAGGACCATAGTTAGGCTATAGTGGTCCAAGAACTTTAGTCAACAGGCAACATAGATCGACAGTAGTCGCAAAGTGATGGAGGTCAAGAGGACTACAGATTATCAATAGTTGTTAAACGAAGAAGGCTAATTGGAAAATGATATGACATGGTGGTCATCCAGTATAGGTCCTATGTCAAAAATCAATCGTTTGAGGTCTGACAACTATGGTTAATGTAGAAAATCCAATGATGATGGTCAAACGAAAGTATGATGATAGTGGTAAAACAGGGTCTGCTGCTGGCAATTAGGTGAAAGTCCAATGATGATGGTCGGTCATAGAAGGTCAAATGGTGGTAGCTGAGAAGAGGTTTGATGATGACAAATGGTGTTGGACAGGAAGGGTTTTGCGATAAGTTATACTCTAGTGGAGCTTTGGGATTCTTCAAGCCTCGATATTCTCTTGAATCACTAGCCCATCCTCCCCCTCATGTAGGGAGTAGGGATCTATTTTTTGATATTTTTGGGAGTGAAATGTATTGCAAAGGAGAAAATTATGAGCAACTTCATAGCACTCCATCTGCGAGCCTATAATGATTTCCTCATTCATAGATTGTTTCTTCACATTTAGATACATAAATCAAATTGGAATTGAGCGATTTTGGGCTCGTTAGATTTGTCTCGTTAAGCCACTTAATTCGACTATACAAAAACAACATCAAGCCTTTTTCCCACTACGTGGGGTTGGCTACATGAATCCTTTTTCTCCATTGTGTTATGTTAAAAGTCAAATTCTCATTTAAATATAACAAAGAAAGATCATTTATAATATTTTCTAACCAAGTCTTTTTAGGTCTACCTCTACCTTTATTAACATAAGTCAAATCTAATACCTCAACTTTTCTAACCGGGTCATCAGAAGGCCTCCGTTTTATGTGACCAAATGATCTATGGCGACTCTCTCTAATCTTATCTTCCACTCGAGCTACTCCAACATTTTCATGTATATGCTCATTTCATATTCTATCTCTAAGGGTAAAGCCACTCATCCACTTGAGCATCCCCATCTCTGCAACACTTAACTTAGTATTATGCTTCTCTTTTAATAGCCAATCAACACCATAAAGCATTGCAGGTCTCTCCACCATCTAATAGAATTTTCCCTTAAGTCTGAGGGGGACTTTTATATCACACAACGGGCCGATGCATTTCTCCTCTTCAACCATCCAACTTGAATTTTACTAATAATATCCCCTTCTACTTCACCATCACTCTGAGCATTAGATCCAAGATATCTAAAACGTGTATACTTATTAATGACTTGATCGTCCAAAATCACAATCCTCTCATTAGGTCTATTGCTACTAAAATTATACTCTATATATTCAATTTTGGATCTACTCAAGTAAAAACCTTTAGAATCTAAGGTTCACCTCCATAATTCAAGTTTACCTTCAAATCCCTCTCTAGTCTTATCAACAAGAAGAATATCATCAGTAAAAAGCTTACACCAAGGTACATCCTCTTGCAAATGTCTAGTGAGAACATTCATGACTAAAGAAAAAAGATATGGGCTTAAGGATGATTGTTAATGTAATCCAACCAAAATAGGAATAATACTTGGTCAAATCACCTTGTGTTTGAACAAAAGTAATAGCTCATGCATACATCTTTAATGATTTGAATATAAGCATTATTAACTCCTTTCTTTTCAAGAATTCTCCATAGCACTTCTCTTGGATTTTTATCATATGCTTTCTCTAAATCAATAAATAACATATGTAGATCTCCTTATTCTCTATATTTCTCCATCAAACCTCTCAATAAATGTATGGCTTCCATAGTTGACCTACCTGGCATAAATCCAAATTGATTTTGAGAAACATTAATATCACGCCGCAACCTACGCTCCATAACTCACTCTCATAGTTTTAAAGCATGACACATTAACTTAATTCATCTATAATTGGTACAATCCTAAGCATCACCTTTATTCTTAAAAGTAGAATTAACACACTCATTCTCTACTCAATTCGACTATAAACATGCCAAATTAGGAGATCATTTGATCATCCAATTTTGCTTTGAACCCTTAATTTTAGCTCATTCGGGCTCGAATTGGACCATTTTTTGCGTATTTGGGTTCATCTAGTCAGGCTATTCAATTTGACTATAAATTTGCTGAAATCAAAATTTAGATGATCCTAAATTTAGTTTTAAGAATTTTCAATGCAAACATGACCCGTGAAAATTTTTTATTACATGTCAAACCTAAAAAATATTCACCGTTAGTTTTGTTATTCCCTTGTTTGACAAAGCGTGAGAACAAGATAGTACAGCATAAAACGTAAGGAAGAATTATTGAAACAGTTCAAATTTTATAAATAAACTCCCAACTTTATTTCAACCGAAACATTGCAAGTAGCTAGCACAACTCTATTTAAAAAGACAAGAACATGATGAAAAAAACATAGTTCCAACAAAAGACTAGAAAGACACATTGAGCCAGCTATAGCCAGCAACAGTAGGAACCACCATCTAAAATTAACATAAGGCGGTCTTATTCGCATTCAACACTCACTGAAAGCCTAGCTGGTGGACGCCATGGAAGCTAAGACCTTCTTGCTAGCTGGGCGGGATATTATGGCATCCCACCAGGCCTTCACATGAGGACGAGAGTTAATGAGAGAGCCATGCGGCGTGTTGTTGATGAGGTGATGGCCATAGGGGAGATGATGGAGGTCAGCGAGGCTGTAAAAATCACCTGCAAGAAACTTTGTCTTTGAAAGCCTGGCCTCATAAACATCAAGTACCTTACCCAGCTTATCCACATCTAGTAACACCACATTCTGGTCAGTCTGACCTCCAAATAAGAGTGGAAGGAAGACATGTTGGAAAACAATGGCGGAAATGGGCCCATTGAAGTGTTGTGTTTCCACCTCCATCCACTGATCCACTGCAACTGTTTCAACGAAGCTCTTCTGTTTCAGGAGATTAGTTCCCTTGCCATATTTTTGCACCAAGTAGCGAGTAATAACCCGAGATTCTGCAATCACAAAAGGAAGAAACACACATAATCTAGTATATGGAGTATATAGAAAAATCTCTTATTGTAACCACACATAAAAATTTCTTTGGTGACTGGCAAGTTCTTGACAAATTTGATCTTTGTCTATAGAAGTCTCCGCCATTCAGCAAATCAAAGTATTTATTACAGTTTATAGACAATAAAAAGTGAAGCAATAAGAAAACAATCACAAATAAAACCTTAGACGAGCACACATAATTTATCACTTCCTTTTTTAACCTGCATCATCCAAATTAGCCCAAACAGAGAGCAATGAATATTTCACCTGATTTGTATTATATTTTTCCATCTACAAGAAAATCAATTACTGATGTCCAGTCGAAATAATTAATCAGAAAAATATTTTCTGCTGGCACATAACAAAACACATCACAAATTGGATGGATAAAATAATTAATTAATCAATGCTTGTTTCAAAGAATATAAGAACAAAAATTTCAGGCCTGCGAATCAAACGTAGTGTGGCAAACTTAAATTTAGGCTTCATTTGGGACGACTTTTTTGTTGCTTCTTAAAACAGAAATTTAGTGCAAAAATTAAAATTTTTGCACTAAATTTTTGTTTTAAGAAGCATTGAAAAAGCCGTCCCAAACAAAGCCTTAGGCGAACAGAGAAATCCCTCACCAAATAGAACAAGGCCGCCATCCTGGAGGGCAGGGATTTGACAAAAGGGCTGCACGCATAACATATATAAAATAAATACAGTCGCAAGAGAAGGAAATCACAATCACCCCTACTGGGCAAATTATTTTGTGCGCTCACCGGATTGCTACACAGCATAACAGTTTGCGTCCGGATTGCTGTATTTTTACTGTGCTTTTATCTTGCTTTTGATGTATATTTCAAAAATAAAAGTCAATACACAATTTTAATTGAATATTAGCTATTCTTTTGCTGCCCTTTTACTGAATATTTGAAAAGCGCAGCAATAGCGCATATTAGCTGCTCTTCTGCAAAAATACATAAAAAGCACAAAAAAAACACAGTAAAAGCGCAGCAATCCGGACGCAAGCTTGTGTCTGGTGTGCGCACATAATAATTTGACCCCCTAAGAATAAAACAGCGATTACACCTATTTTAACAGCGAAAGGGGAATAAAATGCTTACATTTCTGTCAGAATGAGGTGGTCTTTGGTGTTCGCCGGCTTTCAAGTCGATGGGGACAAGCTCGTATTGCAAGCCGATCTCTTCCATGCAAAGCATCACTCGAGCTGTGCAGGTCGAAACAGGGGAGCCGAACAGCTTAACAACCATCTTTCCTATTGCTATTTTTCTCTAAATCTCTTCCTTTACTCTGAGATGATGAGTGTTTGCGATTTGATGAAGGCCTCAGCTATCCATATATACTTATATTAAGCGCCAACTCTTTCATCCATCAAAAAAGGCGGGCCAAGTTGAAAAAGTACTGCTGGAAAAAAACAAATTTTTCCGTTAGATTAACAAACTTTTTTTATTTTTTTTTATTTGAACAACTCTAAATTCTAGAAGATTTTAGTTGGGACCTGAGAAAAATTTTGAGTCATAGTAAAATTGCGATTTGTTCGGGAAATTTATAGCGATTTTGTAAAGACGATAATAAAATTATTGTGAAAACAAAAATAGTTTTTTTTAAAAGTTATTGTAGGTAATAATTTTTTAGTATAATTTTTTTTATAATTAATAATTAAAAAGAAGTAGTTAATTAGAAAATATGATTACAATTTTAAAGCAAAGAAGTAAAAAAGATGCTCAAATGAAGCCTCAAATTTCTTACTATTTTTTAATGAAGCTTTTTAGTAAAATTTTGTTTTTTCAAAATATTTTTGTACTAAAAATATGTCTTATAAAACAGTATGAACGCTATCTCAAATGAAATCTACATGTATAACTTTATATTCAATTAGGATGCAAAGATTTAGATTTTGTTTGGAATAATTTTCTTACTGCTTTGTAAAGTTGTTGTAAAAAAATAATCTTTTAAAAATATTGTAGAAAACAGTTTTATAGTAATAAATATTTTATAAGTAATAAAAAATAGTAATAAAATAGAAATTATAATTATAGCCGATAAAGCAAAACAGTAAGAAAACTCTATCAAATGAAGCCTAAAAACTAATTTAGCTACACATTTATCTCCATTATCAATGACATTAGCTATAATTTGAGATTTAAGTTAAAAAAAAAAAAAACAAACACAGAAAGAATGATGAACGTGTTATCCATAAAGACGCATAGTTGGCCAAGATTTGCCTTATTAATAAAAAAAACTTCGAAATAATATATTATAATAAATATGTAATTTACTTTGCGCATATGAATTCAAAATGACAAGCAAATAAATGATATAAAAGGTGCTACGTAAATTTTGATCATAATATATTACAACTATAGAAGTTAATAAGACATCTTATGCAGCAGAAAATCTGAGCATATTTTTTTTTACATCTAATTTAGATTAAAAATATTATATTTGTATTTAAATGATAATTCTTTATGCATAATAAGTAAATGAATTTATATAAGTTTGAATATACAACAAAAAAATCTAGAGAGAACGCACAATACAGATCCATGAAGACGATAATAGAAAGCCCCAAGGACGAAGGCTTCGATTGGGGTGGCTTTCTTGATGCTTCTTAAAACAACTTTTTCGTATAAAAATTTATACAAAAAAGTTGTTTTAAGAAGCAATAAGAAAGATGTCCCAAACAAGATTGAAAAAGGAAGACAAAAAGCATCTGATCGATGACAAGGGTCTATTGGAACAACTTTTTGGCTGCTTTGTTTTTCATACAATAATCATAATTTTATTTGGCTACTACTAACTATTTTTTTTTTAAATTCCTATGGTGAAAAACTACTTTCTGTAGCAACAATAGCGAAACTATTTTCTCCCCACAGCAACTTTACAAACAACTTTATTAAATATTACAACCATCACAAACAAATCTTAAATCAAGCTCTCATGTAAGTGTAAAAATATTTATCCACCTTCACAATACCACTTGAATATATTGTTAGGGATGGCCCCTAATAATCCGATGTTTAACATTTAAGGTTTTATTTAGGATGGTTTTCTTACTGCTTCTTAAAACAACTTTCTAGTATAAAAATTTTAATTTTTAAACTAGAAAGATGTTTTAAGAAGCAATAAAAAAGCCGTCCCAAACGAAGCCTAAGTCTTGAGCTTGAGTTAGTAAAAAAAATAAGTAGTTTGATCAACTTTATGATGTATACCCATAATCTTGAAGATAAATTTTGTGTGCTGATATTTCACTTTACATTTAATACTCAAAATGTCTCACTTGCAATGTGATATCTTGAATAATCATGGATGCATCTAGGTCTATGAGAATGTTGATATAACTAATTTTAATATAATACTTTGAGCCCATGCGAAAAGCCATAAGCTCCACTTTAGTGTAGTTATGATATTTACACATTTATACTTGCCAAAGAACTAATAGGTAAGACATAAAAGAATGCTACAAATATGGCCTTTTGAGGCTTTGTGAAAATGTTAACCCACTTAATGCACCACAAATGAATATCATCATAGTTATTCAGATTAAGAATAAAGAAGAGAAATGACAGCATGTTCTTCTTGCAAAATTATTGATAAGAAAAGAATTGTATAGTCCAAATTATTTCTATTGTTATAAAAATACTCTTTAATCTTATATTTTTGTGTATAAAATAAGCTAAAATGCTAAAATTTAAATGTAATGCCACAGTGCTACATATCCTGAAGCGGCGAGAACTGTCTGATCGGTGTTACAGTGATAGAAGTCCTAAAGGTTATTGGAGAACTTAGCATCGAGGTGCTACTTATGGAGCTGTACAGCACCGTATAAAGTGATGTTGTACTGAATCTCTACAAACCCACTCTGGAAGATAGTTAGAAACCCTTGAAGAACTGGTGAACTGATGCAATGAATAGTGAACCGACATGTTGATTCAACACCGTTGTAGTGCTACCTAGGCAGCGCCATAATGCTAGTTTAGTTATTTGGAAAATCTATAAAAAGGGAGTGTATTTCTCATGTAAGGGGGTTAGCTAGATGAAGAGACGCGAGGGAGTGTGTGTGTGTGTGGGCAAGCGCATGCGCCTGTGCGTGTGAGTGAGCGTGCGTGCGCACGAGGTTATATGATCTTAAGAAGATAATAAAATTGTAGTTAAGCGAAACCATAACTAATACTCTGAACTCGATAGAGATGATGAGTAATTATGCTCTAATTCACAACAACATTAAGATAATTCTATCTATTAAAAAAATGTGTTTTTAATTATCATAGGTTCAAAGTATTTTGAATGTAGAATTTGCCCTTGAATATGCAGTTTTTAAGTTTCAATTGTATACCCTTTTTATTCAATTGATAAGATAAATTAATTAAGTAGTTTTTATAAGTAGTATTAGAGTTATTTTAGGATTGTTGCGTGCTAGAAAATACGCGGTGGTAGAGTTTGGAAATTTGCGTCTGAACGTTATACGGAGATTCATCACACAAACAGAAAAGAGAATGAACACCATGATTTTTACGTGGAAAACCCGAAAAAGGGAAAAAAACCACGAGGCCACGCCCAGATGAAATAATTCCACTAGTGTTTGTTTGAAGTACCAAAGACCGATTCGTCTTACAAGTCAAGACGATCGGTTTACAATCAGCTTCTCACAAAGTTACAAAAATATGCAAAATCCCGGCGTTTTCCGAAAATCCGGTAGAGTTCTGGCGTATTCAGGCGGCGGGAAGAGCTTCGGTGGTGGTCGAGGAGGAGATGATTCTCCCTTTCCCCTTTCTCTTCTTCTTCTCTCTCTTCACTTCCCTCCCTCTTGTGAAGAATGAGGGCTCTATTTATAGTTTTTCTGGAGTGACATGACTTGTAAATAGGTGTGAGATCAGGGGAGAATTGGGAGTGGTTTGAATGGACGACCGATATGTAACCATTTGATCGTGCACCGTTCGTTGGACATTTGAAGGCTTTAGTGATGTCGGAATTCGGAGTACTTGGGCTTGTTGGATTCCTCTCATCGAGCCGTTCGATTCGAGTATATGCTCGTTAAAATAGGAGACCATTTGGTAACTCAAATTGTGGTTTGAACCTTCCAACAGCGCTTCGGGTCCTTGATTTGGACCCATTTGGGCTCGGATTGGGTCAAATTTGGTGTCGTTGGGTTCATATTTCCGAGACTCTCAGTTTGACTATAAGCTCGCTGAAATCGGAGTTCAGATGCTCCTGAATTTAATCTTTGAAGTTTCCAATTAGTTTTTTGCCTCGAGATTCGTGCTTGATCAAGATAAATTTGTGATGACGTATCAACGATAATTTTAATTCTCATGAAAAAAATTATTATTTTTTTGTCACTTTATTACTTGATATGAAATGTATACTTTCATAAGAACAGGATTTACACCAATTCGTAGTAAACCATAGTTAGAAGAATAATAGTGTACCTTGTGTCAAAGTTCTTGACGTTATTGCCATGGACTGTTAATTTAGTTTTATACTTATTTCTATTTTACTTGTCTTGTGTTGCCACTATTATCTTTTTATGCTAAAAGTTAGTATTATCACTTTATTAATTGTTCAATTGTGATTTGTTTAACTATTTTAAATTGTGAGTGTTACTATTGCCTATATAATAGGAACCAAGTATGAGAAACTTGGTTTAATTTTAAAATTGAAAGAACTCTTAAAAAATAGAAAATCTCAGAAATTACTAACAAAAAATTATGATGGCTGAATCAGTTCAAGAAAATGATTAACGTAGATCACTTAGAGAATATTCTAATCCTTTGGTTGAGAGTATTCGTGAAAGTATCAACATATAAAATATCAAGGCTAGCAATTTTGAGTTAAAATCAACTATAATACAAATGGTACAATTTTCTTAGCTTGGGGGAACCCCTATAAAAGATCACAACCTACAAATAGCTAATTTCTTGGAGATATGTGATATATTTAACTATAATGGAGTCTCTCATGATATCTTTAGACTTATGTTATCTCATTTCTATTAAGAGACAAAGCTAAGATGTAGTTGAACTCTTTGCTCCTAGACTCAATAACCACCTCGAATGACTTAGCCCACCAATTTCCTTACAAGTATTTTTGTCCATCTAAAATAGAAAAACTTAGATGTGATATTACATTGTTCACTCAAATCGATGAAGAATCAATTTATGAAGCTAGGGGGTGATTCAATAAATTATTTAGAAAGTGACCCCACTATGTATTTTGTGTGTGGGCTCCGAAATTCGGCCCCGGCCTCCGCCCGCACATGATTGTGCTTTTATTTGAGCGAGGGAGTTTTAACTGATAAGTTCCGAGGTAAATTTTGGAAGGCATATAGGTTTGTAGATAAGACACTACCTAGAGATTTCGCCCTCATTTTGTGAGGAATTTATGATCTGAGTTCTGGTTTCCTATAGGCACAAGCCCCTATAGTTAATTATCCCTCTCGATCACGAGAGAGAACTTTCGATTAAGGCTAGTCGTCAATCAGATATGTAAAGAATACGTGTTATCTGGCTTATAGTAGCAACATAGGTTTAGAATTTGAAAATTAGGTTTGAATTTGGGTATTTGGAAGGGTTTGAAAAGTTTAATATTTAACATAGGAAATTTCACCACCTAGCACTTAAAGCGGATGGTGGGGGAATGGATGATGGACCCGATCAAGATCTCATGGTTTCGTCGTCCCGGGCCATCATGGTCCCTGGTCTACTTAGTCAGAGGAGGTAGTCGACCAAACCTGACAGAAGGATTCTTGTCGACAACCATGGGTTGCTTCGTCTAAGGGGACCTTGTAGACTTGGAGTGAATGTTTGTCTAAGGGGACAAATTTGAATCCACCTTAGCTAACAGAAGGCTTTGTGCCATATCAATCATATCCTACTGATTCACATCTCAAGGATTTGATGCCAATAAGGAGCGTATTGGCGTTATCCAAAACCGGTATTTCATGGTGCCATTTGGCGGCAAAACCACTCGGTTCAGAGGGCCCTAGGTCATAACCGTTTATCCTACGATGCCATTTGGCAGCGAAACCGCCAGTTAGATGACACGTACCACGTCCTTACTGGCAGAAGATTGTTTGAGAATGGATCCTAGTGATATTTTCGACTAGACACTTACCTCTTTTGTGAGCTGAAGTAAATTTTAATTTGTCCACCCCGTCAAACTGTTGCAGAGGGTGGATGAGTTTTGCTTCAAGTATTTGATGGTTTGATTTTCATTTTTAAATATCATGGATTTGGATAATTTTTGAAATTTTGGACTTTGTGAAGTTTTGGTGGCATTTTTTAATTATATTTTTGGTGGAATTTGAAGTGTTTGGAATGAACCCCTCTGGTTGAGATAAGCATTCAATACGGCCATTATCGGGGTGTTCAGGTTCATTTCTCTTTGTTGATTGAATCTTGTCAATTCTATCGAATTATCGATAGAGGATCAGATTTCATAGGCTTTATGCCTTTATTAGTGAATTCATATTGTTATAGGTCTTGAAAGCCTAATATGAATGTATTAAAACAAATATACCAGTAGCCATAACCTTATATTTGCTTAATGATTCGAACCATGTCGACTCCTATTGATCCGTATAGAGGATCGGGTTCGAACTTGAATTCACTTATTGACTGACGCAGCATCTCTAGACGTCACATGTGTACCAATGACACACTCGCCGGGGCCCATGCAGGTGTTTGGGGGTATTTTGTAATTGAACCATGTCTACTCCTTTTTACCTACTTAGGAGGATCATGTTCAAATTTAATAACCCGCGCAGTATCACTAGACATCACGTGTGTACCAACAACACGCTCGTCGGGGCCCATGCGGGTTTCATGATTGCTTTTATCCCTTATAGTGTACCTATGTGTATACAAACTACGGTGCACGTGAGGGGTATTTTAAAACTATTCGTAGACGCCTTCTGTCAGCTTGTATAGAATTTGCAGATCCGGTAGCGGGGCGTATCAGGTTCTGAATAGAATTGTTCGTTGCTTTATACAGGTAGACTTTCGTGCACTACTCGTTACTTTCTGCAGGTGGATCCTAGTGCACTAACTAATCTCCTGTATTTGTTTATGGATGCTTGTATTCATCACTGACCTTCTCATGTAAACTGGTCATCAGGTTATTATGTTTTTTTGTACATTGACTCTCAGTTTTTGTAATGAAATGTGATATTTACTTGCTTATTAATCACCAGCATTTGAAAGGACATCGTTATATTCATTGCATATTTCTCGTAGTCACTGCACATCTCTCTTCTACTTATAGGCTAGATGTTGTATACATGACAACTCTCCTGCTGGTTGAGACTTCACTCACAATTGCTTGAATGCTACATGTTTATTAATCTTCCATGTTGCCTACAATCATTCACAAGTCTTATAGTAGTTGTTTGAAAGTGAACCATCATGTGTGTAGTAGATTCATGTTCTTGCTTGCATATGAACTTCGGGGTGTTGCTACATTCACTTTGGTGGGTTTTCATCACTTGTAGGTGGGCCAATGTATTCATAAACGCACTGATATTGAGCTGAGTGAAGAGGCTACATTCGTCATCACTTTCTTTATAAACAATGATTGATGAACTGTTGTATCTTCTTTGGACCTCTGCCTAAGATCGAATTGTTGCTGACAATGTAGATCATACCACATTCATTATGTGCTCTCCACATTCCACTTGTGAGCATCTCATAATGCACTTTGATTATAGAGGCTCGGTGCATTTATCTCACATTCAAGTAATATTGATTGTGCATGAGCTTTTTGGTCTTCTTCATGGATGTATCATGATTCTCACTACTACCATCCTGCCACCCATTGTTTCTTGCAAACAGTTAGCATATCGTCACATTCTCTACAATCCTTGTTGATTGATTGTAGGTGGTCATGTGAAATGTTACAAGTCTTCTACCATCTTTTGAGGATAACTTGTGACTTGTATGGTGAAATCATCTTCCTTGCTTTGTAATGTTTACTTGCTTTAACTTGCCATTGGAATGTATATCATCAACATTGAGCTTCATGCTCACTTATTTTTGCTTGTGAGAGAGCCATAAGTCTTTTAATGATCCTTTTTTGAACAATGATGATCGTCATTTAGCATTTGCATGTTTGACTAAGCATTTAATGATTCAAAATTTAGTTTTCTACAACTTGCTCATTTGAGTCCAAGTTCACAAGTCCTTTGCTTCATTCAATTTCTCTTGCATATGATTCATGTTTGAGTTCTTTGTCAAGTTCAAACTCTAACCCAAGTTTGAATTTCAAGTCAATGTAGCTCATATCTCATTCAAGTTCAAGCTGAGTTTTGCTTGAGTCCAAATCAAGTCTACAAGTTTGTTGTCAACTTGTCCAAGTCCTTGCTTAAATCCAGTTGGAGTTCAAATTATGCATAGTCCTTTGCACTTTCTTGTATACAATCCCAAGTGACCCAAGGTCCAGTTTGCAAGTCTTCATAGTTAAATTGCAAGCCTTTGCTTGTGTTTAAGTTGTTCAAGGCTTTGCTCACATCATTTGATTTTCAAATCAAATGCAAATTCAAGTTCAATTTAAAGCTTAAATCAAGTTTGAGTGTAGTCCATTGTACTTCATCAAGTCCCTTGCTTCATTTTCAAGTTCAAGCCTTGTCGACTTAATGTTCAAATCAAGTTCTTCATCATCTGAGTTCAAGTCCAAGTGTTGTCAACTTGATTCAAGTTCTGAGTACAGTTCCAAATGATCAACTTGTATCTTTATTTAAGCTTGAATCCAAGTTTTCATTCAAGTCCTTGTGATTTATTTAAGCTTGAATTTGTTTTAGACTTGATTTTATTGCATTAAAGTTCACAAGTCCGAGTCCACCATTGTTCTTTTGAGTTCAAATAAGGTCTAAGTCAAGTCTCACATTCACCCGAAATTTTGGCAGCCTCCCGGCGTCTCCCCCATTTAGGGAAAAACTACGAAAAACTGGGCATTTCCAACAACGCTAAGAAAAGTGTGTATGGTAGGTGCCCTCTTTCGAGGACACCGCGACCATGTATTTTTTGATCCCCCACCACGCTAAGAAAAGCGTGTATGGGTATTTGGTACACGTTGCAAGAAAAGCAGTTATTTCCCCACAAGCGGGTACTTATGGGTATCTCTGCTTTGTCGTACGCATCGCACTGGATTCCCATCCCACGACGCTAAGAAAAGCATGTATAGGCGGTCTTCCGGTGCGCTACGAACTTCGAAGAAGGGATTTTAGGTGATTATCCGCTTCGTCGCAAGCGTCGGGACGCACGTTCTCCCACCACGCTAAGAAAAGCGTGTATAGGTGGTCGTTTGTCTCAACGCATGCGTTGAAATCAGGTTCTCAGAGTTTTAGGGTTTAGGAGTTATACCTTGGCGGCCGTCGACACGGATCGAGGTGAGCATAATTAATTAGAATTAATAATAATTAGTTATAATTAAGCTCAATTAATTATAACAAATTATGATTAACATTAATTAATTATAATTAGGGGAAATTAATTATAATTAATAATAATTAATTTAAGATAATTAATTATAATTAACCTTAATTACTTATAATTAATTATACCTATTATTAATTAATTAAAAGTAATTATATTTTAATTTAAAATTGATCATAAATCAATTAATTTTAATTAATAATTTATTATAAATTAATTATAATTAATTATAATCAAGTTATAACTAATTATATTTAACTAAAAAAATTATATATTAGATATTTTTGATTTATAATTAATTATAGATCAATTATAATTAATTATATTTAAAATATAATTAATTATATTCAATCCTAAAATTAATTATAAATTAATTAAACATGTACAATACACATGTTTAAGTAAGATTTATACAGGATTTAGGTTAAATCCTTATAAATCTCATGGCAGAGCAAACCCTCTGCTTCCCTCTTCTCATTTCAACGGCAAATTATTGCATCTGGTCACCGGACGAGGAGAATAAGTTCAGACATCCAATAAAAATTTATCACGTCACATGCGCTTTTGACTGCACTTTTGACTTGCGCTTTAGTTGCACTTTAGTTGCGCTTTAGTTGCGCTTTGACTGTACTTTACCTGCGCTTTTGACTGCGCTTTGACCTGCAATTTACCTGCGCTTTACCTGCAATTTACCTGCGCTTTTGACATGCTTAATTTAAAATAATATTTTATTAATATTCAGACCTATCTCCACTTCTGATGACCCATACAATAATTTGCCCATTTCGACAGCCTCATGGGATTCGGCCAAAGAAGAGTGGAAAGGAGAAAGTTACCTTCACGGGTGAGTGAGCTCCCGTGTTGCTTCCGACCTAAATTGCCGTGACTTCCAATTCGATAGGAAGGGACGTCATCGAAGGGGGCTTGGAGAGGAGTTGGGGTCGGAGGATAGAGGAGGGAGCTCGCAAAGATCGGAGCGGGGGTCGGGTTCGGCAGTTGATCCGGCAAGGTAGGGAAATCCTTCTCTTTTTATATATCTCTCTCTCGCTCTCTACCTCACTGGATCTGGAAGATCAAGAGGTCGGACAAGACTCCCGATCGAGGTGACTTCGGTGGGATGAGTTTCGGCTTGGAGGGAGGAAGTAGCTGCGGGATTTGAATGTGGAGTTGGGAAGAAGAGAGCTTGGCTTCGGGAGTGGAAGAGTAGTCGGAGCTTGCGGCTGGATGGGGATCGAGCAGAGCAGCCGAGAGGTCTCCATTCCTCTTCGTTTTATAGACGTGAAGACGGAGCACGATCGAGGTGAGATCGCGGATTTTGAGCAGGATATGCGGAGAAGCGATGGATTCGGCGCCGAGCTATGGGATTCCAGCGGGATTTCGGGAGATTTGGTCTGCTTCTCGATGCATACGAGGTATGTAATTTTTTGGTTATTACATAGAGGTTAACAATGTGATTGGCTAATTATTTAGGCGTTATATAATGGTCTGGTAGGTTCTTTAAGATCCATTATAGATGAGGCTGTTGGAGTTTTTTTGATGTCAAAACGTTCAATGAAGCATATGCTTCTATTGAAGAGAAGACACCAATAATTTTCAATGGTCGTTTGAGAAAGTAAATCTTAAGATGATAGCTATTTGATAAGATAAAAAATTGTTATGCTATTTTCTTATGATTACGCTATTATGTGTTTGTAAACCTTATATATATATATATATATATATATATAGAAAATTATAAGAAAAATATATACTTATATCAGTGTTGCAACCCCACAAGCTCATCTATGTAGTGACAAAACTCAATTCAGTGTCGCAGTACCACACCTTCAGCAGCATCGCAATGGAAGGCTTACCAAAAATTGGTTAAGAGGGTTAGCACCGAAGCACTACCTAGTTAGCACCACTCCAAATCACTAAGCGCCATTGCGAGAGTCAGTTGGACCGACAAAATAAAGTAACTATTGGTGAACCGATGCGTATGTTTAGTAGTACCACCAAGCCAACATTGTAGTGCTAGTTCAGTTAAATTTGAAAACTATAAATAGTCACCTTATTTCTTGAGGCATGAGGTTGACCATTTGGAGAAGTCTTTTTTAGTGTCATTTGATGAGATTGTGTGAGTGTGTAAGAGTTTTATAGTGGAGTGAGTAGCTCATGTTTATTATACATGAGTCATGTATTGAAGTGGAGTAAAACAAAGGAATTTAGCATTACTTTCGGGTCATTTCTAAACGTTGGATATGCTTTTTTTAATTTGTGTCTTTAATTAATTAGAAGATAAACTAGAAGACTAATTAGAGAACTTATAATATATATAGTCCTGTCATATATATATATATATATATATAGTGGTTAAGATTATTAGGTCTTTAGAAAATAGTTTAACTGCAATTAGAGCTATTCCAAGCTTAGTCTCCAATGAACTTGACAAAGCAAGGAGAATAATTGCTTTGAATTACAACCATAGGAAATAACCCTCTCTAATGAAATCATGTTATTTTAAGGATGCACAGGTTCAAAACTTCATAAAAATTTGAAAAACTTTATTGTATTTTAAAGTTTTTTTACATTTACAACTATCACATCTTTTCTATTAGCTCAGTAGATAAACATAAGAGTCTAGTAGGCATTAATAAAGTGAATAAAGGATTATTATATTATTTTTTCTTGTGGGATCGACACTCTCTTCATCAATTTATTACTTGATGTGATAACGTGCACTTGCATTCTAAACCGGATTTATACATTAGAAAATTTGAATTTTCCTTTGGCATTCGATTAGTGACTTTAAATATAAGTAAATCCTTGATTTGTCTGTGTATCCATAAAAAAACATTCAACACACGCCAGAACCACCACATCAAGTTTTTGACTTCATTACCCGAGATTCCAAACTAGTGAAATTATTATCCTGCTTTATATTATATATTGTTGAAACAATTTTCAGTTTATCTAATTTTCATTAGTTCTATCAGCTTAAATGTTCACCTTCTTAGCATTACTTTTTATTAGAATATAAAACCATTTAAATATTATATTTGTTCCATTAATGCTTATATGGCATTATCTCATTTGTCTGCAAGAAACTGTAGGTGGTAGAAGCTCTATATATCAATGTATATGTCTTATCTCAAGGTAGAATAATAAGTTTTCTTTTCCATTACTTTTCCTGTTCTCGTCTCTGTGTTTTATCTTTCTCTGTTCTGTACTTTCCACATGGTATCAGAGCCTCAGTAAGAGGTATCAAGAAATGAGCTCGGCTACCTCAAATCCTGGAGAACAACTCGACGGAGGAGCCGCAGATCAGCTCATTCCGGCGACACTAAAGTTCGTCGTCACGAATCTGCGCACGCTCGTTCATCTGCAACTTCAAGCAGATAATTATTCTCTATGGAGAGCCCAGATAGCAAAAATTTTCAGAGCAAATCGGTTTGAAAAATTTCTTGAACCCTCTTCTTTATCCTCTTCCTCTGATTCGTCTTCTACACTCAATCCCAAGTCCTCTCAATGGACTTTAATGGATCAAAACCTAGCTGCTGCCATTTGCTCAACCATATCCACATCCATTCTTCCATACATAGTTAATCTTGAATCCACAGCCAAAATTTGGTCCACTCTTGAAACACGTTTTCAAGCTTCTAATCGATCCAAAGTTATTCAGTTGAAAAATTCGCTTCATAATGTTGCCCTCAAGAACCAATCTGTTACGCAGTATCTCACCGAGATTAAGACTCTTGTCGATCAAATCTCCGCTTCCGGTTCTTCGGTTGATAATGAGGATGTGATTCTATACATTCTCAATGGATTACCTCAATCCTATCAATCTTTCAAAACTGCTATAAGGACAATGCTTAATCCCATCTCTCTGGATCAATTGTATCCTCTTCTCCTCAGTGAGGAGATTAATATTGCTGCTGATTTGGTTCGATCTGCCCCTCCCACTGATACGCACACTGCCCTCTTTGTGCCAAGAAGCCGAGGTCGACGAGCTCGTGGACGCAACTACAACAATGTCAACACCTCCACAAGATCTCAGCCCAACCCCAACGCTAACGTCATTTGTCAGATCTGCTCAAAAAAAGGTCACGCAGCGACTACTTGCTGGCACCGTCTTGATCAAAACTATGGTCAATCGCATACAACGGACGCTCACCGAGCATTAGCCGCACAAATAGAGAGCAATCCATCTAACTGGTACTTGGACTCAGGATCGACGTCTCATCTAACCAGTTCGCTCGACAACATGTCCAACATTACACCCTATCAAGGCTCTGACATGATCACGGTTGGTGACGGGAGATCGGTCAACATTGCCAATACCGGCAACGGCTTGTTACCGACTCCCTCTAGTAAGCTTTCTTTATCTCAAATTTTACACACTCCATATTTAAAATTTAATCTTCTGTCTATTTCAAGGCTTACAAAAGATAACAATATTGAGATAATTTTTGATCCATCTGGTTTTAAATTTAAGGATTTGAAGACTCAGCAGGTGCTTCTTCAAGGCCCGTGTGATCGAGGCTTATATCCTATCTGCTCCACAAAACCGAAAGCTCCAACGGTGGCTCTCGCTACAACAAATAGCAAACTACCTTGGCATGATCGTCTGGGGCATCCAAATTTACATATGTTTAAAACTATAGCACATTGTAATCCTAGTTTGAACATTTCTTTTAATCCTGTTTCTTGCAATTCTTGCAAATTATCAAAAGGTCATAAGCTTTCGTTTCCAAAATCAAATACTAGAATGAATACAATTTTATCTCTGATTCACTCAGATGTTTGGGGCCCCGCTCCCGTAGATTCTGTTCAAGGTTATCGCTACTATGTTATTTTTATTGATGATTTTAGTCGCTTTACTTGGCTGTTTCCATTACGACAAAAATCTGACGTTTTCCAAACATTTGTCTCTTTTAAAAATCAAGTTGAGAAATATATTTCGCATAACATTAAAACTACTCGAACTGACGGAGGTACCAAATTTCTCAACAAACAGTTCTTTCAATTTCTTGTAGCTCAAGGCATTCGTCATTAGGTATCTTGTCCGTATACCCCAGAACAAAACGGAGTTGCGGAATGAAAGCACCGGCATGTCATAGAAACAGCCAGAACACTTTTGAAGACTGCCTCAGTTCCTTTTAAGCATTGGCCAGAAGCTGTGATAACATCGGTGTATCTTATTAACAGGATGCCTTCCACCCTCACGTCTCCACTGACTCCGTTTGAACTTGTGCATCATACAAAACCAGAATACACTCATCTGAGGATTTTTGGATGTGCTTGCTATCCACTGTTGCCTTCTCATTCTCACCACAAGTTTCAACCCAACACAAAACCTTGTGTTATGCTTGGTTACTCGGATACGTATAAAGGATATAAGTGCTTGGATAGGCTTACTAATAAAATTTTATTTTCCAGGCATGTTACTTTTCAAGAAGATATCTTTCCGTTTAGTCTGCAGCAAGACAAGCAACAGGCAGCTTCAGCCGATCTGCCCCCATTGCTTCTTGTACCAAATTCAACTACTGCTTCCAACATAACTACAAAATTATCTAACAATATCTCTACTTCTTCTCTCAACTCAAATTTAACATCATCTCCTGCATTACCCGAATTAATTAATCATACTAATGCTAATTCTGACCCTCAAATTCAACAACAGATTCCTCATCCAATGATTACGCGAACCAGAACTGGCAAGCTTAAGCCAGTTATTAGGATGAATCTTCTGCACACTCAAGAAGCATCAACGTCCAGTATCTTTCCCTCCAACTACACCGAAGCTGTCCAGCATCAGCACTGGAGAACAACGATGGCAAATGAATTTCTGGCCTTACAGCAACAAGGCACCTGGAGTCTTGTGCCTCCTCCACCGAACATTTCCATACTAGGTTGTCGCTGGACCTATCACACCAAATTCAACTCCGATGGATCCATAGCCAAATACAAAGCAAGATTGGTTGCACAAGGTCATCGGCAAGAATTTGGGCTAGACTACAATGAAACTTTTAGCCCGGTTGTAAAACTCCCCACTATTCGTATTATGCTTGCAATTGCGCTCTCTAACAATTGGCAGGTACATCAACTTGACGTGGCGAATGCATTCCTTCACGGGAAACTTTCAGAACAAGTCTTCATGATTCAACCTAAAGGGTTTGAGGACACTATCTATCCTAAACATGTTTGTCAACTCCACAAGGCTATCTATGATTTGAAACAAGCCCTGCGTCAATGGTATACTACATTCATGGAATATCTAATATCCATTGGTTTTGAATGCAGCTCAGCAGATCCGTCGCTGTTTCTCCTTCGTCAACAATCTAATAATATTTATCTACTAGTTTATGTAGACGATATATTAATTATTGGCTCTAACCCAGATTTGGTAGCTTCGGTTATGCATAAATTAAGCCAACAATTTTCCATGAAAAACTTAGGCTCTGTACGACTTCCTTGGAGTTAAGATTGATCGGTACAGTGATTTTTATTTTTTATCACAAACACTATATGCTACTTCTATTTTACAGCAAGCAGGTCTACTCAACTGCAATCCAGCATCAAATCCTACCTGTACAAAAATTCCAGATAACCCAAAACCGAATGCTCTGTTATCTGATCCGGAAGTCTACCGCCGAATTGCAGGTTCTTTACATTACCTAACGTTAACTCGACCAGATATTGCATACAACGTCAACAAACTCTCTCAACATATGCATCAAATGGAATCACAACATGTCTACATGCTCAAGAAACTTTTACGCTATATTAAAGGTACACTCCAATTCGGAATTCCCATTACAAAATCTGATCTTGTGCTTAAATCTTTTACAGATGCTGACTGGGCAGGGGATCCTAGCTCGAGGAAATCTACTTCCGGGTTCTGTTCTTTCTTGGGAAAAAACTCTCATTTCCTGGACAGTTAAAAAGCAGCATACAATGGCTCGGTCGTCGACCGAATCAGAATATAGAGCTCTAGCAGCTCTCACAACGGACATTATTTGGCTCAGAAGATTACTTTCAGATTTCGGTCTTCATCAAACTTGTCCTACAGATATGTTTTGTGACAACATGTCAGCCATAGCATTAGCAAATAATCCGGTGTTCCATGCCAGGACTAAACACATAGAAATTGATCAAAAATTCATCAGAGATCACATTCACCAAAATCATATTTGTCTTCTACCAATTAGCACTGTTGATCAAACTGCAGACATTCTTACCAAACCTCTATCAACAACTCGGTTTGAGATGCTTAGATCCAAACTGACGGTCTCCAAAGATCCATCAGTTTGTGGGGGCATATTAGAATATAAAACCAGTTAAATATTATATTTGTTCCATTAATGCTTATGTGGCATTATCTCATTTTTTCTGCAAGAAACTGTAGGTGGTAGAAGCTCTATATATATCAATGTATATGTCTTATCTCAAGGTAGAATAATAAGTTTTCTTTTCCATTACTTTTCCTGTTCTCGTCTCTGTGTTTTATCTTTCTCTGTTCTGTACTTTCCACACTTTTATATCTGATTAGTTGTTATTGCTAAGTGATTTACATTTTCTATTTTGTTGCTTAGTGTTACATGCATAGTATTAAACAACATATAGAATTTTTGTTTGACTCTAAAATTGAAAGAATATTAAAAAGAATTAGAAAAATTAAAAATAAAAAAAATAAATGGTTGAACAACTTTCTAAAGTTGAGCAACCTAAACCTCTTAGGGAATATGCCAACCCTCTAGTTGAGGGTATTCAACAAAGTATAAACAACCCTACAATTAAAGCAAATAATTTTGAACTGAAATATTTCATAATCTACATAGTACAAAATACATAGCTTAGGCCGACACCTTTAGAAGACACTAATTTATGCATAGATAATTTCTTAGAGATTTGAGAAACCTTTAAATATAAATAATGGTGTCAGTAACTGTGCTATTAAACTGAAGTTGATTCCATTTTCTCTTAGAGATAAAACAAAAATATGGCTCCACAACAACTTGGAACGAACTTATTATATCAACCATTTTATAAAATGTATACGCTCATGCTTGTATAAACATTATCAAACTATTAATGTTAGATATGAAAATAATCAAGTCATTAGAGAGATATTTTTTGTCAAGAAGACTAACTATTAAGTAGAGGACCACTTTCTTCTAAAATCATAAATCATAAAGTAGGTCTATTTGGCTAAATAAAGTTATATTTTCATTAGGACCTGTTTGAGATTATTTTCTTACTGTTTTGTTTTTCCAATCACAATCAAAGTTCAATCTAAATCTTAAGTTCTCACCGCTTTTAGAAAACTTATATGCAAGGAAGCTGCTTTTATAGCATCTTTAAAAAAAGTTTTTTTTTTTCTCACAATAATTTCATAATTATCTTTATTAAAAGCTGCAGTCGTCCAAAACAAAACCTTAATAGAGATACTAGCTATCAAAACCATCAATTATATTTTGAATGCCCGTTATGATTACCATGGCTAGAGAAAACTTTCAACCCATAACATGCCATTTAGGTTGGTCTCCAAAAGAATTTATTTGGGTATTATTCCGTCTAACTGGTTAGTCAAAAACTCTTATCAACTCCCAAAGTTTTATCGAGCAAATGGGTTAGCTGAGCACTACCTATATTATTCGATCAACTACTTATTATTAGACTTAACACTTAAAGGTTTCATTTGATATAGTTTTTTTACTGCTTTTTTTAAAGTAGTTTTTTAGTACAAAATTTTTTAGTTCAATAAATTTATATCTAGAAATATGTGTACAAAAAAGATGCTTTAAAAAGCATTAAAAAAGTTGTCCAAAATGAATCCTAAGAATTATTCATGTCTAATAGTAAATACTTCAAGTCTAAGGAGAATAGTTCTCTTACTTCTAATTATTTGTAAAAGCAAATTGGATCACAAGGAAACCTTGATCTAAGAGTACAAATCAATTAAAAGTGTGAATACTATTTTTATATTTAACTTGAATCATTTTTTATAAAATCAATATTTGGTATTGTAATTTTCTCTATATTTCATTTTGCATCTCATTTTAAGTTGCATAAAAAATCTTTGATCCTTAATCATCCTACATCAAACTCTTAGGTTTTGTTGAGATTTCTCAATTGAGTTAAATGCAATGAGAACATCTTTAGTTAAAGATTCATAAGTTTCGACAAAGATCAAAACAAATTGAGGTCCTATGAGGTTGACTAGGTTTGGGTTGACCCCCGGACTTAGGTAATGCTATCTTAGTTTCAATCAATTGCTATTATGATCAGAGGATAAACTCTTAGCTAGTTAGTAATTGAATAAAATTACGTTTGAAATACAAGTCATCAAACATAGAGAAATATATTTAGGCTAAATAAGCTTGAGCAATTTTTAGGAGATTTGAAAATGATGAAATCAAAGTAGAATTCAACCAAGTTTGCTAAAGCTAAATCATATTAACTCAATGTGGAATGGTGCATAGCTTTTGAACTATGGTTGGTGAGATAGCTCCTTTAAAGGTTTTAGAACCCAAGAGAGAGCCGATATAACAGAATTTTTCTTCTCAAGGCCAAATGATAAAGTGTCAAAATGAAAAGATCGCATGCAAACAGAATATGAAGGGACGAGCAACAGGTGCTTACAATAGTCAATGGGGTTTCTTTAAACGAACTTCTATATATCTTCATATCATATTTGCATCACCAAAGTATCTCCACAAGACTAGAAATTAACAAGTGCTCACAAATGGCTAACACGGCAATGATTTTATTAACTATCCTACACGTGGCAAAATCTCATTGGACCTTCTAGAGATACCTAGACTAGGCTACTGTACTTTCTTGCTGTTTTATTCTATATATATAGAACACTGTACAATGAATTCCAGACATATGAAAATATAGTTTTCTTTTCCTCTGTTTCGTTCTCTGGTTTCGATTCTTGGACTGGTGAATTCTACATGGTATCAAGAGCCTAAGCATCCTCTGGTTCTTCGAATGGCTCAAACAACAGCCACATCGACAGCCACCTCCACCTCTCCTCCATCTCCAGCACCGGCAGACCTCTCCGCCAATCTCCAAGATAATCTCTCCACAACTTCAATTCCGTCTTCTCTCAAATTCTTGATGCAAACTATCAAGAACGTCATCACCCAGCCGCTCACCTCTGACAATCACGCTCTATGGCGGTCGCAAGTCATCAAACTTTTTCGCGCAAATGGCTACGAAGGATTTCTGACTGGCTCTATCAGCCGCCCTCCACCCCTCATTACCGATACTTCCGGCCAAACAATCAAAAACCTCTCACACGACACCTGGGTGCTCATAGATCAAAACCTCGCCGCCGCTCTCTACTCCGTAATCAACCCGTCTATACTTCCCTATGTTCTTTCTCTAGATCACTGCGTAGACATATGGAAAACTCTTGATCTGAGGCTACAATGCTGCACAAGATTAAGAATCAGTCAACTGAAAAACGAACTCCATTTTCTTTCTATGAAAGAACACTCCATGACTCAATATCTTCTTGAAGTCAAAACTAAAGTTGACGCTCTCGCCGCAGCAGGAGCACCCGTTGAGGTCGAAGATATCATACACTATACACTCAACGGCCTTCCAAATAATTACCAAGCCTTTAAGACTGCCATACGTACAAATCTCCGGTCGGTAAGTCTTGACGAACTCTACACTCTGTTATGCAGCGAAGAACTAAACCTGGCACACGAGACCTCCAAAGATCTCCGATCACTTCAGCTCAATGGTAACTCTACCGCTCTGGCAGCAAGTCAAGGACGTGGCCGTGGTCGTACTTCGTCAAACCGCGGGAGATCCTCAAATCGTTCCACCTACAACACCACCAACAATCGCAATAACAAACCACCTCGCCCGCAAATTACCTGCCAAATCTGCGGAAAATTCGGACACTCAGCCATCAAATGTTGGCATCGTCACAATGAAGACTACAACACTGAACCTACTTCAGCGCTGTTCACATCCCCATCTCAAACCAGCTCCAGTAAATGGTTTCTTGATAGCGGAGCATCCGCTCATCTTACCTCTGATCCCAACCAGCTCCAACAGCCACAACCATACCAAGGCTCAAATCAAATCGTTCTCGGCAACGGGCAACAGCTTCCTATTCAAAACACGGGTAAAGGTATCTTGCTGATGCCATCAGGTAGTCTCCAACTAGCAAATCTAAATATTGTACCAAATCTTGCATTTAATCTCTTGTTCGTCCATAAGCTTACTACTGACAACAACTGCCTTATTACTTTTTCCTCAAACGGTTATGAAATCAAGGATCGGAAGAACCACCGGCTTCTTCGCACGGGTCCTGTTATTGATGGCCTGTATCCACTCAAAGCCGCTGATCATTCCGATAAACAACTCGCTCTTCTCTCTGTACAGCACATACCAGACCTGTGGCATCGCAGGCTCGGCCACCCCTCCAATCAAGCTCTCCGGATCAGCACCAGAAGTCACAATGAAGTCGTAGTCCCTCTCAAGACTAATACATGTAATTCCTGTAAAATGGCTAAAAGCCATCGGCTACACAAGCCGCTTTCTCAAACCACCTCTACTTTTCCGTTTTCTCTAGTGCATTCCGATGTATGGGGACCCTTTCCTATGGTCTCCAACAGGATTTAGTTACTATGTATTTTTTATTGATGATTTCACTAAAGTCACATGGATATATCCTCTGGTTTATAAGTCTGAAACTTTTAACAAATTTCTTGAGTTTTCTCAGCTAATACATCGTCAATTTAACAAAAAGATACGCATACTTCGTACAGACAATGGAGGGGAATATACCAACAGCAAATTCAAAACTTACTGCAACTCTCACGGCATCATACATCAAACCACTTTCCCTCACACCCCATCCCAAAACGGCGTCGCCGAATGCAAACACCGACACCTGATCGAAACAACCAGAACATTGCTACTCCAAGCCTCGGTACCGCAACGTCTTTGGGTTGACGCCCTGCTCACGGCTAATCACCTCATTAATCGTATGCCTTCCCCAAACACTCAATCCAAATCACCATATGAACTTCTCTACAAACAACCACATGATTACAAACACCTTAGAATTTTAGGCAGCCTCTGCTATCCCTGGCTAAAGCCACACTCACCAAACAAATTATCCCCTGTCTCTCAACCATGCGTTTTCATTGGATATCCCGATTCACAGAAAGGGTACATATGCCTCGATCCTACATCTAACAAAGTTTAAACCTCTTGCCATGTCATATTCGACGAGTCCATCTTCCCCTTTGCCTCACAGCAATCAACTCACTCAAACAACACCACATCCACTCTCTATACACCACCCCTCTTACTGGTTCCCACAACCAACCCGTGCACTCCACAGTATAAAGAATCTCATATACCAAATCATAGTAACATGACTCCCCCAGCTTCTCAATCCCTTAGCACCAATTCAGAAGATGTCACCACTTCCATTCACTCATCCCACTATTCGAGTCCACCTCAACCTACTCATACTTCTTCTGTTATACCCACATCTACCCATCCTATGGTAACAAGACTGCAGCACGGCATTTCGAAAACAAAGAAAATCTTCAATCTTGCTCACTCTATTCAACACAACGAGCCCACAACTTATCTCCAAGCCGTTAAATCCGAGCAATGGAGAGCTGCTATGTCTCAAGAATTTCAAGCACTCATGGCTCAAGGAACATGGGACTTGGTACCACCGCATCCCACTCAAAACGTACTCGGCTCCAAATGGACGTTTCGTCTCAAATACAATGCGGACGGCTCCATCAATAGATACAAAGCTCGTCTCGTCGCCAAAGGATACGATCAAGAACATGGTCTTGACTACACAGAAACTTTCAGCCCCGTCGCCAAAATCAGCACGATTCGGGTCCTCATCCTCATCGCATTACATTACCAGTGGGACATTCATCAACTCGACGTATCCAACACATTCTTACACGGTACCCTCTCGGACATCATCTTTATGAAACAACCTCCAAGGTTTCAAGATTCTACCAATCCTCACTATGTCTGCAAGCTCAAGAAAGCGTTGTACGGACTAAAACAATCGCCGAGGGAATGGTATGCCACACTATCCAACCACCTCTTCAAACTCGGTTTCAAAATCAGTAACTCCGATCCGTCACTATTAACCTACAACTCCAACGGCACACGGCTATACATCCTTATTTACGTCGACGACATTCTACTCACAGGTAACTCTAAATCCGAAATTAATAATCTCCTGTCTAACTTACACTCCACGTTTCAGATGAGGAATCTCGGCTCACTCAATCAATTTCTCGGAATTCATGCCGTCACTACCAAGAACGGCATCCTACTACACCAACAACATTATGCCCGGGCCATTGTCGAACGTGCCGGAATGAGCCAGTCTAAACTGGTCTCAACTCCAGTTGCCTGCAAGATTACAACAACAACAACCTCTCAAGATCCATTCTCCAATCCTCAATTATATCGGCACCTAATCGGCTCCCTACAGTACCTAACATTAACTAGACCGGACATTCAGTTCGCCGTTCACCAACTATGTCAGCATAAGCAACATCCGCTCAATCAGCAGTACGACGCCCTCAAATGTCTTCTTCGGTTCATCAACGGCACCACACACATCGACATCCAATTGCACCCACACGACCTCACCTTACGCGGATACGTGGACGCCGACTGGACAAGTAATTCGCTCGACAGGAAATCCATCTCCGGTCATTGCCATTTCATCGGCAAATCACTCATATCATGGCAAGTTAAGAAACAGAACACCATTGCCCGCTCATCGACAGAGGTAGAATACCGTGCTCTTGCGTCCGCTACAGCAGAAATCATATGGCTTCGTCGGCTCCTTGAATATTTTCATATCCCTCAAACTACTCCAACCATCATATACTGTGACAACACCTCCGCCATCGCACTCGCCAACAATCCGGTCTTCCACGCCAGGACCAAACACATCGAAGTAGACTGTCATTTCATCAGAGAACATATTCGGAACAATACGATCACTCTTCATCACATCTGCACAGCAGATCAAATTGCCGACTCATTCACCAAAGCTCTTCCCACAGCCATGTTTCAACTAATGTCAACCAAACACATAACAGCTCTGCAACCGCAAGTTTGAGGGGGCCTATTAACTATCCTACACGTGGCAAAATCTCATTGGACCTTCTAGAGATACCTAGACTAGGCTACTGTACTTTCTTGTTGTTTTATTCTATATATATAAATCACTGTATAATGAATTCCAGACATATGAAAATATAGTTTTCTTTTCGTCTGTTTCTTTCTCTAATTTTGATTCTTGGACTGGTGAATTCTATAGATTTCTCACCAGTTCTTAGGTAAGCCTCGAAACAACATCCATGGCTAGTTTTTTCTATCCCCTATTCAAGAAATCACCAGAACAACATAGAGCAATGGAAAGCCAAAAGTCCCATATAGTGCCACACAAATGAGAGATTATTCTGTGCGGACACCGAACGGGAAAACTGTCCAGTACTTGCTCGGTACCAAACGTCGGTACCGAACACAGTACACTTTTGGAGTTACGTGATGCATTTTTATGCACAGAATAAAAACTCTACAAAAAGCTAGCTGCAGTGTTCAAACAGATTCTTGAAAACGTATACATTATTGAAACATTTCAAATTTTGTACTAACTTAAACTAAACTCCCAACTTTATTTCAACCAAAACATTACAATAACACAAACCTATTCATAAAGACGAAAACATTACCAAAATAACAAGTTCCAACAAAAGACTACAGGACGCAGATGCCAGCCATAGTTAGCACCAACAGTGAACCGCCATCTATCAAGGCGTTTTTATTCATTCGACACTAAACATTATAACCAACAAGCTCTCTAGCAACTCAGCTGCTGAATGACAGAGCAGCTAAGACCTTTTTGCTTGCTGGACGGGCACTTATGGCATCCCACCAGGCCTTCACATGAGGACGGGAGTGGAAGAGAGAGCCGTGTGGGGTGTTGGTGATCAGGTAGTGGCCATAGGAGAGGTGATGGAGGTCAGCGAGGCTATAAAAATCACCTGCAAGGAACTTCGTCTTCGAAAGCTTGGCCTCATAAACATCAAGTACCTTACCCAGCTTCTCTGCCTCCGCAGCCACCACCTTCTCATCAGTACTTCCTCCAAAGAAAACTGGAAGGAAGACATGCTGGAAGACAAGGGTGGAGATAGGTCCGTTGAAGTGCTGTGTCTCGACCTCCATCCACTGATCCACCGCTACAGAGTCAACAAGGCTTCCTTCTCTCAAGAGATCAGCTCCCTTGCCATATTTTCGCACCAAATACCGAGTTATAACCCGAGATTCTGCAATGTAAAATAAGCATTTGATATGCATTAGCCAAGCAACTCACACAATCCAGTATCTCCTATATAAGAATTGACTAACTGATCATTCATTTTCTTGACAAATTTGATCTTCATTCCCATTAAAGTCTCCACTAAGAAAAATATATATGTGCAGCCATTCAACAAATCAAGCAAGGTTCTAATTATAATCAATACACAACATTATAATGTTCTGAAAATCGGATCAGACACTAAAACTAAAAAAAAAATATTTTTCAAGGTTTAAATAGTCAACCAGTGTTGAATCAGATATTAAACCGAACTCCATAATAAATATTAAAATTATTTATGCAGTAAATGATGTAATAACGATGTTAAAATATAACAAAAAAATAAAATAAAATAATACATTATAAAATATAGACCATACGTAAAAAAATATCTTCTATAATTTTAAATCTAAGCTCATTATGTATTTTAGTGATTAACCTCTTCTTTTGCAGCCATCAGTGAACTTTAGAGCTGTGAATGGCGAAGGCTTAGGCGATTTGGGAGTTGGGGGACTTAATAAATAAGACCTTTTTTCTGTAGATTAATTGGTCTATCAATCAGAAAATCTTTTTTCTGCTGGCACTTATCAAAAACATATTAGCTGTTCCAAGTACTGAATAATTAACCTTTACTTGTTTGAAAGATTATAATATTAAAATTTCAGGCATATAAATCCAAAGAAACCGAAGGAAAATTAATCGACGAAGTTTAAACAAACAGATAAATCCCTCACCAAACAGAATAAGATCGCCGTCCTGGAGTGCAGGGATCTGACCAAAGGGCTGCACGCATAACAAAATTAAATAAATACATGCTTAAGAAAAGATGGATAAATTCGTCAAAAGCGGAATGGAAACTAAAGAAAATGGATACATTTCTGTGGATATGCGGTGGCCGCTTGTGCTCGCCGGTGGTCAAGTCGACGGGGACGAGCTCGTATTCCAAACCGATCTCTTCTATGCAAGCGAGCACGCGTACGGTGCAGGTCGAAATAGGGTTGCCGAAAACCTTAAGAACCATCTCGCCTGTTGATCTCGCCGTCGACCTCTTCCTTTACTTTAGTGATGAAGATGGATTTTGATTTGAGGATGGCCTCGGCTTTCCAGCTAGTTATATAGCAAGCGCCCCTCCTATTTAGGGGTCTTAGATTTTTTTTTATTTTATTAATAAACTTATATAGTAAAGGCTATTCATCGTTGAATAATTGACTTTGTAATTAAGACTTTCTAATCCTACTTCTTTCATTTAAGGGGAAGAAAGACTTATTTAATTTTTGCTTATATATTGTCAAATATTTTAACTAGACTATATATATATATATATATATATATATATGATAAGGAAGAAATCACATGTAGTAGAATAAAAATTTGATGTTGATTTAATTTTTTTTTATAGGATAAAAAAGGGCTGACCAATTGTTGGATTTAAGCAAATTCAAAAAATTTATAAATTTTATAAGAAATCTAATTAGTTTTCTTCAAAATATAAGCTTAACTCGAAATTTCTTATTATTGTAGGTGTTGATACAAACTAATGTTCGGCATAGCTTTTAGGCTTTGTGGTTTCTTTAAAAAATTGTGGTCAAAGAACTATTGTTGTGTGAAGGTAATGAGATGATTATAAACATGTGATGGGATTCGAAGGATTATAGTTGAGTAATAGATGTCGGAGGATCATAGTCGGGTAATGATAGTTAGCATACTGTTGTCATGAATAATCGGACCATTCTTATTGAAAAATTATAGTCAAGTGACTATGTTCAAAGAATTATTATTATTAGGCGATGGGGGTCAGAGAACTGTAGTCATGTGAATGTTGTCAAAGAATTAAAGTTGGAAAATAATGGTTCGAAGAGCAAAACCAGGCAACGATAGTTGGAGGATTATAATTAGGTGATGAAGAATTATAATTAGGTTAAGTAATAGTGGTGAGAGAATCAAAGTCACGTTATCAGGATTGATAGAACATATGATGTTGTACATCATCTAAGCTAAGATAATTAATTTAAAATCCTAATTATAAGAGCTAAAGGTAAATCCTAAGAAAAAGATCATATAAAAAGCCGAATTAAATTAACCCTATAAATGTCCTAATAAAAAGCTTATGATTCAGAGTATTCTAAATATAATATAAATTTAATTATTCGTATATCTTACTAACTAAAGATTTGTATGGCCAGCTATGACATGATTTAAAGTGGATTAAAAATCAAAATATATGATTGGATAAATTGGCACCAGGCTCATCTCTATGAATGCTAGTGAGACCTTAAATTAAGTGTTGCAAAGATGAGGATATTTAGGTGGATAAGTTGCTTCACGCTTAGGAACAGAATGCAAAATACATATATACATGAGGTTTAAGTAGTTCCAGTGGCATATAAGATTATAGAGAGTCACCTTAGATGGTTTGGTCAGATAAAACTAGGGGTGTAAACGAGTCGAGTCGAGTCGAGTATAGACCTTATCGAGCTCAGCTCGTTACTCAAAAAGCAAGCTCGAACTCGAGCTCGAGCTCGAGTCGAGCTGGACAGGCGAGCTCAACCTCGAGCTCGTTCCGCGGTAAATGTGCTCGAGCCGGCTCGCGAGCCGGCTTGGTTTCAGTTTGGAATTTTCCCGCCTAAGCAATCAGCGGTTCATGGCTCTCGTTCCGCGGTAAACGAGCTTTATTTTTCAAATGAGTCCGGCTTTTTTTTTCTGCCTAAGCAATCAGCTGTCAAGTTAGACAGCAACCTTTTTTTTTTTCCCAAAACAAAAAAGCTGGCAGCCTTGTCTTGGAACTCACATACCTATATTATAATATACTTTATACATTACTTTAATTAAAGCAACGGCAGATATCTTGTCAAAGCATATATTAATATATTTAATATATTATTTTAATTAACTTATCTATTCATTAACATATATTTTAATATTATATAATATATAATATATATTATTTTAATTAATAAATATTTAACGAGCCAGCTCGCGAGCTTACGAGCCGATCTGGCTCAAGCTCGAACTCGAGCTCGTTTATCATTCGAGCTCGATTATAGGCTCGAGCTCAAGCTCGAAGCTCGATAAGCTTGGCTCGCGAGCTCGTTAACGAGTCGAGTTCGAGCCGGCTCACGAGTCGGCTCGGCTCACTTACACCCCTAGATAAAACATTAGTTTTCCAATGACACGGATAGAAAATTAGATGTATTAGATTCGACCTATGTTAAGAAAGGTTGAGGTAGACTAAAAATATTTGAAATTATATTATTTATTTATTTTAAATGAGAATCTGACTCTTAACATGACACAATGATGAAAAAGAATTCATGTAGTCTACCCCATATTGTGAAATTGAGGCTGCTCTCTCTCTCTCTCTAATTGATTTGTGATTTTTGAATGTATTTTTGCTCATTCTAAGTTGAACCTTTTGTGTTGAGTTGTAATCAATGTAAAGTTGATTGTAATTATATTTCATGGTTAATGAAAATAGGCTCCGCTCCCAAAATTTTCAAGAAACAAAACTATCAAAATCTAAGAATATAAAAAAATTTCGCCTCACATTTATACATTAATAGTATCCAAATCATTCAATTATTTGTTCAAACTTTGAGATATATTCCTCCTTTACGTTTAAGTTTCTATACAATTCCATTTTTTGTCCTTAACGCCGCCGAATTTCTTAGCATTGAGGATCATCGAATTCCGTTAGACCATTAGCGAACTTTCTGGAAGCATATAGCATTTCAAAGTTTAGATTTTTGACTGCAAAATTTTTGTGAATTAATATATTTATGAAATAGGACTTAAGTTGTGAGAAAATAGGAAATTATTTGGAAAACAAATAATATCAATAAATTAAAAAATATAAGCACCTATTAAAATATAGTTTAAATGAATATAAATGGCTCTCTTTAACTTTTACGATTTAAATTCTCTAATATTATTCTGTTAATAAAAAATTATAATTATATTTTAAAAAATAAAATAATATAAAAGCTGCCTCAAATAAATACTAAAGTCTAATGCAATTTTTTATAAAATTAATTATAAAAAATAAATTTGCTATTATAATTATGAAAAATAAGTTTTATTAAAAGTATTTATTAATAATAAGGGGTAAAAGCTTCGGCTATTACTCTTATTCCTAAAAGACCGCATGCTTCTAATATTAATGATTTCAAGCCTATTTCTTTATGCAATGTTTTTTTATAAAATTATTGCTAAGCTTTTGGCTAATCGTATGAAGTCGATTTTACCTTTAATAATTCATGAGAGTCAAGCTGGTTTCATTCATAATAGGAGTACCACTGATAACATTTTGCTTGCCTCGGAAGTTCTTAGAGAATTTAATTTTGCTAGTAATCTTTTTTGTGCAAAACTTGATATCAAGAAGGCTTTTGATACTGTTTCTCGTAGTTTTCTGTTAAATAGAATGAGGTAAAAGGGTTTTCCTAATATGTTTATTAATTGGGTTAAAGGCTGTATTTCTAATGTTCATTTTTCAATTTGCTTGAATGGTTCTTTAGAGGGGTTTTTCAACACATCCTCTGGCCTTAGACAAGTATGTCCATTATCCCCCCTTCTATTTTGTTTAGTTATGGATGCTCTTTCTTGCAGTCTCTCTTCGATTTTCTTGGGGAATAACACCACTGCTTTTAATATTAATGGCAACAATTTTAATTAATCATCTAATGTATGCAAATGATTTACTAGTTTTTGGGTCTGCCAAACCTCAAAATGCTACGAACCTGATTAAAATTCTTACAGATTTTGCTGATGCTTCAGGTCTTAGTATCAATTCCACTAAAAGCTTTATTATTTTTTCTCACCATACTATTGATGCTGATCAATTTTGTAGTATTATGGGAATAACTCAGAGGAGTAGTTACCTTACTTATCTGGGGATTCCTATATCTCCTAAAAGGATGAATGATAATCATTTTCAACTGCTGTTAGGAAAAAATACATCTCTGCTTGAAGGTTGGAAGGTGAGACTCCTCTCGTTAGTGGGTAGAGTTCAGTTTTTAAAATTTACTATTTCTTATACTCTTGCCTATTGGATCAAAGGATCCATCATACCTAAAGCCATCTGTAAGTCCATCAACAAGCTGTGCTCCAAATTCTTATTTCATGGGGACATAAATGGAAAGAAAGTGCATATGATTGCTTGGGAAAAAACTGTTATTCCTAAGCAGAATGGTGGTTTAGGGATAGCTTCTATTAACTCTATTTATTATAGTTATCACTGCACCTTCATTTGGAATTTGCTTACTCATGATAGTTTGATTTACTCTTGGTTTAAGAATAAATATTTGTCTCCCTGGAAACCTCCGTTGGCCAAAGCCTCAAAATTCTGGAAAATTATTTGTACCACTGCACATAAGATCAAGAATCTGTTTACTTTCTATATTAATCCATCCTCTAAATTCTCTTTATTATGGGATCCGTGGATTAATGGGAAAGCTTTATCTGAGTTTTTTCCTGTGCCCCAGCGGTTCATTGGGTAACTATTAAAAATTGTATCAGGAATAATGTTTGGGCTCTGCCGGATTCTTTACCTGATAATGTGAGGCAAGTTATTTATTCTGTTGAGATTAAAGAGCAACTGGCTTTGGCTTGGGACGGCTCTTTTAATCCTAAGTTTTAAAAATTTTTTGAACTCTTATTTTGTTCATTTGGAGGAGGTAACCTGGCATAAATATGTGTGTCACAAGTTTTATTCTCTTAGATATTCTATTTTCACCTGGATGGCCATTTTGCAGAAACTGAAAGTTGCTGGCCTGTTGATCAAAAAATCAATCCAGTTCAATCCGGATTGCTGCCTTTGCAACAAAGCCCCGGAAGATCACAACAATCTTTTCTTTGATTGTGATTTTACTTTTCATGTCATTATTAATCTCATCCCGCACTTAAATTCTTTCTTACTTAGACCTAATTTGCTTCAGGTCTTAGATTATCTGGATAACCAGCTGCATTTGATCAAGTGGGAGAAGAATTTCTACTGGCTTAGGGTTTGCTGCACAGTTTACTATTTATGAAGAGAAAGGAATAATCGCAAATTTGTTAACAAATGGAATTCTCAGGATAATATTATTTGCATTATCAAGAGCGCTATCCGTGTCAAAGCTTGTAGCTGGAAGCACTTCAACCAGTTAATTGAGAAATTTCAGTTCTGACTGAGTTTTCTGTTATCTACTTGTTTATCCGCTTTGTTTGGCTGGAGTTGTATCTTATGTCGGCTCCGATTTAATTTTTAGTAGCTTTGTTTTTAGTCAGTTTGGCTTTATCTGTTCTTTTCCAGTTTAACTAGGAATCTTTGTATTCTGTTTTAGTCTTTCTGCTTTGTAAGTCTGTTTTATGTATCTTTATTTTATCTTAATAAAATGGGCTTTGCCCCGGTTTATCAAAATAATAATAATAATAATAATTGCATGTACATATTGGGCGGCAGGCTTCTAGAATTTCCTTTGATATTTTCTGGCGCATGTGGGCCAGATGACTTTTAGTATGCAATTTATGACCATTAATAGAATGGAGGTATATGCTTTTAATGGTCAAACTTCAAACTTGTGTTCCTTCAGTAGACGATAAGATCGAATGTGATAGCCAATAAGAAATAAATTTGGGACTTTTTTATTTATTTTAATTGGGGATATAATAAATGTTTGAATAGTATATGGCAGGCCGCTTTAGCACGTTCTTCGACAACGTGTTGGACCAGTCGTGTAAGTTAGTCGGTCTTTTACTTTTCATTTTTCATTTGCTATTGAAAATTAATGTTACGGGCAATGGGCGTTGAAATTTCGAACAATTATTACGTCGTCCGACCGGACATAGAGGGACGTCCGGTCTGAGGCCAAATCGCGTCAAAAAATGAGAAATATCGAGCAAATATCGAGCAATACCATACAATAATGAGGAATACCATCACGTGAAGACCCAATACCGAGTTATACTGAGCTATACCGAGCAATCCCGAGTTATAGAAAAGTTGTACCGAGTTTTTTCTAGAAAAAACTCGGTATTCCTCAGTATAACTCGGTATTGGTCTTCACAGAGCGGTATTCCTCGTTATTATCAAATAATACCTAGCAATACCAAGCAAATATTGAGTTTTTTGGCAGGATTTTGCTTCCGACCGGACATTCCTCTACGTCCTTACATCGGACCTAATAAAAGTTCTGAAATTTCGCACGTACATAGGTAGACCGACTCGATTCATAGGTTAGAGTTGAATGCGCTATCTATCTGAATTTAGCGCATTTATTTACAAATTAGTTTATTTTAAAATATTAATATTTAAAAAATTAAAATAGATTACCGGTTAAGAGTTTAAATATAATTATTAAAAAATTAAATTTATATCTGAGTTTCTTTTATCAGGAAATTTAAATTTTTTTTTTGTTTTTGTCTTTTTATTTAAATTAATATTATTTTCTCATTTTTATCGATAAATGAGTTGAATCAAATTTGTGAAATTGAGCTTCAACGAGCTAAGACTCAATTAATTAACTGAGCTCAAGCACAAGGTGACTCGAGTTTTATGTTAATATTTACACTCCCATTCAAAAATTATTAGGTTGGGGTCAATTTGGCCTTCATAGATGATGGGAGAAAAAAATGTTGTATCTATTTTAAAATTGTAATATGTAATTTATTAATTATTGTTACATGCTTAAAGATTTATTATTTGATATATCATCAAAAAAGTTATAGTGATTGGGCACGAATCTTGAAGAATAATCAAGTAGGAAATTTCAAAAATTAAATCAGAGATCATATAATCTCCGATTTCAGCAAACTTACAGTCAAACTTAACGTCTTAGAAATTTGAACCCAACGACTCCAAATTCGACTCAATCCGAGCTCAAATGAGTTCAAATCAAAGACCCGAAGCACATTTGGAAGTCTCAATCCATAATATGGATTACCAAATGGTTTCTAAATTTGACATGTTTATAATTAAACTGAGTGGATCGATGATCGAGACAAATCCAACGAGCCCAAGATCATCAAATTTGATATCATTAAGACATTCAAATTCTCAATAAACGGTCCGCGGTCAAGGGATCTAATATCGGTCGTCCATTCAAATCACTCCTAATTTATCCTTGATCTTCATCATATTTAGTGGTTATGCCACTCTTAGAAAATAATAAGTAGACCATTCATTTCTCATTAGGTGGGTGTGTGTGTGTGTGTGTGGGGGGGGGGGGGGGGGGGGGGGGGGGGGGGGGGGGGGGGTTGGGTGTTAAGCAAGAAGAGGAAGAAAAGGAAGAGAGCTCTCTTGCCACCAGAATCTTCCTCGACCACCGCCTAACTTCCACCCGACGGCCTACTGACGCTTGACTTTTGCTCTAACATCATCTAACGTCGAAGTTCTCACAGACATCCAACGGACATCTGAGTTCTGGCCAACCAACGACTAACGCCAGAGTTCAGCCCAACTGCCAACTGACGTTGGAGTTTTGCCCGACCGTCGACTGACGTCGTAGATCTTCCTGACCACTAATTGATGCCGAAGTTCTTCCCATCTGACGATTTTCGTCAAACTTCTACCAGATGTCGAAGTTCCGCTCGTTGCCAGACTTTTGCTCATCACCGAACTTTCAATGGACTTTTACCTGACATTGGACTTTCGCTCGTCGTAGAATTTCTACCCGATCTTGGACTTCCGCCAGTCGACAGACTTGTGCCCATCGCCGAACTTTCATCGTACTTCTACCTGGCTCCAAACTTCCAACCGTTGCCAGAATTTTACCCAACGCCAAATTTCTACCCGTCACCAGACTTCTACCCGATGTTGAACTTTCATCGGACTTCTATCTGATGCAAAACTTTCGACCATTGTCGGATGTCTACTCGGCGTCGGACTTCTGCCTATCATCAGACTTCTACCCATTGCTAGACTTTTATAGGACTTCTACCTGACGCCAAACTTCTTCCCATCACAGAACTTTTGACCTCTGTCGCTAGCCAACTACGGTCCTTCCGATCTCCTTCACCCGACAGTAGTATTTCTAACTACTGTCACCTGCTGACTACGGTCCTTCTGACATCCTTTGCCAGACAACGATCTTTCTGGCCACTATCACATGCCGGCTACGATCCTTCCGATCTCTATAGCCATATTGCGGTCCTTCTAACCTTCATCGCCAGAAAATAATCTTTTCTGACCACTATCGCCCGTTGACTACGATTTCTTTGGCCACCGTCACCAGACTACAGTCTTTTTGACCTCCGTCCCCTGCCTACCCAAGGAATGGCCTTATTTGTAATTAATTACAAATACTAGTAGATTCATTCAAATTGGGCTAGGCCCCATCGTTTTTCATCTTTTAGGGGTTTTCCATGTAAAAATCTTGATGTCTCTTATAAATACTACACACTTTCTTATATTTGTATGCATGATGGATCTTTATATAAAGTTAAGATGTTAATTTATATATTTTTATATCACCACAAATATTCTAGGATGCAATAGTTTGACAGTGTCTATGGGAACGTCGTTCCTAACTAAAGGGCAACTATTACTCCAATCTCAAAAGATCGCTTACATCATTATCCTGATATTAGTCATTATTGCATCAATTTCATAAGAATCAAATGCAGATTGGGGGACAATTTTAACTCCAACCATGGTAAAAAAGATACTTCAATGCTTTCAATATCAAGATGATATTTGAGGAAAATCTTAGTAAATATAAGGATGCTTTCAATCAATTATAAGCTTTATACAATCCCTTGATGGACTTTTACTCCTTGGACAATGTCTTAATCTTGATCTCAAAAAGTAAGTAATAGTTTAAAGATAGACTATTCTTCATATTTGATTCAAGATACACGTGGCATTCTCCCCCTTCCAATCAAGAAAAAAATGATCTTAGAGGGATTCAATTCGATCTCTTCCACACAGGTTAACTTCTTCGAGCAACGCTCTTACATATAACCTCTGATAAGTCATACATCCTTGGTTGATTCTCTCAACTTCTTCCACATAGGTTAAAGTCATCGAGCAGCGCTTTGACATACAATCTAGGATAGGTCATACATCCTTGGTGGATTCTCTCGACCTCTTCCATATATGTTAACATCATCGAGCAGTACTCTTATATATAGCCTCGGATAGGCCATACATCCTTGGTGGATTCTCTCGACCTCTTTCATATAGGTTAGCATCATCGAGCAGTGCTCTGATATACAACCTCAGATAGGTCAAATATCCTTGGTGGATTCTCTCGACCTCTTTCATATAGGTTAACGATATCGAGCAATGCTCTGACATATAAAATCAGATATGTCATACATCATTTATGGATTCTCTTGATCTTTTCCATAAATCTTAGCATCATTGAGTGATGCTCTGACAAGTAACCTCTTATAGGTTAAATATCAATTGTGAATTTCTCTCAACTTATTAATGCCATTGAGCAATGTTTTAAGTGCATAATATTCTCTATAGAAAGATTCCACGAAATTAAGTGGTTAATGAAGTCATCACTCATTTAAAGATCTTAGCAGACTAAAAAACTCTTAAAAAGCATTGGGGGAAATATATCAAAGCATGTTTCAAAGATCCATAAACAACTTAGTTTCTTTTGGGGCACAAATTCATTTCAAATAAAAAATAAGCATCGAGCTCATACAATAATCTCAACTTTACATACAATATCATTGGAGTTATATAAATTCTATTTCATGTTTAAATATACATTCATGTTCATGAGACGAAGAAATTAAAGTTACAGTGGCATCATCAATACAAGTTAATGCCATCAAGCAGCAAACAATTTCAAAACGGTCAAATATCCTTGGTGGATTCAAGTAACCCCTTCTCTATTGCACACTGAAACATCTCCTACAATTTCTTCTTCAAAGATAGGTTATAACTTGATCATCATCAGGCCTCCAATTAGTTGAAGTTGTTTGTGTGTCGTTGTACTACTAATAAGTCACACTACTTCGACCCCTTCAATCAAGAATATCTGATGTCCGAACATGCCAGTATGGATGCATATTGTCTTAGCAGAATGCAAATTAATCACTGCCATCATCAGTCTTTCGCCTTATGTCTGCCGTCAGTTTATTATTTCATATCAGCCCTCATGGGCTTCTCGCTCAACTACTATTAGTAGCACACTCTCCAATTGTCTTCTTCAGCTCTCTTCATAACCATCAATCAATATCATATTTCTACTCGATCGTCGATCATCGATGGACTTTCACTCAAAATAGCATCAAAATTATTCTCGTCTACTGACATCACTACTTCTCCTCCTGAGTACTATTACCGCCAGATCTTCTCAAATCACCCTCACATACAATAATAGTTAATTTTCTTCTATCAATGGTTGTCTATTAAGAGAATAATCTCTCATCATAACTTCTTCTACACTAGAGAGGGGCATTAAAATTTGATAGGAGATGCCACCTATCTCAAATAGTGGAATGTCTTTAATGCAAGAAGAAAACTAGATGAGAAGATAATGAAAGGAAGAAAAATTTCTAACTTCTACACAAGAGAGAGAGAGACACTGAAATTTTATAGGGGATGTCACCTATCAAAAATAGTTGAATGCCTTTAATGTAAGAAGAAAATCAGATAAGAAGAAAAAGGAAGGAGGAAAAAGTTTCTTCTAAACAAAAGAGGTGCATTGAAGCTTGATAGGGGATGTCACCTTTCAAACAGTGGAATGCCTCTAATGTAAGAAGAATTAGAGGAGAAGAAAAGGAAGAAGGAAATTTTTTCTTCTATACTAAAGAGGGGCATTGAATTTAGATAGGGGATAACACCTAACATTCATAGAGGTTATTTCCTTACCATTTTGTTTAATTTTTTTTTAAATTTATTCCAAAACTTTCTAGAAATTTTTGGGGCAAAAAATAATGAAATTTTTGGAATTCTACATAAAAAATTTTTGAGAAAAAAATAGAAAAAGAATGAATAAAAAGAAAAAATTTAAAAGAGAGGGGCAAATGTAGTTGTTGCCCCCAAAAAAAAATTATAACTTCCTCATCAGCAAAATCGAGCGCCCATTAGGTGGTGCATCTTTCTATGCACCGACAAGTTTGACCGCCTAAACACTTTTGGGCCAAGATTTTCTGCCTGTACAGTTCAAATTGGATGTTTCTAGAGTCCATGAAACTGCTTTTTATTGTTCTAGATCTAATTTTTGCACTTTTGAAGCTCAATGGAGCTTCTATAATAAAATTTGAACAAATTTTAAATTTTTGGAACACAATTTTTAATTATTTGACCAATTTAAAATGATGTGATATGAATTTTTGGACTCTCTAAGCTTTGACATATGAAAATAGGGGTTACTGATATATTTTCAAAAAATTATCTTGATTGTGTATGAATCTTGAAGCAAAATTATGTTGGAAATTTCAAAAATTAAACTGGAGACCATCTAAACTCTAATTTAAGCAAACTTACAGTCAAACTGAACGTCTCAAAAAATACGAACCCAACGATACCAAATTCGACTCAATCCAAGCTCAAATAAGTCCAAATCAAATACCTGAAGCACATTTGGAAGGTTTAATGCATAATTTGGATTACCAAATGGTTTTTAAATGTGACAGGTTTATAGTCAAATCGAGCTGCTCAACGAGACAAATCGAAAGAGCCCAAGATCATCAAACTTTTGATATCATTAAGAAATTTGAATGCCCAATAAACAATCTATGATCAATGGATCTAATATCAGCCATCCATTTAAACCACTCTCAATTTATCCTTGATATTCATCCTATTTATTGGTCATGCCACTCTCAGAAAACTATAAATTGACCCCTCATTTCTCATAGAAAGGGGCCCCTCCTAGTGGGGAAGAAAGAGGCCCAAGCAAGAAGAGAATGAAGAAAATGAAGAGAGCTTTCTTGCCACCAAACGCTTCCATGACCACCACCAGACTTCCACTTGCCAGCCTAACAATGTTGGAGTTCTGCCCAAATGCCAACTGATGCTACAGTTCTTCTCAGTCGTAGTTTGATGCCATAGTTCTACCAGACAACCGACCGATGCCAGAATTCTGCCCGCCCGTCAGCTAACGCCAGAGTTCGGCCTGACCACTAACTGACGCCGAAGTTCTGCCCGTCCACGACTTTAATCACCCTTCTACCCGATGTCGAAGTTTTGTCCATCGTCAGACTTCTTCCCATCACCGTACTTTCAGCACTCCTACCCGACATCAAACTTTCAACAAACTTCTATCCGATGTCAGACTTCCACCAATTGCTAGATTTCTACCCGACGCTGAACTTCTACCTGTAGTCAGACTTATGCCCATCAGTGGAATTATACCTGAGGCCAAACTTTTGCTCATCGCCGATCTTCTGCCTGTCATCGAACTTCTTCCAGTTGCCATATTTTTGCATACACCAAACTTTTTTTGGACTTATTCCTTATGCAAAACTTCTGCCTATCGCTAGATTTCTACCCGATACCAGACTTTTGCCCGTCGCTGGACTTCTTCCCGTCACTGGACTTTTGCTCGTCACCAGACTTCTGCCCGTTGTTGGACTTTTTTCATACTTCTACTCGACGTCGAACTTCCGCCTATCACCAAACTTCTGAATTCCATCACCAGCTGACTACGATCCTTCAAATCTCCTTCACCATATAATAATATTTCTAACTATTGTCGCCTGGTAACTATGGTCCTTCCGACATCCATTGCCAGACAATGATCTTTCAGGCCACTATCGCCTGCCAACTACGATCCTTCTAACCTCCATAGCCAGATTACAATCCTTCTGACCTTTGTCACCAGACAATGATCTTTTTTCTGACCACTATCAACAGATAATGGTCATTTTAAACAAGACAATGGTGTAAATTGATAACACCATTTAGCTCAACTTAAACAATCAAATATACAATACAAAGCTATCTAAATTATAAAGTTACGGGCAATACTATTTTCACACTATTTGACGTCCAATTCACTTATATAGGTGTCTAAGCACCACCGTGCTCAAAGTTTAACTAATTTCTCTCTTTATAGTGGGGAAACCCACTGCTTAATAGTGGAGTAGCTTTATAACTATTATATTCTCAAATGTCATGTGGACAAAACAATTACAACTTTTTGAACATATAAGATAAAATCATAATTCTATTTTACAAATAATAAATATATTTATTAAGTTTTCTAAATGTTTGCTTGTTTACCCTTGGCGTCGAGATGCTCAACTTAGGTGTCATGGTGCTCATAGGTGACATTTCGAGCCAAGGAGATATAGATCTTGGCACCCATGTTCATACACCAAATGCATAGGTGCCTACTTGAGTGTTAAGCCCCATCTATCCTAATTTGGACTTAATTTCTTGCTTATTTGGAAAGAAAATTTTGGGGGAATAAATAACTAATAATTTGGTCTTTTTTAAACTTTTGTGAGCACTTTTTGTTTAGTTTTAAAGGAAATCTTTTGAGATGATTTGGATGACATATAAGATATGGAACAAAAAGAACATTTCGATGGTGCAGACTGAAAGCCAAAATCCTAATTTTTTCCCCTCCTTTCTTCGTGTTTATGCTTATTATTATGTTTTTTATATTTATTTTCAATTTATCATAAACTAAAAACAATGTCTAGAGATTAGATAGATCCATCTATAATTTTATTTATTTGTGTTGAATGAAATCTTTTGACTCTTAGTGCTTTCATGTTGTTGCATATTTTATTCTATACTTCATGACTTTTAATTGTTTGGCCTCCAATGAGAAGTTTAGGAGTCCATTCAAAATCAAGGGGTGGAAAACAAATTAATTATGGATAAAATATAAAATTGATTGTATTATAGAGATATATATTTCAGAATTATGTACTCTAATAAATTACTCATGCCATCATAAAACAAATTTGCATTGAATTTCTTTTTGAGAGATATTGAGTTTGTTTAGGGTTCTTAGTGGATTTTAAGAGAAAGGTAGGTCCAACTATTTCTGATTACAACAAGCCATTTATGACTATTGATTCTACTGCAATATATCAAATAAACCTAGTCCAATTGATTTACACGAATGCACCCTTTTTTTATTTCAGTAGTTCACTTATTTTTCTCCTATTTATAAATTTCCATTTTATTTTGATTATTTCAATATTACATGCTATTTAATTTTGTTAAATAGATAAACAATTTCTATGGGATGATATGTAATATCAAAAATCTGCTCCAGGATCGTCCAGGACGATCTGGATCGTCCTGGGACGATCAGTTGAGAATTTGCTCCAGAATGTGCCCAGTTTTGCTCCAGGTGATTTTCTGTACATATCGTCCAGGCCGATTGAGGACATCGTCCAGGCCGATCGGCACTGTAGAAAATGTCGGCCTGAGAATAGTTCTGGGAACCGTCCAGGACGATCCAAAATGGTCTGATCGTCCTGGGACGATCTGGCGATCGGCCGGGCCGATCTGAGTTTTATAAAGCTGATTTCAGTCGTTTTGAAGAGAGAAAAAATTTTATAAAAAACGAAAATATCTTTTGAGGAGAGAGAAAGTCGAGGTGGAATTTGCAAAAGTTGATTTTCGGACGACGCGGAGCCGTTTTCGTCCGAGGAGACTGTTCGAGATATTGCTGTACGCAAGGTAAGGCACATTCCGCCTTTCTCAATTTTCAGAACCGTCGTGTTTGGCGGTATTTTCTGTCCGGATTTCGTTTCCGTTAATGATTTTCGTCCGTATCTGTTGATTGGCTCAGTTTTTACCGCGTAACTTTCTGTATATTGTTGACGTGCCGAGTGTGCACATTTTGGTTATTTTCCGAAGATTTTTGTCCGGGTATTTTTGATCCGGCGGTGTTTTTAGTCGACTGCATTTTTCTGTGAAATTGGAAATTATCTGTGCAGTAGAATAAATGTTCTGAAATGTGATTATCTACATTCTGTGCGAATTTGGTGAATTTTGATTTTTCAGGAAAATTGTGTAAATTCCGTATACTGCCGTTATGCTGCCCGATTTTTTGGTAATTTCTGATTTGCCTGGATTTCTTCTGAATTGATATGATATCTGTATGTGCTATACAAAGGGAGCTATAAGGGGTCTGAATCCTAAGCGATTCAGTAAGTGTCAGGGAAATTTGAAATGAGCTCAAATCTGAAATCTGATATCTGTTCTGTTCCGGATCCGATGAATTCTGTTATGGTGCTATAAGCACATCTGTTCTGGTGCTGGGAGCACATAAGCATATCTGTTCTGGTGCCGTGAGCACAAAGGGAGTTATAAGGGGCCTGAATCCAAAGAGATTCAGTCAGTGTCAGGGAATTTAGCAATTAAATATATATCTGATTCAATCTGATTCTGCTTTCCGTATCTGTTCTGTAAGCAATTATGATTCTGATACGATATGATCTAAAATTCTGATTTCTAATTCTGTTAATGTGATATGTCTGATCTATTCTGTTTCTGTCTGATTTGATATCTGTTCCGATTCTGTTCTGTTCTGATATGATCTGAATTTCTGATTTCTGTACGATTCTGACTCTGTTGATTTAATCTGTTCTGATTTGTACTCTGATGTGATCTGATCTGTACGACTCTGATTCTGATTTGATATATGTCCGTATAAGTTATGATTTTGATTCTGTTCTGATTCGAGATACGATTATGTTCAGATTTCGGTACGGATTTCTGTCTGATGAGTTTGGTTTTGGATTCTGAGAGTTTTGATTAGAGGTTTGTTGCTTTGCTGAGCTGTTGAGCTCACTCTTGTTTTCTGGTGGTTTTCAGGTTCTGGGAATGGGAAGGAAGTCCAGGAGTAGATTTTTGAGTTCTGATCATTAGGTATTGTTTGTACCTTTTGATTTTTGTACAGTCATGGCTTTTCTGTTCTGTCTTTCTTTCTGTTCAAAAGCCATGTACTGTATCTGTAGATGATTGTTTTGAGGAAAAGAAAAGATAGATATTTGTTCCGCTGTGTTTGATGATTAATAGTAGCTCTGTGTTTGTGTGTCTGTTGATTTGAATAATTTGGAAGATTCTGTTTCGGAACCAATTCCAAAACTAGATCCTAGTCAGTTCGTTCTGTTTTCGTTTCCGTGTCGCGGCCCGGTGCGATCGGGATCCGTCCCGGATCGGGTCGGGTCGTGACAAGCCCTTTTAGTGGTATCAGAGCACTGGTTTTGGAAATTTGTTGGATTATCAGACAGAGCTATAGGAAGTGATCAGTGAGTTTGTCTGGGGGTAGTTTTGGGTCGTTTGGCTTTTTATTGTGTTGTTTTTATGTTGTTTTTGTGATTGTTTTACGGATTTTGGATTTTCTGTATGGATCAGCCAGACCCAGACATGACAGACGGGCAGAGTGCCAATCAAGCAGCACCAGTGGGGAGTACAGCCCCAGTGGCCTGTGCAGATACGTTGTCTCAATTTGCTACGCTTGTTGCTCAGATGATGAGCGAGACTCAGAGCAGAGCTGTTACTTTCAGATCTGATGACATTGATAAACATCTGCAGTTGTTTTTGAGGTTGAAACCTCCGAGATTTGAGGGCGCTGTTGAGCCCAGAGCAGCCGAGGAGTGGCTGAGGAGATTGGAGAAGACCTTCGACGGAATGCAGTGTCCGTCAGACAGGAAGGTTTCGTTGGCTGTTTTTCTGTTAGATGGAGAGGCTGAGCACTGGTGGGAAGGCCAGCAGGCAGCCAGATTTCAGGGTAGGCTGAACTCTTTGATTACCTGGGAAGAATTCACTGAGGTATTTCGAGATTGGTTTGTTCCCCCTTCTGCACGACAGCAGATGCAGGAGACTTTTCTGAGACTTGTTCAGGGGAGCAAGACGGTGATGCAGTACGAGGCTGAGTTTACTGCATTAGCCAGGTACGCTCCGCAGCTGGTTAGTACTTCTGCTGAGAGGTGCTACAGATTTTTGAGGGGATTGCGAGATAGTTTGAGACAGCCCCTGGTACCTTTTCACATTTCTGATTTCTCTGAGCTTGTGGAGCGGGCTCGTCTGATTGAGAATGATCTGATGGCTACTCAGCAGCGGTGGACTGCGAGTAGGAAGAGATTTGGAGGTGAGGCTTCTGGCAGTGGTTCCTCTGGAAAGAGGAGATTTGTGACTGGTTCTGGATCTGTTGATTCCAGGAGGAGTGGAGGGTCGTCTGGTACTGCTACCAGTACGACGAGTTCTGGATCTGTTAGTGGGGCACCTGTGTGCCAGAGTTGTGGACGGCGACACCATGGCCAGTGCTACAGGATGGCTGGTCTTTGTTTCAGATGTGGTCAGCCGGGATATAGGATTGCAGAGTGTCCACAGGTTGGATCTGACAGGCGTTCTGAGTTTCGATCTGAGGGTTCTGTCAGACCTGTCAATTCAGCAGGAAGACCGAGGACTGTTCTTCCTCGCCCTGAGGGATTTTCTGGTAGAGGTGGTGGTACTAGTTCTGGACCACGGAGACCACCTACGGTTCAGAGGGAGCAGAGTAGTTCTGTTGCTTCAGCTCCTGCTCCAGTTCAGCCACGAGTATACAGCCTGAGTCAGCAAGAGGCTCGTGATGCTCCGGATGTTGTGACAGGTACGATTTACATTTCTGATCAACCCTGTCGTGTTTTGTTTGACTCTGGAGCTAGTCACTCGTTTCTTTCCGAGCATTGTTTTGACCGAGTCCAAATGCCTTCATTTTTGTTGCCGATTTCTTTGTCTGTGATTTTACCGGCTGGAAGTAATTTGATTGCTCGGAAGTTTTGTTTATGTGAGATTGATATTGCTGGCAAGAAGTGGAAATCTAGTTTGATTTTGTTGCCGATTTCTTCGTATGACGTGATTTTGGGCATGGATTGGCTGAGTCGGTATGAGGCTCAGATTGACTGTCTGAAGAAGCAAGTGAGTTTGCTTGTGGCTGGAGAGAGAGTTGTATTCCAGGGATTACGAGGTATTCTCTCCAGTCTGATTTCTGCATTGGAGGTGAGCAGAATGTGGAAGAAAGGATGCCCAGTGTTTTTGGCTTCGGTGCCGGATCTGAACCTGGAGGTTGGTTCTGTTTCTGAGATCCCAGTGGTACGGGAGTTTGCTGATATTTTTCCTGAGGAGTTGGTTGGTTTACCTCCGGATAGAGAGGTGGAGTTCTTTATCGATGTTTTTTTGGGTACAGCTCCTATATCAAAAGCTCCGTACAGGATGGCACCGAAAGAACTTTCTGAGTTGAAAGTTCAGCTTCAGGAGTTGGTTGACAGAGGTTTTGTTCGTTCTAGTGTTTCACCCTGGGGAGCACCTGTTTTGTTTGTGAAAAAGAAGGACGGGACACTCCGTATGTGTATTGATTACAGAGATTTGAACAAGGTCACGATCAAGAAAAGTATCCTTTGCCTCGGATTGATGACTTGTTCGATCAGCTTTCTGGATCTTCTGTGTTTTCGAAGATTGATTTGCGATCCGGATACTATCAGGTAAAAGTGAAGGAAGCTGATGTGGTGAAGACTGCTTTCAGTACTCGGTATGGGCACTATGAGTTCTTGGTTATGCCTTTTGGGGTAACCAATGCGCCTGCTATTTTCATGGATCTGATGAACCGAGTATTCAGGGAATTTTTGGATCAGTTTGTGATCGTCTTTATTGACGATATTCTGGTATATTCTGCTTCTGAGGATGATCATGCCAGACACTTAAGGGTTGTGTTGGAGACTCTGAGGCAGCATCAGCTGTATGCTAAGTTCTCCAAGTGTGAATTCTGGCTGAAGAGCATTTCTTTTCTGGGGCATGTGATAAGCGGAGAAGGTATTTCTGTAGATCCCCAGAAGATTCAGGCGGTTGCTGATTGGCCAAGGCCGACTACGGTATTTGAGGTACGTAGTTTCTTGGGCATGGCCGGATATTACAGGAAATTTGTGAAAGGATTTTCACAGATTTCGACGCGTCTGACGAGACTGACGCAGAAGTCAGTAGCTTTTGTTTGGACACCGGAGTGTGAAGCTAGTTTTCAGAGATTGAACTACTGTTTGACTTCAGCTCCAGTGCTAGCACTTCCGTCAGGTACGGAAGGATTTCAGGTGTTCAGTGATGCTTCACTGAAAGGTTTGGGTTGTGTCCTGATGCAAAATGGAAGGGTAATTGCTTATGCTTCTAGACAGTTGAAACCACATGAGAAGAATTACCCGACGCATGATTTGGAATTAGCTGCTGTTGTCTTTGCTTTGAAGATTTGGCGTCATTATCTGTATGGCGTCAGATGTGAGATTTTCACTGATCATAAGAGCCTGAAGTATATTTTCACTCAGAAGGATCTGAATTTGAGACAGAGAAGATGGCTCGAGTTGATCAAGGATTATGATTTGACTATTCAGTATCAGCCTGGTAAGGCTAATGTGGTAGCGGATGCTCTAAGCAGGAAATCTTCTGGATTATCAGGTTTGCAGCTTACTTTTGATGATTTCCTGATTCGAGACATGGAGCGATTGCACTTGGAGGTGATTTCCTCCAGTGATTTGGATTTGGCTCAGATGAACATTCAGTCTTCTTTGGAAGCACGGATTCAAGAAGCCCAGAAGTCAGATTCTGATTATTCGAAGTTGATTGCTCAGATTTGATCTGGTAAGACTCCTGAATTTCGAATTTCTGCTTCTGGTGCTATTTTCTGTAAGAACAGGTTGTGGGTACCTGTGTTTGGAGATTTGAGGCAGAAGATTCTGCATGAATCTCATCATTCAGGCTACACTGTTCATCCAGGCAGTGGTAAGATGTATGCTGATATGAAGCTTTTGTTCTGGTGGCCTGGAATGAAGAAGGATATGGCAGAGTTTGTGTCGAGATGCGAAGCCTGTCAGTTGGTGAAGGCAGAGCATCAGCGACCAGGTGGACTATTGCAGTCGTTGCCTATCCCTGAGTGGAAGTGGGATGAGATAACGATGGACTTTGCGATGGGTTTTCCTCGATCTAAACAAGGGCACGACGCCATTTGGGTAGTTGTAGACCGATTGACGAAGTCAGCCCATTTTCTTCCGATCAGACAGACTGATCCGGTGGATCGTTTGGCACAGATTTATGTGAAGCAAATAGTCAGATTGCACGGTGTGCCTCGAGTGATTGTTTCAGATCGAGATGGACGGTTTACTTCCAGACTTTGGAAAGGTATTCAGCAAGGTTTGGGTACGAAATTGCATTTCAGTACAGCATTTCATCCTCAGACCGATGGACAGTCTGAGAGGACCATTCAGGTGCTGGAAGATCTGTTGAAACTTTGTGTTCTGGACTTTGGCGGAAGCTGGGAAGATCATATTCCGCTGATTGAATTTGCTTATAACAACAGTTTTCAGTCCAGTATTGGTATGACACCGTACGAAGCTCTGTATGGTAGGAAGTGCCGTACTCCTTTGACTCTGACTGAGATCGGAGATAGACAGGAACTGGGTGCCACTTTTGTTGATGAAACTGTTAAGAAGATCAGTTTGATAAAAGAAAGATTGAAAGCGGCTCAGGATCGACAGCAAAAGTATTATAATCAGAAGCACAGGTTTGTTGAGTTTCAAGTTGGTGACTTTGTGTATGTCAAAGTCAGTCTGATGAAGGGTGTGAGCAGATTTGGTCAGGTGAGTAAGCTAAGTCCAAGGTATGTTGGACCGTTTGAGATTTTGGAAAGAATTGGAAAATCTGCTTACCGACTGTTGCTTTCTGATTCGATGCCTGACGTGCACAATGTGTTTCACGTATCCACTCTGAGGAAGTGGGTTTCAGACTCTGGGAAGAAGATATCAGCTGACAAGGTTGAGATTCAGGAGAATCTGGCGTACAAGGAAGAGCCAGAGTTAATTTTGGCGTACGACGTCCGAAAGTTAAGAAATAAAGAGATTCCGATGGTTAAAGTCCAGTGGAAGCACCGGACTGCACGAGAAGTGACTTGGGAGAAGGAGTCTGACATGAGACGGTCGTACCCGTACTTGTTTTGACTGAGTTTGGATTGGATAATGTCGAGGACGACATTTTCTGAAGTTGGGGAGATTGTAATATCAAAAATCTGCTCCAGGACCGTCCAGGACGATCTGGATCGTCCTGGGACGATCAGTTGAGAATTTGCTCCAGAATGTGCCCAGTTTGCTCCAGGTGATTTTCTGTACATATCGTCCAGGCCTATTGAGGACATCGTCCAGGCCGATCGGCACTGTAGAAAATGTCGGCCTGAGAATAGTTCTGGGAACCGTCCAGGACGATCCAAAATGGTCTGATCGTCCTGGGACGATCTGGCGATCGGCCGGGCCGATCTGAGTTTTATAAAGCTGATTTCAGTCGTTTTGAAGAGAGAGAAAATTTTATAAAAAACGAAAATATCTTTTCAGGAGAGAGAAAGTCGAGGTGGAATTTGCAAAAGTTGATTTTCGGACGACGCGGAGCCGTTTTCGTCCGAGGAGACTGTTCGAGATATTGCTGTACGCAAGGTAAGGCACATTCCGCCTTTCTCAATTTTCAGAACCGTCGTGTTTGGCGGTATTTTCTGTCCGGATTTCGTTTCCGTTAATGATTTTCGTCCGTATCTGTTGATTGGCTCAGTTTTTACCGCGTAACTTTCTGTATATTGTTGACGTGCCGAGTGTGCACATTTTGGTTATTTTCCGAAGATTTTTGTCCGGGTATTTTTGATCCGGCGGTGTTTTTAGTCGACTGCATTTTTCTGTGAAATTGGAAATTATCTGTGCAGTAGAATAAATGTTCTGAAATGTGATTATCTACATTCTGTGCGAATTTGGTGAATTTTGATTTTTCAGGAAAATTGTGTAAATTCCGTATACTGCCGTTATGCTGCCCGATTTTTTAGTAATTTCTGATTTGCCCGGATTTCTTCTGAATTGATATGATATCTGTATGTGCTATACAAAGGGAGCTATAAGGGGTCTGAATCCTAAGCGATTCAGTAAGTGTCAGGGAAATCTGAAATGAGCTCAAATCTGAAATCTGATATCTGTTCTGTTCCGGATCCGATGAATTCTGTTATGGTGCTATAAGCACATCTGTTCTGGTGCTGTGAGCACATAAGCATATCTGTTCTGGTGCCGTGAGCACAAAGGGAGTTATAAGGGGCCTGAATCCAAAGAGATTCAGTCAGTGTCAGGGAATTTAGCTATTAAATATATATCTGATTCAATCTGATTCTGCTTTCCGTATCTGTTCTGTAAGCAATTATGATTCTGATACGATATGATCTGAAATTCTGATTTCTGATTCTGTTAATGTGATATGTCTGATCTGTTCTGTTTCTGTCTGATTTGATATCTGTTCCGATTCTGTTCTGTTCTGATATGATCTGAATTTCTGATTTCTGTACGATTCTGACTCTGTTGATTTAATCTGTTCTGATTTGTACTCTGATGTGATCTGATCTGTACGACTCTGATTCTGATTTGATATATGTCCGTATAAGTTATGATTTTGATTCTGTTCTGATTCGAGATACGATTATGTTCAGATTTCGGTACGGATTTCTGTCTGATGAGTTTGGCTTTGGATTCTGAGAGTTTTGATTAGAGGTTTGTTGCTTTGCTGAGCTGTTGAGCTCACTCTTGTTTTCTGGTGGTTTTCAGGTTCTGGGAATGGGAAGGAAGTCCAGGAGTAGATTTTTGAGTTCTGATCAGTAGGTATTGTTTGTACCTTTTAATTTTTGTACAGTCATGGCTTTTCTGTTCTGTCTTTCTTTCTGTTCAAAAGCCATGTACTGTATCTGTAGATGATTGTTTTGAGGAAAAGAAAAGATAGATATTTGTTCCGCTGTGTTTGATGATTAATAGTAGCTCTGTGTTTGTGTGTCTGTTGATTTGAATAATTTGGAAGATTCTGTTTCGGAACCAATTCCAAAACTAGATCCTGGTCAGTTCGTTCCGTTTTCGTTTTCGTTTCCGTGTCGCGGTCCGGTGCGATCGGGATCCGTCCCGGATCGGGTCGGGTCGTGACATGATATATGATACTTTTAGGTTGGTTGAATCACCCTAATTCTTATGCTAGCATTAATAATTCATGATAGAGGAGCCACCCTAGCTTTTCATGGAAGAATCAACAAGTTGGTCTTCAACCCAAAAGATTCCAATAGCCACCAAGATTTTAATAATTTGATTACTTAATAGTTACAAAAAAAAAAGGGAGAGATCTCACTAAAAAATGCTCTCATATAGCTTACTCTTATGCTTACCCAATTTATGTGATGCGTAGAGGACTATGCTATGAACTATTGAGGTGCAGACTAGATAGTTATCCTAATAAATCATAGCAAGGTAGCCTAATTTCTCTCTAGAAATAAAAATATAAATCCATAAGAGCATGTCATAGATTTGACATTAAGAAGTGGTAAATGGCTAGAGGTACGAAAATCAAATAAATATTAATTTTGAATATGTAGGTATAGAAAATCTAAAACTTAAAGAAGATGGGAGACCAAAGTAAAAAATATTCCATCACAATTTTCCTCTTTATATCACACAACTTCAATAACCACAACCCTTCCATAAAAGGAAGTAATATATGCAAATTTCATACTTTTTGTACACATCAACATCATTTTTGTAGATGTATTGGAGCCTATGCATAAATTTATGAAGTATATGATGAAGATTATCTCAAAACCTAGATGTTGGAAGACTTACTTGAACTGATTGAAGAGTGTTATAAATGAAGCTTCAAATTGGAAGGATTTGAGTAGTTTCACTATTACATGCACTATTGAAAAATATGCAACATGAAAAAACATTCATTATGGGAAAACACGCGATTACCGGCGGAAATAAATTCGTCACAAATTACGACGGATTTTCTGGCGATTTTCTGACGGAAAATTTTCACCGAATTTCCGACATATTTTTCGACTCTCTTTCCGACGGATTTTTTTCGAATGCATTTCCGGCGGATTTCCAACGAAAATTAAAAATTTAAGTTTTATTTTAATAACTTATTGTCAAATTAAATATTTTATATTTAAAAAAATAACTTAAATTATTGAATTTAATAACTTAAATTATAATAAAATAAATTAAATTATAATTTAATTATTTAATAACAAAAAATTTAATGATTTAAATTTAAACTTAAATTATAATACAATTTTATAATTATTTATTTTATTAAATTAATTTAAATAATTTACTAATTTATTTTTAAATTAAATTAACTAATTTAATAATTTATTGTTAAATTAAATTATATTTCTTTTATCTTTAAAAAAATTAACTTTAAAAATATTTGATTATTACTTTTAATATAGAGTAGTTATAAGTTAAATAAAAAAAAGTAACAATTTTAAATAGGTTTTAAGTGAAGGCTAGATGGTAGATGGCTGAAGCATAAGAGCGTGCAGAGAGGAAGGGGGCGGGTTCGAATCCCGCCAAAGGTAGAGATCACACGTGGGCCTGTTTGGGCGGGCTGGTCTGTCCACGTGTGCGCGCTTGGGCTCGCTGGCCCTATGTGGGTCTGGCTGGGTTGCTTGTGATGAGCAAAATTTGTGTTTAATTTTTTTTTTAATTTTTCTTGAACTTCTGGCGCAAAAAAAATCCGCCTGAAATATTTTTCCTACGGAAAATCCGCCGGTAATACGTCGGAAATGTTTCCGGCGAATTATTTTGCGCCGGAAGGCCTTTTTCGACGCGCGTCAAACCGGCGAAAATATTTCCGTCGGAAATTAGCATTTCCGATGGATTTTGGCCAATTTTCCGGCGAAAATGTCTGCCGGAAAATGACGTTTTTCGTGTAGTGATTGTGTGATCTCAAAGCGAGCATAAACATTATACTCTTGTAAGTATATAAGAACTTTTGTATAAGAAATGTAAAGCCAACAACTATTTCATTATAATTTGTTAATGGTTCAATCAAGCTTCTTAAAAGGGATCTTGGAGGATAAATTAGTGAAAGTAGATAAGTGCATTCTTCCTACTGATTTCATAATGTTGGGTATGATAGAAGGAGATCCAAAGTATTTCATCATTTTTGTAGGTGATTTTTAGCAACTCAATTAATAGATATTGATTTTCACAAGAGAATTCGATCTTCAAGTTCCAAGAGAATGAAGTGTTGTTCAAAATATCAAGATGTGGACAGTCAGTAATTAAGAGAAGGATGCACATGCATTATTAAAGTAAAGTGTCAAATCCCTAAGTTACCAAACAAATTCTATCAAGCAAGTTAAGTTAATGTTAGAGTAGATGATGATAAAGTAAAAGAAAGAAAATTTTATGAAGATATAGAAATCCTATTGCTAAAGGGAAATTAATTAATATAATTTTTTACAAGCCATCATTTAAAGCATATGGATGAATGCATGATCAAATCTAAAGTAAAATTTCATCTAGTTGAAGCAATTCCTTAAAAGCATAATAGTTTACTTGGTAAGATGTAATGTAAGAGAAATTAGGCTAAGTACTTTAAATCAATTTTTTAATGGAAGGTAACCTAATATTTTTTAAGTTTTTATTTAGTGGTTTATTGGTTTAGTTTTTCATTTTAGTTTTTAGGTTGTTTTTTCTTTTAAACAAAGAAAATAAAGATGCACTCTACAAAATTAGCATATGAGGTAGATTAACTAGCAACCCTTGATCTAGGAAGCTCTCTACCCCTTATACTAGTCTATTATTTTTATAACATGAATGGGAATAATACAAAGTTTTAATGAGTGTGTGTGTGCGCGGGGGGGGGGGGGGGGGGGGGGGGGGGGGTCAATTCATCATCATTTTAGTACAATTAGATCATGTTATTTTAAGTATTGCTGAGTTGTTCAATTTATCATCATTTTAGTATAATTAGATCATGTTATTTTAAGTATTGATGAGTTTTTATATTGGTTATTTTTCTTTGGTCCCCATAATTTCTCTATGATTCGTTTTATGTCAATTTTTTATTGTCGTAAGAGGAAGGAACAAGAATGTAAGAAAAAACTTTTCTTTTCACCAGTTTTATTTTGCCCTACTTGATTGTTATGAATAGATATTTTATTTAATTGCTACTATTTTGTGAAAATTTAGATGGAATATTTTTAAATAGTTACCCTTATAATACTTTATAGTTTCTACGGTGTTTATAATAATTCTATCATATAAGTACATTACAGCTCAATCTGCCTAATGTGTATCATAATAGGTTTTCATTATATGGGAAAAAATATTTAGATTATCATTTTAGTATGATTAGATCATGTTTTTTTAAGTATTGTTGAGTTTTATATTTGGTATTTTGCTTTGGTCCCCATAGTTTCTTTATGATTCGTTTTATGTTTATTTGGGTATTATTTTTTGCTGTCCTAGGAGGGAAGAGCAAGAATGTGAGAAAAAAATTTATTATTATTATTATTATTTTCCAACTACATTTTGCATTAGCCCTATTTAATTTTTATTAAGAAATATTGTATTTCATTATTACTATTTCATGAAAATTTTGATTAATATTTTGTTTAGTTATCCTTCTATTAATTTATAGTTTCTAGGTGTTTATAATAATTCTATCATACAAGTACATTGCATCTTTATCTGACTAATGTGTATCATCATAGACTTGCATTGCATGGAAAAAATATTTATCACATATAATTTTGATTTACACTTAAGAATACTTAAGTCAATAATATGTTTCAAAATTTTAGTATAAGTCAAAACCCACTTAGATAATTAAGAACCACAAAATAAAAAGAAGTAAATCTTTCAATGATTAAATGGATTAAAAGTTAGGCATATCATAAATTTGAAAATAAAATAAAATAATAATAATCATTATTCTTAAAAAAAAAAGGGTGGGAAGAGAGTAATCTTCCATGAAATAATGTACCAAAAAATAGATGTGAGTTAGAAGCCACCAAATAGAATATGAATATATATTCTTATATGTAATTGTTCTTCACAATAGCCCACTATGTTTTCCTAAAATTTACAAATGTGATTCCAAGCATAAAGTAATGCCTAATTATAGGGGTGTCAATTTTGTGTCACGGGTCAGGTTCGGGTCGAACTCAAACTGACCCGGGCTCAAACGGGTCGACCCTAACCCGACCCGGGTAGATAAACGGGTAGGAAATTCGAACCCGGACCCGACCCGACACGGGACCCGAAACGCGGGTAAGTGGGCGTTCGGCGAGCAACAAGCACGAGTGAGCAGCGAGCACGGGTACGTGCGGCGAGCTGCGAGCGTGGGTGCGCGCGGGAAAGCGGCGAGCGCGGGTGCACGCGTGGGGCTCCGGCACTGGCAGGCACGGCAGCGTGCGCAGCAGCGGGCGGTGCGGGGGCAGGCGGGGCAGCTTCGCGTGTAGCGAGGTAGCGCTGGCAAATTCAATTTAAACGGGTTTGCAGGTTGACCCGGGTCAACCCAAACCCGACCAATTTTTTCAAACGGGTCGAATCCAGGAACCCGAACCCGACCCATTTTGAATCGGGTTGGGTCCAACTCGGATTTTCCGTGTCGGATTTTCTTGTCGTGTCAAATATTGACACCCCTACCTAATTGTGATTTTGAGAGGGATATCAATATAATGTATTGGGATAATAAAATAAATATGAAATCATGTCAATATATGGGTTAGTAAAATTGTTATAATACCTAAATTCCATTATTAACATGAATAATAATTATCCTTAATTTTTTAGATGATCTATATTAAAATAGTGCATAGTGCCCAATACCTATTATTTTGTGATTTATTGAGTAATGTGTTTTAATATTTTAGTTTTTTATCTTACTTGAGGACAAGCAAAGCTATAAGTGTACTGTAATTTAATAGGTTCCATTTTAATGTTTTTTAGTTAGATCTTTAATTTTATATTTTATTTTTTTTAATCAATGAGAAATCCATTATATTGATTTTATTTATTAACCAAGGTAGGTAAAATCTCAATTGAGTTGATTTCATCTAAATGAGGACAAGAAAAAGTAAATTCAATGACCATCAGATCAAAAATTGTATGTTTCAAAGGATTTTGTCCAAGACCCCTAATATAAAGCCTTATCCTTTTTCCTAAGCATCCAAGCCCTAATCTTGCAACTAAGTCTCCCAATTTATTTTTCTAGTTTCTTTACTTTATTTTGAGGTACCCAACTTGGCCTTAGGTAGCTCTAATAACAATTTTTAGAGTTCTGATAAATAGATGGATGCCCAAGCACTTAGAATAATTAAGAACCTATATGCTTGATCTAATGCCCATCCTCGATGAAAAAAGTGTTTCATTTTAATCCATAGAGATAGAGAGCATAGCACCTAGGTGCCCAAACTTGGTGCCTAATCACCCACCCGGGTACAAAGCCATATTTGACCTTTTTTACAGCTAGTTTCTTGTCTATTTGTAAGAAATATATGAGAGAATAATTAATTAATTTTTTTTAGGTTTAAGGAGCTTTATATTCTTTCCAAGAGCTTTTTGGCTTGTTTTAAAAGAGTGCTTGGAGAAGATTTTTATGACAACTAGGGTGAGTAAAAGAAGAAGATTTTTATGATGGAGTAGAGTGAGAGCTCTAAACCTTAGAATTTTTTTATTTTCTTATTTTCTTTTGGATTCTTGCAATCGTGCTGCTTAAAATTTTTTTAGTTAGAATGAGATAAAATATCTGTTTATGGATATATGTAACTTGCCATGCTTTTATTGGTTTGTTTTGAATGCAATCTTATGAGTCATTTTTCTTTCATGGCACTATGTTTCTAAGAGGTTTGTTTAAAATTAAGGAGACAGTGGGCTCATTTTAGGCAAATTAATTTATACATACATGTATATATATACATACATGTATATATATACATACATGTATATATATACATACATGTATATATATACATACATGTATATATATACATACATGTATATATATATATATATATATATATATATATATATATATATATATACCACAAAATTGTTTGATATGATAGATGACTTGTGCCATAACAATAAAACTAATCTACATTGAATATGTTATCAGGACTCAGGAGATAGAGTTGCTGTGTAGGGAGGTAAGTGGTCTTAGGCTTTTAGGAGAAAAGTAGGTCCATCTTAGGATTGATAACATCAAACCTTTTGTTACTATTGAATGTATTGCTATGGAGCAAATACAAGGAGATCCTTGTGAAATCCAATCCATAAACAAAGTCCAACTAAATTATAGCCTAAGGCACTCTTTTTTTTTTTTTTAATTATAATAGTTTACTTATTTTCTCTTTTTTTATAAATCATCATTCCATTCTGATTATTTAAATAGAGTAAATTTAACCAAATTTTAGTATTTGACTAAACGCATTCCACATTCTATGGGATGATACTTAATATTTCTAGTTTTATTACTTATATGGCCATATATTCTTGTGTTTTCTCTCATTCGTAATAAGAACTACATATTGGTGAGATTATTTACCCCTTGAGTAGGCTCATGTGTGGGAAGATCAAAAGGGAGCTAAATTTAAACTTAGGTGTTTAGAATGGCATCTATGATAATCTCTTCGACAATCACTATAGTATACTCCTCATTATTCCCAAGCTATCTCGTTGAAGTCACACCTATTATATTCAGTTACATGTCAAGAGGTGGAAATCTTTTACTTAAAAAACTACCAAAAAGAACATCAATTAGAAGTTATTATAAATATGTTATCCAAGGATATATGGGAGTCAGAGGCCAAACATATGAGTGATGTGGCTTCTACCTCTGTTGTTAGATAACTTAAAAACTTACTCACTGTTAGATGTACCACATTTTTGCTCTAGATGGATAAAATAATACTCTCTAAAGTAATTATCTCTACAAGAGGAAACTAACCAATCTTACCTCTAGGGGAACTTCTTGTTATTTCCTAGCTCTCTAATGAACGATCTAAGATATTTTAATGGTTTTATATAAAAATAATAATAAACATAACTCCATATCTATTAAAAAAATCTTCTTATGTTTGTTTATTTTTGTATAGTATAAGATTACCTGGGTTGGAGCCACTAAGTAGGTCACTTGACTTGCAACTAGAGTACTTAGTAATAGGGGATCATCTAATATTGTGATAAGAGGACTTTGATTAAAATTAGAGTTAGAATCTAGCCTAATATGCTTAACAATGTTTTTCATTAACTTGTCTTTTTTGACTCAAAAGGCTGATTTGACCTTTATTTTTGCCCTCTAACTGAAACAACTTATATGAAAATTATACCTCAACATACTTCATGATTTGTAATATTTACCATCATTGATGAAAGAAACTCAACTTTCTCAAATTAGTAGAGTCATGGTGCTGTAGTGATGAGTGTATAGAAGAGAAAAGCATTCATTGAAGGAAGGTGGCGCCATCCATATTTATATGATGCCTCGATCACAAAATTAAAGAGTGGTCCAATCAGTATCATCATTACTAATAAATGTGACATCATTCCTAGTGTTGGAATAAAGCCTGATAGTAAATATAATTTTTTTACTAGTCAATAAAATGATATTTATTTACTTAATTCTCTTATTCCTTTTACAAAATAGTCTCTCCATAAATATAAGAAAATTAGATAATTAAATATATATCCTAAGTAGGTTATGTGTGCCTAGATGAGATAAAAAGATTAAGTATATTTGTGAGAAATCGGGACACATTATTTATGAATCACTTGTCCAGCTTGAGGGGTACTTGCCTCAAGGCCACTAGCCTTCAAGAACTACTTGCCTTAGTCATAGGGGGTGGGGGTCACTCATTTTAGCAAATGAGTCACTCATCCCAATTAAGAGGGTAAGTCCCCCTTAGGAGCCACTAATTACCAAGTTAGAGGGGTTTACTTGCCTTAGCAAAGGTGTCACTCATCCCAATCAAGGAGGTCACTTGCTTTTGGGAGCCACTTACAAGTTAATAGACGTACCTCAGCCCGAGGAGCCATTTGTATTAGTCAAAGTGGTCACCTACCTCAGCTATAGGAGTCACTCATGCCAATCTAGGTGGTCACTTACCTCATCCAAATGAGTGATTTCTCCTAATCAAATGGGGGGGTACTTACCTCGGCTAAAGGATCCACTCACCCTAGTCAAAGAGAGCACCAACCTCAATAATAAGAATTAGGAGAGATGGTGATCACTTCATCTACTTGATTGGTTATCTATCTCATTCACTTGCCCAAGATAGCCATCCATGTATACACACTAAAATTCTTACAATTATGTTCATGTGTTTGCAATATTCATATCATGTTTTTTTTTTATTATATGTTTCTATAAGGTTTAAGCATAACTTCGTTAGTAGCTCTCAAAAAATTATAAATATTTGGTCAAAGGACAATTTTTAGACCTACCGAAATATCTATTAATTTTCTTATTTTGAGTTAAATACAAAATTTTGGTTCTTTTGCACTAAAATTTTACTCTCTCTCTCTCTCTCTCTCTCTCTCTCTCTCTCTCTCTCTCTCTCTCTCCTATTTAGCATTTACATTCAAGATTATTTAACAAGTCTGTTTGACCACATCTCTCAATATGATGTAGTCAAATTATAAAGTCAATAATACAAAATTACACAACAAATTAATTGATAATAAATTAAATAAATTGATAGCACATATAAATGCTAAATAAACATAAAATAAGTTTTGTAATCTCTAAAATATATTTAAAAAACATTGATAAACTTTAATTAACTTTACTTTTGCATCCATCTTCCTTAAAGTCTTCTTTAAATTTTCCTCAATTAATTTACATGGAAGAGTATCCTAAATACTCACACTAGAAATTTCTTGTTTGGGATAGCTTTATTATTGCTTTGTAAAGCAGCTTTCTAGTACTTTAACAATTTTTTGAATTAAAAAATTATTTTAGAATGAAGTAAAAAAAAAGTCTCAAACAAAACCTAAAACAACCTAAGATCTTCACTTTTCTTTTGAGTATTCATCAATTCTTCCCTTGAAGTTCATGTCCAAGTGACCAAAACTTCAAACAAGTCTATTTGACTACATAATTTTCTTAATATTTTCTCTTGATTGAATTATTTTTAGAGACATTTAATGAACATTTTTTTGAGGTTGCTTGATTGTGAATCCAATAATTTACTAATTTTTCTTTCAAATTCGACAATAATTCATTGCAGATCATTATTTCTCTAATAAAGACCATGCTCTCTCGTCTTATCTTGTATTTAGTTGATCTGTTTGCTGCAACAAACTACTTGATTATGCATGCATGCAACTATTAGTTCATGTGGATTTAAGGGAAAGTTAGATTATCATATTTTGTATATAAGGTTTTATTTGGGATAGCTTTCTTACTGCTTTACCTTTTAGACCGCAACAATAGTTTATATTTGGTTACTTCTTTTTCATGGCATTTAAAAAATTCTTATAATCGGAAGTTGCTTTTTACAACTTTTAAAAAAGTTGCTTTCCCCACAACAACTTTAAAATCACTTTTACAAAAAATTATAAATGTCCCTAACAAACACTAAGAATACAATGAAATTTGCAATTTGATAGAAGTATCATATTTTTCATGTTAGGTAATCTATTTTAAAAACACAATTATATTGGACATTAATTTTTTTAATTATAACCAATTTTATTAAAACTGTTATAATTAGGCTTTACTAATTATGACAAAATATATATAGTGAACATTTAGATGATATTGGTTGTAGATAAACTAAGAATTCGTTCATGACAGTTTTCTTATTGCTTTATGAAACAGCTTTTTAGTAAAAAATTTCAAATTCAAAAATTTTTATACTAAGAAACTGCTTCATAAAGCAATAAGAAAGCTGTCCCTAAAGAAGCCTAAAATGTAAACAATGAAACAAAAATAAACTTAAGGGCTCATCAATCCAATTGTACTTAATCAACACACCAAATAGCTATCTAACATTCCTTCTCAATTTGTAAAGAAGATCAAATTTATGCACCAGATTACTGCACATCAATACTGCAACTATCAAACTAAAATGTAGTTAGTCCTCACCTTGGACGCCAAATTACAACCAGAAACCATCAAATAATTATCTAAGAGACACTCATCAAGAGTTTATATGATTATAATTATTGAGAACTACAATGTAAAAGAAAAATATAAGTACCCTAATTAACTGTAAGCAAAATGCAATGTCTATATAAACTAAAGAAGTACTGATGTTCAGAGAATGGTTGTATTAAAGATGGCAGCAGTCATGATGAGATGGAGATTAAGGCTTCGTTTGGGGCGGCTTATTTCCTGCTTCTTAAAGCATCTTTTTAGTACAAATTTTTTAATTTTTGTACTTAAAAGTAACTTTAAGAAGCAATAAAAAATCCGTCCCAAATGAAGCCCTGCTTTCTTACTACTTTTTAAAGCAACTTTCTACTACAAAAATTAAACCAAGCTTAAGGTTTTGTTTGAGACAACTTTCTTACTGCTTTTTAAAACGGTTTTTTAGTACAAAAATTTTTAATTAAAAAATATTTTGTACTAAAACGACTTTTTAGAAAGCAGCAAAATAGCTGTCCCAAATGAAGCCTAAATAAAATTAATTTAAATCATACAACATAAAGAGATAGAAAGCACATTACCACTCCAGAATCCAATGTATGTATGACATAGAATTGGAACAAAGCTTAAAAAAAGAAAACCTTACAACATTTACATACATGTTAGAAGAAGAAAATGCCTATTTGTATGCAACAAAGTATAAAATCATATCTCGTATTCATTGACAGAAATTTGATCTTGCAGTTGAGCTCAGCTTAGTAAAGAAATAGCTGTTTTGTATAAGTTAGACTTACAAGCTTGGCTATGTTGATATAAAATTGAAAATTATAAGAATCGATTACGAAAAACTTAATTAACAGCAGAAAGTAAAGCAAATGAGCATAGATAATTCATCTCCAAGCCAATTGCAAATTTGTCAAATGGGCATATAACCACGCTGAACAATTATCAAAGCATCTGATCCTCTTTGCCAAGCACTTATGAATTCCATAAATAAAGTTTTTCCATAAGGAAACAAGAAAAATTACCCATTGGTGCGTCTTTCTTCCATTAATCTCCCTTCAAAGATTTATCAGGATTCAGGAAGAGGCAGGCCTAGCATGAAGAAAAGAGTCACTTTGAATAGCCAAGTAGACTGCCTTTGAACCACAGCTGAGTTCTCTCATTTCAGTTAACTCATATGAGGACACAGGCAAGTCATCCTTGGCTACCAAAGAATGACTATCTCGTCTTCATGTAAGACCTCTCTTCCTCTCCAATTTTCTCTTGCTACTTTGATGGCTATTCTTTTTCTTACCATATGGCTCTATTTATACAACATGGAAGCTCGAGCAATGGCCAAGACATCTATGAATTTTTGTAGGACTTATCGTTGATTTCTAAAATTCAACTGGAATATATTCTTGCAATCTTCTTCTGGAACCTATTTTCCAAATAAGTTCTACCAATTTCACAATATTTTGGCCCTTTTCTTTCTCCCATGGAAGGATATATCAGATATCATTCTGGAGCAGAAGATGATGGAGAAGAAGCATATTGCAAAATCTCAACCATGCTGCCTTTTGAGTCAGCCCATATGCATGCTTTGGTACTGACTAATAACTCTCCATCCATTGTCTCTCTCCTCTTGTTTGCAAAGTAGAATGAGATGCCAAAAATCCTCATCAAATAAGTGTGCTTTATGGGCATATTATTCCATTTTCAACAGCATCAAAGCACCTAAAATTCCCACCAAAATAAAGTCAAAGCCATGCCCCACTAGATAGAGGCTCATGTACCTAGAAATTAGGATTTTGACTTGTCTAATTGGTGCCCTTTGAATGAGAATGACGGAAATGAGATTTTGATGAGAGCCTTCTTCAATAAGCAAGGAACAAGGACTTGATTAATAGACATTTATAAATACCGTTCTTGTTTTCAATATTGGCAAATGACAATTAAACATGAATTAGATTCCCTTGAGTGTTTGACTAACAAGTAGATGAGGCACAAGTTGATGCATACATTCCTTGATTTTGATTCATTCTTTTTAATTAGCCGGCTGTCCTAAAGCAATAGTTATATTATCATAATTATGATATGGAGAAATAATTTCTTTGTAAATCTAGAACACCATTGGATGCTTCAAATATTCTGAAACTTCAATACTAAAGATTTCAGCTTTTTAATTGTACATCTACTAGGAGGAAATATGGAAATTTTTCTTTGAAAAAGAGAAAGGTGTGAAATAAGTTAGATTTGTTTGAAAGATTCTTGCATATTCTTGGTAGTAAGAGCGGCAGTATTTAGCAAGTTAGAGGTATTCAAAAGTGAAATTAAGCTTTGACTTTTGTTCTTAATAATTATTTTTATGTGGACTTTGCTCTTCCTACTTACTGTTGCCAGTTGCTCTAGTTGAAGTACACTTGGGCATGAACATCAATTTTCGGTGAAAGCCACTATTAGATTCCCCACTAAAAAATTCTAAAATGCTTCATTTATTCTAAAGCTAGTGACTTTTGCTTGCTAAGACTATTGATCTACTTAATTTAATGCAATAGCCAATGAAGACTCTTTTGATCGATCTTCTGTTATTTATTGATGGATTTGTGCAAAAACTAGTTAGCAATCTAGTACTGGGTGGGAGAGGGTGAAGAGAGGAAGGGTGGGATGGATGAGAGTGAATGTGGAGACTTTGTTTTGAACATAAAAATAACACAAACAACCACTGAATTTCGATTGTTTCTTAAGATTTTTTTTTTACCAATCTCATAGATAACATTAGGTGAATAAAGAAATTAAGTAGAAAAGTTGAATAATTTTTTTTAAGATAACTTTTCCCATTTGAACACCTTTGATATATCGCCAGCCGAACTACTAATTTGTTAAAAGTGATGACAAGCATCTACTCATTTGTAATAAAAAATTATTAGTAATAGCATGCACCAAAATATTTGGCGCAATCAGAATGCATCAAATATTTGATGCATTCTATTGAATAAGTCAAACTAAATGGTATGGCTGCTTATATTTAAACTATATTTATTCCATGCTCCTCCTAATTTATGTTAAAGATAAGCTGTTTATTAAAATTTCTCCATTTTATTTGTGCTTTCTACCTCATCTGCCTCAGATCTCACATTCCTTCTAAGATCTCGCTTGCGGTTCTTTGAGGTAGTGGCTGCCCTGGATAGGAGACAGGAGGAGATTGCATCTCCATTAATCACCAACCGAACTCATCTCAAGCTTTGTGAGTGTTATATATATATTGTTGACTGTTGAGTAAGATATATTTGGTGAAAGCTTAGCATATATTTATGGTGAAAGCATTTTTTCATCTTTGTTATAAACTCTTGCAACCATAGAATTGTTTGTGATAAAATTTATAAAATGATTTTGATGAAATTAATTTTTTTAGGAAGCCTTTCTTGAGATTCTCTATTTATGGTGAAAGAAATTTATAGGCCAGTAGCTGTTAAAGCACTACAGAAAATTCTTTTTTTTTTTTTTTTTGTGGTGGAAAAATCCTCCACAAATGAAAGAAATCCATCGTAAATCCTTATTTGTGATAAATTTGCAAAGGAATTGATTCTACCGTTAAAACTCACTACATGAAAGTCGCGTATTTCCAACGAAAATTTTTGAAGTTTACGGTGGATTTCGAAATTTTTCGGCAGATTTCTGACGAAAATGTTTTCAACGGTAAATCGAGCATCAGAAAACTTTTCTGTCGACAAAAACCCGTCGAAAATTTTATCAAAAAAATATATAAATAATCCGTCGGAAATCCACTAGAAAATCCGCCAGTAATGTGTGATTTTCCTATAGTGGCTCACGTCGCAAAAGTATTTGCGACGGAATATATCCGTTGCAAGTATTTTTTGGCGGATTTGCAGCAGTTATACGACGAAAATTTTGCTACAAATTGCGGGAAAATATTTGTCGTACATTGTGACAGAAAAATAATTATAAAGTTGCCTCTATTTGTGATGGATATATTTCCGTCACAAATAACAAAACATGTTCATCATATCAACATTTATGACAAAAATTTCACCTCAAATTTGTCGGAAACATGTAGCATAAATAAAAAAATAGCTACTAGCTACTATTATTTGTTATTGAGCTTTCCAATAATACAAATCTAAACAGTTTAAAATTCTACAAATCTAGCAATAATCAAATGCTGTAATAAAAAGCAATAATAATCCAATAGTAATATTCGAATAACTCAAATAAACATTCTACATTCCATAAAATACTATAATACACTATTAAACTATCAATAGTTATTATACATCAAAAGAAGTAAGCTGAGTTACAAACACTCTTGGCAGAATCTGTGTCCTCGCTATCATGCCCGGTCAATATAGGCACAGGTTGATTTCTGACAATCCGCTCCTTCAATCTCCTGAGCTCATTTAATATCTGAATATTCATATCACCTGTGTTCTTCAAACATTCTCTAACTCTGCTGCCATCTTAGCTACATGTTGGCTATATAAACTCTCCTAGTTGTTGCGGAGTAGCTGGTAGTAGAAGAGGATTTTCCCTTGCACACATAGGCTTGTGAACCTAATTCATAAACTCATCCCTTCTACATTCCACCTACCACGTGCAACCATGTATAATAGTCATTAACATCTATAGATCCCCAAGAGGAGCTCTCACCTGCTACAGCTTTGCTCTCTCGAAGCATATTCATCCTACAAAATATAACAGAAGAGTAATCATCATATAATAGTCACTTATAATATTACTATAACTATAATATTTTTATATACTTACATATGCCCTCCTAGCTCACTCATTGACCCTCTGTTGGTCCTCCTGATGCTTAAGAGTGTGATTGTGTAGCTCAAATACGGTGGATTCTCTACCAAGCATCTCCTTCTGAAATATATTTAGATTATCAAGCATAAACAAAAAAAATTATTAAAATCTATTAAACTTCTTACCAATTATCATCTATGCTCAATTTGAGAGGGACTTTTCTATCACACAATAAGCCTGATGCGTTCCTCCACTTCAATCATCCAACTTGAATTCTACTAATAATATCTTTATTTATTACACCATCATCGTAAACAACAGACTCTAAGAGTAAAGCCACTCATCCACCTAAGCACCCTCATCTCTACAACACTTAACTTAATATTATGCTTCTCTTTTAATGGTCAACAATCTGCACCATAAAACATTGCAGCTCTCACTACCATCTTACAGAATTTTCCCTTAAGTTTGAGATGGAATTTCTATCACACAACAAGCCTGATGCATTCCTCCACTTCAATCATTCAACCTGAATTCTACTAATAATATCTCCAACAATTACACCTTAACTATGAACAATATACTCAAAGAGTAAAGCCACTCATTCACTTAAGCATCCTCATCTCTGCAACACTTAACTTAATATTGTGCTTGTCTTTTAAGGGTCAACATTTACATACACCATAAAGAAATGCAGTTCTAAACCATTTTTTAGAATTTTTTTAAAAATTTTGAGGGGAACTTATCTATCACACAATAAATCTGATGTGTTATCCTCCATTTCAACCATATAATATGAATTCTACTAACCATCCAACATGTTATGATTATTATATTCACCATGCTCATCTTTGCAACACTATTATGCTTCTCTTTTAATGGCCAACATTATAAACCATATGGCATTGCAGGTTTCCCCACCATCTTATATAATTTTTTTAAAGTTTGAGGGAAACTTTTCTATCGCACAAAAAGTTCTAAACTATGAACAATCTCCATGCATCTTCTAATTAACCCTAAAGTTTGAACAATAGACTTGAAATGAAATGAAAGGAAGATTACATTCGAAGCCGATTGAATGCAACATGAAGGGGCTATTTGGATGCAATTTTAGGGTAGATTTATGGGATTTGGCCGAAGAAGCATGAAAAAAGGAGAAAGCTACCTTCACAATGAATGAGCTCCCATCGTTGCTTTTGATTTAACTTCAGATTCAATATGAAGGGAATATCATCGAGTCTAGTGGAATGAGAGAAGCCAAACAATGATAAAGGAGCCAAAGAAGAAAAAGCATAAGAAAATTTTGAGACGGTCAAAGGAATTGAAGGAACATCATCAAAGGAAATGATGGCACAAGAGGGTCATCAAAGCTTAAAGGCATGACAATAGAATAGAACAAGGGTTAATGAAAGAAACAATATAATTATTTTGGATGGATTTGCAGCGAATTTGGGACGGATTTGCGGTGGATAATCCATCACAAATTTACAGAGGATTACCATCCACAAATCCATCACAAATAAAAAAAAAATCTTTCGTAAATATGATGCTATCTCAGAGAAAAAAAAAATCGTCTCAAAGTCCATCGTAAATCTATCACAAGTTGTTATCTTTCCTGTAGTGAAGGCTATGAGATGATGAGTAGGGGTTCTGGCAATGAGCTGATGATGATGTAGATGACTCTTCTAATTTAGGTGAGAATGACATAGTAGATCATGGTGCCATGTAAGAACTTATTAGAGAATACTGTGTGAACTTTTTGGAAGTGGAAGAAAGGATGGTTTGCAATAATGAGATTGCTAACATATGTCACATAACTCGGGAAAGGGAATAAGTAGATTTCCTTTGATGATGATAACCAGAGCAATATAATAGGAGAAGAATTACATATTCCATAGGATTTAGTTGAAGAATTATGCTTCACAAGCAAGGCAGGCCTATAATTAGCATTTTATGGCTAGTCAATATTGAATAATGTATAATTTATAATGTTAGCATCGAATAAGCATAAGTTGATGGTAGCATGTGTAGAACATGGCGTCCTTTGTTGACCTTGTTTATGGCATTTGCATGCCTATTCATACAAGCATCTTAGAGGGTCGTGAAAGATTTCAATCATTAGTAATAAATATACTTGTACAACTCAAGTTCTTTCCATGAGCCATAGAAAATTTGGTTCTAAATTTATCAATTTCTTAATTGTACTAGCAATTAAATAACAAATTAACCTAAAACCCAAGGACATAATGGTTGTATTGAAGCTAAATTTAATATCAACTCATTGTATAAGATATAGTCGAGTATAACATATAGATTTCAGAGAATATTCTAGGCTTTTGGGCCCTCCATTGTATGCTAGAGATAATGCTAGGCAGTTTTGAAGCCTTGATGGAACATTTCTGCTTGGTAAATATGGAGGTATATTGGTTACTATAGTTGGTATAAATACCAATAATGGTATATTTATCTTGGATTTCATAATTATTGAGTCAGAATGCAATGAATCTTGATTATGGTTCCTTATTATCTATACGACGCCCTACCAATTGTTAGGAGAAGATGTGACCTTTGCATAATTTCATACAGGAATGTAAGTTAAGCACGTGGGAGCCAAGATATATTCTTGAATGTAGATCATTGTCACTACCTTTGGCATTTAAGAGATAACTTGACGAAAGCAATGCACAATAGGGGTATTAGAGATATTGATTTCTAATGCCAGAAAACATACATAGGTAGTACCACCGATGATTTTTCTATATTCAACAAATGCATGATTGACTTAAGAAAGTTCAAGAAGTACATAAATGGTTGGTAGATCATGATGTTATACATTGGACACTAACACATATCAATGAATATATGTTTGGAGTAATGATTACAAACACATTTGAAATATTTAATGGTATCCTTAAATCAACCCATTGCTTTCCTATTCAAGCTCCTATTATTGTCATTTCCTATATCATAAGTATGTTCTAGTGTCAGTTGGGATAGTTACAAATAGACTTGTTAGAAAGAAACAATCTCGTCTCACGATGCACTAAACAGTCCTTGCACACGATCGAGTTGGAAGTAAGGAGAATTACCAAATCTACAAGAATAAACTTTAAGGAGTTTCAAGTTGACATGGGCCATACTTGGTGAACATAGTAGATGGCTCTAATTGCATTTGTAGTTGTATACGTCTTTTGCTTTATCATCTTCTATGCTTATATGTTATTAGTTGTGTTTCTCAAATAAGGCAGTTTTATACTGCATTTTTCATAATATTTTATCAAACTTAATTGCAAGCAGACATAGGAGATGCAACATTGAAGTCCCTAGTTGCACTCTCCTTTACATCCTTAAGTTAAAAAGCTCATTGCCATCAAAGTTTGAGGATCAATCAACATGCTTACCTCACTCTGCATTACCACCATTAGTGGTGGGTTCACCAGTCTCAATTACCCTAATCGACAAAATTGAGGCTGCCTTTACTACATTAAGTTAAACTTTAATTCTCTTTGTAGGGGAGCAATGGAGAGCTCAGTGGCCCTTACATGGTTTGTGTACCTCCTTCAACCTCTCTATTAGGCAGAGTGTTACTCACCCTCCTATCTAACTTGTCAATTCTCCCTAGATGAAAAGCCAATTTTTTTTATTTCACACTCGTAAGAACTAACTTGGTAAGATTTATTTTGATAACACTCATAGGTCTCAATAGTTCTATTTCAAAAAATCAAATAGGTTAAAGATTTTATATAAGGAGCTGCTACTTATAGGGGATGAAAAAAGATTCATTAAAGTATTATATTGTATATTTCCTTATAGGATTAGCCTTTTTTGTAGCTTTAAAATACCAATAAATAAAGGGTGATGAAAAGTAATTTATATTTTTATGAATCCTTTTTACCCTTAGATTTTTTTACATTTAAAGCACTTGTACAATAGATATTTGATAATAAATTATTCTCTCCATTCTCACACAACTTTTCTAAACATTTTCTTAGAGTTAGCTGATAAATGTAAATAATGTGTTATTTTTTATGTTATATTTCCAGTGAAAATATGTTATTTAGATGTGTTATGTAGGAAAAATATATATAAAAAAAACATAAAATTCTAAGAATCATCCAACACTGTGACGTCAGACTAAAGAATGCCTCAGCACCATCAAAGGCACCGACGGAGTACAACAATATTGACATGGAGGTACCAACTTCTTTGTTGGACAATGCCACGACGACAAAAGATTCAGCTTCATAGCGCCCAACTTACTATCTTTAAGTGTCGCAGCGCCAAAATCTATCATGCCTCGGCGCCCAAATTGCCATTCTGGTGTTGCAGCATTAAGAAGTTAGTAATGATGCAACGTGGTAGTTGTAACTGCCCAAGAACACAACCTACCAGTGAAATAATGCGAGTGTTCACTAAGTAATTGATCCACATCATCAAGCGCCACACGGAGCCAAAAAAGTAATTGATCCACATCATCAAACGATGTTAGTTCATTTTTTGGCACAGCATCATCAAGCGTCGTAGCACCAGTTGCCTAATTTGTTTTTTCCTATAAATAGTCGATGTGCTATATTTGTAAGATAGTTCAGTCACTTGTTTAATTTCAGTACATTTCATATTACTTCTCTAAATCTCTATTATGGTGACAACTAAGGGAATTTAGGAAGGTATTTGATACATTCGTTAGAGTGTTAGTCTATGTTTGTTATAGCAACTCTATATTAAGGAAGGTGTATAGAGGATATTCATTCAACCTTCCTAGTGATATCATTCTCTTTTATTTATTTATTTATTTTTTTTAATGATTTCAATAGAAATAACTTTGTTTATCTTTTCTTTTATATCTAGCTAATTCCTTAGTTTTGGATTAATGATGTTGATAACATATTAAGTACTAATAAAAAAATTTATGCTCTAAAGTTAAAAGATAATTTCAATATTATCACTCTCTTTATTTAATGTGCATAGTGGTCATATGTGTAGTTAAAACCTTTTGTGATGTATAGCCTTAACAGAGGAATGCAAGAACAATTGGGAATATTGGAATAGTGTGTTTGCATACTTAATCATATGATGTAAAACATGTTAATTATTTCTTAAGAAGATGATATAAATGTAGAAGGTTAACAGATATTCTTTTCACCTCTACAAGCTCGACAAAGAAATAAGAATGCATATGCTCTAAATCACATCACAATTAAGAATTTCATTATGAAAGATATATATGCAATTTACATTTATCAATCTGAAATAATTTATTCAAATATTGTATCCATTATTTTATTATTTTTATTTAGTGATTGAATCTCCACAACAAAACATTTTATTGAAGTAAGATAATTTTGCGATTAGAGTTAATAGTAGTAGTTGATTGCTGGAAAGCAAACTTTCTCGTGGGTTGGAGACTTTGTTCTATCACTTTATTACTTAATTCGGCATGTATACTTGTGTATGTTATGTGTGATTTTTTAATTTACATCATAGAAAACCTAAGCATTATTTAGGGAAGATAGAGCCTTAAGTATATATTTTTATAATTCAGAATTACACTTCACCGTAGTCTTTTCCCCATCGTTAGCTTGTTAGTAGGTTTAGGTATCATCCACAAAAAAGTAAAAAAGGATCCAACATGATGGATACATATGGACTAAATTTGTAGCCCAGAGTATCAAGATAAACTCACTGGTTGCAAAATGTTGCTTCTTCAATATCATAATTTTAAGTGACAAACTTTTTTATTTATTTTTCATCATTCAAATGAAAAAAAGCTCTACTCGTTTTAGGCTATATTTGCTATCATGAAAATTACTGAAGGCTACTATCAACCTAAATACATATAATTTCTTCAAATAACTTACCAATTTTGTATTCTTATGTTTGTTACAGCCTTCTGATTTTGACTGTTGTAAGCAATTTTCGCCTAGCTTCCAGTGACATTATTAGCCCATCCACACATAAAAATGTCTTAATATTTCAGCTAGTGTGTTATACAATCAGGTTCTATCAAAATTATAAGATATGATAAGTCAACATCCATGTTCAATTTATATTAAAATTACTTAGATATGAGATAAACTATATAGTAATGTTGCAATCATATTCAAATATTTAATAGAAAATAAACATAATTTATATAAAATATCTACAAATTATGAATTCAATCATACACATAAATAGAAAATAAAAAATAACCATAAAAGTCAAGTTATCTAAAATTCATTACCCAAATTTCTATCATCGAAAGTATCTCCAAATGCTAACTCACTAAGGCTTCGTTTGGGATGGCTTTCCTACTACTTCTTAAAACGTCTTTTTAGTATAAAAAGTTTAATTTTTGTACTAGAAAGCTGCTTTAAGAAGTAGTAAAAAAATTGTCCCAAATGAAACCTACATTCTGCTCCTCAAATGCTTTTGAATCACCACATTTAAATAATTCATTTTCATCTCCAACATTGCACGAACCATCTTTACCTACAAACTAATTAAACAAATAAAATAATTACTATTTTGTATTTTATGCAAATGATATATTTAAATATAATTCATAACACAATATGAGTTTGCCTATTCCATGTTTTTGTTCGACACCTTCGTAGTTGGAATAATATCCTATTTATAAATTTTATTCTATGAAACTTCAAAATTAAATTCAGAGTTTGTTCATCGTCAAGTATCAAAAAATCTACATTCCAATGCTTATGTAGCCCAAAGAATTATAACTTCTCTTTTTCTTAGATATTGATTGACCAAATAAATGAATATATATATTTTTTTATAAAAGATTATCATTATAGCAATAAAAAACAAATATTTCAATATTGAGAAAGATAATAAAAAATTTCCCAAATTAGGATTGTATAAAATATACATAAATTTATTTAATCTTTGATGTCCAAATGAATTTTTCTCTTTGTGTGAATTTGCTTAAAGACACTTCAATTTCTTTTACATACATAGAAAGAAATATGACTAAGAATCCTTACAAAAAAAAATAGTATGAAGACATAATTATAAATTAAAATTATCACGTTTGAAAATAATTTTTGCAACTCTATAACATGTGGCATGTTACTAACAGCTTTTAAAAGAAAATTCAAGTAATGTGTAATATAAGGTGACCAAATAATATTATGACATTTCTCATGTAATAACATCCCAACCATTTTATAGGTCATAATATTATCAATTTGTATTTGCACCGTATTCGTTGAACCCTCGCACTCAACAACATTAGAAAATAAAGCATACAAAGAGGTTTTATCCTTCAATAACATCAAAAACATTAGTGTATTTTTATAAAGTGACACCACATAGATAACTGATACAACATCACAAAATTAGCTTGATCGGGCACGAATCTCGAGGCAAAAGCTAGTTGGAAACTTCAAAAATTAATTCCGGGAGCACCCAAACTCCGATTTCAATGAGCTTATAGTAAAACTGAGCGTCTCGGAAATACGAACCCAACGACACCAAGATCAACCTAATCCGAGCCCAAATGAGTCCGAATCAAGGACCCGAAGCGCTGTTGGAAGGTTCAAACTGCAATTTGAGTTACCAAACTGTCTCCGATTTTAACGAGCTTATACTCGAATCGAGCGGCTCGACGAGACGAATCCAACAAGCCCAAGATCAACAAATTCTGACATCATTAAGGCCTCCAAATGTCCAACGAACGGTGCACGATCGAAGGGTTCAATATCGGCCATCCATTCAAACAACTCCCTATTTACGAGCTATGCCACTCCATAAAAACTATAAATAGAGCCCTCATTCTACACAATGGGGACTCAAGTGAAGAGAGAGAGAAGAAGGATGAGAAGGAAGAAGCTCCTCCTCGACCACCGCCGGAGCTCTTCCTGCCGCCTGAAGACGCCGGAACTTTGCCGGATTTTCGGGAAACGCCGGGAATTTGCAGAACTTTGTAACTTTGTGAGAAGTTGATTGTAAATTGATCATCTTGATTTGTAAGACGGATCAACCTTTGTACTCCAAACAAATACTAGTGGAACTTTGCAACTGGGCGAGGCCCCGTGGTTTTTTTCCCTCTTTCGGGTTTTCCACGTAAAAACCTTGGTGTTCACTTCTCTTTTCTGCTTGTGTGTTGAATACTCGTACAACGCTAGGACGTAAATTTACAAACTCTACCGCCGCGTATATTCTAGCACGCAACAATAACAAACTAAAAAATATATCAAAATTCTACTTTTGTTGGCCGTCTAGCCATAAGTCATTAAGGTACATTCAATTTCTTACCAAGTAGGTCTATAACAATAAAATGTATAGCCAAAGCTAATAATAGACATTGCATCTATAGCTTTATGTGCAAAAGATAAATTCAGTTACTTTAGCAAAATTAGCATGATTTATGGCATCTTTAGATGGCAATACAATTTTGTACTAATTGGTTGTAAAAGAGAAGTGAAACCCAATCTTTTCTTTGATAGTTTGGTTAAAATTTAAATGTGTAGCATCTATATCATTTTTTTTTTCCTTGAAGTTATTTTTATAAGTTATTTCTTTAAAATTTTCTTGCATGTGATGATAGACGTTATGTGATACTTTGTACATGTTCAACAATATAACATTTTAACTCTGATAATATTTTATTTCATTATATAATTAACATCTAGTACATGTTATGTCATAATATATGTTATGATTATTTGACAAGTTAAAAAGAGATGTGACAATATCATAAAGAATAAAATTAAATTTAACCCACCATTCATATTTATTAGAAAATTTTTACATAAATATGAATGTACCACGATACTTCTTTCATATGACCAAATTCCCATTTTTATAAAGGCTACATATAATTAATGATATTTTATAAATTTTTATTTGAACCGGTTGATTCTATATAATCGGGATCGGTCCAACGGTTTCTCAATCGAAACGACAGTTCAAACCAATTTAAGCTAGTTTAATGCGAAGCTGATTTTTGAACTAGCTCAAACCGGCCAAATTACCTGCACACAGTCGAACCGGTCGTACGAGCCAAACCGATCTTATCTTTTTTACAGCATTGATTCAAAGTAGATCTATCGTGACGATTGAAGGTTCCTTTTAGTGGAATATTTTAAAATTTCTATTTAAGCTGGATGATTTATAACGCTTCTATTATTGGCTGTGCTCATTTTTCATTTTAGTAATTAAAGAGCTTACTAGTTGAATATTCCACAAAAAAGACCAGGCCAACCGTTACATCCATGGGCCTGAATATTAAAAACCTACCATGCCCAACAAGTAGGCAGTATTGTTTGGTCATTTGAGTGATAAAAGACAGCTTTACAGAGTCCACCAATAAAGGTTCGCGCTAGCACACGAGATGATGGGGCTTCATAGTGCTCAGCAAAGTGGGGATAGTGACTTAGAGCATCTCCAATGGAAAATCGTATTTTTAACTCCAAAATGTCGTGAAACTTAAAAATGCCGCGATTCATATCCAATCGAACTCCATTTTGCGAAGATAAACGGTCTTTCTCTTCTTTCGCACGTTTCTTGGCAAGTTCGGTAGAGGCAGAAAAATAGCGATGATGAATAGTGCAATGCCAATATTGGCGTCCCACTATTCACCCGCAAGGAAATAGCGGAAATTTTATCGTTCGGCTGGAGCTCCGGGGGGACGACATTCAACCGTTTGGAGTTCCGTTGGAGATGCTCTTTTTTCGAAAGCAAACTTTTACATCCCCTAATCAGTATAACGGAATTAAAATTATTTACTTTTTTATCTTCTATGGAGGCTTGAGAAATTATTAAGTGCGGACTCTGGATGTTGAGTTGTGTGTAGGCTTTGCATATTTATTGAATTTTTGATGCATATTTACAGTATATTTACTGAGTATTTACTGTGTATTTATTAAGTATTAAATATATAATAAATACTTAGTAAATACTTAGCAAATACATAGTAATAATTAGTAAATACGCAATAAATATGTAGTAATATAAAAAACTATATTTTAATCATGTATGAACATTTCATTGAAGTCCGAACACAACTCTATATTCGAACTTTGCACGTAATAATTTCTTAGCTTTGATGATTTTCTTCCAGAAAAGATAGTGAATAATTACTCATCAATGCATCAGAATCAAACAGATTTCAAGACGTAAATACAGAGTTTGTTTGTGACTTTTTTTTCTTAATTTTTATTTCTTTATATTTTGATATAAAAAAAAATTGTTTGGCATCTTAATAAGTACAAGTTATTTAATTTTTTACAATAAAAATTGTTTATGATGGCAAAGATTGACAAGCAGGCAACCAACGATGAAATTATTCTGCATGAATATGGATGCCATAGAGAAGGAGAATCAGAACGCACCATGTACCACAGCTATGTACCTGTTGTATATCAGGTGACGTGTCACGCTCTGATTCGCCTCCAAACAATCCGGTGTCTACACAGAATAATTTCTCCAACCAACGATAAAGGTCGTCGCCACTAGCAAGCTACGGTGTGGCTATCATGGATAGGCTTGAGGTGATTTAATTTTGAAAATAATTAAATACCTTAAAAAATATCAAAAGGCTATTTTAATTATTTAAAAAATAGATTTTTTCTTAAAAAGCTAAAAAACAGAAATCAAATATAATTTTTAGAAAATAAAAATAAAAATAAAAATTAAAGACATAACAGAAAATGAAAACGGAGACGATGATGACTCAACAAAGCAGAAGCAATTTGAATTTTTATTATATGTCAGTTGTGCTACAGTGCGTCTGCCTTTATAGGCTTTTTAGGTACATGTACTTTACACGTGGCGAGCTTGTATTGGTAGATACACTTCTTTTGATTAATGGTGGATGCGTCTTTGGTATTTTCTGGAATGTCTTGCCATGTGCGGTTTGTTATAGGTGCAGCTGTTGTTACCCCCTCGCAAACTGACGGTAAGGCTTGAGCAGTGAGTTTGAGTCGCAGCATTTGAAATCTGGAAGTAGACAGAAGTTTGGTGAGTATGTCGGCCACCTGATCTATCGTTGAGATTGGAAGAACGGTGATGTGCTTGGCTTGAAGATGATCCCTGATGAAGTGTACATCTACTTCTATGTGTTTTGTTCTGGAGTGAAACATGAGATTGTTCACCAAGGCAAAGGCGGACATGTTGTCGCAGAAGATCTCGGTTGGCTCTGTCTATGGGATGTGAAAGTTAGAGAGAAGCCGCCTGAGCTAGATGACATCAGAAGTAGCCGCAGCTAACGATATGTATTCGGCTTCGGTAGATGAGCGGGCTACTGTTGTTTGTTTCTTCACCATCTAGGAGATCAGTGTATCACCTAGAAATCAATAATACCCAGAGATTGATCGGCGAGTTGAGGGATCAGTGGCCCAATCGGCGTCGGAGAAGGTGCGAAGATTTATGCTCGATTTGAGAATGGGAATGCCGAATTTAACAGTCCCTTTGAGATAGCGTAGAAGATGTTTTAAGAGAGTGAAGTGGAGTGGTTGAGGATTGTGGAGATGTTGACTGAGGGTGTTTACGGCAAAGGCAATGTCAGGTCTTGTGATAGTTAAATATTGAAGAAATCCCGTGAGCTGCCGAAAGGAGACGGAATCGGAGAAGTGTGGTAGAGCATAGCATTTGACAGGTAGTTTGGTGAGTGATGGGTTGGCTTGCGGTTTGCAGTGGAGAAGACCAGCTTGTTGTAGGATGGCTTGAGTGTATTGAGTTTGCATGAGAAAGAGGTTGTTGACATGCCAAGTTATGTCAATGCCGATGAATCGTGAAGGTTTGCCAAGATTTTTTATGGAGAAGTTTTTGCTTATAGCAGATATTATAGTGAGGAGGTGTTTGGAGTTGTTTCCTGTAAAGAGAATATCATCTACGTACAGTAGAAGATAGGCTTGGATGTCATTTTTGTGATATGTGAAGAGGGACGGATCAGCTTGGCTTTTGGTGAAAACGATGGATAACAGGAATTCTGAGAATGTGTGGAACCATTGACGGGGAGTTTGTTTGAGATCGTAAATGAATTTTTGAAGAAGACGGACGTGGTGGGGAAATTGATTATCTTCGAAGCCGGTGGGTTGTCTCATGTAGCTTTGTTCATGTAGAGAGCCATGAAGAAAGGCATTGGTAACATCTAGTTGGTGAAGAGACCATTGATTGTGAACTGCAACAGTGAGGAAAACCCGAAGGGAAGGGAATTTTGCAACATGACTGAAAGTTTCGGTGTAGTTGAGGCCATACTCTTGACGATGCCCTTGTGCTACTAAGCGTGCTTTGAGCGAGCAATCGTGCCATTGGGATTAGTTTTTATTTTATATGTCCAGCGAGAGCCGAGGATGGTTTGATTGGTAGGAGCATGGACTAATTTCCAGGTACCTTGCTGTTGCAGAGCAAGAAATTCAGATGCCATGGCATTTCGCCATTGTTGATGCTTTGCTGCATCATTGTAGGTGGTTGGGGTTGTAGAATTGGTAGTGAGTTGATGGTGGAGATCCAGAATTTGACGAGGTTTGAGTGAGTCTGTTTGTTTTCGAGTGATCATATGATGATGGGGTAGAGGTGTGGATGTAGGTGGAGTGGACCGTATTGAGGGAGAGGTGGATAATGGTAATGAAGTGGTGTCTGTGCTGGAGCAGAGACGGTTGGATGAGATGGTTGTATAGACGAAGTAGCTGTAATGTCAGATGTTGTGGAGGGAAGTTGGGAGATGGGAATTAAAAGATTAGGATTAGGTGTGGAGATGATGGATGAAGATTGTGTGGCGGTAACAAGTATTGAGAAGGGAAATTTGTCTTCGTCAAATGTAACATGGCGAGAAATGTACATTTTTCCTGTCTTGGGTTCGTAGCAGTTATACCCTTTGTAATTTGAGGCATATCCTAGAAATACACAAGGAATGGATTTGGGAGCAAGTTTGTGGTGGATATGATCGGGAAGAAGGGGAAAGCATTGGCAGCCGAAGATTTTGAGATGTTTATATGATGGTAGTTTTTGAAACAGTAGATGGTAAGGAGATTTATTTTGAGTGTTGTGTGAAGGCATGATATTAATGAGGTAGACAGCAGTTGAAACAACATTCGGCCAGAACTTGTATGGTATTTGAGTTGTGTGTATGAGAGCTCTCGTTGTTTCAATAATATGGCGATGTTTTCTTTCGGCGAGGCCATTTTTCTCGGGTGTGTAGGGACAGCTTAATTGGGGAGATGATGCTGTGAGATTTCAGATAGTTTTGAATCATGTGATTTGTGAATTCTGTCCCGCCATCGCTTCTCAGACATTTTTTTTGCTGGAAAACTGAGTTTCAATCATTTTGTGAAAATTACAAAATGTAGAGAAGACATCTAATTTTTGTTTTAGAAAATATAGCCATGTGAATCTGGTTGTATCATCAATGAAAATTATGTAATACCAAAAATTTTGAGAAGAAGTAACTAGGGTCGGTCCCCATAAGTCAGTATGTATGAGCTCAAATTTTTTGTATTCATGATTTGAGGAAGTAGGAAAAGGTAGTTTGTGACCTTTGGAGGTCTTACAATCTATGCAAGAAAACTGAAAATACGGAATATTAAGTAATTTGTTTTGTTTAGAAATAGTAGCTAGCACTTGGGTGTGAGGATGTCCCGAACGATGATGCCACCGTATAGCAGATGAGTGTGTTGCTGTGAGAGCTGCTATATGAGTGAGAGATGATGATGTGGTAGAAACTGGATATATGCCATTATGGCATTTTTCTGAGAGCACAGTCTTGTTTGTCTTCGGGTCCTTAATGAGAAAACCAGAGGAGTTAAAACAGATATTGAGATTGTTGTCATTAGCTAGATTAGATACAGAAAGAAGATTGTGAATAGCTTGGGAATTTGAAGGAGTTGAGGAAGACTTAGCATACGAGACGGAGTAGGAAGTAGTCCACGAGCAGTATGAGTTATGGGTAGATTGCGACCATCTCCGATCGATAAACTGTATGAGCCACGATACTCTTCGATGTAGTTGAGATTGTCTAGATTATTGGTCATGTGAGTTGATGCTCCTGAATCTAGTATCCAGTCCTGTGTGGTGCCGGTGCTGGAGACATTGAGTGTTGTTTGTGGTGTGGATGTAGTTTGATATTAAAGATTCAACCGGTGCCAACATTGTTGTGCAGAGTGTCCACATTTATTGCAGATTTGACATATGATCAGTGGCCTGGTGGATGATCTTCCGTCTGTGTTGGTGTGTTGACCGCGACCTCGGAATTGTCCACGTCCGTGATTGAGTAAAGAGCTGCATGAGAGTTAGAAGCTGCATTAAGTTGTATTGATTCAGCTGTGATATTGATTTCTTCACTAATGAGCAATGAGTACAGATCTTCTAGACTGAGCGAAGTCAATTTTGTGCGAATTGCTGTTTTGAATGCTTGATACTGATTTGGTAGGCCGTTTAGAGTGTAGAGGAGCACATCTTCACTGTCGATGTTGGATCCAGCTGCAGCGATGTTATCTACCAATGTTTTGACATTGGTAAGATACTGCTGCATTGTGAGTTCGCCTTTGGTGATATGCTGAAGTTCGTTTTTCAGTTGAATGACTCTAGAGTGGTTGGTAGCCTGCAGTCGACGCTTAAGAGTTAGCCAGATGGCTGAAGCATTGTCTAGATTGAGGACGTATGGAATAGTGCTGGAGGATATGGTGGAGCATAGTGCAGCTGCCAAGTTTTGATCCACCGATGTCCATTGTATGTACACTGGATTGATAGTGGGGCTGCCATCGGTTGCCTTGAGCAGACGAGAAGGATCTGTAGATGTGCCATCTAGAAATCATGCGTAGTTGTTTGCATGAAAGAGCTTCAGTAGTTGGGATCGCCATGTAGGGTAATTGTCTGTGGTCAGCTGGGTGGGAACGAGAGTTTTAATGTTAGAAATGAGAAATTTCAGAGAGGAAGGTATAGTGATGATGTCGGATTGAGTATCCGAGACGATGTTGCCGGAGGTGGAGTTGTTGGATGGAGATTGCGCCATTTTTGCTTTGAAGTAGATGAGTCGGTTGGCTCTGATACCATAAAGACATAACAGAAAAGGAAAACGGAGACGATGATGACTCAGCAAAGCAGAAGCAATTTGAATTTTTATTATATGTCAGTTGTGCTACAGTGCGTCTGCCTTTATAGGCTTTTTTAGGTACATGTACTTTACACGTGGCGAGCTTATATTTGTAGATATACTTCTTTTGATTAACGATGGATGCGTCTTTGGTATTTTCTAGAATGTCTTGCCATGTGCGGTTTGTTACAGGTGCAGTTGTTGTTACCTAAACTTTCCAAAATGCTCTCTTCGATTTGGATAAATTGATCATAGGCTTTCTTGCCTATGGACCTTCCAATCCAGCACTAATATAAGGGCCATTCATTGTAGATCCATTCTAGCTGAAGTTCAAAAACCTTAAAAAAAAGGCATAGTGATTGTCAACTATATGTGGGCTCCTTATTTTCATGAAGTAATAATTGTATTAGTTTCTTGGTGGGTGGGATGTACTTGGTATCATTTTTTACTCTGATAATAATTATAATTAATTATTTTAGTAATAATAATAATAATAATAATAATAATGGTGTAATGCCGACATCTAAAGAAGAGAATTGAATTAGTCTTTATAAAAGCGATTGCAATAAAAGAAAGGTTTTGTTTGAGATAGTTTTTCGACTACTTTTGTATTAGAAAAAAATATATGTTTGGATGATAGCTTATCATAATTTCATTTTTTAATTTTGCCTTTAAAATCTTTTTGAAATGCATCTTTAAAATAGTAGCCGAAAAAAAGAGTTTTTAAAAACATTAGGAGAAAGACATGATATTATGCTATTTAAAATTTGCTAACATAAATTTGTATTACAAATGTAGATTGTGTCACACCCTAGGATCTAAAGTGAAAGAATTTTATTTTACTTTTTTTTTTCTTTCTTTTCAATTTGGATATCCAAACAATACACATATCCAGAGCTGATTAATTACATTAATAAAAACTAAAAAATTGAGAAAAATATATTTCATATTATTATTGATAATAATTAGAATATACAACTAGAGTCATCCAAAACGATATATACAATAGCCACAATTGCAACAAAAATATACATGAACCAAAAATTGAAATAAAAACTATATTGGCATCAATACACAACCTCAAGTTGCAAGCTCTTTGTAATGCACCAGAATTTAATTTGGAAGATTTTTTTTTTAATCTTTAAATACACAACCAGAGCTACCTAATTTTTATTAATATAAAAATCAATAGAAATAAAACTATCGTTCAAAAGATCAAATACTATATTCATTTCCCCCAAAATCATGTATACTATTCAAGATCTATAAAATCATATCATAACTACTTTGTCATTAGTATAAAATAATAGCTAAATAATAAGAACCTAAACCTGAAAGATCCTAATAAATTTCACACTTCTGCTCCCTTATGCTGACCTAAAATATTTAACCACATAAACTAAAAAGCCGAGCAAAAAATAAATCCTAAAACTGAACTAATACCATAATAAAAAGAACATATGCATGTATATAATCAAATCATAGCAGTTGTATTCATATGATTGTTGCTCAATGTATATATCATACTTTTTATATAAATAAATTAGTAGCATTGTTAATAATAAATACATACAATAATAGGGATAATGCCTCAATGATATTTATTTCAATATTCAAACTAAACAAGTAAGAACTTTGGCTATCATTGTATTTCATAGCATTCTATCATTATCAGTAAATCTTTGACTCAATAAAAAGAGTTGTAACTCTTTTCAGTAATCTTCTCATTATAACTTCTAATCAATATCGTATGAATCACTAGAGGATAACACCAAACTATAGTATTTAAAAGAAATGTCTTTGGCCCACTTTCTTATATAGGTCAATCAGTCTCCACCAACGAGTCAACCGTCTTCACTTTTTTTTAACACACATATTATTATAATATTATTATAACAGCAATTTCAATCACATATTCATATTTACTTTTAATGCATCGTAGCAAATAAAGTATAGTTGAGCTTAATTTAAAAAGTATCAAAATATCTTAATTGAAGGAAATAGAAATCTTACTAAGCAAAAAACTTATATTTTTCAAAATTTAACCAAATTATTAGATATTGTATAAAACAATATTTTGAAGCTTTAATTGAACTAAAACACTTTTTTAGACATCAAAATAAATTTTTAAGCAGGCAAAAAATTACTACATTTTCAAAATCACCTGACAAAAATTCTCGAATAAATACTCAAAATATTCATAATCTCAATCTTCACAATATATAAAAAGTTATGCAGTAAAAGTTTTACCATACAAAATTATCCTCACTTTTTAATAATGAAAATACAAAATTGAACAAAAAATACTAAAAATATAAAAACTTTGAAATTAGAAATAGGGTAAATGTTACTTACTGCGAGACGGGTAAATCTCTCAACTAAGTAGATGACGAGAATTGTTCCACGGCCTCCAAACTCTAGGATTTTATTTCTCTCTCTTCACTTTTTCTCTAATTTCTCCTAAATCTTCCTTGTTAGCCGAAATGCATAGGGAAAAATTATAAAAAAAAAAAACTTTATTTAATGATGTGGCTTTAATGGATATAGAATTTTTTTAATAAAATAATAATATAATATTTAATATAATTACTTAGTTTAATCAATTTTCAATATAAATTTTTTGAGACTTCAACAATTATAAAAAATTATCCAGAAAATAGCATATTTTAATTAAAAATTTTCTAGTGAAATCGGTTTGCAAAACGGACGCTTAAAGATCTCAAAATCTCAACTTGTGCCGATAAGTATCAATATTTTAAGAATTTTCATCAGTGCTAAAAAATTATAAAAAAAAATCGTGTACAAATTCAATACACAAAATTCACTATATTTTAATAATTTAAAAGGATATTTAGAAAATTCTAATATTTTTAATTTGAGTTTTAGCATGTGGCGTTGTTTGATTGCTAATTTGTCGAAATATGCAAAGTTACATCCCATAACCTCAATGACACTAAAGGTCTTACATAGGGGTGTCAAAATTGAGTTTTGGGTCGGACCCGAACTGACACGGGGTTCAAACGGGTCAACCCTAACCCGACCCGGATATGTAAATGGGTCGAAAAGTCTGACCCGGACCCGACCCGTCGGGTTGCCGGGTTGACCAGACCTAGATTTGGGTTCTGCCGGCGCCGGAACGTTGGAACGACGGCGGGCGAGGGGGCGGACGCGACACGCAAGGGCTTGCGCGGGCGGGGGCAGTGGGGCATGCGGGGCAACGGGGCAAACGGGCGCGGGCACGCGGGGCAGCGGGCGCGGGAGCACAGGACAGCAGGTGCGGGGAGCGGGGAGCGCTGGCGGGGGCAGTGTGCAGCACGGGCGGGGGTAGCGGGCGGGAATCCAAATTTTTTAAATTAAACGGGTTTTCGGGTTGACCCGTCAACCCGCTGGGTCAACCCGAACCCGACCCGTTTTTTCAAACGGGTCGAATACGGGAACCCGAACTCGACCAGTTTTGAAATCGGGTCGGGTACAACCTGGATTTTTTAGGTCGGGTTTTCGTGTCGTGTCAAATATTGACACATCTAGTCTTACACAACCTTGACATATGCATCATGGGCTCCATCTGAGCTATCTTTAAGTGATTCCTTGGTCACTTTAATATCCAAGTTAGTGTACAAATCATAGCACATACAATTGTTATCATCAAAATCAGGATATTCAACCTTGAAGCTTTAGGCTCTTGATTTTTTTGTTAATGAATTTGTTATAATTAATTAGCCAATTTTTAGCAAAGCTAGTGTATCCAACATGTTGGCATTTTTTTATATATATATACCTATTTATCTTCATTAAGTTCTATTGAGGACATCTAAATAAATCATAGTTATTAATTTCAGTGAAAAAGGGTTAAGCTTTATTTTAACTAATTTCTTATGTTTCAACCCATATCAGACTTTCGTTGGGACAGTTTTTTTACCGTTTTCTAAAATGATTTTTTAATACAAAAATTTTTAATTCAAGAAATTTGTATACTAAAAAGTTATTTTAGAAAACAAAAAAAAAAGTTTATACATATATATCATATATATTTAATATGTATATATATATATATATATATATATATATATATATATATATATATTATATATATATATATATATATATATATATATAAAACAATTTTCATATATTTTTATAAACATATAAATAACGCACATGTACGAGGGTCAAGTGTGTAATTTTATACTCAAATCCGAGAAAGAAATCAATATTTAAATATGATTATAAGTGTAATTCAAATAAGGTTTATGCACATATTTTAAAATTACATGGACATAAAATGAGTATTTTAAACATTATTTAGCATTTATTTATATGAACAATTACACTTAAAACCTTAAGGTGAAAGGAGTAAAAATGAATAGATATGTGTATGATAATTTGGACCTTGTATGTATAAACAATCCCAAGAGTAGAAGCAGCAAAAGCTTTCACCAAGGACATGTGCAGGTGGTTCCCTCATAATTTGACAAAAGTATGCAGCACTTGAATAGGATACCAAGGAAGTGGGAGAGATGTGAATAGTTGTTTTATGGCAAATGTTTGACTATTAGAAAGGTTGATATTTTATTATTTCCATGCTCTTGTGAAATCAATATAATAGAATAAGTAGCCATGCCCATACATTATTTTTGCTATTATGATGAGATTTAGGCTTCGTTTTGGATGATTTTTTTACTGCTTCTTGAAACAGCTTTCTAGCACAAAAGTTGAAATTTTTGTTCTTGAAATCTGCTTTAAGAAGCAGCAAAAAAATCGTCCCAAACGAAACCATAGGCTTAGTTTGGGGCGGCTTTTTATTGTTTTTTAAAGCAGAAAAATTTTAATTTGTGTACTAAAAAGCTACTTTAAGAAGCAATAAAAAGTCATCCCAAACAAGCCTTAGTTATCTTCAATTTTACTTTAATATGTTGAGAATTACACTTAAACAATAAAATAATTGAGTTTAAAAGAGTATGAAAATATTGGAATAAGACTCAATCAAATGTGATATGGCTAAGGTTCAAAATGATCTATAAGAAAAGCCACTGAAAAAGGTAGTAGAATCAAAAGAGCATGAGTCTATGCAAATTAATTCAATCAAATATGGTGCAGTCAAGCACGAGAATAGTCTAACCAAAAGTGAATATTAAATTGAAAATGTTTATTCAAAAGAGCATGACTAAAATATAGTAGATTTGCGGGAGGTTCAACCAAAAGGTCATGATCAGATCAAAGTGGCATAGCCGAAAGGGCATGACTAAATAAATATTAAATAAGAGAATCTGGAAAAATGGCTAACTCATGATCATGATTAGACAATCCTAATTTCCCAATGCTTCTAATTAATTTAATGCGTATTCTAAAAGATCAAGGATATTTTACCAATTATTTAATTTTTTTTAATAATTATCTCCTAAGAGTGAAATCTTATGAAAAATGTCAAATAATTAAACAAAGTTTTAAAACATTGTAAGATATAATATAACTATCATTTAACTTTGGCTAGTACAATTTAATCTTTAATTAGCTGATTTTTTTCATACAACAACAACAACATCAAGCCTTTATCCCACTACGTGGGGTCGGCTACATGAATCTTTTTTCTTCATTGTGTCCTATTAAAAGTCAAATTCTCGTTTAAATCTAATAAAGAAATGTCATTCCTAATATTTTCTAACCAAGTCTTTTTAGGTCTACCCCTACCTTTCTTAACACAAGTCACATTACTGTTCGACAAGTTTTACGCTGGCTGTCGACTACCTAACGCAACCCTCCACTTTTCTCATCCAGGACTTGGGACCTGACAACGGCAGTGTTAAATTACATACTTATGTTCAATGCATTTAAAATATTGGTTAGATGATAATACTTATGAGATGAACATTTCCAGATATCTTAGATTTTTTTTAAAACTATTTAATATTTTCTATTATTATTATTAAATTCATATTAATTTGAAAAAAAATCAAATAAATTGAGAAAAAATTAAATAATTTAGAATATGTTCAAACATTTTTATCATGATGTTTGAAATTGAAAACATGCATTGTCTTACAATGAATGCTTGAAATTATTATGTATTTTAGTTGTCAAAAATAGAAAAATGTCTTAAATAAAATATGGTTAAGAAAGTAAGATGCATCTATGGATGCATTGTGCATGCCATGGTAGTGGGCCCACTAAGTGCAAAACTGTAATTTTTTAAATATTTTTACCCATTTAAATAATACGAACAGCTTGTTTAATGCCATAAATTTATTTTGGAAGGAATATATTGATGCATTTGTTCTACCAAATCAGTTTGAAAAAAATTACAATATAAATTGGTATTTAATAAAATTAACATAGCTTCTAACTGATTTTAAAAAAATATAAAATAACTTCAAATTGTTTAATAAATATTTTTACTTAATTTAGCATGTTTGAAATCATCTATAACAAAATTTCAAGTGAACTGATAAATGGATTTTATCACATCAATATAAGAAGAAAATTCTTTTAAAACTCTAGAGCAAACAGGTTAAATAAGATTTTTTTTTTTCGGAAACATTGAGGATAATTGAGATAAACTCACACACACAAACTTCGAATCTACGATCTCTTTGTTGATTGCCAAAGCTCTCAACTATCAGATCAAAATGATCAACTAAATAAAATTTAATGATTACAGGGTTATACCTATGTGACTAATAATTAACTAATGATATGAATTCATTCACTTTAAGAGGTGATTCTTCCATAGAGAAAAATAAATTCTCACAAAAATTCTCCTCTTCCTTCATAAACTCTTGCAAATCTTATTTTCTTTTGGGAGGAGTAGAAATTCAATTTTCTTCTCTTTCTGAAGGAGGGTGTAGGTGGGAAGGCTATGGGAGAGGATTAGGCAAGGTGGCAATGCTACGAGATATGGAGAAGTTAATGGCTATTGGAAAGTAGAGATTAATTAATGAAAACTCTGAGCATGAATTAACACTCCATGAAATTTATGACTTGCTGAGCATTAGTAAATTTGGAAAACTCAATTATTGTAGAAGATTTTGTATTTTCAATGATATCAAAATCATATATTTTTTATTATATATAAAACTTAATTATTGTATAAGAATTTGTATTTTATAGATATTTGAGCTTGTAGCATATTTCCACAAAGGTCTCTTTCTCTATTTCTATCTCTATCTATCTTTCTATCAACCTCTTTCTCTCTCTCTCTCTCTCTCTCTCTCTCTCTCTCTCTCTCTTTCTCTCTCCATCATCATACAAGTTCTCAAGTCATACTCATAGAGCTCGCTTGCTAGTAAATTTGGGTATCATGTATGGACAAAGTAGGATCCAACATCCAAGAATTTGTAGTGTGCTTGGATGGAATTCTTATGACCATTCCCATCTTCTACTAGGTAGAGGAAGTTTTTTATTGGTTATAATTGATTATTTCACTAAGTGGATTGAAGTCAATTTACTTGGGTATATAACTCTCACAGGTGAGTTAAAAAATCAGCAATTAAGGAGTAAACTCTCACTTGTCTAACTATTGGTTAGTTAGGTTACATCCTCTAGCGAGTATAAAGTAACTAAAATGATACTAACTGGCTCAAGCAACTCAGCCTTTTAATATCCAAGGATGATTGAATCAAATTAGAATCCACTAATTTCTTATTTAGATTCAAGTTAAAGAGAGATCTGAACTACTCCCTATAGGAGAGTCAAGACCTCCAAGCTAAGAGATCTACAGAAGAGCCAAATCCCACATGAGAAGGAAAATCCTCAAAATCACCTTCTTATTCTTTTTTGAGTCACATTAGCGAGTTGTACGTAACTTCAAGTAGATACTTAAAGAGCAAGCCCGCCATTAAGATCAATATTGTGATAGCTCCAAGTTAAGCATTTGATTTAACCAATTCTAAACTAAATTAAAAAAGGTAAATGGGATGTTTTGAATTCTTTTGTATGGGATTGGGGATGATATGTATGTATGTTTAGAAGTAAGTTTTAGGGCTCTGAATGAATATTGGTGAAATCTAAAATTTTTCCCCTAGACTACTTATGTTGTAATGTCTAACGCAGCAATTTTGGGTGTTATGTTGTCTCGGTGCTAAAAAAAGGCACCCCGAGAATATGCTTTATTGTTTTTGGGATTTGAACTAGCATCATAGTGCTAAATTAGTGGCGCCTAGGTGTTAGGCCATTTTTTGCACTTAAATATATTATATTTCTACTATTATATTCACCTAATCACTTTAGTTGTGGAGTAAGAGAGAGAAGAAGTGAGATTTTGGAGAAGAAAGAAGGATTTTTGGCCGTTTTGTGTCATTTTTAGCTATCAGCTCAGTTCAAAAAGTTGTTCGGATCAAGGTATGTCACACTATACCTATCTCATTTAAAAAAAAAAGAAGTTTTTCTAGATTTTTTTTATTAAATTTATATTTTTCTTATTGAAAAATAATAAGAACTTTTCACTGGTAAAACTTTTATCGCATAACATTTATATGTTATAGAAATTTAGATTCTGAATATTTTGATTTTTTTGAAAATTTTACACTATGTGTTGAAAATTATACTATTTTTTAATAGGAAATAATACGGACTCTGAAAAATAGTATTGTTGTACGATTAAATTATTAAAACATCATTATACATAATCTCTGATAATTTTATTATGCTTTAAAATGTGAAATTTTTCTAAGCAAAATTTTTTTTGCCTACTATTATAGAAAATAGAGCAATTCTGATAGTGACTCAATTATACTTTAATTTCTACCAAGTGATGAAATATATGTTTATGTGAGTGCACTATCTATATTATGGTTTGAATTAAAAATGCTTTATAAAAACTATTATTATTGAGCCTATAAGGCATGTTCTCATGGCATAATGCTATGTTTTGGTGCAGGTATGCTCCGGTGAAAATGCCATATTATGGTGTCTACATGCATATTCTAGTGCTATAAGTACACTGGAAGTTATAAGGGGTCAATCCTTTGAGATTCTATTTGGATCCTAAGAAATTCATTATTTTATATTATGTGATAAGAATTTCAGTTTATTTGATTGCTCTGTATTATTTCTTGAATATTTGGATAACTACTATACTCTTATTACTTTGCTAAACATAGTAATTTATTATACTACAGTTAAATATTTTGGAAAATATTTAATAAAAGAAATATTTAGAAATTTAGATCGATGTTTGTGGCCTACTGAGTTGCTTTAGCATATTGTATTTTTTCATTCTTTTTCTAGATTTAGGAAATGGAGGGATCAAGTTGAATAGCTGCTCAAAAATTGATCTGAGCCTATATAGGTATTCTTCTTTGATTTTATTACAATCTTGGCTAGCTTTCATTATGTTTTGCTATGCTCTTTATTCTTTAGCCATGTACTATAATATGACTTTTCTATAAACATTTTGATGATGAAATGAAAGAGATTTTATTGATGAGTTTATTTCAATAATTTGGATGTTTTAGTAGCTATGCAGTTCTTTTTTACTTTAAAAGTTTAAATTAGAAGAAAAATTGGAAAAAATTTCCAAAACTAGATATTATGATTCTCGTATCATAATCCAACACAATAAGATATATCCCATCAGTGACACTTATCGGGTTAGGTTATCACAAGCTTTTGTAGTATTAGAGCTATAGTTTTAGAAATGGATAATTAGACAAAGCTATCGGAAGTTGATCTTCCATTGGTGTAGTTTTAAGTTTTGTCTAGGCATTTATTTTTTTTATGTGCATTTATAATCAATTGCATATTTTTTATGCTTATGATCCATTAGACCTAGATATAACAGAAGAACAAAGTGCTAATTAGGTAACACCTATACATAGTACTTCTCTAACATTTAGTTCTAATATAGTTTCGCAATTTGCTAGTTTGAAAGCTCAAATGATGGGTGAGGCACAAAGCAGAGTTCCTAATATTAGATTTGATGATGTAGATAAATAATTATAGATGTATCTAAGATTAAATCCTCTAAGGTTTGATGCCACTATTGAGCTTAGAGCAATAGAGGATTTATTGAGGAGGATAAAGATGATACTCGAAGGTATGAAGTGTCCTCCTAAGATGAAGGTACCATTTTTAGGGGGGGGGGGGGGGGGGGGAGGAGAAATTTTTGTTTTCTATGATTAGTTTGGAAGAGTTTTCTTATATGTTTGAGCCTTATTTGTATCTCCTTATGTGTGTCAATATATTTAAGAGACTAAGTCTGGTTCAGGGGGAGTATGATAGTTATACAGTATGAGGCGTAATTTACCTTTGGCTAGATATGCTCTGTAGTAAGCTAATAGTCCTATGAAGAATTGCTATAGGTTTTGAAGGGGACTCTAAGATAGTCTAAGACATACACTGGTTCCATTCCACAATTTTTATTTCTTTGAGTTGGTGGAGCAAGCCCAGATGATTGAGAATGATCTGATTGCTACTTAGCAGCGGTGGACTACTAGTATAAAGAGATTTAGTGGTGAGATTTCATGTACTGGATTACTCAATTTTTAGGAAAAAAGAAGAGTGGCTTTAGATTAAGAAACTCTAGATGAGGTAGACAATTTGTTTATTTCGTAGCTCCTAGTAGGAGCCGTGTTGCTAGTTTTAAGAGTTTTGTTAGTGGTGCACATGTGTGTTAGAGTTATGATAGATGACATTTTGGTCGGTATTATAGGATGATTGGATAGTTTTTTTCAGTGTGGTCAGACTGGATACAGGATGACTGAGTGTTCATAGGAGGGATTTGATAAACAATTTGAGCCTCAATCTGAGAGTTCTGTTAGACTAGCAAGGAGCCCGAGGGCAATTCCACTCCATACATTTTTAAGGGACCATCTGGCAGAGGCAATAGATCTGGTTCTATGGAAGATAGATTGATTTTAAGTCAAAGAAAGTTTGATAATTTTGTTACACCAACTCCAATTCAACAGCGTGCATACAGTCTGACTCAACAGGAGGCTGGGATGCCTCAGATTTTGTGATTGGTACGACTTATATTTCTTATCAGTCATGTCATGCTTTATTTGATTTTGGAGCCTGTCATTCACTTATTTTCGAGCATTTCTATGATTTATCGCACTTGTCTTCAATTTTATTATTTTTTCTTATCTATTACCTTACCGATTGGAGATATATAATAGCCAATAGAGCGTATTTTTATCATTTTGAGATTTTTGATGGTGGAGGTCTAGCTTGATTTTATATCCATTTTTTAACTTGATGACATTTTGTCTATGGATCGATTGTGTCGGTATGAGGCTCAAATTCATTGCTTGAAAAAGTGAGTAACCTTATTTCTGCATAGTGAGAGTTATTTATTCCATGATGTTAGAGGTGTTTTTTCCTTTCTAAATTTTGCTATGAAATTAGGGAGTCATATATATATATATATATATATATATATATATATATATATATATATATATATATATATGGGGAGGGAGTATTGCGGCAGATTGACCTGTATTGATTCCCTCTTCCATAAATCATTTCTTCAATCTTTAAATACCTTAATGATGTCAAAATTAAGTGATGTTAGGCTTGTTGGATTTTTCTTGTCAAGCTACTCAATATCGACAATAAGCATGGAAAATCTGGAGATAATTTGAAGGGAGGGGCATGTCCCATAAAAAATGGAGAAAATTTTGAAGTATTGTAGCAAATCGACCTGTGTTGATTCCCTATATCATAGCTCATTTGATCAATATTTAAGTACCTTAATGATGCCAAAGTTAGGTGATATTGGGCTTGTTAGATTTGTCTCGTCAAGCTTTTTGATATCAACGATAAGCATGCAAAATCTAAAGATAATTTGGTCATCCAATTAATGTTATAAAGTTTTCAATTACACTTCAGGCCTTTGATTTTGGCTCATTCGGGCTTGGATTAAACCACTTTTAATATCTTTAAATTTGTCTTGTCAAAAAGTTAATTTAACTATAAATTTGCTAAAATCAAAGTTACGATGATCCTAATTTAATTTTGAAACTTTTTCTTCCAATTAAGATTATTTTTGACGGCATATCAATATCAAATATGAATATTTTAATTTTTAAAAATTGTTATTAATAATATTTTGATATTATTTAAAATTTTAATATTGTATAAATAAACATTAAATTTTAAATATTAAATCATATCAATATCAAATATGAATATTTTAATTTTTAAAAATTGATATTAATAATATTTTGATATTATTTAAAATTTTAATATTGTATAAATAAACATTAAATTTTAAATATTAAATCTATGAATATATAAAAATTGAAATAAAAGAATGTCCAACGATATGTATTTTGAATCATAGGTATGTGAATTTGCCTAATATTTTTCCTCCCATTCGTCGGCATACCGCGCGATCGTACTGGGGGGTCCGGCGTGGGTTGACGATACGCAGTGCCAGCTCAGCAAAAAGCGCTGATATTTTCCTATCCTAGCGGGCCCCACAGCCCTCTCATTGTCACACATATTGCAAACCTACTCCCCGCACCCAATCATCCCATGCGCCAAAAGCCACCACCATTCCAACAGAGGTCGCACAGAAACTAATTTGACACGTGTCTATGACTATTTCATTTATATGCGGTCGGTTCACTGCTGCTCCTTTCTAGCTTCGTTTTTAAAGTACCGATCTTCTGCTCCGTCTCGCTCTCTCGCTGTCTCAGTGGATCAAGGAGTTGGGTTTCGGCGCCGGAACTAGGGTTTGCGATGGATGAGGAGAGTGCGCGTGAGCGTTCGCTAGCGTGCGACTACTGCTCCGACGCGACGGCTGTGATATACTGCCGGGCGGACACTGCTCGTCTCTGCGTCGCCTGCGACCGGCAAGTCCATGGTGCTAACGCGCTCTCCCGGAAGCACGTACGGTCCCAGATCTGCGACAAATGCGGTGATGCTGCCGCCACAGCGAGGTGTGAGGCGGAGAAGCTCGCTCTTTGCCACGACTGCGGTTTTGACGTCCACTCCGGTTCTGCCGACGGCAGCGCCGGACACACGCACGGCGTAATTGAGGGATTCTCCGGCTGCCCCTCGTTCGTGGAGCTTGCGGCTTTGTGGGGCCTCGAGATGGGCTTGAAAGAGTCTGGAGAGTGCGGGGAGCAAATCATGTTGGCCGGTTTGGGTGCTATCGACTCGGTCTTTGCTGATCTCTATGTGCCCTGCTTTGCCGGAAGAGGTAGAGATGGGAAGAGGAAGCCGGCTGTTATTCAGCAGCTGGAAGAGATGGCGAGGCTGGAGTCTTCGTCAGTGGCAGCGAGCCAGCTGAGTCCAAGGACACCCTGCCGGAGCGCCACTGGTTGTGGCGGCGGCGATGAGGATTGCCGCAGCCTGCAGCAGTTGCCGTTCGCGTCCTTGCTGATGATGGCACCGTCAGATTGTGCGGATCTCAAGGAGAATCGTCGGGTTGTGGAGGAGGCGGATCTGATCTGGGGCTGTGGACTAAGCGACCACGCGTCTCAGGTTTTGTATTACTCCACCTTTAGTTATTGCTTAATTCAGTTGTTTGTGATTCGGTGAAGCAGGGCCAAATCTACATATCTTTGGCATCTGATGCTACATATTTTTGGCATCTGAAGCAGGGCTTAAACGTTAATGCATCTGCATTGTACTTGAAGTGATTCCACTTCTTTGCTGAAGTTGGGAAAGGGAAGCATTCCATAGTTGGGAGTGTAGGGAAGAAAATAAGGTATTTGGTGGGGGGAGTAAGTGGAAAATAAAAGGAAGAATGTAGATCTTTACTTTTGTTTGAGAATTTTAGGTGGGAGAAGAAAAGGACTCTTAACCCATCGTCATTTTGAGTAACAAGAAAAAAAAAGGAACAAAATATATAATTTTATTTGACATTTATATCACTTTATTGAGATCCGCCCTAGCAAAAGTGCAAGTTACACAAACCGACTACTCGCAGGCTACAGGAAACCACTTTTTAGACCTTCCTTGCTTCCTTTACTGTGATTCCTTCTTTCACAAGAGCTTTTCTTTGAAATACTCTACTTTTGTCCGCTAGACTGCACTGTTGAAGAATAGGTAGGAGCAGGTCAACGAGAGTCCGACAGGGCCCACTGTTCGTTTGTTGCTTTTTTCCCTTCCAGTTTGCAAAATTGTTTTCCACTGCCCCTGCTGAGGTGCGGGAAAGAACCCCGCTTCGCTGCAGTAGGAGCAAGCCTCAGCAAGGACATTGTTATTTGTTCCTCTTCATCTCATCTCAAGGAGAGATTATTAGGTGTGGATACATGTGGGCATACCTTAGGAGTACACTGTTTTGTACAAATTTCTGGTTGATTTCCCGCATATGCAGTGCTGCATATATTAACTTCGCCAACCCAAGGGAGTCAAAGTGAACTTAGCTGTAGAAGAAAAAAAATTGAGAAAAATTATGTTTAAGAGTTTGAAACTTATTAAGTTGATTTATTTTCCTTGTTGTGTATTGGTCCGGTTATAGATTAATTTGATCTGCATATACACCATACCATGTGTAAATATCTATAAATAGACATTGTAGGATGATGTATAGGTAGCTCCTTATAATAAGGCCTATTGAATAAAGGAATTTGGAATTCATGTAGCTCCTCTCCCTCTCTCTCTTCCCCCCCCCCCTCTCTCTCTCTCTCTCTCAAGAAGCTTAAGAAGATTTCTTCCTCTAAGAATTTCATAACAAGTGATATAAGTCGACAAGGAGCAAGCTTCTTATCCAAGAAAGGGAAGAAGGGAGAGGAGGTCTGTATGGATAGGAGCAATCCACGTGCAAACTCATTTGGTGGACTATTGACACATGCTCTCGTTGAGAAGAGGACAACAGGTGGACTGTGGACACGCGGGTGAACGTGATCAGGCAGATGTGCGTAGGGCATGTTTTTCGTGGAGGATTTGGAGTAGTTAGGCTGGCGGATCGCGTGCAATCATGGGCCGCACGCAGGTGGATTTCATGCAATCTGGAAGAGGCATCGTTCGGTTGACCCTAACATGCGGGTAGTGCCGTACAGGCGCCTTGGTGTGCTGGCCGAATGTGGATTCGGGTTTTGAAACTTATCCAGAAGGTAAACGTACTAGGAGCAGGCACAAGGGTGGCTATGAGCTCGGAGCAATTGGAGGGGGTTCGTCCCTGTGAAGGCTTGGAGGCTAGCAAGCCCTTTCGTGTGTGCAATGGTAGACGAGCTAGGGCTGTGCGGTGGAAATCAATAGGTCTGTTGTCGGGCTTGTGGATTGCAATTAGGTCGGGGTCAGCTGGGCGTAGCAGAGATAAGCTGGTCGCTTTTCAAGATCGGGCGCTAGTGTAATAACCCGTATTTTGACCAAGATAAATAATTTTTTTCTAGGGTCAATATAACTCCAAATCGCATATCATATTCACTAGAGTGTTGTTATTATAATATTTTACTTATACTAATTTTTTCCTAATTTTTGGGCACCGGTGAAAATTCTTAAGAAACTAGTACCTCTCGGTACAAGTGAGGATTTTAGGACGATTAGTTGTCCGTTTTGCAAACTGTTTTCATCAATATTTTTTTAAATAAAATGAATTATTTTATGGATATTTTTTATAATTTTTAATGTGCCAAATATATTTATATGAATTTTCTATTAAAATTTGAATAAAGTAAATAATTATATTATATTATATTAAAATATCTTAAATCATTAATAATAATTTTTGAGTTATATTTTTCCGTTAACATTTTGGCAACAAAGATGTTTTAGAGAGATTTAGAGAGAATTTGAGAGTAAGAAAAAGCTTGAATTTGGAGGTCGCGGAGCAATTTTTATTGGTCTTATCAATTAGAAAATTTGCTCGTCTCGCTGTAAGGAACCTTTACCCTATTTATGATTTTAAAGATATTATGTTTTTGATATTTATCTGATCAAATTTTTGTTTCCATTATCGAAAAATATGAATAATTTTGTATTGATAAAACTTTCACTGCGTAATTTTTTGTATGTTATAGAGATTGAGGTTATAAATATTTTGATTATTTAATTGAGATTTTTCACCGTGTTTTTTGAAAATACAACCATTTTTGTTTAATAAAAATTTATTTTGATGTATAAAAATAGTAATTTTGTTTAACTAAAACTTCATAATGTTATTTTATGGAATATATTGTAATTTTGTTAAATTTTAAAAATGTGAATTTTTGCTCAGTATGATTTGTTATAAATTGTCAGGACATTTTGACATTTTTTGAATTATGCTCAATTATGCTTAATTTGTTAAAATGGATTAAAATGAATGTAGATATGTGATTGAGATTACTATTTTAGTATTGTGATAATAATATGTGTAAAAGATAAGTAAAGACTGGCTGACCTGTTGGTTGGAGACTGATTGACTTATGTAGAATAGTGAGCTGACGGGCTTTTCTTTAAATAATGTGATTTTGTGTTATTCTCTATTAATTCATGTGATACAGATTATGAGTTATAAGAAGATGATTATTGTGCTAAAATGCAAATAGTGATGACTCTGTTTACTAAGCCAACGATTTACTGGACTGATACAATACTGAAAAATACCGTGATAGCTAGAACTTCCTACTTTTTTAGTGTGATTACTAGAATGCATGTTTTTGAGATATTGTTCTTATTATACGAATTTATTATTAATGCAAGGATTTACTATTATTGCATTATTCTATGCCTCTTGCCACTAGATTATTATTGTTATTGATTTAGATACTAATACTAAGCATGTGATATACTTAGCACTTAATATAGAATAACTGGATAGCATATGTACATTTTTATATGATTTTACTGTATTTATTCGATTTCAATAATCTTTACTGATGTTTTGATTTGATGTTTTATATGATTTTTGTACTAATTGGTATCACATATATAACAATTGCTTTATAGATTTGACACTTGTATTGATTTACTATTTATTGTCTTTCATACTATAATATTTTATTGTTTATAGATTCTACTACAACTGCATGTGAATTTTACTATTTTTGCACTGATTAAATGATCATATGAATGCGACTGCTATGATATGACTGTTGACGTGCATATTGCTCATTTGTCATTCTTTGAATTCAATTGTAGATTTTTGCAACCTACTGGGCATTTTAAGCTCATTATATGTGATTAAATGATTTTAGGTCAGGGCAGGGAAGTAAGAGTGTGAGGATTGTCAGGATTCTTTAGGTTATATTTCTTTTTTGTTTTTTTTTTTGTACTTAGGACAGAATAGTTATGTTATGATTGTATAGATCCTGAGAATATATGATTTTTGGGATTATAGAATTTGTTTTGCTGATAATTACTGACAGATGATATTAGATAGCTCTAGTTGTTATTTATTAAAAGATTAAAAGAATAATTCTTTCAATTTAGATTTTGGGTCATCACAGCTAGACCGGTTGGAAGTAGGATTTGCTTGTTCTTGATTAAAAGATTTATTTAGATCTTTTGAGGTGGAGCCTTCGGGTTGGAATGCAGGCAGATCCACTAGTAGGGTCGTCATAATTGGTGTGTTGAAGGTTGACCTCTATAATTCAACCTTCAACTCTTTCTCTAGTCTTATCAACAAGAAGAATATCATCAGCAATTAGCATACACCATGGCACATCCTCTTGCAAATATCTAGTAGGGACATCCATGATTAAAGAAAAAAAGATATGGCTGTAAGCTGACCCTTGATGTAATGCAATTGTAATAGGAAAATACTTGGTCAAAACACCTTGTGTTTAAACACAAGTAACAACTCCTGTAAGCACTTTTAGCTCGTTTTTTTTTCTAGAAAACTCCATAGCACTTCTCTAAATACAACTGATATGTCTGTAAAAAATTTCCAGACTGTTTAGTTTATGGTTTGTTTCAGTCAAGATGTATGATGACACCATGTATAGATTCATTTGTTTTTCTAAGCTATTGTTTAATTTGACTAATTTCATATTTTCTTCGTGGCCATTGCAGTTTTCATTAATTGTTTATATACATTTCAGATATGGGATTTCAATTCAGGACGGACTAGGGAGCATAATGCGTCTTCTCCCATCCAAGATGGCCATGTTGGAAACAATTCAGGTTTTACGATTAAGAGTTACAATGACCTTCTTAAAGAAAGAACTTTTGCAAATACGGAAGTTCTAGAAGGCTTCTATGAGAAAAATTGCCCTTCAAATGAGGATGTCTCTTCTACTAATAATAGCATTTATCACATGCCAGCTCAAAGTGTAAGTTGCTAAGAATAGTATACCCATTCAATGCAGCTTTATAAGGGAACATTCTTAACACATGATATGCCTTACATTTAAGCAATTTGTTTTTATCATCTAGATTTTCCTTAATTAGACTTTAATATATGAAGAAAAGGAATGTTTAATAATTATGATGATATATTTCCTTCATATTTTTTGTTCATTCAGCTTGCAGTACCCAAAATTGTGCTTTATTATTTCAGTTACCAAACCAAGGAATCCAAGCTCATTCTTTTGTCTCTTGATGATCATTTGTGCATTGTTTTTTCAGTTCCTGAACTGAGTACTTTAACATTCTCAAAGAAGTATCCTTTATCTTCATTTCGGCCTTGATATCTTGATTAATAATCATTTCAATTTGTAGATACTATTTTTAACATTTCAAAAGAAACAAACCATTTGTCGTGCATTTTGCATGGTTAAGTTCCTGTTCAACTGTTAATAGTACTGTTTTTGAGTGCTGTTAAGAGAGAACAGAAATTGTCTGCATATTTCATTTTCATTGGAAAGAAATGAACATATAAAATTTCCTATTCCTACCATGTAATAGTTGTATGAGAAAAATCAAATGTGGCGTGCTTTTTTTTTTTTTATAAAATTCAATTAGATGAAACCATAACAAAAGATCAGAACGGAGAATTTTATGGGCCATGAAAGCTTATTATATGCTTTTTCTGAATGTATTGATGTGAGTTGTGAATATCTCAATAATGATCCAAATATGAATCCAATAAGCAAACTGCTGAACATTCTTAACTAGTATTTCTTATGCCTTTCTTCCCATCTCCAGCTCGGTGCAGCAGATAACATTCTGAGCAAGTGGAAAAGCAACAAATGCAACTCGAGACTTAATGGACCATCTTCCTCTAGCAATAATTTATCCACTATATCTTGTCCTGCTGTTTCTTCTTCGCACAATCCCGTACTAGCTTCCAATAGCAAGGAGATATCCTTTGGTGAGCAGCCCCTCATTAGAACTGAGCTTGTGGATTCATTCAAGAGGGTTGACACCGAACTACTGGCTGAGAAAAGGGGAACCGCCATGCAGCGTTATAAAGAGAAAAGGAAAACACGAAGGCATACATTCCATTCCTCTTTTAGACTTGTTTGGGATCACTTTAATTTATTTGTTATGTTTTTGTCTTTTGTTATTAAAAACATGTTAGTTTAGTGCATTTTAAATCTTTTTAAGTTTATTTTTTAAATAAATTTAATTGTTTTCAAAGACGATCAAAACAATTTCAGAGGCAGTTTGAGTGTTCTAAAAATAATTATCACCATCAATGAGCTATTATTGCCACCAACCACCACCACTATTATTATTGTCTTGCTGGCTATTGCCATGGCTTGCAATCACCATTATGTTAATCAACTTATTCGACATTTAATGACATTAAAAATATATTATTAAGATATCAACTATATTTTATTTGATTTCAAAACATAAATAAAAAAAAAAAAAAAATGAAAGTTATACCAAACAGCTCCTTAACTTTGAGATTTTGTTCTTCAAACTAAGGAGTTCCTTACATCTTCTATTCTCCAATCTAACATGCAGATATGATAAGCGCATAAGATACGAGTCCAGGAAGGCGAGAGCAGACATCAGGAGGAGAGTTAAAGGTCGATTTGTCAAGTCTTCTGAAAATGCGGATGATGAGAATCATAGCTAGAGCCAAAAGATTGCGTAAGCTATGTATGTATATATTTGTTATTGTTTTTGTTATTCTTCTTGTCGTTCATGATTGGTGTTATAAAATGCCTCATTGAAAATTGAGAAACTTGAGTGCATCCTTCATTGTTTAATGTTCCAATTGTTAAATTATATATCATGAATTTCTGATATTTTCGGGCTTCTTCGGATATATATGAAAATGTTCATTTTTAACTATTTCTGATGATTTTCAACATTTTTCTTGAACACAGAAGTCTTTCTTTGCTGAAATGAGCAACCACAAGCAGTTAGTATTTTTAATAAAGTACCTTGGAAACTGCTACTATATTATAGATCTTAATTGCAATTCCCATTTCCTTGATTAACAAGATGAAATTGCTAAAGAAGCCATCTCTTACTTCTACCTCCTTAATGAAAATTGTAACAATGATGACTATTCCTTTCTTCATGTACCTATGGGTTACATTCTTTCTATTGAGGATTATTACTATCTCACTGTTGCTTTCATTGGGGTCCGATATCATATTGACATTATTCAATATTAGATTTGATAAAACCCCTAGCCTAGATGGTTTTTTCTATTAAGTTTTTCAAGGACACTTGGCATATTTTCATAAGATCTTTTATTGAAGCTATTGTATACTTCTTTGCTACGACCATCTCCAATCATGTCAAATATGCTACTATTACACTTATACCTAAAAATATCAACATTGTGACTCACAATGACTGCAATCCCCATATCACTTTGCCAAGCTTATTGCTGGGAGACTACACTCTCTTTTCCTTAAATTTATTCAGCCTGCCCAATCAGCTTTCATTTTAGATAAAGATATTATTGATGACATTTTCCTTGCTAATGAGCTTATCTATCAATTCAATGCTCAAAGCAAACCAAAATACTTTTGCAGCAAAATTATTAGTAGAGAAATATTTGATAAAGTGAATCATAACTTTCCTTGATGATATTATAGAATCTTGTATCCCCTCAATTTTTTATTAACTAGATTGTGGTATGCACTTCTAATGTTCAATTCTTGTTCGCTCATGAAAAGATGGAACTCCGACAAGAACCTACTCTCTCAAGCTTTAGGTCCCATTTTTTCTAAAGTAGATTGGATTTCAAAATAACCAGATTTTCCCCGATGATCGGCATCAAGGTTTATTTAGTTTAAATTGATTAATAAATTAAAATATTAATTTTAATTTTATTTTAAAATTGATTAATTAGTTTTATAATTAGTTTTGTTTTACATCAATTATTAAAGATTTAATTTTGTTTCAATTAGTTTAAATTATGTAATTTGAAATTGATTAAATCAACTAATTAAAAGAAAGTTCAATTTAATTTGTTTTAAAATTAAATGGCTAATTAAAATTTTATTTAATTTTATAATTAATAAATTACTCTCTAATAATTTCTAGAATTTTGGCAAATCTCATGAGGCAGCTTCCAGGGGCAATTTCGACAGTCCCCCGATGTCCTCTCTCGTGAAGGGAGGTTGGGGAGGGCACTTGCCCTTTTAGATCCGCTCGGTCGGATCAAATCGATGGTCGAGGACTTCGAGGGACGAATCAATCGCGAAATAGGTCTTCTAATACTCCAATTTGGCGATCGCGATATTTCACCGTTTTTCTTGAGATTTCGGTAGCCTTCTGGTATTCCCTCCCCGCAAGGGGAGGTTGGAGAGGGAAATTTCCCTTTGGGTCCACTCGGTTGGATCGAATCAACAGCTAAGGTGTTCAGGGGACATATTGTTAGCAAATACTTGAAGTTCTCAAGTAAACCCTAACAATAGAGAGAAAATTGCGAGAAAACTCCACAAAATTGATTGAAAACCATGGAAAAACATTAATTTTATTGGATGAATAGAACTAATTGAACAAAGAAATCAAGATACAATTGATCCTCAATTCAAGAGGATGATCGATCTCTCCCAATCCCTAGATGAAACTAAGGCCCAGACACCAAGAACAAGACTCACAATAATCAAGCATAACCCTAACCCTAAACCTCTCTTCTTATTTAAAGCAAACAATCAAAACCTCCTTAGCCCTAGCTGCCTCCCTCCTTCCTATTCAAATTTATGAGTGGGCCCCATCCAAGCATGGGCAATAAATCAAGAGGGCGGACCAAACCTGGTTTGCCTCTTATAAACCAAGGTCGGCCCTTTGGACTGGTCCGGTCCTGGGACCGGTCTGGGCATAAAACATATCAACCCTAGATTTAGTTTTCAACTCTTCCATTTGACGATTGTGGCCTTTTCTTTCCTTAATAATAATAATAATAATATTAATAATAATAATATCATTATTATAATTATCATTAGTAATTATAATTTCTATTATTATTATTAATTAATTAATAATAATCCCTCCTTTTCCTCACGACTTAAAAGCAAGAAATAGGAAAAATAGGAAGGGAGGTGAACAAGCAGGTCTTCCGATCATGTTAGAGAGGTCGACGAATGGAGGCTCTTCAGATCTTGCTCGCGTGAGGGAGGAAAGCAGCAGGCGGATAGGTGCGTTCGATCGACTTCATTTGTGTGAGCAGGCGTTGGGGTCAATTGCCTAGAGGATTGGTGAGGTCTGGCTAGTCGTCTGGTTTGCGTCTGGATCCCATGTGCAGAACAGGGAAGTCGGGTCATGCGGCAAACGAAGATCGGGACGAAGGCTATGAACGGGGTCGGCCAGTGCGGGTAGAGAGATCGGGAGTAAACATTCGGTTCTGAGATAGTTTGAATGCTTCGGACCTCCGGATCGTGCCGCACAAGGGAGTTTTTGTGCCATGAGAAGGGAACATGGGGAGTTATGTGGAGATCGTTGGATTGTAGGAACCGAAGTGGTGGAGTTGTGGGTAATGGGAGCCGGTCCGGTCGTAGGTTTATAGGTCAACAATTCTTTGTGGTCATTAATGAAAATTAAGAGACTATTTTCTCTCTTCAAGTCTTTCGAAAGGATGCCCATTATATCTCATTCTTTGCACTTTCATCATGGTTAGCTTCCCTAGACTCATGGATATTCATGCTAAAATTCTACTTTCAAAGATATCAATTGTAATAATTCTTTAATCTTTCCTTTTTTTTATGCTAATGACCTCTTAATGTTTTGTGAGGCTGATCCAAGTAATGTCTATTGCTTACATAACATTTGGACACTTCTAAAAATATCATTAGTATTACTATCAATTTCAACAAATTGGGTATTTGCTATGCAATGGCAGATAACATGCAAAAAAGAGAGGATATAAGCTCCATTATTGGTTTTAATCTTAAAAATCTCCCTTGAAATTATCTTGGGCACACCTTCTCTGCAAAACTCAAATGCAACAATTGCTCTAGAATTTTGGGGAAGCTTAACATTTGGTTGAGTGATTGGAAATAGACATTGCTCCCTTTTGTTGATAAATTTTAACTAGGTAAATTCGCCATTTGGAGTTGCACTACTGGTTCTCAAGCACTTTGCCTAAAACTGTTTAGAAAATTACTAGCTTTATTAGTAATATTTAGGGTAAAAGAATTTTTTATTGATCAGATTTGTGTGTTGTCCAATACTTGTACTAATTCCATTCACATTTGTTTTAATTGCACTCATTATTGGAAGCTCTATAGCATTCTTTTGGAGCAAGGATGTCTATCCTCTTTTGTTGGATGGAGTAAGAGTGGTTTGATATGTAACACGACTGCTTCAGAGTATTTACAGATATTACAGTTCAATCCTTGCAACCATGATGGCATAGAACATATCTATTATAATTTTTTGTGATAGCTGTAATTGTTAGATTAGTCAATGTATTTTGCTTTTATTATTACCCTTAAGTGCTTCTAATTTTTGTCATAACAATGAAATAAAGGTTTGACATTCAAATATTTTGGCTGGCAAAACAAACAAGAAAAAAAAAGAGAACAATGATAATGAACACTAAAAAATTTAACATGAAAAAGCCTGAAAGTAGGAAAAAATCATGGAGCTACACTACACTAAGAAATTCACTATGAAAATTTGGGATAAATTGTATAGATCTCTCACTCTATCCTTCTCTCTTTACTCCTTTGTCCTACCTTCAAAGTTTGGAGAAATTATATAGATCTCTTTTCTTAGTCTCTCTTCGATCAACAACTAGCGTTAGAGCTATGTAATTTGGTTCCCACTTTGGTTCGAGTGGGAGTAATGGTTGATAAAATAATGTAAAAAATTGAAAAGTTTAATGGCTCGAACTTTACTTTTTGCACTATGCAAGTTGAAAATTTGTTATATAAGAAAAAGTTGTATTTACTGTTAAAATTAATGACTATGAAGGAATGAGAGGTACTTGACCAGGTAATCTTAGATTTGATTCGACTTTCACTTTTCTCATTCGTTGTTTTCAACATTTTAAATGATTAGACTACTACTTATCTCTTGGTTGCACTAGCTAAGATTTATTAAAAGTCATCTGCTTCAAATAATTTTTTTTAATAAATAAGTTATTTAATATGAAGATGGTAGAAAGTAGTTAAATGGCAGAACATTTGGATAATCTGAACAGTGTGATGGGCCAATTATGCTATGTTGGCATCAAGTTTGATGATGAGGGGAGAGCTTTGTTATTGTTATCTTCATTGATAGATAGCTGGGATAGGCTAGTCACTATTGTGAGTAATTCTTCAAGGAGTTTAAAGTTAAAGTTTGAGGACATTATAGAGTTAGTGCAAAATGAAAAGATTTATAAAAAAATGAATGGAGAATCTTTAAATTATGCTTTGACATTAGTTTTTGAACAAGGAGAGGGAAAAGAAATCTATGCAATTTTTCTCAATTTTTCCTCATCAATCTATGCTCTTATGCACCCCAACCCATCTAATAAAGAGTTCGAAGGGCCAAATCAAGAAATAAAGAGCAACAAAAAGAACACCAAAACTCGAAATAAAATAAAATAAAATTGAGAAAAACGGTAAGAGCATCTCCAACCGAACTCCAAACGCTTGAATGACGTCCCGCGACAGCTCCAGCCAAACGGTAAAATTTCCGCTATTTGGTTGCGGATGAACAGTGGGACGCCAATATTGACGTTGCACTGTTCATCTCAGCCATTTTTATGTCTTTACCGAACTTGTCGCGTGAAAGAAGAGGCGACGGTTACCTGCAAAAGGGGGGGAAATGAAGTTCGATTGGAGATGAATCACGTCATTTTTGGTTTCACGACATTTTGGAGTGAAAAATGAGATTTCGGTTGGAGATGCTCTAAGTTAAGAATTGGAGGAGCATTGAGGCAGTCACATCTATCATACAAATCTTTGATTTTCTGAATAAAAGCAAGCTTTTCATATTTGATAAATCATATAGGTTCTAGTTTGGTAATATTTATTAGCTTTTTTTCAATTAGAGTATTTTTCAGCATCTTCAAAAATATAATTAAATGAGAATTAAGCTTAAAATTGTTTATCTATATCCTTTTTTTTAGTTTTTAATTATTTAATAATTGAAAAAAGAATTAAAATATTCCCTCAACTCTTTGTGAGGCATCAAAATATTCCTCAACTCTTTTGAAGGACAAATTTGATCCATCAACTTTTTTGAGGGAGCAATTTGGTTGGTCCTTCAACTCTTTAAAATGAGATTTTTTTTTTGTCCTACTATCAAATGATGGAGGTAAGTGTTAAATGTAATAGTATGTTGGTAAATTTTTAATTTAAATTTTATTAAATATAATTTTAAAGTATTTATAATTTTTTTTTAAAAATTATTAAATATTTCTTTAATAAAAATAATAATAATACTTTTTATTTTAATTTAGAAAATTTTAACCGTATTTTATAAAATATAATTGATAAAAATATGTTTGACTAAGTTGAAAATGACATCTATTTGTATTTGATTTCTCTAAATCAATAAATATCATATTTTCTAAAATATGATGAAAAATTTTTAATTTAAAATTATTATTTTTTTTTATTAAAGAAATATTTAATAATTTTTTTTAAATTTTTTATAATTACTTAAAAATTATATTTAATAAATATTTAATTAAAAATGATCAAAATATTTTATATTTGACACCATTAATTTCAATATTAGATGTTAGGATTAAAAATATTCAATTTTAAATAGTTAATGGACTAAATTGGTCCCTAAAAAAGGTTGGAGGTTAATTTGGTCTCTCACAAAAAGCTGGGGAATCATTTTAATTCTTTTTTTTTAATGCTCGTTTGAAACTGATGTAGATTTTTATAAATGTGGTTATAAAATGTTGTGAAGAAGTTAATTTTTAAAAAAAAGTTGTCTTCCAGCACAAAAATTTTTAAAAAGTAATAATTATAAAAAAATTATATTTTTATTATGATAAAATAAGTAAGAAAATTGTCACAAATGAAGCTTAATCGAACCACTATCTTACACAAACATTGTAAGCCTTACATTTTTTAATAGAAAAAAGAAATGGCCAAAATTGTTTTATTATAGTATAAATTTAGCCCATGGGTTGTGGCGCTAAGTGAAGGATTGAAGATTTGATTATGTGAGTAAAACAGAGCCCTACATGGTGTCCTGGTTGGGTACCCATTGGGTACCCACGCTCTGCGCTGGCGGGCTTTGCCCACCCACACCCATCTATGGTGACTTTCCGGATGTCATACCCACCCACACCCACCCACTTTCCACACTTATTGAATGCAGTCTGCCATAGAATAATGTCCTTGAGGTTTTTTGTCATTTTCTCTGACTGTAAACTTTTAAGCCACATATCAAAATTTATCATGATTGCGACGTGGTTCAGTGTTGCGCACTGCATAGTAAGAATTATTATAATATACTACATGTATATGATGATTAGTAATATAAACAAGCTCTCCTCTGATGTTGAGTACCCACCCATACCCACCCACAAGGCTATGGGCGTACCCATACCCACCCATGCCCATTGGGAATGGGTGGGTACGTGGGTGGGTGTGGGTATGGGTGCCCAATGCAGGGCTCTGGAGTAAAAGCAATTTTCCATGTTTAATAAATCATATATATAGTTTCTAGTTTGGTAATATTTATTAGCTCTTTTTATTTAAATTGAGTCTTTTTTAAGCATCTTCATAAATATAAATAAATGAGAATTAAATTTGAAATTGTTTATCTGTCACTTTTTTTTTAAAAGTATTTAACTCAATTCAATATTTTATTATATAATAAAGGATTTATTTGGGATCTCTATAGCTTTTATAAAGATTATAAAGCTCTTCTAATTCATTAGTAGTTAGCTAATGGATAGGAGGAGCATTGAGAGATACTCAATCCATCTTTCATGCAAATCTTCAATTCTGTGAATAAAAAGCAAGTTTCTCATGTCTGATAAATCATGTAGTTCTAGTTTGATAATATTTATTAGCTCTTTTTATTTTTTCAATTAAGTATTTGTAAGCATCTTCATATATATTATTAAATGAGAATTAAGTTTAAAATTGTTTATATATATATAAAGTGATTATGAAGTTATTGTAAAGAAATAACTTTTTTGAAAGCTTCTGTAGAAATCAGTCTTCTAACACAAAAGTTTCCTGAAAGCATCGAAAAAATAGCAGTCAAACAGAAATTATGATTGCAGCTTGAAAAAGTAATAAGAAAACTGCCACAAATGAAACCTAGTTGAATCACTATCTTAGACAAACTTTGTAAGCTTTGCATTTTCTACTAGAAAAAGGAAATGGGCTCAATTGTTTTGTTTTAGTATTTTGTGTGTGTGTGTCTCTGTGTGTGTGTATGTATATATAGACATCACAAAATTTGTCTTGATCGTGCAAGAATCTCAAGGCATATTCAAGTTGAAAACTTTCAAAATTAAATTCGGGACCATCTGAACTCCAATTTTAATAAACATATAGTCAAATTGAATGTCTCAAAGTGACGAACCCAATGATAACAAAATCGGCCAAATCCAAGCCCAAATGGGTTCAAATCAGGGGCCCGAAGTTTATTTAGTAGGTTCAAAGTCTAAATTGGATTACCAAATGATATCCAAATATGGTATGCTTAAATTCAATCAAGCGGCTCGACGATACGAATCTAACGAGCCCAAGATCACTGAATTCTGACATCATTAAGGCACAAAAACACTTAAAAAATGCTCTACGATTGGGGGAATCAATACGAGCCAATCGATATAGCACTCCAAACCTACCTCAGATCTTCTCTATATTAACGGGGTGTGCCACTTTAAAAATTTATAAATAGACTCCCACACTTGTTGCAACTTGGGCACCCGAGTTTATGATTCTGATGAAAACAAATATTATTGATTTTCTCTTTATTTCTCATAGTATTTGTAGTGAATATTTGTTTGTGTTAACTAACATTTTAGGTACAAAATGCACCGTTGTTTGAATATTCAAGGCTCAAGATGGGGTAGAATAGGTTATGCTGTAAGAGTATGAAATTTTCATTTATTTATTTTAAATTTCTTGAGTCAAGTCTTATAAAGGTGTATGCTAGCCTGGTGATCGTGCATACACACACACAAGGGGAGCAAAAATAACTTTAAAATTTTTTATTTTTTCTATACATCGTACTGTATGATCTCGTTTTACATAAATTAATTAAAATATTGTATTAATAATTTAAAATATAACTATTCATACATTACAAATGCCATATTGTACTAGGTGATATATTATAATTAGAAACTCCGCCATTCATTAAATTAAGCAAAATTTTGAATTTGAAAAATTGTTCTATTCATATTGTACGAATCTAATCATATTGTACGATGTTTAAAATATTGCCTAATTTTATCATTTAATTAAACAATCGAATATGCTTTATTTTGATATTTTGTTTGTACTATACAAATTGATTCTTACTGTACGATTAACAGAGACGATTTTGGTCGTCCCATGATTTGTCCTGCACTCCTGCACGAACTGTGTTTCAGTTGAACTAATCGTACTGTACGATTTGTGATTCGTACTAATGATCGTACAACAATAATAGGAAAATTTGAACTAATCGTGTTGTACTAACTAGTTATCATACATCACTGACAGGTCAAATTATGCACTCATACTAGACGATGCTGAGATCATATTGTACGATCTTTGATGGATGAATTAATTTTTTAGGGTTTTTTGAAACCCTCTCATAAGACTTTATGAGAGTCTTTTGAGCATTCATTGAGTTATTTTCTTTTGGAGAAAGCTTGAAGAGAGAGCCTATGGCTAGGGAGAGAAAGAGTAGAGTTTGTAAGAGAGGGAGAAGATCCTTGTGGGCTTTAAGGGAGTGTGAGAGGGGATTTTTTCATGGTTGCTCCAACGAACTTGCACATGAATTCCTCCAAGAGTCAAGATTTGTCTTGAGGAAAGCTTTGGGAAGAAAACATCTTTGGTCTCAAAAGACCCGGCTACTCCGTCGCACTGGACAAGGTGAAAATGAATCCAAGTTCTCTATCACACCAGGAGGGTGAAAATGAGTCAAGGTTCTCTACAAAAGAGTTAGGGTTCTCTACCTATGAAAGGAGTACTATCCTCGGCCGCACCGGGTTAGTGGAAGAGAGTCTGTAAGGGCTTCTCCGCCTAACTATGGGGGCTAAAGAAGAGACACTATAGTGATAGTGCAATACCCGGGGAGAAGGACTCCGGGGAGTGGATGTAGGTCATGGTTTGATCGAACTACTATAAAATATGGTGTATTCTTTCTTATTTTATTTTTTTGTAGTTTATTTTTTCACGTTTTATTTTTTTGTTATAACTGCTTGGTTGAAAATCTATGAATGATATTATGTTGTATTGATTAGATTATCATCATCATCTTTGTAAATTTTGATAAGTGTACTAGCTTCCACATCAAGTGATAGTATTGCTTTCATCCTAGTGAGTCTTAGGGACATTTCATTGAGGTCTTATAACCTCCACAAACTTTTAACACTCTATATGAAGGGGGGCCTTTTGCTACATATTAAAGAGAGCTCTAAAGTTTCAAGAGCTCTAGCAGACCACCTCCCAGCTACCAACCACTGTTGGACTACCACTCAACCACTGATTGCCGCTATACTTCTGCCCAGCCATCGTCGAACCACCACCCGACTACAGATCATTATCAAACTACCAGTTGGCCATCGACCGTCGTCGAATTTCGGACTACCACTCAACCACTAACAACCGCTAGACTTCTGCCCAACCATTATTGAACCACCGCCCGGCCACCGATCATTATCAAACTACCACCCGGCCATATGCCATTGTTGGACTACCATCCGGTTGTCGACCACCGCAAGACTTTTGCTCAACCGTCACTAGACATCCACCCGGTCGTTAACCGTTGTAGGACTTTCGTCCAACCATCGTCGGACCACCGCCTGGTTGTCGGCCATCGTTGAACTTCTGTCTGGCCGTCGACCGTCATTGGACCTCCTCCCGAGACCTATCATTGTTGGTCCTCCACCAGGCAGTCAAGTACGATCCCTTCGACCGCTATCACCCGTTGAATATGGTTCGTAGACCTCCAACGCCTGTAGAATACATCCCTTTCGACCATCGTCGCTTGCCGAATATAGTCCCTTCGGCCACGGTCATCCACTAACTACAGTGCATCTGACCTCTGTCACCCACCAACTAGGGTCCCTCCGACTTCTGTCATCCGTGAGTTGCGGTCCCTTCAACCACCATCGCCCGCCGACTATAGTCCCTCCAACCACCATTGCATACCAATTACGATCCCTCGGACCACCATCACCTGCTGACTACGGTCCTTCCGACCACCATCACTCGCCAACTATGATCTTTTCGATCACTGTCTCCATTTGACTATGGTCTATCCGACCTAGTAGCCTGCCGACTACAATCCCTCCGACCACTGTCGTCTGTCGACTATGGTCCCTCCGACTACCGTCGCCTTCTAACCACGGTCCCTCCAACCACTGTCACCTACCAACAACAGTCCCATTGATCACTATCTCTCGTTGATTGTGGTCCGTCCGACCATCGTCAACTGCTGACGATAGTCCCTCCGACTTCTCTCGCTAGTCGAGTACCGTCCCTCATACCTCCTTCACTCGCCAACTATGGTCCCTCGGATCTTCTTTGCACACCAACTGTGATCCCTCAGAACATCGTCGCCCACCGACTACGGTCCTTCTGACCATCATCATCCGTTGACTACAATCCCTCTGAGTTCTATCACCGCCTAGTACGGTCCCTCTGACCTCCATCACCCACCGACTATGGTCTCTTGGATCTTCATCTCCCACCTACTACGATCCCTCTGACCGCCATCACGTATGGGCTACGACCCCTATGAACTCCATCACCCATCGAATATAGTCCAGCTGACCCCGATCACCTGCTACAATAGAGAAAAAAACACGAAGAGATGCATATAATTTCTAAGTAATAGGATCAAAGCAATGATATCTGTTTCAATCCCCACCATAGCCAAAAGAAATATAAACAATAGAACGAGAAGATAACTTGTTACATTTAACAAAAGGACAAATGATAAAGCATGAACAATCACAAGTTTGTTGGGAGGAATAATCAGGATTGTATAAATATCACTTCTCGAATGATGATAGCCCTGAGTAATGGAATGATGCAAAATTGTTAAAAAAAATTTAACAATGATAAGACCGGCTTCATCTCAAAATTCATTTGAATATATAGAGATAAGAAGAGAGAACAAATAGTTTGAATAATATGGCTATATTTTTTTTCAATAAACAAAAAAAAAAAAAAAAAAAAAAAAAAAAGAAGAAGAAAAAACACACACTAATGCCAGAATCAAACCAAATTTAAAATAGATAGAAGGAAAATATTCAATAAAATTGTACGATAAAAAAAAATATATTTTTTAATTCTTACAATAATAGCTCAATTATCATTTTAAAACAAAGCTAGAATTGCAATGTTATTTTTATCGAATGAGAAATTTTTTTAATACCAATATGTTCATATATAGACAAGACAAGAGAGATTTATATACATACCACTTTATTTCATTCTATTTACATATCCAATACCCAAAACATTAATATCACATGTCTACCACCCATAGAACAAATTTGGGTGTATGGAATGAAATATTAAACTTTATAAGATGGTATAAATGATATGAATGAATTATAAAAGTGATATATTTGATATTTTAAAGTTTTATATTGTTGGTAGGCATGTAATATTAATGTTTTAGGTGTTAGATATGTAAATATCATGAAACAAAGTGGTATGCATGTAAATTTCCCTTAAATGGAACATGATAAAGATAATAAATCCTCAATAACAAAAAATATATTATAATAATAAACACTAAACATATGCGGTCATATTGAGATGATACAACAAACAACATTAGGACTTTATCCTACTACATGTGGTTGAATACATGAATCTTTTCTCTCCATTGTATCCTATTAAGAGTCAAATTCTCATTTAAATATAATAAAAATTATCATTTCTAATACTTTATAACCAAATTCTTTAAGTCTCTCTACCTTTCTTAACATAGGTCGGACCGAATACATCTGCTCTCCTAACTAGGTCATTGAAAGGCTAACGCTTTATGCGACTGAATCATCTACGATGACTCTTTCTAACTCTAATATCATATCTATAAAAAGTAATAACTTTAATACACAAATAAAAAAGAGTTCAAATCAGTTATGCACTCCATGAAATTTTGAGTAAAAACAGTAAAAGAGCGCAGCCATACCCAATGATTCAATCAGATCAAACTCTATTCATGAAGCATATTTGACCATAGAAGATTAATCTCAAGATAAACATCTTTGTCCAAATAAAAATATAGCATAAAACCAACATACCCAAAACGTAGTGGTACTGCAGTAGTAAAGCTAATTTAAATGGAAACCAATTCACTCTCCTAAGAGCTAAATAACTAGATTAAAATTCCTGCTTGCATTCATCAATTTAGTTCAATTATTTTTTCCTCGTATGGAATCTTTTAACCAAGTTAATTGATCTATAACCATATGAAGATTATGATAATTCATATATCATTTATAAGATTATCTACTTATTTAGCATTATATTATTAATTTCTTATTATCTTTAATTTTATGACAGGAAAAAGTGAAAAAAACTGACAATTGTGGGCAAGGGGAAATTATTGTGTGGTCACCAGAAAATTCGGAGGCGAATCAGGATGCGACACATCATCCGGTGCACGACAAAAAAGTGACGTGACACGTCTTGATTTATCTCTGAACAGCGTCCGATGACCCCACAAAATAATTTCTTGTGGGCAAGGGCACCAATATATATATATATATATATATATATATATATATATATATATATATATATATATATATATATATATATATATATATATTATATATATATATATATATATATATATATATATATATATAATGATAAAGTAAAAATATTACCAATCAAGACATTCAACCAGCTTGATTTCGCAGGCTGAATCTATAGTTGAATCTTAAGCATGTAAAATTCGTGAACAAAAATTTGTATTTACAAAATTAAATGTCAAGGTTTGGTGCAAAATCCCTACAGACTGAATTTGACAAATATGACATAAGATTTGGTATCTCATATGAAAATCCCTACAAAAATAATTTGCCAACACTGAAAAGATGGAGCTGCACCTAATTTGGAGCTTCCATACCTACTAATGTACAAATAAATTTCTCGACTGCAAAAACTTTGGCTTCCAAAGCAATTGCACGAAATTGCCACTGAGAGTCGAATGACAATTTTGAATAAACTTGCTGAAGGTATTATTGAACAACAATTGAACATGCACTGACTGCAGTTGCTCACCTAACAACCCTGCAGAAAGACGGTTCATTTTTTTCAATGAGGAAGAAATATAAATGAAACAATGAAATTTTTCATCAAATCAGCTTTTTTAAAGTGTAGTTTTGTCCAAATAAAATCCAATTTTCATGAGGGTCAATCTACTTATTTGTCTTCATTTCATGTTCATCACTAGTATATATTTTTTCACCACAGCCAACTCATGCATGTTGGAAGTATCAATTATCAAGGAGTTGGATATTTAAAACAAATTAGGAGATAAATATATGATGGGAAGCAGCATAACAAAAATCAGCAAGTACAGTTAATAAAAGCAAAAACTCCCAAGGAAATCTACTTGTAAACTTCCATACATATTTTGCAATCAATGGAAGCACAAGTGACGAGAACGACAATCAATGTACACGATGTCGGACATAGTAGGATCGAAACTCCTCGACATCGTCCGCAACAAGTGCAAAAATATCCAAACATCATCTGCTAGCGAAATGGGTCACACCGATGCATTGTCGACATCGAATTTACCAAAGAAGGGGTTGTTGCGATCAAGTGACTGTTAGTAGACACGACGTTGTGCAAAGTCATCCGAATACTTGTCGTATCCACAATATATCTGTTGTCGTCATTCATCAGTAGATTAGTTTACATATTTACAAGTTGACCGGCATTGGTGGCAAGGATGCTATCTTCTTTACGGCTCTCTTTCTTTATTTGTAGGCATGACACGATCTTTGCACGTTGTAGGTGGACGATCATGCATGTGAAAATCTTCTATAATTGCTTGTGGATACTCTTACAATTGCTCCTAGATACTCATAGTAGATTCATAGTCCTTGCTTGCATATGAACCGAAGAATATTTCTACATTCACTTTGACGGGTTGTTTGGTTGATGTTGAGTATAGGGAGGATGTTATATTCGTTATCGATCTTCCTGTACATGATGATTGACGAATCGTTGCACTTGCTTGCAATTGCCAAGGTGCTCCAATTACTTGTCACTCGTATGCAACATTGGTCTATTCGACATGAGTCTCACATTTATTTGTTGATATGCATTTGATTGATCAAAGCTATAACTTGATTGTAGTATTTTCTCTTCAATAATGTATTTAATGATCTTGAAGTTCAATTCTCTGTAGCACAAGTTTAGTTGATCGTTCATTTTTTGTTTTGCGAAATTTCAGAGTCGTCGTAGTTCATATCAAACTCGAGCTCAAGTTTGAGTTCAGTTCAATGTCAAAGTTGTTCAAGCTTCTTTTGAGTTTGATTTTATATTCAAGACATGGTTCATTGAGATTCAAGTTCTCATTTCAATTTCATTTGCAAGTCCAGTGCATATGCACTATTCACATTCAAGTTCAAGTTCCACTTGATGTTGTACAATTCGAGTTTAAAGTACAAGTTCAAGTTCTTGTTCAAAATCTTTTGAAGTCTTTGTAAGTTCAATTGCATGTTCAAATTGATTTGAATTTAGCTCCAGTCTGATCTTATTTTACTTGGGTTTAACCATTTATCCATCATTTAGGTTTTGTTCAGGTTCAAGTTCACAAATCCACAGTTCATTTGAGTTCAAATTAGGTTCAAATGCGGTCTTATGTTCACCCGAAATTTCGGTAGCCTCCTGGCATCTCCCCCGTTTAGGGGAAACTACATGAAACTGGGCCTTCCCACCACGCTAAAAAAATCGTGTATTGGAGGTGTCCTCGGACACAGCGGTCGCATTTTCTTCGTCCCCCACCATGCTAAGAAAAGTGTGTATGGGTCTTCAAATGTACCTGTTGCAAAAGAAAAACCGTTATATCCCTGCAGATACAGAGCCGCGTACGGGTACCTAAAGTTGTCCTAGCCACGCTAAGAAAAGCGTGCACCAGGCCTACCTGCCTCGTCGCATGTGTCGCACCGGGTTCCCTCCTTCCACGCTAAGAAAAACGTGTATAGGTAGTTGACCGACTCGCCACACACATCGAGGACAGGATTTTGGGTTCAAGGTCCGCTTACCTACCTCGTTATATGTATCGCACCAGGTTTTCTCCTACCACGCTAAGAAAAGCATGTATAGGTGGTTGACCGACGCGTCACGCACACCGAGGTAAGAGAAGATTTTTCTTTTTTAAATAAGTTACAATTAATTATTAATAATGAAAATTAATTAGAATCAATTATAATCAGATTTAATTAATATAATTAATATATACTTAATTAATAACTAATTATAATTAAAGATAATTAATTATAATTAAACTAAATGAATTATGATTAGATTATAATTAATAATAATCAATTATAATTAAAAATAGTTAATTATAATTAATTATATTAAAAATTAATTAAACATGATTAAACTTAATTACTCATGATTAATTAATAGTTAATAATAATTAATTCTAATTAAATATAATTAATTATAATTAAATTAAATTATAATTATAATTAACATTAATTAAGCATAATTAATCTTAATTAATTATGATTAATTAACTATGTATTATAATTAATATAATTAACTGTAATTACATTTAATTAACTTATAATTAAAACTAATTAATTATAATTAAAAAATAAATAAATATAATTTATTTAAATAAAAAAAGCCTAAAGGGCTGTTCGGCAACGGGAATTGGCTGAAGAAGCTCCCGAAAGGGAGGAAGTTACCTTCACAACAGCGAGCTCCCGTCTGCTTCCGATCAAAATGTCGAGCTTCCGATCCAACCGAAAGGGGGTCATCGGAGCGAAGTCGAATGGCAACATGGGAGCTGAAAAAGCGACAGAAAGGGAGAAAGTTACCGTCGCAGCGAGCGAGCTCCCGTTTGTTGCTTCCGATCAAATGTTGGAACTTTCACTCCAACAAGAAGGGAAAGTCGTCGAAGGTGCGGAGTTGAACAACCACGAGGGAGCGGAGGAATGTGCGAAAAGAAGAGGAGTCCAAAGAGTCGATTATGACATTTAACAACGAGATGAGGCGTCGTCCCATAGCAGAGCGTCCAGGGAGAAATGATGTCGAACGTGCGAGGCTAGTGGTCGGATGTCCGGGTCGCTAGATTTACGGGATTTGAGAGGCGACGACGTGCGTAGGGTGTTCGACATCGAACATGTATACGATGTGCGATTCGATGCTAAATAGGTATGAAAGATTTTTTTTTTGTTATGGTAGGCAGATCAACAGTAATTGAAGATCCATACGTTTTTGTCGTGTGGTGGGGTTGAAGACTCCAGCTATGATGTTGCACAACACCAACAATACACGGGAAAAACGTAGGAAGGTTGCTGAAATTCAAACAAAGCGAACTCATAGGAAACCTAACTTAAAATAATATTTTTAAATAAAATTGACAAAATCAATGTCAAAATCGAATGCAAATTGAACACAAGTAGGGGACTTATAATGCACACATCTCACCTATAGGCAAAGAATAGGGGAATTACTATAAATGAGATAGCCCTTCTACTGGTAACAATAAGCTTTTCAAATTCCAATTAAACTCATAAATTCTCTAATTACAAAAAAAATAATAACAATAATGGAATTTTGGAATTCCTAGTCACCTTGAACATACATCCGTAAGCGAGCATAAAGCATTGCATTCAAAATTTTAAAAAGAAACATTATGCACATTTGAACCATAACATAAATATTCGTGCAAGCGTTCAAATTTGAATATTTTTATAAAAAAATCCTAGCATACATTAAGATGTAAATTTTCAAACTCAAGCACGTCATTTCAAGAAGCATGCAACAACCTCTGGAAGCATATGAAAGTCCTGAGAAGCTTGTTGGAGCTTTGAGAAGCATAAAACTATCTCGAAAAACATGCAACAACATTAAAAGATGCACCATCATTTTAAAAAAGCAAAAACTTAATACAAATTAAAAACGAACGAACATGCCATAGAAATGCAATAAAATGCATGCAAGTAAATTGCTCGAGTTCAGATATATTCAAAAGCGTGTACATCATTTAACATAAATTTAAAACTACTCATTTGTGCTATGACTATTGTATAAAATACTTAAACATAAATTCCGAGAATGTTACTCGTTAAATTTCAAGTCTAATCCTCGAAAGGATTTGAGTCAACACGACTTGGATTAAGAAGCTAATGCATTTGCATAAAATCCATTGAGATATTTAATTTTAAGTTCATATTAGACCTTTAAAACCACTTTAAATGAAGTTCATCATCAAAATATAAGGTCTTGATTCCAAAGTTCGCATAACAAAGTTGCTCAATTAAAAATTGAACTTGACCCTCTATTATAGAGCAAACAAAGGTGGCAATGTTCAAATAACAAAGCTGTTGATTATTTAAATCCTCAATGATGATCGTGTTGAAAGTAAACAAAACGGAGGGGATTTATCCTTTAAATGCCACAAAACTCCAATCAAATACAAAATATTTTTAAAGTGACTTTAATGTCACCATAATAATAGTCGCGTTGATAATCAATATTAATCAGAGGGGATTCGATCACAGAATGCCACATGCACTCAGATTGAACTTGATTTTCTACCAACAAGTAGAGTTAACAAAATTCAAATTATAAAAATATGAATTATTTAAATCCCCAATGATGACCGTGAATATCAACCAAAGAGGGCTCTGTTATCAAGACATAATGTAGACTCAAATTGAACTCGATCTTCTACAAGTGTACAAAGTTAACAAAGCTCAAGCAACAAAATAAAAAACTCTCAAAACTTTTCGATGATGGTCGTATTGATGATGAATTTCAACTAAAGGGGATCTTATCATTTTAAAGGCCTCCAAATCCTGACAAAACATAAAATATTTAAAATGATCTCAATGTCACCCTAATGATGGCTAAATTTAAAGTAAATCTTAACAAGAGGGATTAATTCGTAAAATCTATCCAAATTTTAAAATTGTTAAATCCGTTAAAATTTTAATATTTAAAAAATAAAATTAATCATCTATAAAATAAATTAAAATTCATTCACCATCTACAACCATTTGACAAGAGTAATGAATTCAAGAATAACTCCCGCTCATAAAGAGCAAATGTTCAATTGAGAATATCAGTAAGATTCATTCTCAAATAATTTCTGCTAGTAAGGATGTGGCATTTATGCTCTAACCGTCAGTTTGGCCAAACAACACCATAAGATCGATAGTTTTTCTTAACAGCTCCACAAGATCAATGGTTTGTCCTAACGGCTCCACAAGATAGACAGTTATGATAAGGTCATCTAATAGGTATTTTGGTCTAATGACTCCACTAAACAATTATGATTGAAGGCTCTCTAACTGAGTGGTTTGACCTAATGGCTCCACTATTATGATAATGGTCAGAGCTCGTATGTTCACGAATCGCTATTGCACTTTGAGTAATGAATTATATGGTATAATAAATAGAGCACAAAGCCATATGTTAGCTAATGTTGACTTAAATTTATCCCTTAGACAAACATTCACCTCAAATCGACAAGGTACCTCTGTACGAAGCAACGCATGATTGCCGACAAAAATCCTTCGGTTAAGTTGGATCGACTACTTCTTGGGACTAGGAATGTAAATATTTAATATGACCAAAAAATATGACTTGGAACCCGACACAAATTCTGGGTTCGGGTTTCAAATCCTTGACCCGATTGAAAATTCAAGTCGGTTTGGGTCAACCCAAAAATTGGAAATTACCTCGGAACGGACACGTTCGTTGTGTAGTATCACTCACTATTGGACAAAGTCCACTCGTCCATCCATCGCATTCATACTCCCGCTAGCCCTGCTTGCTTGCTCACCAGCACTCACCCGCACTCGCTCTCTCGCCCACTTGCACAGATGTGCTCGCTCGCCCAATCACAGTTTTGCACTCCCTAGCACATCCATGCTCAGTCATGTCAGAGGATTGGTTCATATCAACCCGGGTTAGGGGAGGGTCAGCATGGATTTCTGGCCCGTTTGTCTAATCGGGTCGGATTCGGGTCAGATCAGTTGAAAGCGGATCAATTTCGGATTAGACTCAAACCCAACATGAAAACCCATTCTGACACCCCTATCTCTGACTAGTAAGCTAAAAACGATGACAACCTGAGATGAAGGAACCATAAGATTTTGATCGGATTTTTCATCATTCCTCCCATCATTCACTTTAAGTGTGCGGCGATAAATTTTTAATCTCTAAATATTTAAAACAGCTGCTACTATGCGCTGGACACTAAGCATTTACCTAACAATTGTCCTTAATAAAATGTGCTCTTTCGTCATTGCGAGGGGCAACTAAGTATAGAGGCTTGTGCCTATGAGAAACCTAAATTCAGATCTTAAAGTTCTCGCATACAAAGGCAAAATCTATGGATAATATCTTATCTCTATCTAATCTAGCTTCCAAAAATTTCCCCTTGAACTTAATTCGTCTTCTCCCCAAATAAACATGAAGAGGCCAAGACACACAAAAGCTAAATTTTTTTAGCACACAAATACTAGCAACTTTATTGGGGAAGGTTTCTCTTTTAATCTTTGGATAATCATATGAGTCATCATAATAGAAAAATATAATAAGTTATAATTTAAATATCATTTATGAAATAAACCTATAATGAAATCATTAAAATTTTCTAAGTAGGGTAATTTTTATAAAACTTTTGGTTCAAGTTGTTTTGTTCTGTCGAGTCTCTGAATATTGAATGTGGATGATGTAACAAATTATAATTACTAACCCTCAAATTTTATTTGTGTAGAATGGATCTCTAAAAACCCCCTTCACTGTTCAGTATAGACGTTGTGCCAGCATCCAGTTAGCCAATGTTATTATCAATACTGGAGACTTAGGAGCCACTATCTAGTTTGGTGGGCTACAATTTTTTACGGCTACTGCAAGGATTGCCACGAATCCTATATACAACATGACCACTAAAGGGCCTATCAAGAGTCCCCACTCAAATAAAGCTACTACATGATGTGTGTAACTGCTAGTACAGCGAGTACAACATCCAACTAAAGGTATCACTACTAAAGGGGTCCCTCGATAGAGGACTTCGGTTTTTGAATGGCTATCCCAATTAGGCGTCCCAATCATGAAGAGTGTGGCCTCTTTAAACCTAATCCTCAACTAAAATTGGTGTTTGGAGGAAATGAAAAAACCTTGGACTTTTCTTGGAAGAGGGGAACATCATAAGCAAGTAATGGGGATGGTGATCCAAATGGCCCATTTCTCAAAAATAAATTGAGCAAAAAGTATTACTTCAAAAAAGAGAGCGTGGCAAAATTATTCCAAGTATGTACTGAAGGCAAGTCTTTACTTGAAGAATGCAAAAAGCCTGAGGAAGCTAAAGCCATTCTTACTAGCAATCCTAGTCATTGCCCATATTATAGGATGATTAGTCATTCCATTAAAGAATGTTATGTGTTTAAAGATTTGTTGAAACGAAAATACAAAAATGTCGAGTTTACTTAATTAGATAGTATTTTGGTTCGCCCAAGAAGAGAATCAACAAGAATGATCACATCATCTTCCATACCCCCAAATAAAGGAAAAGCAAAAAAGAGTCAATTCATGATTAAAAATGAGAGATTGCAATCTCAAAGAAAATAGTGAAAATGCTGAAGCGGCTTAAAAGAGTCCCCGGAATTAAGTGGAAATCTCTATTGAACCAACGCATGAGTTGAAAGAGAAGTCGAGTTCAAGGGCTTCCATTCCCGAACTTTCAAATAAAGGGTATACCTGTCAAGCTAGCTTGTCATGATCTGACCAAATTCCATCAAAAGAACTCAAAAATAAAAGAAGTAGACAATAATAAAAAAAGGTTATAAAGAACTTGGAAGACTCTCATCAGCCTACAAGACAACCTATCAAGCTTGTTAATTTCATGACTAAAATCCAGATTATTGAAGCAGAAGAAAAGGATGAGGGGGTTATCGTACAGAATTCCTTCTAATTGAAACATGTTGACTTATCTTAACAATGTTGAAGGCTCATTGACAGGCTTCTTCTCAAACACATTATAAGAGTCGAGCAACAAAATGCAAAAGAAAGGATAGAAGATCTACCTCAATGAAAAGAAGGCTATCTGATAAAATAACATATGAGCCCTATTTGATGAAGCTACAAACAAATGATAGCTCAGATTACTTGTATTTTTCTAATGGAAGCAATTCAGAATCCTCCATGACATCTCGAATGCAAAGTATGAAGTTGGACAGTGATTATGAACCTTCCAATAAATCTTCTGTAAGCGATGGACTCCAATGAAGTCATTTTTCTAGAAGAATCTGATGTAAATGAATTGATCCAAGTTCAATTGAGTGGTGGGGTATTACCACCACCACCGAAAAAAGAGTCATCAAAGAAATGATAGCATAATGGGTTCAGTTTTGAAGCTTTGATATTTAAAATAGAAAATTTCACCATCTTGCACTTAAAGCAGATAGCGAGGGAATTGATGATGGACCTGATCAAGATCTCATCATTTCGTCATCCTGGGTCATCATGGTCCCTGGTCTACTTAGTAAGAGGAGGTAGTCGACCCAACCTAAAAGAAGAATTCTTGTCGGCAGTCATGGGTTGGTTTATCCAAGGGTACCTTGTAGACCTGGAGGAAATATTTACCTAAGGGGACAAATTTGAATCCACCTTAGCTAACATAAGGCTTTGTACCCTATCGATTATATTATATTAATTCATATCTCAAGGATTTGAAACCATTAGAGAACATGCGGGCTGTGAATGTAACCGTAATACAGTGGAGTCGTTGGACCAAGCTACTTGGTCAGAGGGTCGTAATCATAATCATTGACCATGCGAAGCCATTTAGCCAAACCGTGAATTCTTTGTGGAGCCATATATCCGAACAACCGATTAGAGGACCAATGTCACATCCCTACTAGCAGAAGACTGTTTGAGAATGAATCTTAAAGATATTTCCCAACCAGGCATTAGCTCTTTATGAGCTAAAGTAATTTTTAAATTTGTTCACATCAGCAAATTATTGCAGAAGATGGATGGATTTTACTTTAAATGTTTAATGGTTGAATTTCAATTTTAAAATGCTTTATATTTTGTTAATTTCTTAGAATTTTGGATTTCGTAGTCATTAGGAAATTTGGGGGATATTTTGAATGCTTGTGATTCCTTCCGATTGAGATTTACATTCAACACAATCATCATCGGGATAACTTTAAGGTTGATTGAAAATATTTATATTTTGTGTAAGTTTGGGGGCATGTGAAAACATGTGATCCCCTCGGTTGAGATGTACATTCAATATGGCCATCATCGGGATATTTATGGGTAATTTTCATTATGTTGGTTAAACCATGTCGACTCTATTAACTTGTCGACAGATAATCAGGTTTATTGTCGGGGTTATGTTTTTATGAGTGAATCTTTTCTTTGTTATAGACCTTGAAAGCCTAATATAAACGTATTAAAACAAATATTTCAGTCGACGTCGTGACCGCATATTTGTTTGATAGTTCAAGTCGTGTCAACTCCTAACCATTCATGTACAAGAATCAGGCTTGATCTTGTATTCATTTCATGACCTGCACAGCATCCTCAGACATCACGTGTGTACCCATAACACGCTCGTTGGGCCTTTACAGGTAAACAATTATATTTGTACTTTCTTGTATTATGTTTGCATACTTGCAAATATATTTACAGTTTCGTTTGTATACTAAGACGCTTGCATGTGCACTTCTACATTTGTATATATACATGTTTCAATGTACGTGTGAGAGAATTTTGAAATATTTGACACTGATCAACTATGCGGGTAACTGTCATTTAAATGTGCACGATGTTCTATTCGAGAGGTTATAGACGACTTATGTCTGCTTGTATGAGCATTGCGAATCTGATGGCTTGGCGCTACATCATAAGTTGTTCGTTGCTTCTGCAGATGGGTTGTTGTTGATAAATGTAAAGGACTTCACTCGAGAATTTGCACACACCTTCTGTCCTCTTGTATGCATGTTAATGATCTAATGGTGTGCCGTCACACTATGGGTTTTCCATTACTTTATACAGGTAGGTTGTCATGCACGCTGTGTATATATAAACTCATATGTATTGCAGATTTGTCGTACTTATCTGTGCATAGTATGTTGTGTATGTAGCTAAGATTTCAAGGGGGTCGATCACATTCATCGCACACTACCCTTTATTACTTGCAGCGACCCAATGTATCTGTTTGCAAGTTAATACTGATTGTAGGTAAATTATGTTCATTGCAGTATATTTTAGCATTGGCTGTGAGTAATACTATTATTTGTGATTACAATCTTCCATTGTTGCTTGTAAGTATCTTCATTTATTATAATTTGTTGCCTTGGATTATAGACAATGCATTGCATGCATCATGTGCAGGTTGAATCATCATATTCATTGTACATTGACCCTTTTCGCTTGTAGGAAATCGTTATGCTTGCTCGAAGTTGAATTATTGTTGACGATGCAAATGTTGATGCATTCATTATGTGCTCATCATATTCTACCCATGGACATCTTATGTAAATTACATTTTCATTGCATATTGATCAATATGTCTTACAGAGGTTCAGTGCATTTGTTTCACAGTTAGGTAGCATTGATTATGCACTAGCTTTTATGTCCTTCTCATGAACATTCACTGCCTTCATCTTGCCTCTCATTATTGCTCGCAAGCGGGTCAAAGTATTCATATTTGCAATTTGAGAAATCTTAGTTGTAGGAGGGTCGTCATATTTGTTTCATGTTTCCCTTGCTTCATTCATGAGTGGACTATTGCAATTGTTGCAATCATTTTAAATCACCCATATATATGATTGAGGTAGGTATTATGAATCAATAGTAAGCGTATCATGTTGAAATCCATGAGTCCCTTGTTTAATTATTAATATTCATTTGCACAATCAAAATTACCATTTAATGTTTATATTTTCCTTATGATCATGCATTTACTGATTTATGTTCTGGTTCCCTGCGATTTTAATTTGAGTTGTGCTTCCTATATATGTTCAAATTAAAGTTCAATTCATCGTCATTTGTTCAATGTCAAGTCCCATGTGTCATATTCAAGTTCAATTCTTTTGCATTTAGTTCAAATTCAAGTCCATTGTTGTTCAGTTTTAGGTCACCTGTTCACCAGAAATTTCAACAGACTCTCAACGTTTCCCCCATTTAGGGGAAATTTCATAAGTTCGGGCCTTCCCACCACGCTAGAAAAAAGCGTGTACAGTAGGTGTCGGGCGACACCGCGGCCGTAAATATTCAATCCCACTATGGAAGAGAAAGGCGTGTATGGGTCTTCGGGTTACCTGTTTGAAATGTGCAGTTCTTTCCCCATAGGCACTGAGGCATCTATTGGTACTTACATTCGTCCCCGCCACACTAGAGAAAAGCGTGTACAAGATTTACCCATCTGGTCATAGGTGCCACACTAGGTTCCCTTCGCACTATGCTTGAAAAAAGCTTGTATTGGCGATTTTCCGATGAGCCATGAATGCCGAATGTGGGGTTTTGAGTTCAAGGCATTATACCTGTGCGACGATGTGTCGACGATGAATAGCATGCACAAACTGTATAAATCCTTCCCTCTTTTTTATTCTTTTCCGTCTCTCCTCTTCCTTGCTCATTTTTTTATTTCATAGTTTTTCCATCATTTCACCCTATTTTCTTCTTTTTTTTTACTTCATACTCATTTTCCATTATATATATTAATAGTAACATAAATGATTAGTTAATAAAACAAACACTAATAATGTTAGATGCATTACCTGCCAACACCATCTAATGACAAAGGGAAAATAAATGACAATAAGGCAAGAAGAAAATTTATTGCTTATCATATATATATATATATATATATATATATATATATATATATATATATATATATATATATATATATATACATACTTAGCAATAATAATAAAACAAGTTCTACCAATTACTATTCATTAATAGTAGCCAATTAATTAAATTGACTAATGACATTAATAATGAATGAACAACGACTCACTGTTTGAATCTTGGGCTGAGGGAGGATGGTCTTTTAAAATGAGTTAACTTGCTGTTGGGGCCTTGGAGAGCAGGAAAATGGGAATCTTGGTCTTAGAATGGGGAAGATGACAACACTCTTCAAGCGCAGCTGTCAGTAACCCATGCTTGTGTGTGTTATCGCGCTTTCATTGGCGTCGTTAAAAGGAGATAAAGGCATGCCTTCTTTGTGGGATTCCATACGCACAGTCCTAGCCAAGCTCTTCCTCTTCCATTACTCTTCAACAAGAAATCATTGAACTCACTAACATCCAACAATCTTTTTTGTGTCAAATTCAGGCCTTCCCTCTTGACCCTGAAATTAATTTGGCACTTAAAGACATCAACTGTAAGCTGGCTGCCAAGAATTCCGATTGGTCTGAGTGGATTTTTCAAAGAGCAAAGGCAAAATGGATGACAAATGGGGAGGTTGATCTTAAGTTTTTATACTCTAGGATCAATGTTAGACATAACTCCAATCTGATTAGGAGTATCACGACTGTGGAGGGGACCTTTAATACTAAGGCTGAAATCAGCAATGCTATTATCAATCATTTTCAAAAAATATTCAACACTGCTCAACCACCAAACTCCTCTAATTGGAATGTCCCCATCCATCTTAAACTCCCCACAGATGTTATCCCTCATCTGATCACCCCTATTACTGTTGAGAAAATTAAGACTGCCCTTTTTTCCTCCCCAAACTACTCTGCTCCTGGTCCAGATGGCTACACCTTCGAATTTTACAAATCTTCTTGGAATACGATAGGCAAGCAACTTTGTGAGGCGGTACTATCTTTCTTCTCTACTGGTTCTATGCCTAAGCATGTTAAAGCAACTGCCATTGCTCTTATTCCTAAAAGGCCGCATGCTCAAGACATTGCTGATTACAGACCTATCTCTCTTTGTAATACATTCTATAAGATCATTGCTAAGATCCTTGCAAACAGAATGAAAGATGTTATGCCATTGATTATTCATCCCAGTCAAGCTGGTTTCATCAAAGACAGAATTATCTCTTATAATATTCTTTTGGCGGCTGAATTGCTCAAAGACATCAATAGCAATCAAAATCATTCTTTTTTCTGTGCAAAGTTTGACATCCACAAGGCCTTTGACACTGTTTCTAGGGAATTTTTAATTGACCGTCTGCTCGCTAAAGGATTCCCTAAAACTTTTGTGACTTGGATTAATGGCTGTATTTCTGATGTCTACTTCTCTGTTTCTATTAATGGAGCACTCGAGGGCTATTTCCACTCATCTTCTGGTCTTAGGCAAGGTTGCCCTCTCTCCCCTTATCTTTTATGCATTGTAATGGACAATTTATCTTCTTGTTTTGATGATGCAAGATTAAATCATTCTATATCTGGTATGGAAGCCGATAACATTTCTATTTCTCACCTTCTTTATGCTGACGACCTTTTGGTGTTTGTTAAGGCTAATCAGGACAATGCCCACTGCCTGAATTCTATCCTTTCCAGCTTTGCCAGTTTTTCGGGTTTGAAGGTGAATAGCAGTAAGAGTAAAATTCTATTTTCTAAGAATTCATTTCATGATCAAGCTATCAGCAACATCTTGAATATTTCAATCTCTACTGCCCCTATTAAATATCTGGGAGTTCCTATTTCACTAGGAAGTTGAAAATCTGTGATTTTCAGCCTCTCATGCATAAGATCTCTGTCTCTTTGGATGGCTGGAAAGCTAGGACTCTCTCCATGGCTGGTAGACTTCAGTTTCTTAACTATACTATCAACAACGTCCTACTCTATTGGGTCCGTGGGACTTTGATCCCAAAAGCCTGTGTTAATAAGATCAAAAGTCTATGCTCCAGATTCTTATATTATGGTGACATCAACAAGAGGAAATTGCACATGATTTCTTGGAAGGAGACTTGCAAACCGAAAATTTATGGGGGGCTTGGTGTTCCCTCTATTGAGTCTCTTTATTTTGCTTGTGGCGGCACTGTTGTTTGGAGGTTTTATAATTCCAAAAGTTACCTTTTCAGTTGGTGGAAGGAAAAATACGGGTCTTTTTGGAACACCAACATTACTAAATGTTCTATTTATTGGAAGGCTCTGTGCGATGTTGCTGAAAGCTTGCTGCATTCTCTAAACTTCAAAATCATCCCCTACAGCAATCTGTCCTTTTTTTGGGACCCTTGGTGCTTTGGGCTAACTGTGGCTGATAGGCTGGAACATGTAAACCTTAAATCTATGATCACACCCTCTATTACAAATTTAAAAGTGAGCAGTTTTATTTCTAATGATAACTGGAATTCTGCTTTACCTATTCCTACGCATTTAGCTGATCTGATTCGGTCTATCCCCTTTGCTAATACGACTGAAGACTGTTGTTGGACTAAATCTTCTAAGCCTTCCTTCAGCACCTTTTTTATGCAATTTTTTGATGGTTCTGAGACTGTGCCCTGGCATAATTATGTTTGGCATAAGTATTATGCTCTTCGCCACTCCATGTACTCTTGGATTGCTTTTAAGAATGGTCTTAAAACTGCCCAGGCTCTTGCTGCTAGGGGAATTCCGGTTGCCACTCTCTGTGCTTTCTGCAAAATTCAAACTGAAACTCAAAATCATCTTCTTTTTGAATGTGATTTTTCCTTTATCATTCTTAAAAGCCTATTGCCAAGAATGAGTTCTATGCTGCTTAGGCCTAATCTGTGGCAGGTGTTTAGTGAAATTGGGGAGTTGGAAACGGACAAGATTACTAGGAATTACATGTATCTTACTACGTCTGCTGTGGTTTATTTCTTATGGAAAGCTAGAAATGATAGATTGTTCGGAAACATCAATGAAAGCATTGAGACTATTATTTTCAAAATTAAAAGGGCGGTTTGGCTTAAGGCATCCAAGAGAAAATGCTTTCAACAATTACAGATTATGCTCACTTGATCTTTGCTGTGAAAGGTAGCTGGGTGCCCCTTGGACGGCAGCCCCTTGCAACCAAGGGTTGGTTGGGTATTTTGAAGGACGATGATGACATCAATCTTTATTTTTTCCCCTTGGACGGTCTGAGATTGCAGGCTTCTCTTCGGCAACCAGGGGATTTTTGGCGCCTGGGTGTACTTCTTGCTGATTGCACTGAGTCCTTTGCCTTTTTGCTTACCTGCTTAGCTTTAGTTGCTTACAGAGTTCTTTTGTTTTTATTTCCACTGTAGTCAATTTTCTTTTTTTTTTACAGTTTTTCCTTGTTAAGCAGCATGTGCTGATAGGGTTTTGTCATTTGCTACATAATTTTTATGTCTAGCATTTGATCTTATATCTGTAACCGTTTTTCTTTATTTATAATATGGGCTGATGCCCCAAATTTCCCCAAAAAAAAAAAGGAAGATGACAACTGCTTTATGGGAAAAATGAGAATAAAGGGAGCACTGTATGGAGATGACATGAGTAGCAGTATTCACGTGAACTAGATTGGTAATCGAGACTTGGGGTAGAGGGATCGGGATTGACTCTATTTGTCAAAGAAGAGGGAAGGAGTGTGTTGACCTACCTGCTAGAGCCAAAAGAAAACAAAAAGAAAGATAAAAAAAAAGCTTAAATAGAATCATTACCTGTGCTCTGCCCGAATCCCTGCCGAAATCTCGCTCGAGTCCATTCCGTAGACTGCAAACGGCGCAGCTGTCAGTAACCCATGCTTGTGTGTGTTATCGCGCTTTCATTGGCGTCGTTAAAAGGAGATAAAGGCATGCCTTCTTTGGGGGATTCCATACGCACAGCCCTAGCCGAGCTCTTCCTCTTCCATTCAAGTCAGTCGACACCCCTTCCTCGACAAAACCCATAACCGATGCCAAATCCCATCCTGATCTCATCTCTTGCCTGACCTCTCAGTCCTCCCGATCCAGAGAGATAGAGAGAGAGAGAGCTCCTAACTTGAAGATCGTCTCCCTTCTCTTCTCTGAACCGAAGACAGTTCGACGCCAGGCCCCGATATAGCCTTCCCATCCCGAGCTCCTCCCTTGTTGGCAAACATCTAGCCGACCTCCACTGCCCTACCGAACCCAGTCAACCTCGCCATCATCGAATCAAGCCGACCCCTTCATCCGTTGCCCTCTCCGATCCCTGAGGCCGAACCCTCCTCATCTCTCCATTTCACGTAGAGAGAGACCTGGCCGAAATACCTTAAGCCCCACTCACACCCAACTCCCTCTCACCCGACCTACATACCAAACTCAAGTATAAGGTATATTTGTATATGACTATTAAGCAGTTAATTAGTGTTATTAGCTTTATTACTGTTATATATATATATATATATATATATGAAGAAAACAAAAAAAAAAGAAGAAGGAAAAGAAAGAAGAAAAGTAAAAAAAAGAGCAAAGAAAAAGAAAGAAAAGAAAAGAAAAGAAAAAAGAGAGAGAAAGAGGGAGTTTGTTATATTTTTGCCACCCCCGTCGTCACCATCACCTCGCCGACTACCAATGTATAATCTCCTTAACTCAGGTTCCTGTTTTCGTCGTTTGCGTCGAACCGGCAAACCTCCTATATGCGCTCTCGTAACACGGTGGGAGGAAATCCGGTCTGACGTCTACGACGAGGCGACTAATCACCTAGAATCCCATTTTCGACGTTTGCGGCGAACCGAAGAACCACATATACGCGCTCTCGTAGTACGTTATGAGGGAGCCCGGTGCGACGCATACAACAAGGTGGGTGAGCCACATACATGCTCTTGTAGCATGGTGGGGAGAGCCATTTGTTTTCTCGTATGGTTACTTTTGAAGTCCCCATACACACTCGCGTAGCGTGGTGAGATGAAAGATGTACGACCCAGTATCCCCCGACACCTACCATACACGCTCGAGTAGCGTGGTGGGATGACCCAGTTTCTCGTAGTTTCTCCTTAACGAGGGAGATGCTTGGAGGCTGCCGAAATTTTGTCTGAAATAAGACAAGGACTTGAACTCCAAAAGACAGCAGGGTTTGGACTTGAACCTGAACTCGATATTAAACAAACAACGACTAATTTGAACAAGAAAAGAAACTTAAATGAATTACAAAAGACTATGCTTGGACTTGGGCTCGTATTGAAGCAAGTGTAAAGAACTTTGATTCAATTTGAACCTAAATAAAAATTACAAAAGAGTATGCTATAATTTGAACTCAAGTGGACTAAGTGCGAAGGGACGTGAACATAAATTTGAATTCAAATGGATAATGAAAAGGGACCTAAATGCATTGCAATGGACTTGAACTTCTACTCAAAATAAGACTAGAATTTGAACTCACATGAACAACAATGGACTTGTAACAATCATCTCTATTGGAATGAAAGAATTGAGGAATGTTATATCAAAATTGATCATGCATATGGCAAATCCTCTTTGAAGGTTAGGAGTTTGCAAGTGGAACTTATTTGCAAGCAATGAAAGGATTGTAAAGGATATGATTTGGTCACTAAGTCATGGCGTGAACTCTTTGTAGCATGATGACGGACTAGCGTCGTTGAATTTAACTTATCTCCAATGTAGTCATGTGTAGTTTGATCCTGATTAAAGATAGCCAAATGTTGCAAATCTTATAAAGACAATAATGAGGGATTTCTAGATATATATACCAATCATTCAAACAAGTACATTACCCTCCTATGAGTAAAGGTGGAGAGTAGGCTGCAGATGCAAGCTATTACGAGCTACTAGAAAATCTCATCATGTGTATAACACACTGTCCACAAGTACATACAGAATATGTATGCAACAACGGTGACAATACCATGTGAATGATGAATGAATGCATTTTATAAGAAAAATGAAGCTAATTATAGTCTCCATGACAACTATGTAAAGAGATGCAGCAATCCTTACCATACTCACTTGCACAAACAGTGAAGGAGAAAGGTACTATGAGATCTAAATGGGGTCCAAATTAGCACGAAGGGATTGTCAAGGAATATAGTTTAGCCCGTAGCTAACATCAAGGTTCAAATGAGTACACTAACTTGTATGCAAAAGGCAACATGAGATACGATGCTGATGCAAGGAATCTCCTGATTGTATAAGATTTTGTGCAAAGGTTTAATGGTACTACAAGGGACTCATGCTATAATTAACAAGTCAGTTGTAAATAAAAGGACTTGACATGCAGTGGATACAACGATGTGACACGTCGGAATGCTTCTAAGTGAACATCAAAACACAATGCATCACACTCCACTAGAGTTATTGATGAATATTTGACAAATGTATTGTCAAAGATTAGTGCAGAGTTTGGAGGCCTAAACTCACAGTTACAGATGAAAAATATACCTGTTGTTCCAGTCATCTCAAAGACTGCAACAATTATTTTAGGAATGGGTACCTCCCATAGTTATCTTAGATGGTTCGAAGTATCTTCGATTGCCGCAATTGTTAGTTCAAGACAATGGCCATCAACTTCGAAGTACAAGACATCAGGTGTTGCCTACAAATTATTATATGAGTTTTGGGAAGATAAAGTCATATCAAATCATTATGGAGTGAGTGAATCTCAGTTCATTCAGGTTCTGAACATCGAGTTGGATAAGATTATTGAGGCTTGCAAGTTTCTTGATAAACAATGGTCGTGCGTCCGACATATCTTCTACAAATATTGAAGTGCTACGACAAACACAGATTTCTACGAGCCATCGTAGAAAACCAGTTGAATACTACAAGAATGCCCTCACGTGCACCATAGTTTGTATACACATAGGTACACAAGGGGTAAGTATAATCATAAACCTGTATGGACCCCGATGAGTATGTTATTGGTACACACGTGACGTCTAGGAATGTTGCGTGAGTCAATAAATTTGAACATGATTCTCATAAGCAGGTAAATAGAAGTCGACAAGGTTCAACAAATGATTATAAAATACCCCCAAACACCCGCATAGGCCCAGACGAGCGTGTTATGGGTACACACGTGACGTCTAGGGATGTTGTGCGGGCTAATAAATGAATTCAAATTCGAACATGATCCTTCTATGCGGATCAATAGGAGTCGACGAGATTCGAACCATCAAATAAATATACGGTTGCGGCGACTGGTACATTTGTCTTAACACATTCATATTAGGTCTTCAAGGCCTATAACAAAGAAAATTCACAAACAAAGGTATAAAGCCAAAGAAACCTGATCCTCTGTCGACAGTTCAACAGAGTTAGATAAGGTTCAATCTACAAAATTCAAATATTTTCAAGTGACCTCAAAGTCACCCCGATGATAGCCGTGTTGAATATTTATCTCAATTGGAGGGGTTCACAAAAATTTCAAAATGCCCTCAAACTTTACAAAATTTAAATATAATCTCAACCGGATGGGTCCATTCCAAATATTTCAAAATGTCATCTCAAAGATCTGAAAATCCTAAAAGATCCCAAAATCCAAATATTTAAAATTGAAATAAAACTATCAAACACTTAAAGCACAAAATCCATCCACCCTTCGTAATAATTTGTCAGGGTGGACAAATTAAAATTTACTTTAGCTCACATGGAGCTAATGCCTAGTCGAAAATAATCTCCTACCAATAAGGATCCATTCTCAAATAATCTCCTACCAAATGACACCGCTGGATAAACGGTTATGACCTAGGGCCCTCTGAACCCAGTGATTTTGTCGCCAAATGGCACCACTAAATGTCGGTTATGGCTAAAGCCAATGTGTTCCTTAATGACATCAAATCCTTGAGATATGAATCAATAGGATATGATCGATAGGGCACAAAGCCCTCTGTTAGCTAAGGTGGATTCAAATTTGTCCCCTTAGACAAACATCCACCCCAAGTCTACAATGTATCCTTGGATGAAGCAACCCATGGCTGTCGACAAGGATCCTTCTATCAGGTTGGGTCGACTACCTCCTCTAACTAAGTAGACCAGGGACCACAATAGCCCGAGACGACAGAACCATGGGATATTGATCGGGTTCATCATCCATTCCCCCACCATCTACTTTAAGTGCAAGATGGTGAAACTTCTATTTTAAATATCAAACATCCAAACTCTCCAATACCTAAGCCCATGCTGCTACTATATGTCGGATACTACATATCCATGGATACAATATATTCATCGATGACTAGCCTTAATCGAAAGTTCTCTCTCGTTATCGGGAGGGATAATTAACTATAGGGGCTTGCGCCTATAGGAAACCAGAACTTAGATCATAAAGTCCTCACAAAATGAGGATGAAATCTCTGGATAGTGTCTTATCTACAAATTCATCTTCCTTCCCAAAATTTACCCTGGAACTTAATTATGTTAAAACTCGTCCCAAAAAGGAAAGCACCAGCAGGCTGAGGTCGGGGCCAAATTTTTGGAGCCCACAGAGTGTAGCTAAGTGAGGTAGAGTTGGTAGATTGGAGCTCGAGAAACGATCGGCTTGCAAGCTACGGGTGGGGGTTTGTGATCGATCAGGACAAAAGTTAGAGAGCGGCTAGACGTTGGAACAGAGGAAGGATCATTTCGTAGAATTCACAGGAGCAGGCGGTGTCACAGGTTTCAATGAAATTTTGGGGATCTCGACAGAACTTAACACATGCAAATACAAGGTAATTACTCGTGATTTGAGCCATTTCATCATTTTTTTAATAATTATAATAATATTATTATTATTACAAAAATAATAATATTATTATCAGAGCAGTAATATTGAATTAGAAATTTGCATGTCTCAAACCCGCACATCAGTCTTTCAATTTGCATGCATTTTTTCTTGAAATCCATGCATTTTGCCTCCGAATGTGTGCCAATTTTGCCATATTATTTTAATTGGGTGAAATTACAGTCTATTGTAGTATTGTCAGTGTTTCTCGATTTGCGTGTCATTGCCTTGGGATCCATGTTGATTTCCTCACACGATCATATTTAAACAAATTAATAGTCATTTTTGGGTGTTGACGACATTCTGAATGCAACGGTAAAGTCCGTTTTGCGAATGGATGCCATTTGGGCAACATAGTGCTTAAATTTGGGTGTCAGTTGTCCCTTTTGACCGATCTTGTCTGATTTAACTATGAGGGGTTCCCTCTTAGGCGAATTCAACCCTCTGATTACAATGACACAATCCATTTGGCAATTGGAAGTCATTTGACTCTTCAAGTGATGAGTCACGCTGACACGCTCTTTGCTTAAATTATCATTTTCATCTATTTTCGTGTGTTTGGATGTGTAGGGGCCAACAAGAAGGATTTTGATTGGATAGCTAACAATATCCTTGTGAAGAACAAGCATGGTAAATCCGTATCAATATTGACTTCTGATATCTCAATAAAGTATATTTGAAGGATGACTTTTTATTCCTAATATCAAAATTGTTAGTTGACAATACTGTCAACTATGACATGTTCTCTTTTATAGATAATCACTAAATCCATTAAAATTTTTAATATTTAATGATATTAATAATCAATAAGTTAAAGTAAAATTCATTCACCCTCTACAACCATTTAACGAAGGCAATGAATTCAAGATTAACTCCAACTCACGAAGAGCAAACATCCAATCGAGAATACCATTAACATTTATTCTCAAACAATCTACTACCGGTATGGACATGGCATTATTCTCTAACAGATGATTTGGCCCAATGGCATCACAAGGTAAATGGTTAAGTTGGCATCCTTTAATCGGTGGTTTATCCAAACAGCTCCACGTTATAAACAAAAGCCCTCGGATCGTGTGGTTTGGCTCAACGACTCTACTATATTACAATTACATCTAGAGCTCATATGTTTTCCAATGGCTATCACCTTTGAGTAATAAATCATAAAGCACAAACCCTCTGTTAGCTAAAGTTGAATTGAATTTGTATCTTAGACAAACATTCACCCAAATCTACAAGATATCTTTATAAGAAGCAACAGATAGTTGCCGACATGAATCCTTCAATCGAGTTGGGTCGATTACTTCCTTTGATTAAGTAGACTAGGGAACATGATAACCCAAGATGACGGAATCATAGGGTCTTGAATAGGTTCTTCATCACATCTACTTTAAGTGCGCAATGATAAAATTCTAATCTTTAAATATTTGAAAGTGTTGTTTGTATGTGCCGGGTATTATGTGTCTATTTATCGACTAACCTTAATTGAAAGTGCTCTGTCGTCATCGAAAGGGATAATTAACCATAAGTGCTTACCGTCTATGAAAAACCTAAACTCGAATATTAAAGTCCTTGTATATGAGAGCAAAATCCTTGGGTAGTGTCTTATCTTTATCTAATCTACCATTTGAAAATTTTTATTGAAATTTAATACTTTAAAACTCCCCCGAATCAACGCAGAAAGGCCGGGGCACCCAAAAGCAAAATTTTCGAAGCTTGGAATACTTAATTGTTGGGCTTTTGTTTTACTCACCTCAAATCAAATATGACTTTATGCTAGGGGAATTGTTATGGCAATCTCATTTTTAATAGGTAAATATTGCAAAAAAATAAATTACTAACTTAAACAATGGACAACCACCTACCCTGAATCTACCCGAACCACTAAATATTTACAGCACAAAATTTTAACCCATAAAACAAAGAAAATGGTTTACATGCCTTCCCAATTGAGACAACTCCGGCTCCTTCAAAAGTAAGTTCTGTAGCGATTCTGCTCCACTCTCCTTGCTATCATCAAAGCAGGTTTGAAGGTTTTTGAAACTAAGTCTTGTCATCATAACAAATACAATGGAATGCTGAGAAATCTAACATACCTGTGATCAATGGAAATAAGTTTATGGTGAATAGTTAGGTCAGCACCAATATAGGTAACAACCAGGCTGCCGGCATCTGGGTGAGGCCAGCTGCGAGAAGTTGGAAACCTAAGAACAAAGGTTCCTGGCTTCTGAATTCCTCTTGGACACTTCAGTGACTTCTCAGCCTCTTCCACTGTGATGAATCCTTCTATCCATTTTGGCGATGTGCACTCCCACATTCCATTTATTTGGACATCTGACAAGGCAACAGCCACTGGGTATAACCACTGCCACATCGCATTGAAATTTTCCAGACCCAGCTCCTCACCACACCCAGCAATTCCTCTCAAAACCTCCAGATCCTGGATTTTTGGAATTAAAAGATTAAAGGTGGTAACTTAGTGAACCATAGAATGCAGTATTTTAGAATGAAAGATACCTTTTCAGATAAACCATGAGTGGTAGACCGTGAAATGCTCATGAATCTTTTGTTTAGCTCAACAGTTGCTGTGATCCAAAGAGCACGATTTCCATTCCGACAAATTGAATTCCAAGTATCATTTCCCTCTTGAACCAGTTTTTTTGATATCAATATAAGGTACCTAGGATTAAAGCCATACAAATGGTAGGTACTCAACATCCTAAATGTAAATGTTAAGGCATCTGGCCCGAAGAGGTTTACCTATGATGTAAACATCCTGAATACAGGCAAATCTGGTCAGCAAAAGTCACCAACTCTTCATTGCTTGAAGATTTTATGATCTCCTTAAGTAATAAGGAACGTTCATATGTACCTTCCAAGCAGTATCTAAATATAACCATATCGGACATAGGATCTATGGATTCTCCTATGCATTTGACTTCAGAATTTCTAGCATCAATACTTTCCGAGTCAGAAGGACAATTGTCGGATCCATCCAAATTATTTGACCTTGCTTCAGAATTCATCTTGAATGCCTTCTCTTCCTTGTTGTACAATGATAACTCAGCCACTAAACAAAAGAGACAAATATATCCAAAAGAAAGTAGCAGGTACCTGTGCTATGTTCGCATTTGCATCGACTTGCTTCGATGATTTATCTGGGCTTATTTTGGGACGCTTAGATGATAGACCATTAGCCTGCTTCCTATGACTTACTATTTCGGCATGACCAATTCCAATTTTCTCATGTGTTTCTTGAAACCTATCATTGATTCCTGGAAGTTGAGTTCTGTCACAAATGGGAGATGCTGATGCCTGCCTTTTTCCAATCACAACAGGTCGAATACAACGACTTCTTGATATGCAACGAATTGGAGGGGATCGCGCTTCAAAAAATGGATAACATTTAGTTTGTGATGCACGGAAACATATGCTGAATAGCCTATTATCAGACTTGGAGGAAAGCTGGAAGAAACAGGAAGATCTCATCAATATGGAGAAAATTAAGCCTTCAACTACCTGAAGGGGACGTAATTAAGGTAGATAGCATTTATAAAACATTAATTAGCATGATGAATCTTAACATGCCCAATAAAATTCTAAGAAACTAACCAGCGGCGAAGTCGACTACATTGTATAATGGATTATCTTAATATGTTACACACATAGAAACACTACAAACAGATCTCCAACTACTTCAAATAAAATTTTGAAATATAAGTCAAGCGAAAAACCTGTGATAATTTAAGCTTAAAAGTTGCATGACCAAGATAAACTGAAATTGGTCTTTCTGTAGAAGGGTATTCAAGCCCCTCAAAGCCTACCAAAAGTGGAGCAAAAGAATTATCTTGAGTTTTCTCAACAGGGGCTCCATTATCGGCATAGACAAGTGAAGCAGTTATCTGAAAATAAGCAATATCAGTCAGTGTATATATATATATATATATAATGGATAGCAACTAATGAAGAAGATCGATAGAAGAGACCTCCATGTCCTTATGTACAAACTGACCAACGGCATCTGATAGAACAACATCAAGAGAAAAATTCCTACGACAAGAAGCCTGGGAAAAATAATTTCATAGTAAGCTAATCTGCACATATCAACTGTTTTTTGCAGAGGTAACAAATCCCAATTCTAGAACTAATCATGATTTCCTATGAAAAATAAGTATTTTAGGTAATATTAATATAACCAAGCCGTGTAATTTATAGAAAAAAGTCTATTTAAAGTATGTGACTCATAGTTCCACTGTCTTTTGATGCAAAAATAGCCATACGAAAACTACGAAATGATCATTATGTTGGTTCCAGTTGTTCCACTATTCTTTAGGGTGATTGTGCTTTGGCCTCTACGAAAGATAATGGTACATATCATAAAAAGAATGTAACAAAAAAAGTGATGCAATAATTGTGCTAATTAGGCCATATTTGGTTTGACATTTGAGATGCGTGCAAAGCAAGTACAACTTGTCCATTGAAACAGAACATATGTACATTTAAAAAAAAAAATTCAAATCAATAGCAATACATGGTAAAATATTGAAAACGGAGTAGGAAGGTCCTGATTTTAAAGATTAAAGATTGCGAATGATGTTGTATTTAATCGTCAAATTAATTACAATACATCAAACACCACTATATTATTGGACGATGTTTTTTTTTTTTTAAATGATTTTCTTATGTAGAAAACACACAGTAGATTAGCTTGGAGATTTATAAATAATAAGCAATCTTTGTTACACATGGTTATGGCCACAAAATATGGTGAAAAACTGGATAAAGGCAACTGTAGTGGCTGTTTGTCTACAGCCTTTAAATTGTTGAGAGAAGGATTAAAAATGCTCAAGCCAATTGTAAAATGGAGGATAGCTAATGGAGATTCGGTAGATGCTTTTGAAGATACATGGATAATGGATAAATGCATAAACAAATGGCCTACATTTGTTGTCCCTTATGAAGGTAGCACTGTTCGGATAAAGGATTTCATTCAGGAAGCTCATTGGAATGACCAAGAATTAAGTAAGCACTTCCGCAGAGACCTTATCAATTTGATCAATCAAATTGAAATAAATCAGGAGAGCAATGAAGACTTTATGGAATTGATAAATCAAAATTCTGGTATGACAATACCGGGATTAATCAATAAAGCTGTAGCTTTTGAGATGAGGATGATTTGAATTGGAAATGGATCAAAAAAGCAAAACTGAACGCTCGGGTGGAGACATTCTGGTGGAGATTGAATAAAAATGCCATACCCTCACTCCAATTTCTATGTTATAGAAGATTAACCCAGAATTCTATTTGTCCAAGAGGATGTGAAGCAATAGAAGATGTAGAGCACATAATTTGCAACTGCAGCAAATTGAGGGAGATAATCCAGATTTTAAACAATTGGGGATTCTATATTCCTACGTTTGAGATAAAGGAGCATTGTATTAATTGGATTGAATCCAATATTGTGAAGAAAGGGATGATGATAAACTTGTATTGCAACACAGTGTTTCTAGCTTGGAAAAGTAGAAACAAGTTGATTCATGATGGTGTTGAAGACAATTCAAGTTATTTAGCTTCTAATGCTTTTTGCCAAACTGTGGTTTCTCTTAACTTTGGCCATTATAATTTGGGCTTTTGGGATGTTAATTAGTTGTCAAGACTGTCAAAAGCTTGGCATCCTCCTCCACCCAATTGGCTAAAGGTTAATGTAGATGCTTCACTTCTTTCTTCCTACAAAGCTGGAGTTGCTGCGGTATTCCGAGACAGCAATGGAAGATTCTTGTTTGCTTATGGAAAATCACTACTACATTGGGATATAGCTCAATTAGAGATGCTTGCTATTCATTCTCTCAAGGAGGAAATAAAGGATTGGATGTTCAAATACAAGGACATTATCATAGAAGGAGACAATTCAAATATCATCTCCTACTTCAAAAATGCTTGGAAATCAGGGAGGTTCAAGGATGATGGTATGGAATTTCTTTCAAACTTTAATTTTGTTTTTTTTTTAATTGTATTAATAGAGATTGCAATAAGTTAGCAAATCTTTGTGCTAACTATGCTCTATTTAGTAGCTTTGATTGGGTGGACTGTTCTGAGAATAAGGTTCCTCTTTTTAAAATTTTGAAGGAAGAATCTAGCTTGTAGTTGCTTCCTTTTTTATCTTTAATTCATAAGCTTCGGCTTTTTCTTCAAAAAAAAAAAGAAAACACACAGCAGTGTATAGAAGGCCTTAATAGCATTTTGCTAGCAAATTTATTATACCCCAATGATTATTTATATAGCTACATGGTCATGAAATTTTCTTTATTAAAAAACCAAAGGAGTTATGAGAGCCTACACAGGTCCTCAAAAGACAGTCCAAGGATTAGGTATGACAATATGAGAATAACAAAAGGAACAAAAATGGGTCATGATATTTAAATTGAATTTTTTATAAGCATAAGTTTCAAAATCGTTGATTTACTTTGAGATGACTATAATATAAATTTAGTTGATACTCATATATAATACTTATACAACAACAACAACAATAAGCCATTATCCCACTACATGGGATCGGCTACATGAATCTTTTTTTTTCCATTGTGTCCTATTGAGAATCAAATACTCAAATCATATATGATAATTATCTCAAAATATAATTAACAATTTTGATATCCATCCTTGGTTAGATATCCCAACTCAATTTTTTTCCACAACAAAAATAGGATAACAATACCGTCCAAAACCAAATTGTTTGCAACAAATGCTAAAAAGAAAACTAAAAAAAGATAAATCAGAAGTCAAGAAAATAGAATATCTCCCAAATTGGTATTCTCTTCTTCAACACATTTGTGCATCTTTTTTTAATAACCATATACATGAGACCATGCTTCTATAACAATCCAATAAAACAACTCTTTGAAGGCTCTTTAGATAGTCCCCAAAGCTACAATTTTTAATAAAGTTTAAGATGCATTAAACGAAAAAAGTGTATAAAGATCATCCTTAGCATATATACAACTGCAATAATCCTGACGGTGAAACAAAATCACATAAGCTGATATTAACGGGGAAAAAAGTTCATAGTGCAGAAGTTTGGATTCCCTTTGGAATTCAGAAATTCGAAGGATAAAATACATGACTTTCCATAAAACACAATTTTTCAAAGTGTTAAGGAGATAATGGTTTATATGCCTTATTCAGTAGAGATCACCATTTTTAAGATGGGAGAATGGGTATAATGTTCTAGCGTGCAGCCAAATAAACATATGTATATCTCTCCAAAATAAATAACTTATGTGTTAAAAGCTTCATCATGTTAACACAGCCCCTCAAGTTGGAGGACGTATGGTATTTTAGCCCTGATGATCAAGAGATCAACTGACTTATCAAGAAGACTCACAAAGGACATGTCAAGAGAATTGGAAAGTTTCAAAAAGGGATACCAAGAAGACAGCTATACTATTGAGAGTAAAATGTCAAAAATAAGAAGAATTGATAAGACTGAGAGAAACTCAAAATAGGGCTTGGAATAACTCACACGAGACGTCTAACTCCATGACCAAGAAGACTGTTGTTGTGTAGTTATAATGGTAGCTTGACTCCACTCATCTATGAAAAGTCTGTGATGTATCCTCGTAACATCCATAAGTATAATTGTGATTTCTTGTAAAAAATTCGACATTATTTCCTTGTAACTTCCGCAATGCTTTCTTCATTAGGGTTTTCACTCCCTTCTCTTTGTAATCAACATTTCATGTCTATATAAAAAGGTGTTGTAGAAAGAAAATGAGTTAAAACCTAGAGAGTGGGAGAAATCATTTTCGAAGAATGACTCAAAAGAATAGTAACAACTAAAAAGAGAGAGGAAATAAAGGAATTTCTTTTTCCTTCATATTTACATATATTCTTCCTTTAATGAAACGTCCCTCGCTCCAAAAAAATAATAATCTAGATTAATCCTTCATCCTGTCTCCTCAAAGTGAGGGTTTGAACTTTTCTGGTGTCTTGAGGGCTCTTCGAATCAAATTTAATATTAGAACACTTTAGGTTAAAAAGAACCTTGTTGTATCTTGTTGCCAAAAAGGGGATACAAGCAGAGTGGATGACCACTCTTTCTCCTAGATTTTTCAAGAAGAATATAAGGGAAATCAATGAGTAAAAATATCACAAAGAGAACTCTGACAACTTAACTACCCAAGTGCATTCCAACAATAGAAAAATATGATAATAAAGACAATTAGGTAGGAAAATCCCAATACCGAATTAAAAATAAATCTCAAGAAAAATATGTCCCAAGAACAATTAAGAGTTTGTAGAGCTGAGGTCACTCCCAAGGCAATTCGCGAAATGCATCCGGCTCTAGTTAGGAGAACTTAAATTTTCAAGTTGCAATGCCTATTACATGTAGGGCTAAACTTGACTCTAGGAACTGAACAATTTTGAAGTACTGCACTTTTCAACAAATTTTAAAATTACATGAGGGACAAGAAATAGGTTTTTGAAATGCAAACCACTCATTAGACATCGAATTTTCTTCTATGTTCCTCGGCCTCCCCTCATTGCCACCATGAAGCACTCTTTCATTCTAATCATTCTTAACAACTTCTATTCATAGGTCTACTCTTTTTCCTTTATAGAAGCTATAAATGTGTGATTGATAGTTTAAAATAATTTTGCTCATCTCTATATTTCAAACTATTGAGATATATATAGAAATTTATAAAATGTCAAATAGGAATTATAATGATATAAATGATATTTATTTGAGGTGAAATGAAGAAAATTTAATCCCTCATTTTTCTTAGATAGCTGGGATATTTTCAAGACAACCCCCAAACACGTGCATTACCTTATCAATTTCAGCACAATTTCTAGCTGCAGAAGGTCTGGACTTTCTCTCAACAAAAAAGTTATTATATTTTCATTACTTCACGGCTTAGTCCATTATGCTTGGTTATATGCCTCGTCGTGCCATATATTCACTCTCAGTTTCCCCTCTTAAACAAACAGTTGAAAAGGAATATTTGTTTCAGCCTGATCTAAATTTCCTTTCACTTCTCCTTACATTAGCATTGATTATAACTAGAAATTTCTAGCTTGGAAAATATATAAGAAGGATTCTTTTGCTAAAAAATAAAAAATGAAAGCATGATACTGCCATTAAATTGTATCAATTTGAGTTTCTCCTTTTGAAGGCTCAAGGTAAACACAAAGATATGTGTTATAATAAATGAATACAAAACTAAACAGAAATATGCCATACAGGTCATAATCCTTTCCCCAATTTCAATGTCAGAACTCAATGAATAAGCTATAAATATATACTCAAGGGTTTGACGCCATTAGGGAACATATGGGCTTTGGCCATGATCGTAATATAATGGTGCTATTTTACAGCAGAACCACCTGATCAGAGGGCATGTGTCATGTCCCTATTGAAAAGAGACTATCTGAGGAAGAATCTTAGCAATACACCCGACACGACATCCGCTCTTTTGTGAGCTGAGGTTAATTTCAAATATATCACTACTACAAATGGTTGCGGGTGTTGGATAAATTTTAGTTTTAAATTTTTTTTTGGGTGATAGAACTTATTTTAAGAATGCTTGACTTTTATTGGTTTTGAGGTTTGACCCCTTCGATTGAGATTTCACGTCAACACGGCCATCATCGGGGCGATATTGAAAATATCTTTATTTTTGTAGAAATTTGGAAGGCATTTTATGATTTAAGTCAATTCGAATATGGTCCTTTCATGGAGAATGATGAAACTTGAATATTAAACCAGCGCAATATTGTCGGACCATTGAATTTAGGAATCATATGTGACGATCGGAGCACATGCGGCTTATATTTAGTTTGAAAATACAATGTTATATTAGTAAGCATTTGACCTTGCGTAGCATTCTCAGACATTTTGAGTTTGCAACTTTAACACGTTTGTTGGAGCACATGCATATTTTATTTTTAAATGTATTTTCAGTATTATCATAAGGATATAGCCTTCTGTCCGCTTGTATAAATGTTATGGATCCAGTGACATATCTTAACTTGATTGGGATCTTCAATACTTCACAGTTATTATAATACTATCTACTAATCGACATGTATACACAGATTTAAAACCACTTTCTTCAATATTGTTAGAAGAACTAAGGTTACTAGTAGTAGCTTGAATTTACCTTAGAGAAAAAGAGAGTTTCTAGACTCCTTAGATTTATCTAAAAATAGGAGAAACCCCACATTAAGTGAGCTTTTAATGTAGACCTTGAACAATAAATAACTTTGACATACACCTCAATCATTTATTCCATTTCCACACTTACTTTCAAGATAGTTTCTTCTTCATCTTTTTTATAAGGCCTACAAGCTGGCGGAGTATAAAGATAACTGGTTGTGGCATCAATGTTAAGAGAAATAGAACCCACAGAACAGGGAAGTTTATCTTCTTGCCTTTCATCATCACTTGAATTATGGAATATCTTCTTGTATGTCATAAAATACTTCTCCAATATTATCAATATCAATCAGATAGTCCCTTATTGAGGAAGTCATTAACCTAAGGGACTGCATATTCTCGATTTTATTAAAGATTATAATTGTTTCCTATTCATAGATTTGGAGTTGCCATTGAATGAATGTAACTTGGAACCTAATTTATCTTCAGCTTGTCTTTGTTTGATTTTTGCAAGTTGTTTCACTTTTTTTTAAATATCAACTTTAAAGTTCAACAGTTCAAATATTAACATGCCTCCTCTTTTCTTACTTCATTTATGTTTAATCTCCACATTAATATGAACAAATCATTTAACAATGAAGATGCTTCCAAAAGTATTGCTCCCATTTACTAGGAATCTTGAACCAACAATTTCTTCATTAAACTAAAAACTTGATCACCAATAGAATTAGCTAGCTCTAGGGTTTACAATGAATTGTCATTTCCAAAAACATGCTCAAATTCATCAAATTCTTTTAGGCAATGAGATTTACCAAACACTTAATCATAAAGTTCTCTTTAATGCTGAACTAGATCCCGATGTCGTAAGTCATCGCATAAGGCTAGGTTTATTTGAGGATTATGATATTTTAAATTAACTTTGCACATTAATTTCAAATTCCTCCTAAGCTTTAGAATTAATCTCCCATATGTGTGTGTGTAGAATTAATCTCCCATATGTGTGTGTGTGTATGTTTATTAAATAAAGTGGGGGTCTTTTGCCGTTTTCAATTTAGGCAACCTCCAGACATCCCCTCCTTGCAAGGAGAGGTTGGGGAGAGCACTTGCCCTTTTAGCTTGACTCGACCGGATCAAATCAACGTCGAGGAGTTTGGGGGAGCGAATCAACCCCGATATAAGACTTTGAGTCTTCTAATGCACGCGACCAATTCATTAGGTAATTTAATTTTAAATTAAAAAAAAAAATTATTCCCCTTGCAAATCTGATAGCCTTCTGGCTCCCCCTTCGCATAAGGGGAGATTGGGTAGGGCACTTGCCCTTTTTGGCTCGACTCAACCAAATCTAATTAATGGCGAGGAGTTTGGGGGAGCGAATCGACCCGTTAATGTCTTCAAGTTTTCTAATTGTGCGCAACCTGTTGATTAGGTAACTTAATTTAATTTTAAAAGATAGTTTTCATCCCCTAAAAAATTCGGCAGCATTCTAACGCTCCCTCCCTACGAGAGGAGGTTGGGAGGGCGCTTTCCCTTTTGGCTCGACTCGACCGGATCAAATCAACAGTGAGAAGTTTGGAGAGCAAATCGACCCCGAAAATAGTCTTCGATCTACTCGGTTGGATCAGATCGACGACTGAGGGCATCGGGGGACTGAATCAACCCCGGGACTTCCTTCAAATTTCTCCTGCTGCTTGTTTGAAAATACCCCATCTCTCTTTTTTTATTTCAATTTTATTTTATTTTTTATATATATATATATATATATATATATATATATTATAAAGAGAGCAAGGGAGTCAGAGAGAGGGATGGGGACGAACGTCGGGCTAAAGGTTGCGGCAATCTTGGGCATGCCGGCTTCGGGTTCACAAGTTGTCGGAGTCAGGCTGGCGAGTCGACGACGAAGGAAAGGAGGCCGGAGGTCGAGCTCGGGCACGGAGAAGGAAGCACGGCAGGTAGAGGCAGGAGTTGGCAGGGTCGGCTAGGTCCCAGTCCTGGATTGAAGGAAGGAGTCGGAATCGGTCAAGTTGTTTATGGTCGCACGGAAGAGGGAGGCCGGTTGGAGATGCCAGAGTCGATCGATGTCGAGCGGCTATGTGCGAACGGGAGAGAGATGAGCGAATCAGAAAGAGCTTTGGTTTCATCTCTATTTGTAAGTTTTTTTTTTTAATCTTAGTGTTTGAATGCTTGCCTCTGTTTTTGACATGGGCGAGGAGTTGTGTCATGAGTAGCGATTGTGGGATCATGGGGAGCGGGAGCCAGTCGGAGGTGAGTATGCGGCATTAGAGGTCAACATAATATTAATAGCATGACATGATTTTAATGTATCATAGATACTTCACACAACCTTCGACTGGCAGTTTCCAGTAGACAATGCCAATATCAATCTACAGCTTTATTGCGAGTTAAAGCCATCATACCTTTCCACCAACAATGCTCCAAACACCATCATTGCCAACTTCGAGTGCATCAGAAGTGCATGAACCATTAAGAGATAACTTTACCGGTGGATTCTGAAATAAATAGAAACCATGCATCAGTAATCAAGTAACATAGATAGTAAAATAAACAAAACCACGCCAAATTCAGTTCACGGCCACAAATAGAATTGCTATACATGTATCAAGGATTCACCTTAGCAAAATCATCTTTAATGGATGCTGACAAAGATAACATGGAAGCATTATAAACATAACCCTGAAGCTTTCCATCATTTCCACTGCTACCAGCCAAAGCAACTTTCTTGAAGTTATCAAGATTATGATCATCAGATGAAGAAGAGAGAGGCATATTGTCAGAAAGCTCCCCATTTAGGTAAAGGCAAATGTAGTCTGCTGTTGCCTGATGATAGAAGATCAGAAGGAAACACTTAATAAGTTGTTATAAGAAACGAGAAGAAGGCTACAAGTAACCTCTTGTTCCCTATATGTGCTTAGAACCATAAGCAGGCAAAGAGAAACAATAAGATTGCCCATTGTGACCAAGAAGTTCCAGGTTTTGATTAAAAAAGCAGCATGTGTAAACACCTATCTAGATCATTCAGTTACAGAAGCCACGTGTGTTGTGCAATTTTTATTTGAATGTCAAAAAGATAATTGTTATTTCCTTTATAGTAAAACTTTAAGATAGTGAAACTAAAGCATTGTAGATTACCAATGAATCATGAGAAAGGGAGTGCGGAGATATTTCGCACAAGATATTCATAAGCATGGGTTTCAACTAAAAAGAAGTAAAATCATTTCTTCATGAATTTTAGACTTGAAATACAAGGATGAATACACAACTTGAGTAAATCATAAATGGTTAAGTTTTAATCCTTGGATTCTAAAGAAAATGAATCAACAATAAGCAAAAGGTATAGATAAAGACTGAGAAAGCGAAAGAAGAAGAGAGATCAAGAAGGCATAAGACAGAGAAAAGAGAGAGAGAGGTAGAGGTAGAGAGCGAGGGAGGGAGAGAGAGTTTCAGAAATAATGATGATCCTTGGCTGAGGCTAGGGGAATGTGCTACTCACATGAAAGATAAAGCTTAAATGTTAAATCATGAAGTTTCAACTATACAAGCATTGGATTTAATGCTGCAAAAGTCCATCTCTTAATATCTTTATTTTTCATCGATATACGTTCCATAAATTTAAAGAGACAATAACAACATACATCTAAATATGCACCAAAAGTTCATGATTTTACCACCCACACATACAGATATGACTGAAGGGATTCTCACTAAACTAGCAAGTATTATAAAATTCTTGAAAACGCCTCCAAATTAGGTCTTCATGCATGGAAAATCAAGAGTGAAAAGGATCATAAACGTGAATCCAACTAACAACAACTGATCAAATTCAATGGTACGATTCATATTCATTACTATAACACCTTTTCCTTAATTAGTAAAGGCTTTATATCAATGCTATTAGGTCATTCATAATTCAACAGGAAGTTACGCATACTTGTACTGAAGGGATTCTCACTAGTCAAACTAACTAGCAAAAGGGTAAATAAAAAGGTGGTGATCTGACCAGAGGTTCCTTTCAGAAAAAGGTATAGCATTAACTTGGACATATCAAGGCTAAATCACAAAATTCTAGTGACAAAGTAGTGCTGAATTAGATGAGAATTTATGAAATATGAGGCAGAAGTAAGACCAGGACACTTGTGAGAGTCATAACATATACCACACAGAACATTAAAGAGATTTAATCCCTTATCATATCGATATGCACACAGATAACTCCATCAGTAACACAGGAAAAAATTTAAGATGTGAATTTAAGAACTCATACATTAACAGGGCACAGGCACAATGGAGAAAAAGGATTCATGTAGCCCCACATAGTGGGATAAATGTTTGATGTTGTTGTTATTTGTTGTATACATTCATAATCTAGCAGTTCAATAATTTAAAGAAAAATACATACTGCAAATATCATGTTTATACCATAAGATTCTATTTATACAAGCAAGATCATTGACCTCTCAGCACACGTCCCATTATCCTAATATTTGGGACAATGAGAAGCCATCATATCTTTACCACTTCAAGGTGGTCCACATTTATGAAGAACAAAAAGCAACTACCATAAAGGTCTTTCCACTTGAAGGAATCTCTTATCTAAATCGTGACTCACATAGGAACATACCTTACATCCAACATGAACCCATCTCTCCAGTGGGCATTCACTCTCAGAAGTTATATGATGGATATCAGACCATGGAAAGGTGCTACCCGCAAATGATGCTTCACTGTGCAAGAACATCAATGGAAAGAGGATCAACTTGTTTTGCTCGTTTAGTGCAAGGAAAGGAACTTCGCCCTCAATTTCTGATGAGACCTGCATGAATCATGAAAAATAAGCTTGCATGCTCATTATGCTAAAAAATCTGAAAGACAATAAAGTAATATGCATTGCCTTCACCAAACAAGAAACCTAAGCAAGAAAATATAGGTTATCATGTTGGTATTTTTTAATCAAAAACTCACTTCAATACTTGATGCATTTAATAATTTAGATCATGAAAATGGTGAGGGCAAAACAAAAATCTTATTTATTTATTTATTTATTTTGAAGAAACTGATGAAGAGTTTCCATCCGTGTAGCTCAAAGCACAAAGCACAAGCTGATTGTTGCAAACATTTCTAGCTACAAAGGGAGAAAGGACATCTACTTGAGACAAATTTTATATGCATAACATTTACAACTTCCAACGATTAGAACACATATATGCGTGAAAACAGTTCCAGAAGGTGCGAGAGTTTTATACAATAAATACATTAGGAGAAAAAAAAGTAGCGAAAGAAGTGAAAGAAAAAACATCTGTACAAGGCATATTCCTTTATTGTCGAGATAACATACACTGCAAGGAAGACATTAGCTGCTAATGGTAAGCAGCTTAGAATGAGTAATGATATTCGCTATAACTTTTAAGGGTTAAAGTTAAATCATGACTGAAATGCAAAGGGAATTTCTGTGAGTAAATAGAAAACAAAGATGGTATACAAAAAGTTGAAGACAAAGTTGTAGATAAGCTGCAGCTTCCATCTTCTGGTTATGAAAGCGGTGGGAAATCTCAGGGATAACGAAAGGTAGATAGAATAAAATCAACTAGAAACAAAGGAACATACAATGTCTTTCTTATGCTAAAAAACATTGATAAGTAGACCAAAGAACAATGATTCTTTAGATTTTTCTTTCTTATTTGATTTTAAGCGTATTATTTTTAATTGTATTTTCAGAAATGAGAATAAGGTTGCCAATTGTTGAGCAACCAATGCTCTTAGTAGTGATTTCTTTTGGGACATTTTCCATAATGATATTCCTTCACTTTTTACTGTTTTAGTGAAGGAAGACTGTGATAGGCTAGCTATCACTTAATTGTTGTTTTCTTTTCTTAGTTTTCTGATAATATTGCTCTTTGCATTTGCTTCAAAAAAAAAAAAAAAAAAAGTAGACCAAAGAAAACTGAGGATGACACTCAGCCAAGTAACTACTAATCCTCTTAAACAAAATAATGATTCAGTAGCAACGTTTATACCAAATAATAGAGAAATACAAAAAAAAAAAAAAAATTCTGCTGATTTTCTTGGATGACAAAGGGCACAGCAATCAACCGATGGCTGTTCTTCAACCGTCCCAACAAACGGAAATTGCAAAACCTGGGCACCGCTTCAAATTCTAATTGAGTAAGCAAAATCGATCAATGAACAAAATCTCCAAAAGACAACAAACGAACCAATGTACTACCCAAATATCGGAGAAAAGAAACCCCAAAAGCCAGCTCAAATACCGAAAAGGGAAGCTGGACTCTCTCGTCGACACAATCGAAAATGAGTGGAAACAAAAACAACCTGCCGAAGAATCACAGAGGAAGGCCAAGCCGAACTGGATAAGTAAATCCACAGGCACAGTGAGAAACCCGCAAACCCCTCCTCTCCAAAAACTCCGTCTCTATTGAGGTCTATTCGGACATCTTTGAGCATCAAGTACTCCTGCTCGCATTCTCCGGCGGTCATCGCCGGAGCCGAAGGGGTTCTAGGGATTTAGAGAGAGAGGAGGAGGAGGAGGTTTTGGATTTTAGAGAGAGAGAGCGGAGGTTGAGATAGACGCAATGAATAGCTTGGCCCGCTTCTTTACGCCGGTGTGTTAGTTAACGGTCTCAGCTATTCCGATTATAAATTAGGTATACTGGCAGACCGATCTTCACCGTCCAATGGGAAATTGTTCCCTGATTGTTTTGATCGGACGGCTAGCTTCGATTCAATTGACATGGAATAACGCGGAGATTTTTGCCGTGATTAGCATTTTTAGTATCTTCCTTTTGATGATGAGTCAGTTGAAGGATCTAGAATTTTTATTTTTTTATTTTTTTAAGGATCTAGAATTTAAGGCTTTGTTTGGGACAGTTTTTTTATTGCTTTCTAATATGGAGTTTTAGTACAAAAATAAAAATTTTTGTACTAAAACTCCATTTTAGAAAGCAGTAAAAAAGTCGTCCCAAACGAAGCCTAAGTCTCCATTGAGTTAATTAGCTAAATTTTTTTTTGAAATAGATGTTTTAACTCCATATGAAATCAGTTAGTAAAGTTAAGGGGCTGTTTGGCAACAAGTACGATTTAATTTTAGTAAGATTTTCTATAAATTTAAATTTAATAAATCTTATCAAAATTTATTTGGAATTTTTTTTATTATTTAACTTTTTAAACTGCAATTATAATTTATATTCGAACATGCTTTTTTATTATTTTTAAGAAAATTTTGTACCAAAAAGTTTTTTTTTTATAATAGCTTCAAAATTTTACTTTCTATAAAGCGGCTTTATAAAGCAATAAAAAAATTGACTCAAACAAAATTAAAGTTTAAAAGAATTGTTTTACAAAATAAGTATTAAATTCTATTAGATGACGGATATTTGAAATATGAGTTGTATGACAAACTTTATTGGTGGCTTTGATGAGTAAAATTTTGATGTTAAGACCGTGGATTTCAAAATTGGATCAGTTCGACCAGTTCGACCGTGAACCAGTTTGACTGAGATAACTGGCTGCACATAGAACCGGCAAAAACCGATTAAGAACCCGTTTGAATCGGGAAATCGTTGAACCGGGCGATTTTAGAAGAACTGGACGGTTCTTAAAATCTCAAATCAGAGCTGTTCATCTGCGATCGAACAGCGTAGGGATCTGATCACACGCTATTACTCGCTTGCTCGTCTGCCCTAACATAACCAAACCCTCGATTTCGACTCCCTCCCGATTCCTCCATCGGTCCATCCAAAGAAGAAGGCAAGAAGCATATGGCCTTTTTCGACCTCCCAACCGCCAGCGCACAACTAACCTGACGAGCTTATTTGCTTCGACTCGCCTTTGGTTGCCGACCTCGAGCTGGAACTAGCCAGATCCCAACGCAGGTTGATTACGAAATTTCTAATGTCATTTCTCTCATCTCTGTCATTTAAGTTAACGATCAGTGTTGATCTTTTTCCAATTTTTGTTATTTTTTTACACTCGTTGAATTCCATATGGTTGGATCGGCTGAACAATGGTCTGTCGGCTACGGAACACAGTATCACTTTAACTTCTTCCTTACTTATTTCAGGTTGTTACTATCTGGTAATATGTAACTAGAGCCCTTCATTCAATATAGTAATCTGATTTTTAAACTTTCATGCTCATGTTCTTCTATTACATCTGTCTAATATCCATAGAAATTTTTTTTTCGACTTCCTGCCTGAATAATTTATTGGTGGATTTGTCCCATTGTTATTGTTCTTGACATTAAAATAAGTTGAGTTTGTATCAGAACGTGGAAGAAAAAAAACAAATAAAGAAACTTATACCCAAAATTTTATAGAAGTATTGAAAATGCAAACTCATGGTCATGCAAATAACCGAATAAGTACCTATGATCAATGTTTAAAATTGAGAATTCAGGTATTGAGGCGTTTTTCATTCGTGAGGCGAGGCGTAAGCCTCAAGGCGTTTTGAGGCGTGAGCCTCAAAATCAAAAGATTGCGATTTCCAAAAATAAATAGCAATGACATACCACATAAGAACTCATAAGTTATCAGCACTGTCATCACTAAGGGGTTCTTCATTTGAATCATTATTATGGTGAACTTTTCTCTCCCCTTCCTCCTCTCCTATAGAGTCCAATGTCGGGCATTTACTTCAAGATTTATGTAAGTTTTAATATGTATAGCGTGAGGCGTAAGCCTCATGCTAGTGAGGCGAGGTGGGCCTTAATGCGGGCCTCAACCAAGTTGAGGCGCAAGCCTCATAAAAAAAACTCGATGCGTAAGCATCGAGGCGTTTTTTACTGGAATTGCGCAAAGGCGGGCCTCATATTGCACAATTTTAAACCATGCCTACAATCATATAAATGAACTTAAACAAGATTTAAAGAAGAGGGACTTACATTCACAATAAAGTGTATCATATTATATTCTCTAAATGATTTTAGTATTTTGCATAAGAAAGTCAATAACTCATGGATGAGATGACGAAAGCGTTGCACAAGTGATTTTTTTCCTTTATTCAAGTGATCAGTGCTTTGAACGATTAAGCCATAAATTTGACCAATCTTTATTCACCATTATCTTCATTAACCTTGATTTTATACCTTAAGTGGACATCAATGCTCCAGTTCTTCTGTTACATCTGTCTAATATCCATAGAATTTTTTTTTCGAGTTCCTGCCTGAATATTTTATTGGTGGATTTGTCCCATTGTTAATTGTTCTTGACATTAAAATAAGTTGAGTTTGTATAAGAACATAGAAGAAAAAAAACAAATAAAGAAACTTGATACCCAAAATTTTATAGAAGTATTGAAAATGCAAACTCATGGTCATGCAAATAACTGAATAAGTACCTACGAGCTTATAAATGAACTTAAACAAGATTTAAAGAAGAGGGACTTACATTCACAATAAAGTGTATCATATTATATTCTCTAAATGATTTTAGTATTTTGCATAAGAAAGTCAATAATTCATGGATGAGATGACGAAAGTGTTGCACAAGTGATTTTTTTTCCTTTATACAAGTGATCAGTGCTTTGAACGATTAAGCCATAAATTTGACCAATCTTTATTCACCGTTATCTTCATTAACCTTGATTCTATACCTTAAATGGACATCAATTCTCTAGTTCTTCTATTACATCTATCTAATATCCATAGAATTTTTTTCCCGAGTTCCTGCCTAAATAATTTATTGGTGGATTTGTCCCATTGTTAATTGTTCTTGACATTAAAATAAGTTGAGTTTGTATCAGAACGTAGAAGAAAAAAAAACAAATAAAGAAACTTGATACCCAAAATTTTATAGAAGTATTGAAAATGCAAACTCATGGTCATGCAAATAACTGAATAAGTACTTATGAGCTTATAAATGAACTTAAAAAAGATTTAAAGAAGAGGGACTTACATTCACAATAAAGTGTATCATATTATATTCTCTAAATGATTTTAGTATTTTGCATAAGAAAGGCAATAACTCATGGTTGAGATGACGAAAGTGTTGCACAAGTGATTTTTTCCTTTATACAAGTGATCAGTGCTTTGAACGATTAAGCCATAAATTTGACCAATCTTTATTCACCGTTATCTTCATGAACCTTGATTCTGTACCTTAAATGGATATCAATGAGTTATTGACTTTATAATTTTAGAGGAAAAATTTTCATTCATTTTATAATTTTTAATAATATTAGTATTTTTTGTATCATCCTGTTCGACCCCGGTTTGATCAGTTCGGCCGGTTGAATCATGAACCTCCTGGTTCGTTGTTCGGTCCGGTTTTCAAAACCTTGGTTAAGATATCGATTCTCTTTATAAAAAGTGCATTCTCACATTTATAAGAGAAAAAACAATATAGCAAGTGCATTACAAAAAAAATTGTTAAACATGTTGGCTATTAAAAAAGTTCATCATAAGTGTCACTAATACGAAGAAATTGACAAAGATAAGCTTATCATAACACCGTCATATCAACTGTAGATCCCTCACAACCAGAAGCAACGTAGAACTTACGATTAAATGACATTTTAGCTATAACATTCTGTGAAGTGAATGTTTTCTATTTCGGTATCAATTTTGCAGCTCTTTATTCACTACGGTGAGAATATAAGTACCATCTCTTACACTAATAGCATTTTTAAGTAAGGGTAGAATTGTTGGTTAAAACATATAAAGGGATGGCTTTAATAAATTCTTCTGCTAATGATACAATCATTCTTAACTTTAGATTGAAATAGCGGGTCATTGTTTGAAGTGAATGTCAGAATGACTCACAAAGCTGTCTATAAAGTATGTGGCAACCCCTCCAAAAAAATAGTGAGTTGTTCATTTGTTCTCATGAACCTACTATCCCTTCTCAAGCCACAACCAACCAACTACTCCAATTATCGAAATGCCTTAGTGGATAACTTTAAATAATTGTAAGACCATAGCGCATAACTAGAAAGAATATTGTCAATGCATTGTCGGCCAGTGTAGGCCCTATTGAACATGGGTCTTTGTATCCTCTGCTCCCTTCTAATGACTCAATTAATTCATTACTAATACAAATATGTTAATTGAGCAAGTTGTTGAACTTGTCGAACATGTCATGTTGAAGATAGTTAGGCATTACTGTAACTGATGTAGAAAATCAATTATTCGTTGACATAAGATGCAATTTATTAAAAATAGTTATAAGATAAACATCAACAAAAGACATTTCTTTTATTAAGAAAAATAGTTGCGATGACTTACATGTAGAAGAATATAACTAAAAAAAGGTAGCATACTAACTAAAGATTACATGAACAGTCTAACAAATTGTAATCAAGGCAGTCATGCAGGCACAGCAAAAAAAAACATGGTTGGCGACTAAGCACACTCTCAATGCATCAATGTAATAGTGGTCCTTCCCATTTCATTAAGGTTATCTAGATTTTCCAATAGGTCCTCATGGACAATAAGTATTGCTTCAATGGAGATATTATCCAAGCTACCTGTTTTATATAAATATTCATCAATAGTAAACAAGGCACATTTTTTCGTATTTTGTGATGAATTTCTTTGTGCTATTGTTATGACAAACCATTAATTCTATTAATGTAACATATCTACCTTTTATTTGTTTTGTCTATTGTTTTTGTCGGCATCGTCAATTGATCGTATGCTCCAACTCATCAATATTGCACTAGCTTGTTCTTCTATATCTTTATCAATATCAGTGAAAGCATGATTTTTCATGAAACGCATCTTCTCTATAAAATTAACCCTATTGGTTGACATAAAATCATCACCAGTAGGGTCATCGTCTTTTTCTTTTCATGTTCTGACTGATTGACATTTTAGCTAGAACGTGTTGTTGTTCCTAATGCAATTTTGTCCCAACATATTTTTTTTCAAAGATATGATATCGATTAAAAGAATTCCTATTAAATCTGTCCACCTTGGGGTATGCCTAAGAAAGGCAAAAAGAAAATATGGGATTAAAAGATTAGTGCAAATCAAATTGACTATATGTTAAATATATGTTTAGGCTATCAATTTTATATATATTATCTCATCTCGAACTTCATCTATTGCAATCGTCGTATGTAAATTTTCATCCCCCAGCCACTACAATTTGAAAGTTGATATATCATACGTAAGTTGAATTTCATGTTCTTATATATCATCATAAGTCTAAACCTCATGCCACGCTTCTTTCTTTAGTACACTATTTGTCATATTCTGACACAAAAACTGCTCCATACGTAGCTCACCTAGAATAACGTTATGACTCTCGAGCTACTTTGGTGCTCTATTACTCTACTTTGGTTGCTTGATGTGAATTGAGATATCTTCATCCAAACATGGGTTACCACTTGTGTTACCCCATTATAGAGACCTCCCCATCAATAATCTCTTCATTTTTACTGTGCAATTAAAAAAGACTTATTTATTTTGATAATCATTCATGTGAAAAAAAATTTATAGAATTTAACACTTGTAAAGAATTGTATTATTTTTATTCTCAAAATGTCCATGTTGATGGTCAGTGCATTTATATGGGAGATAGTTGATGTTTAAAGACTCATTATCACTTAAGTTGTTTAAACTATCAAATGTGAAATGATATTTTTTTTGACATTGCTAAAAAAACATTATAGAACAGTTGTTGAAATTCATTCTTTCGCTACTCTTTTGATCTCTGGTGGTTTTCAATAAAGGTATTTCTATGCCAAAATATAGAGGACTTTTGGTGCTCGAGACTTTCTCTGATGTATTTGATATGACACTATGAAATTATCATAATCAGGCATAATAATGTTAATGTTCCAAGACGTAACTGTTTGGCGCCATTTGCGGCAAATAATTTTTGGTTTGGGGGCAACCTTTGCTATAATCTCGAAAGGTCATTGACATTAATGACCTAGGCACGGTCGAAGTGAGATTGTCACTTTTCCATGATCTATTATCAGGTCCAAAGGAATTCTTCCAATATTGAGGGAAATATTATGTATTGTTTTATCACCTCTTAAGCAACAGCCACTGCTATATCAATTTTATGGTAAGCAGATTTGGCCCAGGGGATAACTTTGGCTGTAACCTCAATTGCAGTTGTGACTAATAAAATTTCTTCTTATATTTTCAACATCCAAGACAATGTTAATGACAACCATTTTTATAAAGCTCCCAACAAATATAAGGATGCTTAAAGTAATTTTTAAGCTCTATACAGCCCTCGTAATTAATTGCATTGTAGGGAGATTGAATTCTCTACGAATACTCTTGATTAGAATAATGGCATAAGTTTTATTTAAGGAATTTTTAGGGAGTGATATCAAGGAGGTGAATATGAAATTTCAACAAGGATTGTATCGAATTTTGAACACTTATTTTGGAAATCAAAAGTGGAGAGATAGGGAGCACTTTGGGATTCTAAAATAATTCAAAAGTGCCCCAACCTAATTTATATGTTGGGCTTTAAATTTTGGATTGAAAGAAATTTTAATTTGAGTTGATCATTTTATTAAAAATTTGGGATTATATTTTTGAAAATTGAGGTCTTAAGGCCTAAACCTATTTCAGAACCTAAATCTAAATTGGGTACTAGGCAGTGGTGGCCTGAACCTAGTTAATGCAGTGCAAAATTTAGATTTATCCCAGCCTAGATTGTGGAGTTAACTAACCACAAAAGCGATTTAAAATCCATGTATCCGGTCCTTTTATGAAATAGTGGTAGAGAAATTATTAATTACAATTTTGAGGAGTTAGGGGCGAAATCTCGAGCATATCCTAATTGGCCGTTGACTTTATGCAGGGTGAAAATGCTTGAATCAATGTAATTAAAATTTTAGACTCATTCAATTAATTTCTAATGTTATGCATGTTAATTGACTTTATTAAATATATAAAATAATATGTAGCAATTTTTTGAAAAGGCCAAAAAAATATTTTTCCTAAATGTTACACAACGTCCCCTTGACATATTTACACCCTCATAGGTCAGGTGGTCTGTTAGAGCTCACAGGCGGGGAGATGCCTAACAAGGAATAAAAAGTAAAAATATGATTATGGAGACTCCCGGCAATCCTGGGTTTGCTTCTTAGATCGTTAGAGTTTTTATGTTGGCCTAAAAATAGTAGAAAAAGTTTTTTTTAAGTGTTCCCTCACGAGTCTCCGATAGTATCCAAGCTAAAACAAAAATATGTCATGCCATTGCCGAAAAATTAAGAAAAGTAGGTAATCCTAATCATAATCAAAGTAAATATTCAATCAAATCAAATCAAATTAATTAAATAAATTCAATAGTCCATATGGCAAGTGCCACTTAATTTATATCCTAGAGTCTGCAGGAAAAGTAAAGTGGTTGGCAACCACTGACAACAACGCGGATTATACCCCTAAGACACAAGTTACTTTGAGAATATGATTATTCCTGGTCATCACTTCTTCATCCTTCTACAAGTTTTTTGGATTCTTTGAGTCCGGATATCCAAATAAAAAGAAACTCACCTCGTGGAAGGGGTGTTTTCTTTTCTCTTTGGATTCTCAAAGTATCAAATCTGGATATCCAAATGAAGAGGGGCTCTCTCCTAGGGGATGTCACCCTTCTCTTTGGATTTTAGATTGGATATTTAATATCCCATCTCAAAATACTTTTACAACTCAAATACAATCAAATTATATTAAGTAATAAATATAATCAATGCTTTTTCTCATCGTTCTTCTGGAGTGGCGCTGGGCTAGGGCTTTGCCCTAGCCGCCGGTTGCGTCGGTGTGTCGAGGGTTGTGTTTCTTCTTCCCTTTTGGGTTTCTTTTGGTTCTTTTCCTATTATGGCGGTGTGTGGTGCTTCCGATCCGGGTTTTCTGGATGGAGCGGTTAAGTCTCGTTCTTTTTTAGAAGCTTTAGCAGGATCTTCTTCTGGTAAGTTTCCGGATCTTATTCGGTCTTCTTTCCGTGGAGTTCCGGCTCTTTTGGTGTCGGAAGAGGAATTTTTGGCTCTTGCAGAACCTTTTAAATTTTCCCTGGTTGGTTTTTTCCCTTCCCGGCGGCCTCCGCTTGCGTCGATTCGAATTTTTTTTTTCAATCTGCAGTTAAATGGAGCTTTTTCTGTGACTGTGTTGGATTCTTCGCATGTCCTCATTAAGTTGGTAAATGATCTTGATTATAGTCGAGTGTTCTGCCATAGGTCTTATTTGGTCTTCAATTGCTTCATGAAGGTGTCTAAATGGTCTCCTTTTGGTAACATTGGGGATGAATCTCCCATTGTCCCGATTTGGATCTCCTTCCCTAATTTGTGCCCCCATTTTTTCTCTCCGCGTATCTTGCATGGTTTGGGTCTTTTATTTGGTAACTCGCTGAAGGTAGACAATGCGACTGCAGTTGGGTCCCGTTCGTTGGTTGCGCGGGTGCTGGTTGAAATTGATATTACTAAGAAATTTTCGGACAAAATTTGGTTAGTTCCTGAGAATTTTGGGTATTTTCAACCTGTTTCTATGGAAGAATTTCCTCACTTTTGTTCCAAGTGTAAGCGTCTTGGTCATTCTGTTGGTGATTGCCGTCCTATGGATGATACAAAGCTTGTTGCCCCTTTTTTGCCTAATCCGGAATTTAGGGAGTCTAATGTTCTCGACACTTCTGGTGGAGAGGTTAATGTTAAGGATGTTGGGGTTACTGTTGCTGATCCTTCTCCTTGTGTTATTTCGCCGGTGTGTCAGTCTCCGATTTTTCCTGTTCCTAATACTTCGGTTTCGTCTCTTGCGGTTGACATCCCTATTGGGCCGTCTCAGCAGGATTGTGGGGGTATTGAGGTAACTGACACTCAATTGAGGGGTGTTTCTGCCTTTCAGGCGTTGGAGGTAGGGGTTGGTCTCTGTGAGGGAGATTTAGTTGAAAATAATGTGGTATTGTCGCCGGTGGGGTTGGATTGTAATGTTTGTCCTATTTCCTTATCTTCGATTTCGTTGTGTCATGGGAATTCGGTTGTTTTGTCTGTGGTGGATTGTGGGGAATCTAGTGATCCTTTGTGCAATGGCTGTGACACTATCTCTGAGTTGGCTATAATTCCTATGGCATGTTCTAATTTGTCTGATGCTGCCGGTTTGGTTTAGTGTGATACAAAAGTTGGTGATGAAGGACCTGGCATTTTGGTTACTTGGCCACTATCTAAGGGTGACGAGCCCTTATCTAAAAGTTTTGCTGATCCGATTTTTACTGTGCCCATAACTATTGTTTCTAGGGAGCTTTTGCAACATCACCTTTTGAGGGATAGTGTGGTGTTGCATGGTGAGCGGATCCTTGACAATTCAGATGATGATGGTAGTTTCTTTGGGGCGGATCTTGATTCACGGGAAAATTACGACTTGAGTATCATTCAAATTGATGACGAGGGTTTTAGCAAAAAGAGTGGAAAACGTAAAAAAGCGAAATTCCAATAAGAAATGATTTTTTCTTGGTTTTCATTTTCGTGTGGCTTCGTTTGGCTAATGAAGGACTATGATGAGGCCCCTCGGATGGCCTGGGCTTGGATGCAACCTTACAGACGTTTGGACGGCCTAAGCCTGGCAACCAGGTGGCGGCCTGAGTCCGCTCTGACTATTCAGTTTACCTCTGTTTGCCCGTTTGGGGTGTTTAGTTTGAGTGTTGTTTTGTCTATGTTTTTTATCAGTAGCTTATTTTGGGCTGCTTTGCTTTGGGCCTATGCTGTACTCTTTTAGTATTTTAATGGAATTTCTGTTTTAAAAAAAAAATTATATTAAGTATTAAAATAAAAATCTGGACTAAAACTACCTACAGGATTATACTAAGTAGTTATAATCAATTTCAACATCTCAAATAAATTTGATGCATATTCTTTACGAATGATAATTTTAATTGATGTGATTCTTTCAAAGTGAATGACAAATTATATCTATAGATATTATAGAGAGAAAACATTTAGGATTGATAAAAAACTGTTGAGATATAGATATAGATATATATATATTTATTTATGGTAAATATAATTATTTAATATTATTTATTGATCTTATGTAATTTATGGTAGGTATAATCAATTGATATTATTTGATGATCATGCAAGACACTCGCTAATTAGTTTAATCATAATTTATATGATCTTTTAATCAATTAATGAATAAATTTAAATATTTTTTTATAAAATTATAATTTATTTTTTAAATACTGAATAATATCTTTTGAACATGTGTAGAGGTTCATAACAGTATTTTTAACTAAAATATGATCGTTTAAAGGTTAATAATATGCTTTTTATGGATTAACAAAATGTTTCTTTATTTAGTTGTTGACTTAAATGATGGGAAATATATTACGAAATTAAATATTACTTAAATATGAGCTGGTTCAATTTTATTGTCGGTTCACTCAAAACCCTCCCTGCAAAATCAAACGGATGCCCTCAAATCGGATTTATCGAATTACAGTCGGAAATAAATCACTCTCGCCGTTTGCCGATGATTCTCGCAACTACCTCTATCCTTCTCTCGTGAGCTCTGCTTAGGGTTCTGGCCAAGACTGCAACCTCATACATTGCTGTTGGCATTCTTTTTTATTTTCGTAGATTATATTCTTTCTCCGTTTTAAAGTTAGCTGTCGGCTTTACCGTCATAGGTAGACCTACGCCTTGTAGATAATAACCACAGTTATCTTGACTTCGAGCTTCCTATTCTTTTCACAACATGCGTATCTTTTTGGATAATTGTGCTCGGATGAAGTTTTTTACAAAGCACATTTTTTTTTTGCTTGGTTCTCCTACAATATTTGTTACATTGATCTCTAAATAGCCTTTTGGCACGCTTGTATAAACAGATGTACCAATCTTAATCACTTATTTCTATGATGCAAGTGCATATTAGAAAACTTAATCGATTCATATAGTTTTTAATGTGCAATGGTGAGAAATATCAACTTTGTTGACTGCCAATACACTTTTTTGTATGGCTAGATCATTAAATAATTGAGCTGATTTCACTTGTTTATAAATTAGTTGATGAACATGAAAAACTTGGTTGATGCTCCTTTAGGCTTGTTATCTTTGTTTAGAAGATCATTTATGGTAATGGTATCCTTTTTTTATCATTTATGTTATCCTTTAATGGACCATTTGAGCATCTTTAGGTTACTTTTTTTTTTAATCATGAACACAAGTTATTAGTTCATGATCATTAAAGTGCTTGCTTAGGTAGCCTATATGCTACTTGTTTAAAGTGTTTTTTTGATCAATAGCTTGGGAAAGACATGTGGAGCATAATTCGGGGGGACTTAGGAGTTGAGAAGGGGATTCTTGAGAGAATCCACAATGTTGTCGAGAGGTACACGAGCTGATTGACATGTTGCCTAATGGAACTAAAATTTTTTTTTGGGAAGAATCGCTTGAAAGACTAGTAAATCCATGACCAAGCGATTAATGCCGGGTAGTTATGATAACCTTGCATCAACAGTCTATGATCTCAATACCAAATTCACCATTCTTTTCTCTTAACTTCTCCAATTAGAGTCGTAATTTCCCTATTTAATGCTTATCTTTTGTAATTGACATTCCCTATCTATATAAAGTGATGTTGAAGGAGTTGGAGCTAGCCTCTTTGGAGAAATTTTGAATTCATTAAGTTAGGAAGTTTAGGCCTAAAGATGAGAGATTTTATGTTATAGATAATCTTTAGATAGAGGATTCAAGGAAGCATCATCTTTCTCCTTTTTGTATTATTGACTTGTTCTTCCTTGAAGTTTTTCTTGCTCAAGAACTAATAATATAGATTAATAATCTTACTTGGTGCCTGTTGCTCGAGGTTTTGAATGGATTCCTTTTTGGTATCATGTTGGTGATAACAAGTCAAATTCTTGTTATTGGAGAGCTAGGTTTGGGAAGAATCATGATGTATGATTTTGATGATGAGCGGTTAGTAGAAGAGAGAACCTTTCTTTACCCTTACAGACTTTAGTAAGAAGACAGGGAAGAACAAAGATGTTAGTATCACAAAGAGAAACCTAATGTGAGGCTATGACTTGACTAACCAAGTTGTGGTCCCTTAATTATAGATGGCAGCAATGATCTGATGATGAATAAACTGATTCTAGAGGATAAACAAGAACCAAATTATAGGGAATATCAGTCTCAGAGAAAGATCTCATCATTAATATCTTGAGAAGCTGGTAGAACTTTTGACAAATATGAAAACTTAGATGATGAGAATTTTGAGCCTTCTTTCGAAGGATAACACCAAGGCTCATGCCAAAATTTATATTCCTATTTTTGAAGGGTTGATGTAGAAAAGTCGTATTTTTTATTAGACCGATGTGAAATCTACTTTAAGCTCAATGGGTATACTTCCCAAGGGAAGTTTTCATTTGGTTTCCTCAAACTCACCTAGCATGCATTAACTTGGTGGAACACTTTTCTTTGATATGAGTGTCAGAATATTACCTAAGGGCAATTCAAGAAATTGCTCCACCAACGCTTCTACTCGATATAGTATGAAGAAACAAAATGAAGTGGCGTATTCCTGGATAATGACGAGCAAATTGTGAAAGATTACATGATAGAGTTTAGGAGATGAGCCCTAATGATTGTTGTGCCATTGAAAAATGTCTCCGCGTAGACAAAGTACACAAGAAGGTTGCATTAGATATCTTGGTCAAGCAAGTATTTATGCCGTGAAGATTGGGAGAAATACCAAAAATAGAGGCAATAAACCCTTTATCTATAAGAATGGAAGGCAAATGAATGAGAAGAGTTGGAACAAAAAGGTGTTATAACTAAGGTGATTTCATAGCCTCTTTTTCTAAATAATAAACTCTATTGTGAACAATCTTTAGATCTTGGGATACGATATAGAGAAAAATTACTTTCCCTTATTATTGTGTTGTCATTGGAAGATGTTTCCATGTTAATGAAGTACACGTTAAGGCTATATTGAATCATCTTTAATGAACTAATTCTCTTCCCAGTCAAATATTTCTGTGATGATCCAGAAAAAGAAAAGAAAAGAAAAATAAACAAGAACTGAGGTAACAAACCCCCTATCAGCAAGAATGGAGGAGAAACGAAGGATCCCAAGATGAAGTGGAATTGAAAGGGTTCTAACAAAGGCTATTCCACAACCTCTACTTTTAAAAAAAGCTTTTATTGTGAACATTGTTAGATTTTGGGACATGATAAAGGGAAATGATGGAAGCTTCATTTGAAACAATTTTCATAGAACTTTAAGAAGGATGTCAAGGGAAATAGGGTGGTTATTGCTGTGGATTCGATCGAGCGATAAAGTCAGTGAATCAACTAGACTCGAGTCTTTTCTTGATGCAACACCTAAGTGAAAAGAACCAAGTATAACAATTGACCTTAACAAATGTGATGAATTGTTTATCTTGTGGATCTAAGTGCAGCGAGAGGTGGTTAATACTATCTTTAATTGAAGGAGTTGGAAGAATATGATCTCTGTGAGTATTGTCATATGAATTGGTTTTGATAAAAGTCCTAACTTGCATCCTTATCCACTTGATGGATTTAGGACTTGGGGGCTATTTGGTTGTAATTATTATGAGTTTATAGTAAATAGAATCCAGGGCTTTAATTTTTTTATGTTTGGCTTAAAGTATATCAAATATAAAAAATATTTCAATGCATTTGATTTTCATCCGATCAAACAACTCGTTCATTTCTAAAATGTTCTTTAATTACTTTACATTTTTAAAATACATGTATTTTAAAAACATCTCACCAAATAAACTTTTAGAGATAGTAGACCAATAATGTCGTGTCCTGTTTGCGATCACTCATGAGTACCCAACAAGATGATGTGTGAAGTGATTCCTTTTGATATTTGTAAAATACTTAGGAAATTTATGTATATTGAACCAAGATGACATCTTCTATACGTTTAAACAATGATGGTTTGAGGTACACTATCAATAAGACTAAGGGTTTTCTGCCTTTAAATATGGTGGGGATGGATAGGTGAAGAGGATGATAAACACTTTTCATCATTTCATTTTGCCTTTTATTCAATAGAAGAAGCCTTATGGAAGGCTTAGGCCCTTTCATGAGATGAATCTAAGAAGAACCAAGAGGAGGAAAAAGGAAAAGTGATGTTCTTGGTTCTCAACAATCAAGGTTTGAAAATGCATCTGGTAGAGGACAACTACAAAATAGCTTTTCAAAGAGTTGAGAGGGTTGCTTCCTACTTGAACAGTGGAATATACTGTACCCAGCATCAAGATGCTTTGAAACTTAGCCTTGGAGGATGAAGAGATCAAAAATAAATTGTTGAATTGCTAGACCAATAAGTCATTTAACCAAGTAGTTGACTATGTGGATTGCTCATCATGCTGGTGTCAAAGAAAGGTGGTAGCTGGCAGATGTGTGTAGAGTATTAAGAACTAAAATGATCATGGTAAATACATGGTTCTCACTTCCTAGAGTGGATGATTTGCATGACCAACTAAAGCATGTTGAAGTTTTCACATAGTTAGATCTGTAATTGAGCTACTAACAAATTTGAGCATAGCAAGAATATAATTGAAAAAATGCACCTAAATATTGCATGGATTGTTTGAGTGGATGATGTGATGTCATTTGATGTTAACAATATGTTGATGACATTTATGTGTCTCATGAATGATATTCTGAGACCATAGATGGGGAAATTTATAATTCTCTGTCCTGATGACATCCTCATCTAAACCAAGATATGGGTGGAATATATATATGTCATATGCATGAAGCGTTTGACACCTTGAACAAGAATCACCTCCTCCTGAACCTGAAGAAATGTAACTCTGGGTGAAGGACCCTTCTTTGATTGTGCTTTGAAGTTTGCGTCAAGGAGATTAAGATTGACCTCAAGAAAACAATGCCATAGAGGATTGTTCTTAACTGCAAAATTTGATGTATGTAAGAAGTTTTATAAACATGGCAATAAGCAATGAAGTTCATGTGCAATTGTACTCATCACACTTTTTCATTCACTAACGAAGGCCAACTAGAAATTCTCCTGGTTTTAGGAGAGGAATATGAGGACATATTTGTTTTAAATGAAAAGGAGGATAAATGAGGCGTTTGCTTTAGCTTTGTAGAATCCATAGAAATTGCTTGAAGTCATTGTAGATGCTTCCGAACATGCTCTAAACGCAATTTTAATGCAAGAAGAGAGACATAGCATACTACTTTGAGTTGATATAATGTGCTGTAAAAAATACTTGACATATGATAAGTAACTATTCAATTTTCACCGTGCTGTGAAGCACTGAGTACCTCATGCGCTTGGCTAAGAAATCATGGTTCATACAACCCCAAATAACTTCAATACCTCCACACTTAGTTTAAGCTTCAAGAAGCTAGACACATGAAGTGAATGTTATATTTGTAGTAATTCAATATAGTCATTTGATATTAGAATAGAGTGTAAAACAAGAGGAGGATAAATATGTTCATATGAGCTCCAGAGATTGTTAACAATAATGTAGCTGCAACCTTCCAGGCATGAGGAGTGTCCTGACTTTACAAGCTTGATAAAGACTTCTTAGAAGTTCTGAAAGACAACCGAGGATGGATGCACCATTAGGGGACTTCTTTATGAGGCGAATCAACTTTGTATACCAAAGGATTTTGGTCTCGTGAAATGGATAAGAGAAGCACACACTTTCAAGGTGTCTAGATACTTTAGATATCTAAAGATGCATCAAACCATATATTTGCTAGCCAACAATGCATCTTGATATGGCCAAACTTCTGAAGGAATGCACATTATACTGCACCTCAATTCTTTTTAACAAGAAGCAACATACATACACCCTTTGTTTGCATCGAATTGGTCAAGGGAGAGTATGTCCATGGAGGTACTAGGAGGATTGTCGTTGACTTGTAGTTTTCATGATTATATTTTTATTGTGACGGACAATATCTCAAAGATGATGGTAATAAACTTGGGTCAACATAGTATAATGAGTGAAGAAGCAACATTGTCTCTTTTTCAAGAATGTTTGGGTGAATTATTATTACTACCTCAATATTTTCCGAAAATCACTACCAACCATGATGGATGCTACTATTAAGAGGGGCATAGCTTTTCATTCACAAATTGATGATTGAGGTGGTAAGCAAAAGTGTAGTGCACCTTTTTGGGGGATTTAACTAAGACTTGGGATAAAAGTATGTTGTATATTGACTTCACTTTCAACAAGTTTACAACTATTTATCAAGACAAGCTCCATCCTAGGAATGTTTATGATATTTGCGTTAGCTTTATTGGCTTGGAGTTCTTGGCAAAATTAATTACCAGTCTTGAGAACCGAGATAAAGATGTCAAGAAAGCCCGCAGTTTTATATATCAATAAAATTCACTCTTTGGCAGAGACAACGTATCAAGTCTGAGCAGTGCTACAAGTGTAATCTTGATTGACATTGAATAGAGAAAAATTTTGAAGAACGAGATCTGAATGGAGAAGTTTCTTTAGAATCTATACTTGGGAGAGAGGAGCTGAGTTTTTCCCTTTCATACAACTTGATTCACTGGTGTAAATCGCCTCTTAAAGTTGGAGTGTATAATTAGGAGATTAGTAACTCGAGAAATACGGGTGGAGTTGAGAGAACTTAGGAGATGAGGAGGGAACTCTAGGGAGAATCCATAATGTTCTTCAGTAAAACCCGAGCCAACAAGCATGCTGCTAAGAGAAGTCAAGATTGAGAGGAAGTAAAAACGACCTCATTAAGTAGTACAATGAGAAATGGGCAACTTTGTGATCAAGAGAATATTGCTAAGCAGTTATGATGATTGCTTGACGGTAGCAATCTATTTGGTGCTACATTATTGTAACTTCCTTAACTAGAGTTATGATTATTTATATTTAACTCCTACCTTTTGTAAACAACATTTCTCTTCCATATAAAGGAATGTCAAATAAGGAATACGAGTTAGCCCCGTTTTAGAAATTCTAAATCTAGCGAATTAAAGAGTTTTGGCCTTGAGAAGAGAGAGTTCCTATTCTAGAGTAAGTCATCAAGTTGGAGATCTAGAGTAAGACTAATGGAATCATAAAGCTGGAGGGAGGATATTCAATGAAGCATTGTTATAATCCTTGTATTGCTAACTAGTTCTTACATAATGGAATTTGAGAATTTCTTGCTTCAAAAGAACAATCTAGTTTAATAATCTCACCCTAATTCCGCCTATTCAATGTATTGGATTGAATTTTTTTTCGATGTCATGTGGTGGTAACAGATAATTCCTTAATAGCTCACACGATGAAACTATTCTTACCAACTTCTGTAATATAATCGAATATAGGGTTGATATATTAATGATTGGTGAACCATTTTTAGTTAACATATACACCTAGTACTTTCGTAAGGATAATAAGTCATGTATTTGGGCCTTTTATGGGAAACTTTATTGTTTACTTGATATTTTAATTTATAATATTATATTGGATGTTCATTTGGCATACCTTATGATAGTATTCGAGGTTTTGTAAGTAGAGAAGAGTGTTATAAATGAACTAAGTTGAGTCGAGTTTTATTTTGTTCAAGGTTATTCATTTTTTTTATTGAGTTCAAGCCTACGTTGAACATTGCCTAAGTTTTAAAAACTTGTTCAAGCATGTTTATTAGTTCTTTTATGGAGTTTGAGCCATTGTCAAGTGCTAATCAAGCCTCTAATTATATATTTTATGTTAATAATTTAAACATATAGAGTAAGTACCAGTTGTAATTGGATTTATAGATATTAATCTAAATTTGTTCAATTCATAAGTTATTTGGTGAACTTTAAAGTCTAATAAAAATATTTAAAAATATATTTATAATTATTTATTTGATATTTTCATCATACCTATATTTTTAATAATACACATAATTTTTATAGTGTATAAAATATAGGGAAATTAATGCAACAAGAAAAATAGAAATCATCAAATAAGCAATTTAGCTATATTAAATGAGGATTTTGTTAAGTTCTTAGCAAGCTTTTTATTAAGCAACATATAAGCACATCCATGAACATAAAAGAACAAATGTGTTAATATTCAAAGTTGTTCATTTATATGATGAGTTTTTAAAATTATGTTCAAATTTCAAATGAGCATAAATCTGTTAGACCGGTCCAGTGGACCGGTCCAGCCGGTCCAGGCGGGACCGGTTTAACAAGCGAATATCGCGAAACAGGCGATTTGTTCGCCTGGGCGGAGGCCGCGCGCACCGCACGCCTTGCGGGAGCCGAATAGGAAGCTTTTTTGGGGAAATTAAGAGGGGAATTTGAATGTAGGGACTGTTTAGGGATTTCCTTTTGATTTGTATGCATTAAATAGTAGATTTTCCTAGGGTTTGATCATCTTGAATTTGGCTGAAATTTGAGATCTCGTAGATTTAGGATTTCTTTGGGCTCTAGCGGCGTCTAGAGATTTGGGAGAGATCGATCCTCCTCTCGAATTGGGGATCAATTGTATCTTTGCTATTTCCTTGCAACTACTAGTAAAATACAAGTCTTTTCTCGGATTTTTCTGCAGTTTTTCGTGTTTTCCTACTGTTTTTGGCTGTTTTTCTGCTGTGGACAGCAATTTTACATTGGATCTACTTGGTTTTGGTGAGAAACACTTGGAAATCCAAGTGTTTCCTATCAAATTGGTATCAGAGCGTCGTTTTTGGGACCTTAGGCGGCTGAAATTCTAATTTTTCAGCGAGCTTTCGGCTTCCGGAAGTGAAATTGTTGAGATCTGTTGGGAAGAAAGATGGCCGGAAAGAAGGTGGAAGTATTGGAAGGCGAGTTCGGACAACTAAAGACAGATCTGAAGGGAAAGTTCCTGGAAATCTCTACCAACAATGACAGGTTGGAAGGGAGGTTCGCGGCGATGGAAGAAATGATGAAGAAACTATTAGAAATGAAGACCCATCCGGCGGCATCGGAAGTAAGAGAGACCACCGACCGCAATGTCGTAGGAGGAAATCCAAACCCGGCCCGGGGGAGGAGGAATCCGGAGGTGGAGATTCTTGAGGGGGAAGACGATATGCCTCCTCTAGAACCGCTTTCTAGAGAGGAGATGAGTCGGGGGTACGATCGAAGAGGTGCTGATTTTGGCAGTAGAAGAGAGGAATTCCAGCGTCGAGGTGCTGAATTTCAGCGTCGAGGTGCGGAATTTGAAGGCAGGAGAGGGGAATATGAGGGAAGTGCATGTTTTGGCGAAAGAAGAGAAGAATATCAGCGTCGAGGTGCTGAATTTCAGCGTCGAGGTGCTGATTTTGAAAGGGGAAGAGGGGAATATGATGACGAATTCGGATACCAACGCCGGAGGGAGGACCGGGACACTTGGGGAGCACCTCATCTTCGTGGAATGGGAGGTTATGGAGAGTACCAGGGTAACGGAAGGGATCCGAAGGTGAGGAAGTTGAAGATGCCCATCTTTGAGGGCGAAGATGGCCATGGTTGGATCTATAAGGTGGAGCGTTACTTCGCTGTCAACGGGTTGACAGATGATGAGAAGCTAACGGCGGCAGGATTGTGTCCGGAAGGGAAGGCGCTGGCATGGTATCAGTGGCGAGACAGGAGGGAGCCTATCCGGAGCTGGAGAGAGTTTAAGGATTGTTTATTAGAGCGTTTTCGAGCCGATGGGGGAGGAGACTTCTATGAACAATTCTTTGCTCTGACGCAGGAGGGGACTGTGGCCGATTACCGGGACAGATTTGAGTACTTGGCTAGCAGATTGGATCACATTTCAGAGTCAGCCTTAGAAGGGAACTTCATGAAGGGGCTGAAACCTGAGATCCGAACAGCAGTCAGGGTAATGGAGCCGAGGAACCTGGGAAAGGCTATGGAGCTGGCGCAGTTGGTAGAAGATCAGAAGAAGGCAGAAAGAGGGGCTCGAGGAAACAACTCAGGAGGCTTTAACAGGACGACGACCACTCTTCCAGCACCCAAGGGGCCTACATTAGGCAACAATAATGAGACCACCCGGGAGAAGCCAGTAGGAGGGAGTGGGGAAAATTTCAAGAGGTTGACAGAGGAGGAGGTGCAGGATAAGAGGACAAAGGGGTTGTGCTTCAGATGTGATGAGAAGTACATGCCAGGGCATAGGTGCAAGGACCGAACTCTTCATGTTCTCCTTGTCTGTGAAGACGAGGAAGACGAGGAAGACGAGGAGGGAGGTGGGAGCAGATCTGGAGAGGAGGAGAAGCTGCACCTGGATGTGGCAGAAGTCTCTCTGAACTCTGTAGTGGGATTCACTCCGAGTCACACTATGAAAGTGAAAGGAGAGATAGCTGACCTTGAGGTGGTGGTGCTAATTGATAGTGGGGCTACCCACAATTTCATTTCCACTCAGGTCGTCAACCAACTGGGAGTGAAATTGGTGGACACCGGTTGTTATGGGGTGATGATGGGTACAGGGAAGGTGGAGAAAGGCCAGGGAATCTGTAAAGGAGTGGTGTTGACCATCCAGGGGATTCAAGTAACGGAGGACTTTCTCCCACTAGAGTTGGGAAGCACTGATATCATCCTGGGGATGAAGTGGTTACAAACCTTGGGGGAAACCAAGGACAATTGGGGAGCACTCACGATGGAGTTAATGGTGGATGGGAGAAGGGTGGTCATAAGGGGAGATGCAGGGCTATCCAAAGCCATCACATCACTTAAGGCCATGGTTAGGGACACACAAGAGATGGGGAAGGATTATGTGGTGGGACTACACAGGGTGGAGGCGATCAGTTTGGAGGAGGGAGAGGATGTTTCTCGTTCTTTGCAGCCCTTGGTTCCGCAATACAGTAAGGATTTTCAGTCACCTCAAGGATGGCCACCTCCACCAGAACACGAGCATATCTCCACCTTGAGGACAAGGTGGATTTTCGGGAGGGGAGTATTGTTAGACCGGTCCAGTGGACCGGTCCAGCCGGTCCAGGCGGGACCGGTTTAACAAGCGAATATCGCGAAACAGGCGATTTGTTCGCCTGGGCGGAGGCCGCGCGCACCGCACGCCTTGCGGGAGCCGAATAGGAAGCTTTTTTGGGGAAATTAAGAGGGGAATTTGAATGTAGGGACTGTTTAGGGATTTCCTTTTGATTTGTATGCATTAAATAGTAGATTTTCCTAGGGTTTGATCATCTTGAATTTGGCTGAAATTTGAGATCTCGTAGATTTAGGATTTCTTTGGGCTCTAGCGGCGTCTAGAGATTTGGGAGAGATCGATCCTCCTCTCGAATTGGGGATCAATTGTATCTTTGCTATTTCCTTGCAACTACTAGTAAAATACAAGTCTTTTCTCGGATTTTTCTGCAGTTTTTCCTGTTTTCCTACTGTTTTTGGCTGTTTTTCTGCTGTGGACAGCAATTTTACATTGGATCTACTTGGTTTTGGTGAGAAACACTTGGAAATCCAAGTGTTTCCTATCAAAATCATTATTATATTAACATGTATCGAGCTATTCTTCAACTGCACTCATTTGTCTATAGCCTTATAGAGTTGTATTTGAATAGAGAGACAACATTTTGTGTATCCATATGTGATTTTCTTAGGATTTATTATGTATAGAGATGGATCATGTGTTGATTATAATAAGATCAAGGTGATTAATGATGGATAAAATTTATTCCTTTTTATCATATAAATAGTTTTTATGATTTAGCAATTTTATAGATGATTTGTGGATTTATTATTATCATGACTTTAATTAATAGTTGTATGAAGAGAGGATCCTTGAATTTATTTGTGATATTCTTTTGAAAATCAGTGACCTATTTCAGAAGGTCAACTTTTCACTTGTAGTTGCTTACATTTGTTTTTTTTTTCAAGGTGGCTCTCTCTTAGTAATATGGGTTTTATATGTGGATTTATATATAGAATCATATTCATTTAAGAATCAACCTAAGAGTTTTATTTAGAGATAGAGGCTTAAAATTTCTTGACTCAGTTAGGACTTCATCAAGTTCCTAGGATGTTAGCTTAGTAATGAAATAAAATTGAAGCAAGCTTGACAAGATTTGTTGGAGCACAATATGTTTTGGGCCTATGAGTTGACTACTACAATATTTTTTTTTGTAGTTTAATGCCATGGCTTTTGATGTGTGAAAAGCTTATGGGCATGCTTGACTCAAGCTTAAGCGGCTTTCAAACCCTTTAGTTGGATAAATGATGCTCAAGCCTTATATCTTTTAAATCTATTCTTGAATTTAACTTCTAGGAGACTTCACAAGCTTAAGAGGTTTAGCTCTCCCATATTATTTGACTCGGCCAAGTTGACACTAATTGCCAGCATCAAATGCCACCAATAGTTGACTAATGATCATTATCAATGGATTTTTTGTTGCTAGCTACAATCATTAATGTAGTCACCGTTGTCCATTGGTCGGATCATTGCCATTAGCCGCAACCATTTGGAGCATTATGCAAGTGGTGGGACTACTTGAATCATCTAATTTCACCTCACGATTCATGTACTCCTAAAAAGTTTTTTAACTGTGTCAACTTATCTATTTAATCCTACAAACAACATAATATTTTAAAGGTTTATCTCACTTAGCCTAGCTTTATTTATTAATCTTAAGTGAATCATAAGTGGAAACAAACCAATCTCAATTACTTCTTTCTTTTTGTCAAGGTTCTAGTAAAATATCTCTTTCTCTCTCTTTATCAAATTTCCTATCTCTTCCTTTAACTCACTCTTTTTCACACATGCATACATTTTCACAATCACATTATATAAGACTGATAATTATGTTTGAATCTCCTAGCAATTGCTCGGATTTTAATTCACTTGTAAACAAATTGATTCGCTCAACTAAAGGATGGTTCACTCAAAGTAAACTTCTATTCAAATCAAAATTGAGTTGCTGATGTAGGCAGGGGGGGGGGCAATTTATGTGCCTTGTTTTTGGAATGATTTGATCCCTTGTTTGGACTTGGTTATCTCAGTTTTTTATATTCCTTTTGCAAGCTGTTGTGTTTCCTACTAAGTTTGGCTCAGTAATATGTAATAAAAGCTTCTTTAGGTTCATCCCCCCTCCCCCACTCTGTTTGGCCATTGGGTTCCTCCGTTGGCTCTTGTCCCATGGTTGTCTGTTGTTGTTCCCCGTGGTTGCCCATTTTCCTCCCCCTTGTGGTTCCTTCGGCTATTGTTCCAGGTGGCCTGCTGGCCTTCTGTTTCCCCTTTTTGGGTTGGTTTGGCTGGAGGAAAAAAGGGTTGTTTGGCAGCCTCTTTTCACCTGTAAATTGGCGATGTTTTGAAGCTTAAAAGAAGAGTTATGTGAAGAATTTTTGAACAAAACCTGAGGGTTTTCCTTGGATAGCTTAAATCCCCCCCACCCCCCCCCCCCTGCCTACATAAGTTTGACATGTATCTAATCTTCACAGTCTAAATACGTGTGTGCATGTGCACACATATACAAATACACACATACATTTATATAGGCACACATTTACATTTGTATATACTTTTACACTATTTGTTAGAAATTTAGAAACTATCTTTAAATTGATATGTTTGGCTCCTACTGGTTTGAAGGCAAAGTTGTGATTGTTTTTTTTTTAAACTTGAGTTGATATATATATATATATATATATATATATATATTTTTTTTTTTTTTTTTTTTTTTTTTGAGGTTAGTTCGGCTTTGCCGAATTTGACTTGAGATCACCCATACAACCCATACTTCCTCCATGTTAGATATAACCTTAACTAGCGGAAAGTACCACTTCTATTCCCCTAGAAAAAAATTGAATTACCCTTTACTTTATTATGGATGGAAGATTCATATCTTCATATTTTAAAGGCTTATCTGTGAGAAATACTTGTTATGGCCTTGATAATTAGAAATGGAGAATCCTTTGTTTCATTGTAATTAGAGATTAGTCCAACTTGGTCATATTTAAGTCGATGCCACCCATACATCCATACATTCTCCAACTTAGATAGCCTTGAGTAAATGAAAAGTATCACTTCCATTTACCTTGAAAAATATTTGAATTACCCTTTGCTCTGCTAGGGATAAAAGATTTGTATCTTCATATTTCATGGCTTGTAGTTGTAAGGAATTCTTCTAAAGGCCTAGATTATTAGAAATGGATAATCCTTGGTTTCATTTGGAAAAATCTATATGGGTCACTAGGTTATGAAGATATTTCTTGATTGTGTTTCCAAAGTTACTTTCTAATTGAAACCATATTTGTGTTCAATGTTGTCTTTTGTTGCTTGAGTATATACTAAACAAGCATAATTGATGTTTTGCACTTGCTTCATGGATAATTGTATAATTAATATGTTTTTGTTTGTTGATGGTAAGTTGAGAATTCTTTTTTTGCTTACTCTTTTTAAGCATCCAATTAGGAGTATTAAAAAAAAGAGCTTGAGTGAGCTCAAGTTTTATTTATCTTGTCTCATTAAGAAAACAAGCTAAAATTTTTTGTTTGAATTCAATTTGCTAATCTATTGAGTTGAGGACGAGCTGCCGTGCACAAACATGAAGTCATATGTAATTTGTGGAGCATATACACACACACACTTAATTAACCTATTTTTGAGTTAAACATGATTGATTTTTTTTAGTGTTTGGCTTAATAAATGAGCTTATAAAATTTGTTATACTCAAGCTAATTATCGAGCCATACATGAGCAAATTTGAAAGTCATTCATCCAAAGTGAGCTATTTAATTTGCAAATTTGATTTGTCACTTATTTGTATTTTAAGTTTTCTTGTGTTTATAATTTTGTTTTGAACCATATTTATTAATTAAGTTGTTAATTTCCTTTTGTACAAGGACATTTATTGGATATAAATTATTTTGGGTTCGGGTTAAGCGGAGAGAGTGATGCATGTTTTCCAACGAATTTGATTTTCTATTAGTTTGTAGAATGGGATATTCAAATTGAGGTAACTTGGTACCCTACCCTGTTATTTGTGAATGCAATCTTGACATATGAGATTTCTTTACATATAAATGAAGAATTATAACTAAATATAATTTTATGAAGATAATGAGCTTATGATTAATAGAAAATTGATGGTATATTATTTTAATGAATTCATTATGGTAATTAGTTTTACTTTAAAATCATGTGCAAGCAATCTAGTATGCTTGATGAGATAATCCTGGTTTAACTTGATTAAAGCTCATTTATGATTGCTTAATTTGCTAAGTGAACAAGTTTAAACAATATTTTTTAAAACCTAACTCACAAATGAATAATTTGGGGTAACTATTTGCATGTTTCTTTAAATTTTATGATCACTATCATTTCAAACTCGTAAACAATCACATTCAAGGCTTGGTAATAAGGTCTTTTAAAGCTCAATATTCTACTCATTTAAATCGTTAGCTTTGTCATTTAAGGATTGAAAAAATGTTTATTTTAAGAAGGAATATGTTAGACCGGTCCAGCTGGTCTTTCTTTGACTGGTAGTCGTATATAGAAGGTGGAAGTCTCGCCCGCTTGCCATAATCCTGCCCCATTTTGGGGTGGGCCCACGCAAATTTGAAAGAGGGGACGACTAGGAGGGAAAAGCAAGGGGCTGTTTTGGGATTTTATTATGAAAATTGTATGTGTTAAATAGATGGTTCCTAGGGTTCAATTTTCTTCATGCTTATTTTTGCTAAAATTAGAATTTCTTAGGTTTTGAGGCTTTAGCCGTTGACTAGGGATTTGGGAGAGTCGAATCTTCCTCTCCAATTAAAGATCCAGCTTTATCTTGCTATTTTCTTTTATATTTCTTGCAATAAAAAGTTTCGTGGTGTGTTCTTCCAAAATTCTTCTTGCGGTTCGCTGATTTGATGGAAATTGCATCTATTTCCTATCAAAATATGTACTTGGTTGAATCCTTATTTAGCTGTTTAGACTTTAGAGACTAGAAATATAATATTGAGTTAAATACAGCTTTTAAATATGAACCGATTTGATTTACTTTGGTTTAGTAAAAAAAATGCTCCTTGATTAAAATCAAATGAATGTCCTAAATCCTGATTTCCTCGTCAGTTTTTACTTGACTTCCATTTGAAAAGAAATTGTTAATGGCGTCTGCAATCTGCCTTGCAATCTGCCTTTCGTCTCTTGCAACCACAGCTTAGGGTTTAGCCGGCTTTGGGTATCTCCTCGCCTCTCCTCTTTTTGCTGCTTTAGTGAGTAACCTAGGAGTCTATGGCTCTTTTTGTTGATATAAGGTAGCCTTCATCTTTTTCCAGATCATATTCTGCTTTTCTAAGTTGCAGGGGATATCCTTTCCGGTAGACTCTGACCTCAGAGATAGCAACCACAATTATCTTGGATTTAGGATTCCCATTTCTCTCAGTATGCTTTTTTATGCCATTCCTTGTTAAATAGACTAAGGAGATTATTTTTAAAACAGTAATAAGCAAATTATTTGTTTTTTGCCCTGCAATTTTTGTTACTCTGATATGCAAATATGCTTCGAGAGCACAAATTTATACACATGTGCTTGTCAATCACTTATTTTAATAGTGCTAATGCATTCTAGAAAGTTAATCTTCTCAGATAGTTTGTTTTCTGCAATGAAGAGAAATATCATTTTCGTTAATTGTGGTTATAATTTTTTGTATGAGTTGATCATTGATTCATTGCAGATTTTACTTGTTTATAAATTAGTTGATGAACAAGGAAAAGCTTGTTTGATGCTCATTTAAGCACATATGCTTGCTCATAAGCTCATCTAAGGTATCATTTATGGTGCTAATTGAACAGAAGTTGAATGTTCGTGCTCATTAATTTGTTTGTTTAAGTATCCTATTTGTTACTCATCAAAATGCTTGTTTTAGAGCTTTCTCTCTTATTACTAAGCTCTATTGTCTTGATAAGGCTCATTAGTTTAGCTAACAAATTGATTCATAAGAGTTATGTTTGTTTATAGGTTGGAAAAGGCTCATTTGTTTGGCTCACATATTGTTTGAGAATAGTTCAATAATGAACTAGAGACAAGCTCTAATTTTCTTTTCTTTTGATGAGAAGTGATCGAATACCTTCATATATGGTTGAATCGTTAAGCAATGTTCTAGTAAATGATTTTGAGATCTAACCATGCCCTGCCTAGCTTGGCTCTGCTAATTTTCTGCCTCATATTTAAGTCTAGAAATTTCAAGTATTTTGGATTTAATTATGAGAGGACAAGGATAGAGATGAGCATAAAACTTTTGAAAAATGAGAAATGCCTCAAGCATGTTACAGGTGATAAGAGAGTAATGTGGAGACTTGGAAGATATATTTAATAATTCTTCAACTGGATTGATTATTGTATATGGATGCGATTATAGGACAGCAAGTTGACAACCAAGTTAAATATGACCGAAATTTAAATGTGTAGTAAGCTGTGTAAGGATAGGGCGAGAAATTATAATATTAAAATGATGGTGTGAGCGACATCCATCGATTGGAAAATACACATTTAATTAGGCATATATGGAAGAAGAAATGCTATATTAAAACAACTATACAACAACAATAACAACTTCAAGCCTTTATCCCTCTACGTGGGGTCGGCTACATGAATCCTTTTTCTCCATTGTGTCCTATTAAAAGTCAAATTCTCGTTTAAATCTAATATATAAAGGTCATTCTTAATATTTTTTAACCAAGTCTTTTTAGGTCTGCCTCTACCTTTCTTAATATAAGTAAAATCTAATATCTCTGCTCTCCTAACCAGGTCATCGGAAGGCTGCCGTTTTATGTGACCAAACCATCTAAGGCGACTCTCTCTAATCTTATCTTCTACTGGAGCTACTCCAACCTTTTCACGTATATTTCATATCCTATCTCTAAGGATAAAATCACTCATCCACCTGAGCATCCTCATCTCTGCCACACTTAATTTGGTATTATGCTTCTCTTTTAATGGCCAACATTCGGCACCATAAAGCATTGCAGGCCTCACCACCATCTTATAGAATTTTCCCTTAAGTTTGAGAGGTACTTTTCTATCACACAACAAGCCCGATGCATTCCTCCACTTCAACCATCCAATTTGAATTCTGCTGATAATATCCCCTTCTATTTCACCATCACTCTGAACAATAGATCCAAGATATCTAAAACGTGTACTCTTATTATTGACTTGATCGCCCAAAGTCACAATCCCCTCACTAGGTCTATTACTACTAAAATTACACTCCATATATTTCGTTTTAGATCGACTCAAGCGAAAACCTTTAAACTCTAAGGTTGACCTCCACAGTTCAAGTTTACCTTCAACTCCCTCTCTAGTCTTATCAACAAGAAGAATATCATCAACAAAAAGCATACACCAAGGTACATCCTCTTGCAAATGTCTAGTGAGAACATCCATGACTAAAACAAAAAGATATGGGCTTAAGGCTGATCCTTGATGTAACCCAACCGAAATAGGGAAATACTTGGTCAAACCACCTTGTGTTTGAACACAAGTAATAGCTCCTGCATACATATCTTTAATGATTTGAATATAAGCGTTATTAACTCCTTTCTTTTCAAAAACTCTCCATAGCACTTCTCTTGGAATTTTATCATTTTTTTTTTCTAAATCAATAAATATCATAGGTAAATCCTCCTTATTTTCTCTATATTTCTCTATCAAACCTCTTAATAAATGGATAGCTTCCATAGTCGACCTACCTGTCATGAATCCAAATTGATTTTGTGAAACAGTAGTATCACGTCACAACCTATGCTCCATAACTCGCTCCCATACTTTTAAAGTATGACACATTAACTTAATTCCTCTATAATTCGCACAATCTTGTGCATCACCTTTATTTTTAAAAATAGGAATTAACACACTCATTCTCCACTCATCTGACATCTTTTTAGTCTTCAAAATAGTATTAAAAAGTTTAGTAAGCCAAAAAATTTCTTCATCTCCTAAACATTTCCACACCTCTATTGGAATATCATCAGGTCCTACAGCTTTACAAAGGGATTAAATTAGAATTAAGAGAAAATTACACACATGCCACCTAAATCATACATATTTAGTTACATATCCAACACCAACCATAAAAAATGAACTATTGAACCCATGCAAATGCAAATTCCATTATCAAACTGGTGAAAATTTGTTGAAAGTGAAAAATACTAAAATTAAAACTTCATGTAGCTGTTATCAGTAGAAATGACTGCAGTAGGATATAACCCTATATGGGATAATGAGCATAAGGATGGTGATCTTCATTTCTTGTAGTTGTATAAATAATTGATTACGTGCATGTGTTTGTAATGGACTGTATAATTTGGAGATGGATTGTTTTGAACTTGGATGTTGTCTGTCTGGCTTAGAAATGATATGTCATGTTATCTAATGAGCTGGACTTGAGTGTTTCCCCTTAAAAAATATACCATTTATATTAATACATGTTATTTCTTTTCAAACTAGTACTAATTTTTCTTAATTTTTTAATGAAATAGTTCGATTTGAACATCGGACAATGTGTTAGATGAAGGTGAATCTATAGCTCAGCTTTTTTTTACCACTTATTGTTGCTGTGGTTCTTATTGGTCTGTATTTGTTGACATTCATCTGGTTAATTAAATGAATTATACGTATTGTTTGCTTGCAGATAGGTTTAATATGATATTCAGCATCCACAATGTTGACTTATTCTTTATGCCTGAGCTGATGAATTTCTCAAAGCTTTGCAGTTGTAGGTGTGAACAAGAGAATGTCGAGTAGTCTTGAACAGGCTAGGAAGGAATTTGCTGAATTTGAGGAGAAAGTTAAGAGGTCCGTGCTCCTTTCCAATCTTTCCCCTGAGGTTACAGCTGCAGTGCTAAAAATGGCTCTTGAACAATTTGGGAATGTTGTCAATATAGAGTTCGTTCCAAACTTGACAATCCCTTATGACATGCCACAATGTGCTTTGGTGGAAATGGAGGATCCTGTAAAGGCACGTAAAGTAATCAAGACAATGAAGGACTTCCCTTTCATGATTTCAGGGATGCCTCGTCCTGTAAGCGCACATCCTGCAAAAGCTGAGATGTTTTCTGATCGCCCTCCTCTGCCTGGTAGGAAGATAAACTTCCGCTGGGTCGACAAGTCCAGTCCTGACTTTGAGGTTGCGGAGAGGCTTAAGAGGTTGTGCAGTAGGCATGGCAAAGAAAGCTTGGCACTCGCTCAGGTCAGTTGGGGAAATTATTAGGTCCGGACACCGGACGTAGAGATACATCAATACACCAATAAAATATTGACATGTGGAATGTACACGTATCCGCGAAATTTTAAGTCAAGCGCGCCAAAAGCGCAGGAAAAGCACAGGTAAAGCGCAATCAAAAAGTACAGTCAAACTGTAATCCACGTGGCAAATTTTAATTGGATATCTGGACCTATTTTTAATTGGATATCCGGACCTATTTTTAGATCTGGTGATCGGACCTAATAATTCCCCCAGTTCTTGGCATAAAATGTAGTAGATATTATTATAGTGTTATTTTTCAACGAATACTTGTTGATAGAAAACACCTTACATGTAACTACGATTGCGTAGTACAAATTTTGTTTTGACTGATTTCATTTGGTTGCAGCTCCAGTTGGAAGAAGAAGAGAAGCTTGCAAAGCAGCAGGAAGATATGGTAATGGCTAACTACAAAAAGCATGAGATGATAGAACTGTTATTGCTGGATGGTATTGCTGCAAAGTTAGCACATCGTTATGGTATTGATTTATCTGAAGAGTGAGCTACTTCTCAACACATCAAACAAAATGAAAAGTTGCAGCTCAAGGTTGTAAATCTGCTCTATTCAATCGGTTTGAATTTGCGTAGACCGTCATGTTTCTGTTGTATGCTAATCGCACAAAATTTTAATAGATCTTTGGATCTTTTTTGTAGAATTGTCATGAATGTTGAATAGCAGAAATTCATTGATGAGATTCTTCAATCATTTGTATCCATTGATGCTATTTGATATTTCTTTGGCTGTTTGCAAGATGAAACTAAATTCAGGAACTGAACTGCTTTCAGAGTGACGTGATGAAGACTTAAGCTGCATAGTAGCTGCTGAATTATTGCTGTTGACTCATTTATGTATCTTTAATTGGGATTGTTGATTGCAGTTGGGTTGGCGTAAACTTCTTAAAGTGTTTACCAGAAATCTTAATGGCTCAAATGTCAAAAAAAAAAAAAAAGAATATGAATAAATACAAAATGACAAATGTAAGCATGGATATGGAGTCTCGAATGAAAAACTCTTTTTGTCCTCTCTACGTCTATAGTTGTCAATTACCACAACTTGTTGAGCTTCAAGTGGAGCATTTTGCTGCTTGAACTCATGGTTGAGACTCTTAATGGATTATAAGAGTTTCCCCAAATTTGTTTTCATGCATGATCATCTAATATGGTTTAAAAATCTTCATTAGGGTGTCAATTATTGACACGACCCGACAACTTGACCAGAACCCAATCCGAAAAATCCTGGTCAGTGTCAAACCGTTTAACAAATGGGTCGGATTCGGGTTTCAATTTTCAACCCGTTTTAAAAATTAGTTGGGACCGGGTCAACTCGTTAACCCGGGATTGCCTCGTGTAATTGCATCCACGACTGTCACTCTGCAGTCTGCACCGGGCTCACCCTCCCCCTCATCGAACTGTGGAGCCATGCACATCACTCGCGTCATGCTAGCATCAGGCCAGGCGCACCACTCGTGTCAAACCACAGACTGCAGAGACCCATTGCGGAGTGTCGGAGCCGCACCGGTCTTGTCTGCCCTCGCGTCGAACAGCGAAGCCGTATCGGTCAAGCCCTCTCTCGCGTTAAACCGTTGAGCCCCACCAGCTCAAAGCTCGCACGAGCGCACAACAGCCGCAGCTCTCCGCTCGCTCGTACCGCTCGAATTTCGATCTCCAAATTTCCTTCGCGGGTCGGGTCGGGTCAACCTGATAACCCGCACGGGTCGGATCCGGGTTGACTAATCTGACCCATTTGCAAAATCGGGTTGGGTTAGTGTCAACCCGTTTGCGACCGGGTCAAGTCAGATTCAACCCGAATCCAACCCGTTGACCTAAATTGACACCCCTAATCGCAATGCATAAACATACTAAAAACTAGAATATTTCCAATCTACTATTATTGCCGTGTTCATTTCTTATATAATTTTTTGTTTTCTTCACAGCTGCAAAGTGGGTAACCGTATGTACGCTGAACTATTATGGTTGCTGCATGCCTTTCTGTTTTAGCGATTAAATTCATAATTCTTATTAAACAAGCTTGGAATAAAAGTTAAATTCATAGTCCTCTTAAAAAGCTTGAAATAAAGATCCACTTTTGAATGTGCTCATGGGGATAAAGAGTGATGAAAAAATGTGGTTCATCTTGCTCACCGAGATGCTCTCTTTCACTTTTCCTTCTTGTATAGTTCTTGCAGCCGCACGAAAGTTATTCTATTATTCTCAGTAAGAGAAGCTGATGCTTATAGATGCTCACAAATGCCCTTGGCTTTTTGGTCGCATAATCGTCATCATCACTAAACCAATGACTAGAGAACTTGTGTAAAGTGAAGCTAGTTTCTTTCATATGTTCAGCTTAATCACGTTAATTTAAGTCCACCATAAACTTCTTGATTCCTAGTTCCTAAACGCAATCACATGCGCGGGGGGAGAGGGGGAGGGATTTAGGTCGAACTTGGAATTGACCCGAGTCCAATTCAGCTGACTGGAAGGTTCGGAACTTGACCCGGTTTTGCAAATGGTTCAGAAATTTAGATCTGAATCCAACCTACCGGTTTGACTTGACCCAACTTGATAACCCGGAGATGCAAATGGGGCGAGCATTTGCAAGGCCTGCAGGGGGAAGGGGGCACAAGCCACTCACGGCGATCAGGTGGGGCATTGTGCGGGCGAAGGGAGTGGGAGGGGAAAGAGCACCTTCGAAGAAGGGGGCGAAAGCATGCTAGGAGGTGAGCGCGTGTAGGGTGAAAGCGCCAGAGAAGGCGAGGGTGCGGCCGTGCAGATTTGGGACGCTGCATGGGCGTGATGCTGGCGAGGGTTCGGGTGCTGACCCTGGAGGGCTCGCTGCAGACCGCGCTAGCACAGGAGTCGGGACTGCATGCAGGTGACCCTTGTCATTTTTGGGTTGATTTCGGGTTTTCGGATCAACCTGAATTCGAACCGATTTTTAAACACCAAAAAAATGAAACATAAACCCGACCCATCTAACAAATGAGTTGACTAGAACCCAAAAATTTTTGGGTTGGGCCAAGTTTTGACATAGAATCTTCTTCATGTGCTTCCCACATGGTGAGCTTCCACTATGTTCCAACTGCTTAAATGACCAAAACGTATATCATTTATAAAGGTATTGTTTATTGCTTGAACAGCTTGTCATGCTTTCTTGTTTCTGTGCATATTCCTTTGTCAAGTGGTAGTTAGGAGAAGGGGAAAGTTTCTGGCTTTAAACTTTAAATAAATGGAGAGCAGAAGTGGTAATTGAAAACCAAGTCAGCAATTCACTAAACACCATATTTTGTGTGACATGGAAAGGGAAACAAAGAGGCATTGCCGTGGAGGAAGCCCCAATCGTTTTGATTGATGATGACTCGAGTGCCGGTGCCCGTATGGAACTTTTGGCATGCCGATGATTTTTAATTGAAGCGCAGATTTCTTTTGTTTTGTTGTTGTTATTATTATTAAAAAAAAAAAATAAAGTATATGACCTTGCGAGCACGTAATTAACAACTGCAGTTGCCCATGATTCTTATTGGGAGGATTCAGATATAGATAGTAGATTGCCATTTTTCTCTTTTAGGTTATGAAGGCAATCTGGAAGAAGACAAATTGATAAGAGAGAGAGAGATATATATATTCAAAAACATAAAAAAAGATATTAAAAAAGGTGTAATGATTGTTGGATCCAAATTTATCTGTGAATGACACCGATTTTAGTGGCAAGCCTATCAGATGAGCTAGAACCTGTGAAAATGGAAAGAAGAATACAGAGAAAAAACATTACAGAATGCACACAATGGTGTATATCTCAAATTGATAGAGGATATACTGTTAGTGAAAAAATATCAAAAAAAAAAAATCCTTCAAATTGTTCCTCATTACCTCTTATTTATAGGAATATAAGGGCTATAAGAAAAGCGATATAGAAAAATAAATAAATACACATTACACTAGACACATGTCGCCTTTGATTGATTGAAGGAGAGCAAGGTTGGAAGACTTTGACAAGCTGCTTTTAGGTAAGTCTAGCTAGTAGTGCAAAGTAGATGAGGGTGAGTGTGCTCGGCAAAGTTTGTTGGCATATACTTGGATGAAAGGAGACTATCGATTGACTTTCTTGTTGACTTTGCTGATGCCTTCCATGATGCATCCCAGGTTGGTGGAGGAGAGAGGAGAAAGTGACATGTTATTGCAGGAATGGAGAGTTCTAAGTTTGATGATCAGAATGAGGTAGGATAGGGTCTTGTGAACAAGCACTTTCCTATAGTTGAGTCTTACAAGGATGGTCTCTTTGGGAGAGAAAGTGAGTGCTTGAGGTTGCTTTGAGGGGAAGCGAATTGATTGAGGTGGTGATCTAGGTATGTGGCATGTAGCTAGCCTAGTGAGGAATCCTTGGATCACCCTATAGAGGGTGAGCTCCTTGGTAGACTTGGATAATTAGTGATTGTTGATCACTCTCGGTAAGTTTTATATGAGTTCCATGCGAGTAACACCTCATTTTAGGCTAGTTCCATCTATGGGCCTCATTTAAGTGCAAGTTCCTCTCCATAATCTGCAGTTATCTATTAAATTCTTGTGAAGGTGTATGCAAGTAATATTTAGTTCTCCAATTTATTTGGCTATTTGATTAGATAAGTGTCGAAAAGGACTGGTGAATGAAGTATTGAATGTGACAAACAAACATGAAGTAGGAAAATAAATAAAAAATTACTTCCCTGTTTTTTCACAATAGCCTTAATAACTGTATTGACTCGAATGGATGATGATGATGATGATAGGGTTCCATTCTCCATACACTTCTTTATAAATAGGAGGTTTGTATCAATAGAGCTTTGCCTATTTGTTTATATAACCTAAGTATGTGAGTCTTGCGAGTCCTAAGGGAATGAACCCTATATACATCTCCCATTACTGCTTGAAGGCCTCCAAGAACGCTGCCTTTCACTAGGGGTGAGTTCAGTTTACGACCATTGGGATTTCATGAGATAAATAAGGGCACATCAGTGTTTGACCAGTAGAGGTGACCTAAGAACTCATCACTGCCTCTCCTATAAAGTAAAGTTAGGTCAACTTCAGGGACTCAGACAGCTGCCACACTAGCTATGGAGACTCCCGCTGCCAAGCCCACCACTATGAGTGGTGTTTCACATCTACCTAATGAGGATGAACTTTTTGAATTATGATTGAAGAGGCGAGTCACTTCCGAATGCATGGTAGTGAAGAGTGTGGGGTAGGTTGTCTCTATAGAGATAGGGGCTAGTTCCAATGAACATTGGCCTTGGATATATAAGAGAAAAATGGGTGTATATAAGTATTTAAGAATTGCATTGTCATGAAAGAAGGTAACCACTGTGAGTGAGCTTATAATCCATGTTTCCTCGTGTGAACTATTGAGGTGCCCATTGATCTAGCAAGAGATGAAGGATTTGGAATAGTGAGCAGTCATTCAGTACTTCAGGGGGAGCTGTCCAACGTGATCCACTCTTGGTTTTTGCTCTACATAAGCTAAGTTTGTCATGCGAAGAGCATCTTAGTTGATTATATGGGCTCTGCCATGAAAGGGACTTCAAGAGACCACGCCTTTGAGAGCAGGTGAACTTTCTAGTGCATGTAGGCAAGTGACGAGTAAGGTAGTAGGGCCAGTCAAGATTGTAATGGAGGGTGTCTAGGAAACTTACATGAAGAAGCCCATATCCTCACTATCTTGTGGCCACTCTGAAAATGTTATCCATTCTCAGAGGACTATCTCGCTAGAGTAAGTTGTTGCATGAGTTACAATTATGGAGTAACTGATGGCAATCTTGAGCATAGGCTAACCAAGTATTTCATAAGAGGATGTGACATAAGATGAGATTGTCGAATTAAAAAAGAAGTTTGCTATTCAGAAGTTGCCTAGCTTCATGGTGGGTAGCAAATTTTTTTTAGACTATTTAGAGGGTATAGGATGGTTGATGAATGTGATGGTGATCGAGTCCATTTGTATGTATTTACATGGTGGTGAGTAGCCTCACTCCAATTGCATTGTAATTTTCTTTTTATTGTGTATGTAATGTGCTTGTGCGAGCTCCATATAATTTGCAATGAATGTTATTAAATAAATTTTTATTTGGTGTGAGTTTGTTGTATTCTTTATGTTAGTTTTATTTCATTGTGATGTGGTGAGTATTGTGAAAGTGACAAGTTATAGTTCCAAAATACTCAAATTTGAACACCATATCGAGTTACAATATATGTGCATTTTGAGTGATAGATAGAGTACTTGTGAAAAATTTTGTTTTTTAAAAAAATTATCTTACCACGATGAGAAAAGTGTGTAGTTGTATAGGGAGTTAGTTGATGTGATTATGAATGATGATTTTCCAAGACTATCAAAAAGATAGAGTTTTAGTTAATGATGGCAGAGTGTAAGCAAGTCATTTTATTAATGATCACTCATTGAGAGTAGAAAGAGTCATCATAACTCTTAAAAATGGAGGCACAAAATGAGATATGATATAATTAATATGGATGGAGGTGCCTCAATATTTGTGCAAAATTTATAAATACATATAGTATGTTCCTTATATTGCAATCCTTTCTCTTTAATCTTTTTTTTTTTTTTGCTACTACGAGTGAATTCATTTCTTTCATGTCTAATTTGTGTAAATGTGCTGCTGCATTCACTCATGCTATCATTTATCAAAGTCATGTGTGATTGTTGACCATGCTGAACTCACTTACTTTAGCTTCTGCTTCATGCACATTGACTTTAGTGTGCTTGTGTCAAGTGAGGATGACTACCTAAATACAGTATATGACACCGACTATGCATCCCAATTGCCTAGTTTGACTTGGGGCTATAGTTCCTTTTACGCAAGGAGTTGGTAGAGATCTTCAACTTCTATGAAGTTGTCCCTGTATAGGTGCTACCAAAATCCATATCATCTATGGTATCATTTGCCTTGCTCTTGCACGAGTTGAAATTACCATGGTTATTGAACATATTCAGGAATGTCTTCAACATGAAATAAATTAACGACAACTAGTGAAATTCTTACCCATCAAGATGAAGGTAATTTTAGTAGCAAAAAAGTTTATATATTGGAAAGCAAAGCTCATTTTTGTTTGTAGCTTGGCACCCTAGCCGGTGAATACCATAGTCATTGGCTAGGGTGCCAAGTTATTGACTCACTCTATTGTGCTTGTGTATATGTATGTATAGGGAGTTAAGTCTATGAGTTCCCAAGGAACGTCATGGTTCGTAAACACATGACCAAGTTCTTTGAGAAGGTGGACGAGAAGATGAAGGTGGCACTTATTGAGGAGCCCATCAAGTCTACCATGATGGAGAAGGGGTCACCTCCAAAGAAGGTTAAACTAAAAGGGATGATGATCAAGGAGTAGTGACCACCACCATGAAGCCAAATAAGGTATCACTTAGCTCCACGATTAGAGGTGTTGTGATTGATGAGGAGGTAACCAAGTGATGGGTCGAGCTGAAGCCTAACCCTTTGGCACTGGCCATAACAGTGGCTATCAAGTGGATGGTGCTAGATAACTAAGCACCATAAGAGGTGAGTAATAGTGAGGAGGCTGCATCTATCATCAAAGAGCCTCAAGAGGACTCATATGACTTTGAGGAGGAGACATTGGAGGTTCATCATGTCTAGTAGGGATGCTTCAATCAGGCCTGTGACATCTTAAACCAGGACATCTAAGACCATTGCCAGTCTTCTTATCTATGATATAAGGTTCTCAGTGATGAACTTGATGGAAAAAGCTAATTGGCAGGGTTCTTTCTTCCTAGCTTAATTGCTACCATCTCTAAGCCTTGATGAAGATTCATAGTTTCGAGAAGGCTTATTCATAGGTCCTAAAGTACTTAGAGGAAGAATATTCTGAGAAGAACCCATCATTGGACAGGTAACTGAGCTAGACAATGAAATCACTCAGACATAGGAAGTCTCTTTAGAGTGAGTTGGATAAGGAGAGGTCCTTGAAGAACTTGATGTTGGATGCCAAGGAGAGGATGAAGTGAAGGTTGTTGAGATCATCATGGTTAAGGACGAATGAATCTTCTTTATAACAGACAGATAGTACAATAAATCCTTGGCTACATATATATTGTTAGGATAAAGTGCTATATGAAGAATCTCACTTCGGAGGGTGTAGTCACCCTAAGGTTTCAAAATCTAGCTCCATTCTCTATAGGAGAGGAGAGTGATGGCACAAGTGCAACTAGTGATTTAGTCACACTCATCCATCCTTTATAGTTATGTTTTTTTCCCTCAAAAGATGAATGTATATGTAAAAATTTTAAATTAAATTTAATAATAATAGCTTGCATAGCCTAGGCTCATTATTTCAGAGGTTTTGTAATTGAACACTTGGGCCCGACGAGGGATTTATTTTACTTGAACTCAATGTGATGAAAGTATTAGTGCCATTTGTATCCCAAGGAACCCAATCCAACATTCATGAATAAAACACATTGATGCTTATCATCACTTTATCAATGATCATATATCAAAAGGTGATGTTGACATAAACTTAATTAGAAAATATTTTTTACAAAAGTACTTAGTTATGAAACATGTAGTGCACTTAAAAACTAGATTGGGATTGATAAACTTAGGAGCTTAGACTATATGGTGAGATATTTATGTGTGTTGGTTGTACTTGTATTATGAATATTGGTGTCTATCATTGATTGATTTATTTATTTTTATATTTTTTTATTAAAAGAAAATTGATAAAATTAACTTCATACTATATGTTCGCATATCATTCTCAATACATATCACTATATGATTTGGCTTCATCATTTGTATGGTAGAATAACTAATTGGAAGGATCTAAAAATATTTATACTATAAAATCCATGTCATATTGTATTGTTTGACAATTAACAAGTTGTTTAAGATATCTTTTGGGAGGACCATAGAGTTATATATCATACTTTATGATACTTATCATACTATATGATGGAATTAAACAAGATAACCATTAGAAAACTATTGGGATGCTATGGAGTATAACAGATTATCATGTATAATTATGTTCATATGGTATGATTTGATAGAACCATAAAAATCTATAAATAGTCATGAGTTTTCTTCTTTACTCACACCTTCACATAAGCTTATATTATTCTTGTGCAAGTCTTTTATTTGCTCACCCTCTCACTAAAAAATAGCAAGTAAGTTCTCACATGTTGTACGATCATCATCTTGCCCTCAATGGGATGAATGGTTTTGATTAGAGGAAGATGAAAAGGTGTATGTAAGATATAGGAAAGCATCTATTTTTGATTTAAAGTTTGTGTTATAATAACATTTATCTTATCAAATCTACATTCATTGAGCTAATGCTTGCAGTCAATGAGCATAACCAGCAACAAAATCTTTGGTCAGCGCAGCTATAATATAAGCATGATGTGGATTGAGCCAAATTTTAAGATCAATTCTTGCAGATACACCCTACTTTGACCCTCCACCAATATCAGATTAAGGATCCTCTAGGTATTGAATTTTTTTTTTTTTTTTTTTTTTTGTGGTTATTTCACTACCCCCTTTCACTTTACATCTGAAGATGCTGCATGGGTAAAAAAAAAAAGAACTTAAGATCCAACCCGATCCTTCTATGTGAATAGATAAGAGTTAACACGACTTGAACCATCAAATAAATGTACAGTGGCGTAGTCGACCGGGAAATTTATTTTATATATTCATATTAGGCCTTCAAGGTATATTGTAAGAAAAATCTACTAATAAAGGCTTAAAGTCGATGAAAAACTTGATCCTCTATAGGCAAGCAGAAAGAGTCAATAACGTTCGACCAATAAATAAAATTGCCCATAAGTACCCCGATGATGCTCATGTTGATAGAAATCTCAACCGGCATGGACCTCAAATATTTAAAGATGACACCAAAATTCCCATGAAAAAATTTAAAAAAAAAACCTAAAATATTTAGAATTAAAATAAAAATACTAAAATACTTAAAGAAAAAATACAAATCCACACTCCGCAACAGTTTACCGAGGTTGACAAGCTTTAAAATCACTTCAACTTACAAAGAGAAAATGTGATCCCTTCAAGACCATATAGCTTCGCTCACAGGAAAAAGGACTAATGTGATCCCTTCAATGTACCTCACCAACCATACTATGTCACATACAATAAAATATAGGCATCAACATGCATGCTTTTATCCACTTTGTACCAACTACTTCAAGTCTAGAAAATGGGAGACATTTTGTAACTCATAACTACACATACAAAAGCCTTTTTTCAACTAGCTAGGCAATGCCTTGTGAGTTTTTCCTTTCTAGATTTTTCATGAAAAAAGACCCACATCCTCAGCTCGCTTTTGTATTATGTGTGCGCTAATCACACACACATATATATAAATAATACTCATTTTCCAGCTATACTCATTACTACAAACAAATTTTAATATTTCTATAAATAATACAGTTCCATTTGACATGCTAGAGTCTACTTACTATTGGCTGTTTCTGCTATCTTTCATGCTAATAATTGGTCTTTTCACTGACTTCTTGCTAATATTTGGCTATTAGAGTTTTCTTACTCGCAGCAGCAAAACAATTGTGCTCATTATTTAGACCATTAATTAAGTCCTAACAATAAATTATTGAAGGTTACTTGTACGCATAATTTATTGTTCATTATGCTTTTGAAGAGAGGACGTAAGGTCAATGTAGTCACATGCTATTTCTTTGTTAGGTATTTGTTTCTCTTCATTTATTTAATATGATATAAGATTTGTTTGTCTTTTCTATTATACAATTTACAACAACAACAATAATATCAAACCTTTTTCCCACTACGTGGGTCGGCTATATGAATTCTTGTTTAATCTAATAGAGAAAGATCATTTCTAATATTTTCTAATCAAGTCTTTTTAGGTCTGTCTCTACCTTTCTTAACATAAGTCAAATCTAATATCTCTACTTTCCTAACCAGATCATCGGATGGCCGCCGGTTTATGTGACCAAACCATCTAAGACGACTATCTCTAATCTTATCTTCTATTATACAATTTAGATAAACATATTTTAATTTAAATTTAATTAATATTATACAAATTTAAATGGGAGTGCTCTGAGCTTTATTTCAGCTAAGACAGGCACCGCCTAGTTTGAAAAAACTGGAAAAGAAATGTGTTGACAGCTTTGAATACCTGCTTCAGATGTGATGTGTGCAAAATGATGAAATGATCAAAGGTGTGATGGTTCAGGTAGGTCAAGATGATTTGTTAGGCTCCATTCTCCCAATTTTTGAATGAAATTATTCTGTTAGGTGAATACTTTAGAAAAGAAGTGGATGCAACATCATCATTAAAATTATTAGCTTTACATGTTGGTGAAGAACTATGGGCAATATGCATTGTAGTATGTTCATGTATGTCTAAATGTAACTAATACATGGAAAGAAAATAATCTTCTATCATGTTCTTGGATGTCATATCTATGGGATTATAAAGAAATTTCTATCTAACCATGCATAAATATTGATGTAGAATTTAATAGACTATCTTCTTATTGACGATCTATGATATTGCTCATGATAATTGCCATCAGATCACCATCGGTTGTCAAGGATGATTGATAAGAAATTTAAATATCAAATTGGCAATAACTTAGACCAAAAATCTATTTATTTATAGGTTGATGCAAAGTTTAATAAGTCGTCATAAAAGCGCTTAATGAGTCACCGCAAACCCTTATTAGGCCACCGCTAACCTATTTTGACAATTAACAAAAAGTTCCTTATGATGGGCAATATTTTAGTGTATGCCAAATCTTCCTTTTGGCAAAGCTTAACAAGTCGTCAAAAAGGGTTATGTGACTCACCTTAAACCCTATTGAGCCATCATTAACCTATTTTGATAGGTAACAAAAAATTCTATCAAATCGTCTTTACTAACATATAAATACTTCTAAATCCTCACTCTTAAGACAATGATAATTCTACTCATATTTTCAAATTATATGGGAGAAAATTTTTAGGTTTTAGAATTCTAGCTAGCCTATCAATAATATTATTTTGAAAGTAAAGTTTGTGATGAGACCCCTATGAGACTAAATAAAAGAATTTTAGAACTAATTCACAAAGTCTTCAAAAATTTTGTGAGCAAACATAAAACTAAGATTACAAAATTTTCATTTGACAATCCTATACTAAACATTTTAGGTATGAATTGAAAGAGAATGATCAGAAAATTAGGTTTGGCGTTTGCTTTCAAAAGTACAAATTTAGGAATTATTTTGAAAGCAAAGTCTGTGATGCAAATTTTGGTGGAAAAATCCTTTTGGAAAAATAATTGATGCAAAGAGAAAAGCAATATAAATAATTTAAAGACAAAATAATATAAGAGATTTTGGAAGCCCTTACAGCTCATTGAAAGCGAATTGGAAGTAGATTTAAAATATATATTTTTTAAAAAAAATAATTAATGACCAATTGAATCCATGTATTACTTTAGTCAAAAGTATATATATATATATATATATATATATATATATATATATATATATATATATATATATATATATATATATATGTATATATATATATATATATATATATATGTATATATATATATATGTATGTATATATATATACATATATATATATATATATATACATACATATATATATATATATATACACACACATATATATATATACACACAATATATACATACATATACACACATATATAGATACATATATATATCAATTAGTATAAAAAATTGTAAAACTTTAATTGTGATAAAGTTAGTATCTAGCTATATATGATGAGCTATAGTGCAAGACAAGACACCTAAGTATTCCAGTGTTGATAGATCTTCTTTGAGTGTTTGGAGTTATGCTTGGACATCCTTTTGCTTTGAGCCTTTGAAGCACCTCTTGGTTACATTGGTGCATAGAGAAATTCTTTAATTAGTATGTAAACATAGGATCACTTAAATTATAATATTAGAATTGCCTATCATGAGATTATTATTATCAAAATTATTTAGTCAATAATTTCCTCCTCTTTTATAATGAAAAATCTATGTTAGTAATGATTAGGATAAGGTGAAAATTAAATTTAATTAAGACACTGATGTATATGATATATTCCCAATTAAGAAATAAACTAGATGACCTATACATATTCTCCAGCTCTTATTGCATTAATATGGGACAATTGAATAAGATTGCAAGGATACATGCAGAGCTATTAATCATCTATTATTTAAGTAATTCAACTTTTTAACATATATTATATCTCTCTTTTGACATAACAAAAAAGGTAATTGAGAAGAACGGTGAGTTATGTAAACATAAAGAACTTAATCATTAATGGAATCATAAACTAGGAAAAAAATGGTGAGTTATGTAAACATAAAAATATAAATCATTCAATCTCATTTCATTCAAACGTTTCCAGGAACAGCCTCCACTTCAAAAAAAACTTCTCCTTAAGCTTCCCTTGCTTTTTTCCCACCTCTTCTCACCATTTCTCCATCATTTCTAAGCCTCCAAACAATATTTTAGTGAAGAGAGAGGGAGACTGTGAGAAAAAGAAGGTCTTCATCAATAACATGAAATCCATCCATCATCTGCCTCTAGGGTCTTTAGTAAAGTTGTCGAGGACTTCACAATGAGCAAAAGGAGCCTAAGATCTCAAGAATCCACCCTTTAGATTTTAAGATATCCTCACTTTTAGTTTAGATTTTAATTTGAAACTGCTCAAAATCTACAATGCATGGAGCCTCCAAACTCCATGCATTTTAAGATTACATTCATATGAGCTTATGTTTCAAATTTTTCATAAATTTGGATAGGTATTTTTGAAGTTATGAGCAATCGAAGTTTCAGTTTATTTTGAACTAAAATCTAGCTTTTGATATGAGCCATTTGATCATTTGATCAAATGGCCTGGATCAGCTTGAATCGTACACATCTTAACCAGGGATCAAATGTGGGTCAATTGAGATTCCGCATGCCAACGTGGCGCTATCTCAAGTCTCCACGTGTCTCAATTTTCGATCTGACAGTAAAAATCAACGCTGATGTGGTTAAATTGAAACATCATCCTTGGTTTTGACCAGCCACGTCTCCCGATGTGTGTCACCATCAGAAATGTCAGCACTGCCATTTTAATGCAAAAATTGAATAAAACAATTCAACTCTCAAATGGCTTCAACTATCTGGAAGCATAGCTATCACCATTTCATGTTGCATCAAAGTACATCCCAAACCTCTTAATAAAGTATCACTGAATACCTAAAAACCTTTTGTATTAGATGAGAGAACAAAAATTGAGCTGAAGTCCAACAATTTCAATACTTAAAAACTAACCTTATACTCTAATGTCCAAATAAAAATTATTAGCTTTTGATTCAATATAGTCAAAGTTTCAAAATTTAAGAAAACTTTTCATGAACTTCCTATAATATATCTAGTCATACCCAAGAAATTGCATACCTCAAATACAATAGTAGGCCTTGATAAATTAATGACTGCTTGAACTTTTCGAGGATCTACAAAGATACCAACACTACTCATTACATGTCCTAGAAAAGAAATACTTCACATCTAGAACTCATATTTAGAGAATTTTTCATATAGATAATGCTGCCTCAAAGTCTCCAAAATAATCCTCAAATATATGGCATGATCTTCTTCAGAAGCACAAAAAACCAAAATATCATCTATAAAAATAATAACGAACTGAACTAAAAAATCTCTAAACACTCTTTTAATTAGATCCATAAAGATGGCTAGTGCATTACTCACCCCAAAAGGCATAACTTAGAACTCAGAGTGTTTGTACCTCAGATTAAAAGCTATCATCATCACATCAAACTTTGTCACTTTCACTTAATAATATCTAGATCACAGATCAATTGCTGAAAATATAAAAGATTCAGTAAGCTGATCAAATAGATCATTAATTTATGATAAATAATACTTATTTTTAGTGACTTTGTTCAATTCCATGTAGCCAATGCACATACGTGTTATATCATCCTTTTTCTTCATAAATAAAATAGGTGCTCCCAACGAAGACACACTAGGATAGACAAATCCTCAATCAACTAACTCCTAAAGTTAAATATTCATCTCCTAATGCTCCTTAGGTGGTCATAGCCAAAAATATATCACTACAGAACTCTATGTATATATCCGTTGGAAAACTGACAATCTCCTTAGAAAGTACATAAAAAAATTCTCATACTATTGGAATATAAGTTAAAAACTAAAATATATACTACTATCCCACTCTAATGCTAGAAAGGCCATACAAACATTTTTCCATAATCTATCTACTTTCACCTCAAAAATTAAATAAGATAGAACTCCTCTAATTTCTTGAAATACATAACTCTCACTAGCCAAAAAGAAACTAACATGCTTCTTTAAGCAATCAATTTGAGCCTCATACTGACTCAACTAGTCCATACCAACAATAACATCAAATGCAAAAATAGACAATAAAATCAAACTAGACTTCTACTTCCTATCAGAAATCTCATTAACACAAAAATAAACTCTACTTACTATCATACCATCTCCAGTTGTTGAAGTAATAAAAAGTGAAATAGATAGTAAAACTAAAGGTAAGTATAATAAATCAAAGAGAATTCTCAAAAATAAATGAACAACTAGCTCTAGAATTAAACAAAACATGCCATGATTGAGCAGAAATATAAGTCATACTTTTCATAATAATTGGGGTATCACGAGCCTCCTGTTAAGTCAAACTATACATATATGACTGAACTGGGGCTAATATAACAAAATAACTAGGCTCTCTCTAACTAGATAGTCTACATGCTATTGAGCTTAAAGAATTGCCTCTATCAAATGGTCCCACAAAAAATATATGGAGTAAAACTACCCTTAGTTTCCCTATCGATCTAACAAAATTCACAGATCTTGGACCAAATCGTCAATAAAACCATGCTTGTGAAAATTTTGTCATACAACGTTGTCTGACCAAAACAAAAATAGTATCCGGGTATCCTGTAGTATTAACCAAAATGTCATCGACCATAACTCTAGTACACAAGTTCCCCACTAACAAAACTTCTATAACTAGCAATATTGCCCTATCACATACACAAAATATCTACCTTTCTTGGACTCTAGATACAAATATGCTCTTTCCCAAAAATCCACTACTATATGCCTCACTACTACATCTCTTCCTTCTAGTAGTCCACTGTTGCTTAGTAGCTATCTGATCATTAAAATTAATTGATGCTTGCTCCATAAGCTCAAAATATTAAAAAAAAAATGGTATTAATGGTTATCTCTAAATGTCTCAGAGTCCCCTCAAAAATATGTAACACTTCTTCATGGGATTGTTAATTAGCTATGGAGCATTTTTGGTCAATAAAATAAACTCTTCCTTTTCTCACCTGAACTAGTCTCAAAAAGTCTTTTACATCTGCTAATGTGGTATGAATTAGGCTCTAAACACATCAAAGAACTCCTAGCTAATCAGAGAATTTAATCATCCTTGAAATTTCTTCTCTTGTTGTCCCATCCACCGATGCTTTGCCTCATCATCTGATAAAAAAATTCTAATGGTACTTTCCTCTGACGAGGATAATGTATACCATCAAATATCTTCTCTAACCTCCTCAACAAATCCTCTACTTTCTTGGCCTCAATAACGCCCTAAACCCTCAAAGGATTCAAATAGTAGGAACCTTGCTCCATGCCTCATATATCATCTGGGCTATCAATCGTGAAATTGTATTAGAATTGGCTTTCAAAGTAGTATTATATACAAGAGTTGCCTAACTGACACTCTGCCCATCTATCATGTATGGATCTAGTGGATCCTTACTCATATAGATTATGAAATTAAACATACATACATATAAAACAAACAATAATGAACACCCAGATAGACTCAAACTACCCCCACTTGACTTATAAATTAATTACAATATCTCTGTCTTACAATCCATTCCAAAATTATTACTTTGATACAACAAAAGCTTATCACAACCCAATCCAATAGGACTCCCATTGTGCTGAGCTATGACAAGAAAATCCTAAGATCTAATTTTGGAAATACTTCAGATTTCTTCTTCTAATTTAAGACTTAAAACAAACTATAATATCTATAAATAAACTCATTCATAATATTTTTTTTAATTTCATCAAAAGATATCTATAAGATATACACTATAGTACATGACTTCTAAACAAGTAGTAGAGTAAAAAATAAGAAAAGTTAGCCATGATAATACAAAATTAAAAATAGAGAAATACCTATAAACTAATATCAAATCCTAAAACTTTTAATCAATTGGCTCCTTCCTTTTCTAGATTTTGAAAACTAGAAACAAAATTTCTATGAGCTTAAATAGTTCAACAGGCCACAAACACTGATCAAAATTTTCAAATTATTTCTTTTATTAAATATTTCATAATATTTAAAAGTAGTTAAATGTAATATAATAACCATTGTGCCGAGTAAAGTGAGAGCATAACAGTTATCCATAGATTTTAAAAATAAGAATACTGATTAGTTAAATAAATTGAAATTCTTATCATAGAATAATTCATATCAATTTTTACTTTTTCTGGACTCAAACATAATCTCAAAGGATTTTGACTCCTTATAAGTCTTTATAGCCACTAGAACATGCCCCTGGAGGCACTAGAACATGATTTATAGCCACTAACACATGTCATATAGGTATTGAATTTCAAATCATAGATAGAATCTCAAAGGATTCCAGCCCTTTATATCTCCCTTAAAAAATATTATATTAAAATTGTTTAATATCACATGATTTAATTATATAAACTTATATTTTGTCATATTATTATAATTAAAATATAATTGAATATATTTTATAACTGCACAATTTTCTATAAAGTAGATAATAGAAAATCCTACTAAATGAAAATTCAATTTTTAACAAATAATTAAATTACTAGAGATCATGCATATTATTAATTTAAGACTTTAATTGTACTACAATATTATTTTTCATAGTCCAGATTATTTTCTGTTAGATAAAAACTATATAAATTTCAAAAACCATTGTATAACTTTTCAAAAAAATATTCTAAGTATTCAAAATTTCAATCTCTATAATATATAAAAGTTATGCGATGAAAATTTTACCAGTATAAAATTATCCCAAATCTTTGATAACAGAAATAGAAATTTTATCAAAATAATCATTAAAAATTTTATATTTTTAAAAATTGAGATAGGCATAATATGGCCAATCTCAAGATGAATAAATTTTCCATATGGATTGAATGGCAAAAATGGCTCTATGACCTCCAAATCCTAACTTTTCTTTTCTCTCTCCTATCTTTTTCTTTTAATTATCTCATTTTCCTTTCTGTTAACAAGAAATGAGGAGGAAATGAGTTTTGTAAAGTGGAGAGGGATATTTTTATAATAAAATAATGTAAGAAGTATAATGGTAATTAAGCAATTTTTTTTAATTTTAAGTAAAAAATTCATATAAATTCTTTTATATCTTCAAATCTACAGATTCACAAATTATAAAAAATATTCATAAATTAACTAAGCTTGCAAAAATACTCTAGTAAAATTGGTTCGCAAAATGGATACTTAACGTACGACTCCAAAAACTTCACTTATATCAATAAGTGTTAATTTCTTAAAGAAATACAGCAAAGCCCAAAAATAGAAAAAAATTAATGAAATTAAAGCACAATAATATCTATGTTATGGTAAAGTCAGTTTGTGATTTGAACTTATAATGACTCTTGAATTAATTTTTTACTTTTATAGGTCAAAATATATCATTTGAAATTTAGGTATTATTATAACTACGCTCTTAGGGAATCCTCCAAATTCTCCAAGAATATCCTTACCTCAGACCCGACGCACCAACGCACAACCAAACCTATTTTTCGTCCAAAAACCTATGACCTAAATGTCGGGGTAGTGCCGACCCTAACACCACGGTGTCTACATATCAAATTTTCATATCATGGATTTTCACTTCTTAGATCCCAAATCTAGGTTACTAAAATCCAATTAAGTATTTTAAGACTCGTAATCACTAATTAACTTCAAATTAACAATCATTAATAAAAAAATTATTAAATTTTAGAAGAAAAATATTACATACAATGTGATTGTAAGGTTTAAATTTTATTTTTAAGGAGAATGAGACCCTTGAAGATGATGTATCATGAGATAAAATTTGATGCCAGCCCTCCATCTAAAAAAGAACTCTAGTTCATAGGTGATTCTATCTTGGAACTATAAGATGTATAGCTATAATTAGAAATAAAACTAAATATTGGAGAAAGAAAAATATTTTTTCATGTTTGTGGTTTACAATAAAAAGTGGTATATATTAGTCATAAATTAATGAAATGTAATGAATGTTATCTCCACCCACTCCTCAGATAGAGCCAATTTGAACTATAAATCCCATGCTAAACCTTTTTATGTGAACGAAGTGAATCATAACACTCTAGCAATTATAAGTAGTGCTTAAAACTTATTATGATAGAACGCTATGAAGAATACATATGATCCGATGTTTTATCTATAAACATCATAATATCCTCTTAGAAAGATCATGGTCATATGATATAGGTGTCATCCATTATAGTAGAGATAATACTTATACATTTAAATATAATAACAAGGCTACTAAACTTGTACTAATAAAACTAACAGAGAAGACACCATATATTGCAAACATAAGTCTACATAAAATCGTCAACCTAAACTTAACTCCATGAAAGGTGCAAAGTGTCAATTAATACTCATTTAATTCACTACTGAGAGGGGCAGTGATTTTCTCAGAGCTTTGTACTAGTAAGCCTACTCAAACTTTAGGTTCATTTATATCAAGAAAATGAAGGAAATATAAATTGCTATATTGTGAAAAAAATTGACTCTAAATTATTACATCTACATGAATAGTTAACCATGCCTTTTTATCTATCCAATACTCCCAATAGCTTTATGAGACTAAATAACATTATCCACAAGCACTACAAAGGAGAGTTTTTGGTGGAGTATTTTAATAATACAATGATATTTATCACTAATGGTAATAGCACTAGGAACATATTAAATTAGTATTTATAACACTTAAAAATGAGAAATTTAATATTCATTTAAAGAATAATTTCATCCTTTTATTAAAGGAGATTTTTCTTGTGATTTATCAAATTAAGTTTTAACCTTAAACCTAATCCATCAAATGTTAAATCAGTTATATATTAGCATTATCCTAGGATCTTTATTGAGGTTAGGATTTGTCATAGTTTTTGCTATCATTTATTGGAGATTTATCAAGAACTTCAATATTATAGCTAGTCCTACAATTAATATTTTTAAAATTAGAAATTTTTTTTGGACTCCAACTACATAGAAGACAATAAATTATGGTCTTTATTACTTCTTCCTTGGTCTTAAGCCTTCCTAAATTTGCAGTACTTTTGAATAATATGTGATCCTATAGGGTTTCTATAGGTGAAGTTCTGGATCTTGAAAACCACTTCATTTCATTTTTTAAGAAAAAATCAAATGATACAAATTCCTATAATAGAGATTTTTTTTTTTGTATTATTTAATAGCCATAATTCTAGAGGCACTTCCTATTACATTGATTTTATCCTTAATTATAACCATCATTCCTTGCAATTTAATAACACCCAAGAAGAACATAACCATAGGAAAGCAAAGTGGGTTGAGTTTGTTGCATAATGAATGGCCCAAATCTTGATGTATGGCCTTGGTTTGTGATCTTATCCTTAGACTTTATCTTTGTGTTACATCAGTACAAATAGTGGTACTTTAATAATGGGATTAAGTGCTCTCTTATAATCTATACAAAGCTATTGAGAGAACACTTTAGCAATCAATCATATCTCATACAACTCAATAAACCCATATGTTTTAGTTTTTAGCTTACACATTGAATTTGAACAAATTTCATAAATGTATAGAAAATAAAATAATATTTTATAAGATAAACATAATAATAATGAGTGTAATCATCAATAAAGAATTGCAATTGGAGAAGTTCCCCATACTTCAAAATGAGTAAATCAGATGGTGCAACAAAGACATATTTTATATGAAAGTTAAGCAAAATATTTTGCCAATTTGTAACTGTTGTAGTAAAAAGTATCATAAATTTATAATTTTTAATGCTTTAATAGAAACAAAATTTTTAAGCAAGAGGGAAAAATACAACCCAAATGAAAATGCCATAAAAAACTAGATAAATGACTTCAATATAAATTAATATTGTAGGATGAAATATCTAGTACATTTCCCCTTGTCTAAGTCCTATCATATTCAAACCTCGAAGTGTGGATCATGTACATAATATGCAGTGGATGAAAATGATACAGAATATTCATAATAGACAAACTTAACTAATAGAAATAAAATTTAATGTAATTTCACACTCCATGTTCTGAGAAGTATTTACCATCCGGAAAGAGGAAAAAATGGAGTCTTTGTCTAAAGAAATGCGTTGAGAAAGGGCAGATGTATAGAACCTTTCAACGAGATAGTGCTTTTTCAAATCTCTCAAAATGGAATCTGTTCCAAACATATATGCCATGGTTCCTTACTTGGGTGCAAATATCTCAATTTCACCCTTTTAGATACTCTTTCAGACCCATTACCGATACTGAGTAGTAGTCAAAAATTTGTATCCATTTTTCATGATATGATGCATGGATCAGATATATCACGGCCAATTTCTCAGAAGATTCTTCCACAATGGACTCCGATAAGTGAGATTTTGAGTCAATGTTTATAGAATCTTCTTCTGTCCGAGAAATGATTCATCGAAATAATGAGTCACCCGTTCCATTGATATGGGCACATCTGAGATCAACAAATGATATGAAATATAATAAATGTTAGTAAGTAATGTTAAGTATAATCAACACTTATTAATGGCACAAAAGATAGCCATAGGATTTATAGAGGACGCATAAAAAAGATGAATAATTTGGAGAAAAATAAATAGAAGCTCAAGAGTTAAAAACACAAATAGAAGAAGATATACCTAAAGGAGTTGAGATTGATAAACCTAAAGTACTCATAACACATGGCTATGTGGCAAAGAACCTCTTAAAGTGATTAACAAGATAATCAACTTTTTAATTATCAAAAAAATTATTATTTGTATGTTTTTAATGATCACTTGCATAAAAATCATGACCATGACTATAAATATTGTTTTTCATTCCATCAAGAAGTGCCAATCTCCATGATGATCTATATCATACTAACTATCCACATGTCAATCATCGTAATGGTCTCCACCTCCAAATCCATATCTTGGCCAGCACCACTATCTCTACTTTTGTCAATTCAAAAATGAGAAGAGAATATTCCTCCACCAAATAAATATATATGAGTCTAATGTCTTGGGCATCTGCACTTGAAATAATTAAACTGAGTAATTGGAGATATATTATCATTACCACCATGATAACCTCCCATGTTGCCAAAAGAGTAGGCACCGCCAAAAAAAAGATAGAGGCCTCCTCATTGCAAGACAATGATGTAACTATCTAGAAAAAGAGTGGGATCAAATGTGTGTGTGAGGGGAGGGGAGAGAGAGAGAGAGAGAGAGAGAGAGAGAGAGAGAGATCTAATGTCTAATGAGTTAATTAAAATAAGTTCTCAAAAATAAAATTTTTACAATCATTAGAAGAATTAATGTAGGATTTATGAAAATTATTTATGACATTGAACTTTCTCCAATGACTTCTCTAATACCACATTAAAAAGCTAAAAATATTTTTTTTTTTTTTTTGAACTGACATAAGCCATTAGAGAATGTTCAACATGGTATTAGACAAGTCACTGGAGAAACATCAATGTCATAAATAATTTCCATGAATCCTAATTCATTTCTTAATAATATACAAATTAATATATAGAAGAGAATAATAAAATAAAATATAATGAATAAAAAATCCTTAATAATATAATAATAATAATTCCTAACTATAACTACTAGACACATGTCATAATATTTATATAACATTAAAAAATTCCAATAACTTTTAATAAATCTCTATTGAAGGTCAAAACTTATAAGATGGAAAAATCATTTTAACAAACATATATTTTAGGCGGAGATTATTACCTTTTTTTTAAGGGAAAAAAAAAGAACTTTTTTTAAACATTCTATTATAATTAAAGAGAGATTACATTTCACAACAGTTACAAATATTACATGCATATATGCTCATAATTTGCAATCATACTTGCAATCGATATTTGGCTCAACTATGTAACTTTTTTTGTTTGATGATTCATAATTTTGACTATCAACTAAGAGGTATCAAATTCGAGCAATTTATATGAATTTATTTTACTCGACTTAAATGTTTAAAAAATAAAAAAATAATAATAATAATTGGTACAGCTTTCAAAGTTTTAATAAGCTGACTCATCTACGCAATGAGCCTCATTTGTTCTCTTCCTCTTTCTCTTTCACTTTCTCTTTCGACTGTTGCTACGATTGTCTTCATCCCTGCGACGTGCTCCGTCCAGATAGGTCTCGCTTCTCACTTCATCTAACGTATATTTGCCCTCTTCTTCTGCGTGCTGCCGCACCGCCTCTCCTCTCAGCAATCAACACCGACTCACCTACTTCCCCCACTGCCTCTCATGTCGCCACCGCTTCACTCAACCTCGTAGCCCCCACTCGCCATCTCCATGCCACCTATCATCCCTTCACATCATTGAGCTCGGCAGTATCTAGTTTTCTGCAATTTTGGAGATTTTAATTTAGTTAATTATCATAAGTTCATCCTTCTCAGTGACAGTAATCCAGTATGGAAATTTGTATCCATGAGATCGATTAATCACTGATAAGCAGAACAAGCAAAGGCAGATCTTTACAGAAAATAACGAGCAAAACATGGATTTGTGATTGTAGCATTGCGCTTGAATAAGAGCTCCTTGTGAATAGCTTAGTGTTTAAGAAATTTTTTTTAATGTAATTAAATAAATAACATTGGAATACATTTGCTTTTTTTAAAGAAACAAAACTTTAGGGGCTGTTTGGCAACCCGAAGTATTTAACTTTAGTAGGATTTTAGTAAATTCTGTAAATCCGAATTTATAAAATTCTTATAAAGTTAAATTTTTAAAATTGTTTGGCAAGATAAGTGTTAAATTCTGTTAAATCATATAGAGATGTTTGACAATGTAATTCAAGATTAAAGACAGTTAATTCATTAAAAATATTAATTTAATTTGTGTTTTAATTAAGGTTGTGAAAATCGGACCGGACAACTAACTAGAAGAATGAGAGGTTCACGATTAGATCGGTCGAATCGGGCTTGATCCGTATGACGTAAAAAATAATAATATTATTATAAATTAATAAAATTAACAAAGTAATATGACACAAATGCAAAAGACAAATGTAATGCGCATGCAATTCCAAATTTACCTTATGTTTAACTTAAATTGGTTGGTTCTGCCCTAATGTCTTTTTTAATGGCCATTTTTTTGTAATAAACAATTTGTATATATTGATAAAAATATTGCAGTTGAGAATATGTTTTTAATAATACCACCAAAAATAATAAGAACACAATAAAAAGATAAATTTTATTTGCAACCTTTTGTTAAATTATTTTCATTTGATTGCATCATAAAAAAATAAATAAATTTGTTATTTCATTTTAAATATTTGTAGATTATTTATTAAATAATAATAATATTGTTGGCACATATAAATCTCCCCAAATAGATCTAAAGAAAATTTTTAAGGCATTCATTACTAGTCAAAATCTTATTAAAACTTCAGCATAATGTTTTATGAGTTTGGGTTTGAGTGCATAAATGTAATATATAATTGATCAATATGTATACTTTATTATTGAAAGTTATCCTATTTAGAATTCTATTCTTATAAGTTGTTCATGTCCTATAAAAAAAAGAGCTATCACAATAGTACTAATAATAGGCTTTTCTGACAATTTTCAGCGCTACCATATTTCGTGTGGTTTGAAAACCGTTGCAAGGCCGCCGTGATTAAAATGAACTGCAATGACATTTTGCGGCGATTTTAAGAGGATTGGAGTAGGTGGTAGGAAGTATTACTGGCTATAGCAGCGATTATACCCACAACATAGCATTTGTTATGGCAAAAGTATCACACGAGTAATGATGCGTGTGAAGACTAGAATCAAACTGCACATACAGAGTTTTTGAGCAGGATTTAAGCATAATTTAGCCTAGATCCTTCAAAATAGCAAGAAGAAGCATAATTTAGCCTTCACGATGGTGGTCAAATCGTTAACTTGTCATGAAGAAGTTCAAACCATGTGGCAGGAAGCGGCTTTGTGAAAATGTCAGCAGGTTGGTCGATTGTTGAAATGTGGTGAACAGAAATGAACTGTGACTGAATACAATCACGTATGAACTGAAAGTCAATCTCGATGTGCTTGGTTCGAGCATGAAATATGGGATTGTTGGCTAAAGCAAGAGCTAATACATTATCACAATAAAGCTTTGTAGGACTAGGTAGAGGAACTCGAAATTCAGTTAAGAAGAGATGGAGCCAGATTAAGTCACAAGCGGTGGTGGAAATAGCTCTATATTCTGCTTTGGTTGATAAACGAGCAACCGAAGTTTGCTTCTTAAATGTCCAGGACACGAGAGTGCTGCCTAGGAATGCACAGTAGCTAGTGATATATCGTCTATCAGATTTATCGGAGGCCCAATCAGAGTCAGCAAATGCCGTCAGCTGTAATGAAGAGCGGATGATAGGTAAGCAAAGCTGAATGGAACCTTGAACATAACGAAGGACACATTTGAGGAGCTGAAAATGTATCATTTGCGGTTGATGCATATGTTTACACAGAAAATTCACCGCAAAGAGTAGATCTAGGCGAGTTAGTATCAAATATTCCAACGATCCAACAACTTGACGATAGAAATCTGGGCAAGCATACGACAACTATGTCAGATCAGCAGTGGGTATGATCGTTTGTAATGGAGTGAGAACAGGTTTGCAGTCTACCATAGCAGCTTTTATGAGAATATCTTTGGCATAATGAGTTTGACTCAGGTGAATTCCATAGGATGTGTGTGTGGCATGTAAATCGAGAAATTGTTTTAGGGTGCCCATATTCCTCATATAGAACTTGGAGTGAAGAGCTTTAAGAAATTTGTCTAATTCAGCTTCATTGTTTCCGGTAAGTAGGATGTCATCAACATAGACGAGAATATATAGTTGAATGGATGCTCGATTAAAATTGAGCATGGAATAATCAACAGTGCTTGTTGTAAATCCATAGGAGAGAATATAGGAGGATAACATATCAAACCATTGCCTGGGAGACTATTTAAGGCCGTAGATGGCCTTTTCTAGTAGGAAAACATGATGTGGAAACTGGGAGTCCACAAACCCAATGGGATGTTTCATATATACTTTCTCATGTAGTGCACCATGTAAAAAGGCATTAGACACATCCTGCTGCAAAAGAGTCCAGTTATGTGAAACCGCGACAGTAAGAAACAAACGAATTGTCGCAAATTTGGCAACCGAACTGAATGTCTCATGATAATCCAGTCCATGCTCTTGCTTAAAGCCTTGAGCAACAAGTATTGCTTTGTAACGGGCAACTGAACCATCAGCATTATATTTGGTTTTAAATAACCATTTGCAGCCTAGAACATTCTGTCCGGGCTCATAAGGAACTAAGATCCAAGTACCCTGTTGTTGTAGAGCCTCAAATTCAGTATTCATAGTGTTCCGCCAGACATTATACTTAAATGCTTGAGTAAAGCCAGTGGGATTAGCGAGAATGACTGTGTGTTCAAGATCAAATATCAGCTTTGGTTTAAGATTGCCTATTTGAGCTCTTGTGACCATCAGATGTTTATGTGGAGGGGAAGTTGGGGGCATTGTAGTGGAGTGACTGTTGGTTGGTTGAAAGAGTTCAGTAGGTTGTTTAGTGGACGGAAGAGATATAGTTGGAGAATTAGAAGTGTTCTGTTGAGCTGAAGCTAAGGAAGGAAGTGGGCTATGGATAGTAGAAGCAGGAATTAATGTGGCTGGGGTGGAAATATTGGTAGGAGTCGGTGAAGTACCTTTTGATTTGTGACATTGATAAGTAAGAACTGATAAGTTATATTACTTATACATAAGTCAGCTCACTTGTAAGTGCTCTCACCACTTTCCCTGAGATGGCAGAGCACCCTTTTTCCCATTACCATTTGATCACTGCTGTGATGATCATTACCCTTACTTTTGTAACTAATTACTTTATTTATACCACATACTGTAGCAGGAGGAGATATGGAAGTAATGAAGGAGTTCAAGCATCTTCCTCATTTTCTATGCTCTGTTTCAGTTTTAGCTTCTTCTTATTTATGCTAACTCTGTGTGTGTAGTTTGATTCTAGTCTTCATGGTGAGAGCACTTACAAGTGAGCCGACTTATGTATAAGTAATATAACTTATTGGTTCTTACTTATCAGCGTGCTCCTATGTTTAAAATTATTGTGTTATATATTTGTATGATATCATATTCATATCCCTCTATTTATATCCTAGATAATGAAATGATTTCTTGTGCATATAAATGCCAATGTAGTCTATTTGATACTATTTTCTCATTGCTTTATTTTTCACACATCAATCATATTTTTATTTGACTATCGGTAATATTCATGATGCTTCCTCCTTATTTTCATAAATTTTTATAGTACAAAGTTGCTTTTTGTAAAAAGAATAGTAAAATTATTTTTCCCAAAATAATTTTACAATTTAATTTATAAAATGCTGCAGCCTCCTTAAACGAAATCTTAGTAAAATGAGTAAGGAATTCAATTGTTTGCTCTTTACACCCATAAAGTTCCTGAAATGCACTCTCACCAGCATCCTTAAAGCCCTTTTATAACCTTTCAAGTTGAGGATTGCTCTTTAATGGAAATTATTCGCTTTTCATATTACTGGAGCAAGAAATCTATGTTTACAAAAGAAAAAAAGTTTTCGCAGCACTTATTTCAGGCTTTAAGAATACTCAATCCATCAAGACAAGCCAATATATATGAGAGCTACAAAGTCATTTAGGTTTCGTTTGGGACTGCTTTCTTATTGCTTTTAAAGCTGTTTTCTACTACAAAAATTAAAAATTTTGTACTAAAAAACTTCTTTAGGATGCAGGAAAAAAGCTGCCCCAAACGAAGCCTTAGATCCCAATCGAACTATCACTTTATTTTTTATTTTTTATTTTTATTTTATTTTTTTATAAAAAAAACTATCACTTTTTATACTCCTTATTGGGGAGTGCTAGTCCAAGAGGATCGAAGTTGTGGCACATTTATTGGCAATCAAATTCATTTTCAATACAAAAACTTTAGCCAATGAGCAGCAGTGGTGCTTGAACAAATTTTTCTCAAGAAGGCACAAATAAGATTAAGGTTGGCATGCGAGTTGTGTTCAAACAAGCTAGGATTGGATCGAACTAAATGATTTTGAGTTGATTCTAACTCAAAATAATTTGTACTCGAATTGCAATTTGGGTCGAGCTAGTTCATTTGAAATGAACAAATGATGAGACAATTTAAAATCAATTATGTTAATTCAAAATTATCGATGAATAATTCATATGATAACATCTTTGGAAAAATTTGAACATGATTTTGTTTGAAATATCTCAAAAATTAATAACATAAAAATATAAAGCTCAAATGCTTCCACAAAAAATTATGTTTTACCACAAAATAAATATAAACCAAATCAAATTAATATTGAACTAATTTATGTGAGCATGTGTGTGTATGTTTGTATGTGTGTATAGAATATTAGAGAAAATTTTTAATGTCGTAGTTTTGCATGAACATTCAGCACATATAGATGAAGAAAAATTTCAAGAGAGGTTGGAGTTTATTTTTTATTTTTTAGCTTGAAATTAAAAAAATTATGAGGCCTATACTAGTTGAATTAATTCTACTAGTATATGTCATTGATCACAAGTGATATCTTTCCCCTTAATTTGGGAAGGCATTCATACATTGAAATAGATATAAGCTATATAAAATAGTTTACATAGTGAAATTTGGAAAAATGCTGTGGTATAGGAGATGTCTTCAAGAGCTTATTTGATATATATTTGGTTACTATTCTTTGAGGAAAGGAGACCACTGAAAAAGTACTCCAACATAAATTTGATGCAAGAAGTTAGTGTTGGTCTTAATAATATGGATTGATTATATAAATGACTGCATACACCAATGTTAGTCGCAATGAAGTTTGTGGGCTTCGGTCTTTATGATGATAATATGCATCAACTTTATATATGATAGTGTGTGTTGAAGTTATTGACAAGAACGGGAGATGAAGTAAATAGATGTTGGTAGAGTCTGTAAATAATTGTTAGGAGACTATAGTGGGGTGGTAATGGTTGGGAGATTATATTCGGTTGTCGGCAGACTGAGTACCATAGTTGAAGAATGGTGATTGGAATACCATAGTCAGGTAACAAGGATTGGAAGATTACTCTAGTGAGATGGTCAAATGACCATAACCACGGAATAGTAGTCAAAGAACTATAGTTAAGCAATGTTAGTTGGAGGACCTTAGTGTCACACCCCAATATCTAAAGTGGAAGAATTTCTTTTCTTTTTCTTTTTCTTTCTTTTCATTTATTATCTTTTTAACTCATTCAATTGCAACAAGATCAATTTGAAATTCAGAGCTGATTAATTGCATTAAAGATAACTCAATAAATATAAACCACATTTCTATAGTCAATATTTATATTTTGTTTCTAGGCTCCCAAAATAAGATATATAATAGCCTTCTTAAGCTACAAAGAATATATGTAAACTAGAGGAACTAAAAGAAAACTAAATTAGCAATGTTGAAAGAAAACTATGCATGCTGTCCAGTGCCCATGCCATAGAGTCCATACCCTTTTCTTGTAAACATGTAAAAATCACATAATGAAGATAAAATCCCACCAAATAACTAAAATATTTCAATTGAAATCAATGCAAGACAAAAGATAAATAGTATGCTATAAATCCTATAAGAAAATTTATGAATCAATATATGTTATATGTACTAGTCACCTATATTAATCAATAAATCAATAATTCATTCTATTATACATCACATCCTGTTATATTGACTAATCAATTATTCTATTTTTATCAATCAATCAGTTTCATGCAATCATATTATTCAATTGTTCTTGTCAGTTTATTAATTATATAATTATACAGTAGTGTCAGTATCCGTATTTAATAATAGTAAGCAGTAACAAAAATCAATGTCCATAAGATAATGGATGTATAGTATCAGTAATAATAGTTCATATCAATATTAGTAATTAGTATAAAAATAAGTATCAATAATAGGTAATTAGTATCAATAATCAGTATTTTATCATATATTCAGATGGGTGTACCTTGTATATTTCTCTTGCCCGTATGACTCTTGGTCAGTCTCTCCTTATGACTCCCAATATGTATACTCCTTTTAACTCTCATTGAATCACAAGAATCAATCGTCTTAACTCCTTATTACCTGAAGACCTTTCTCTCTCCTCTTCTCTTTCTTCTTCTCCTACTTCTCTTCTTCCTCCCTCAGTTTCTTCTTGGCCAAGGCAATGCTGAGTGGATGGAGGGAGAAGGAATGATTGGCAATTTATAAGTTAATATATGTAGAAATACTATTACTGACCTAGCATTGCAGCGCCATGACCCAACACCATATGGTAAATCTAGAATTACAATAGAAATAGAGGCTTCACCATTGTGACAGTGATTTCTAGCATAGCCATGCTCTCAAGCTTAGTGCCACAGTACTCTCAATCTTAGTGCCACAGTACTCTCAATCTTAGTGCCACAACGCTCCGGTTCAAATAAAAATTCAAACATTTTATTTTTAAATATGTTTTTATATTTTGGGTAGTTACATGTAGTTAGGAAAGAGTAATCAAAAGATTGTAATTATCTAACAATGTTAATTAGAGAACCATAGTAAATTGAATGTGGGCAAAGGATTAAATTATAGTGGTAGTAGTCAAAAGACATTAGTTGGGTGATGGTTATTAGAGGATCTTAGTCTGATGATAATAATTATAGGATCTTAGTAGGGTGATGATTGTTAGAGGACTATAGTTAGATGATAATGCTCTTAGGACCCTATTTGAGAGATGGTGCTGGGAGGATTAAAGTCAGGCAATAGTGATTAAAGGATTATAATTGGGTGATGATAATATGATGATTGTAATTGGTGATGATGGTGGTTAGAGGACCATAGCTTGGCCATTGTAATTAATGAATCATAGTTAGGCGATAGCGATCGAATGACCATATTTTGGCAATAATTGTTGGTGGACCAAAGTAAGGGCATAATAGTCAAAGGATTACAATTAGTTAATGGTGGTTGAAGGACCATAATTGGGGGATAGTGGATAGAGGCTTGTTGTTAGGTAATGGTTGTCAGAGGACCATAGTCAGGTATTTGTGATCAGAAGATTGTAGTCAAGTCTTGTGGTTAGAGGATCATGTCCGTGGGACAATGGTTAAAGTACCATAGTGCATGGTTAGAGGGTTGTACTTGGGCGACTGTAATCAGAGGATTATAATAGGCAATGGTGGTTTGAGGATTGTAGTTTGTGCTTGAAGGGGAGATATTCGATGACATTGGTCAGATTGTGGTAGTCTAGCGAAGGTGTTTCATTGGTGATGGTCTGTTGACGGTGGTTAAAATGCAGTAGTTTGCTGATGGCGGTCATATTGTGGTAATCCAATGGTTGAGCTCTCTTTAATTTTATGTTAAGATGCAATTAGGCTCAAGCTTCATCTCAACTCCCCTCTCCTTTATATAGTGAGTATGGATCTATTTATAGTTTTTGAAAATAAAACTATTTGTAAGTATAGTAGAAATCAGAAACACTTTATCATACAGCCCATATTGACCTTCTCAATCATAGATTATTTATCGAGAATGTAAGTGCTTAAGTAATGTCTAAATTAAGTAACTTGTGCTCCTTGAATTTATCTTGTAAATAAGCTCGATTTGATTATAAGCCCGAATGAAGTACTTAAAGAATAATTGAAACTTAGTGAACTCAAACTAGATTGAGCATTGAATTTTACTAATATTATAATTCATTAAGAGCGCTGAGTTTAAAAAAAAAAAAAATCTTTTCATTCTTCAATTGAAATTAATCAAGAGGAAATGAAGCCACCTCTTACTTCAGCTTATGGCTACAAGTAAGGGCCAATCATTTCTACACCAACAAATAAATTCTCAGCTATAATATATGAGACTAATTTTAATATTCCTTGAAATAAATTTCAAGTTTGTAGGAATATTCAGATGTTCATATCATAAGTTTTCATCAACCTTATGAAAAGAAAACAAATAAAATCAATAATTGGATTTGGTGATGAGGGAGCACCGGCAACATGTATGCAGCAGTTCTTTGAGGACCAATTATTCATTTTGTATTGCCGTGTTGGCAATGTGGAGGTAGCAGTCTTTAGAAGACCAATTGTTCATTCGTTATTGCTCTGTTGTTTCCGCTAGACTTTTTATTAAAGAATAAAGTAACCACTATTCTGATGGACATTCATTTTGCTTGTGAAATCAGAGAAATTTACGAAGCTCATCTTTCGGTTGAGAGCTTTAGTTATCAACTTAGAGATTTTAGATTCAAATTTTGTGTATGTGATGTGTGTGTCAGTTTGCCTTAATTGACCTAAATGCACCCCCAAAAAAAATTAGAAAATTTTTTATTAGCCGATTTTGTGAGCGTGAAAAACTTTACCAAATGCATCATATTTGCATAATATTGTTAATTCAATCTTCTTTACACTCATGTTATTGTGAAGATTATGAAGTGGAATCATTGTGAATTGGTTAATTAAGGCTTCATTTGAGTACGGTTTTTTTACTGCTTTTTAAAACGGAGTTTTAGTACAAAATTTTTTATTTTTGTACTAAAACTCCGTTTTAGAAAGCAATAAAAAAGCCGTCCCAAATGAAGTCTAAGATTGAATTTCCTATCTTTAGCTTGTTTTAGGATGGAAGTTGGACACTTTAGGCTTCGTTTGAGATGATTTTCTTGTTACTTATTAAAGAATCACTTCTTAAAGCAGCTTTTAAGAAGCTATAAAAAAACCGTCCCAAACGAAGCCTTAATCTTACTTACCGAGTTACCGTTCCTAGAATGGTTAACAACCAACAAGAAATTTGAACTTGGCTAACTAATTCACAAGAAAAAATTTGTGTTGAGATCTGCAGATGCAAGAAAATATTAGGATGGACTTCAAAATCTTTGATCTGTGCTGATATTCTAAATTACTCTAATATCAGTATAGAATTAAGGATTTTGAAGGTTTTGTGTTTCTGCACCTGACAAATATTTTTCCTCAATTCACATGGAGAGCAACAAGGATGCAAAGTGTTTTTTCATGATTGTGATTGCCACCTCCCACCTTTCAAATCAAAATCTAGTGCAGATCTCCTTAGCTAAAGGTGGGTGCCAATACAGGGACCCATGTGGCTCTTATTCTTCTGTTTCCTCTTAAAAAGCATCTATTTCATATACCACATGGAGAAGTTGCGTCTTATCTTTCTCCTTTCCTTCTCTTTTTTTTTTATTTTTTTATTTTATTCTTTGAAGTGCCTTATCTCTTCTTTCTCTCCTCTTGTCTTCCACATCTTTTTTTTTTTTATCAGCAAAGGGCTCTTTACTCCTAAAACCATTTTCCTTTTGGTCTTACTATTGTAATTATTATATCATTTCCTTTTCAATTTCAGACTTTGGTCATCTGAGTTTTAGATTGCTTGCACAATGATGTTATCTTCAGAACAGAAGTCAAACTGGTTGTTAATGTTATTAAGATGAAATGTCTCAAAGTTGATTCAATTTATGATTTCTCTGAAATTGAAACTTTGATATAAAGTGCACATGAGCTGAAGATATTAGACTTAAAGAGGCTAAGCAGTAGGAATTTAGCTCATAGCTTCTTCTCCATTAACAGACTCTTCATCATCAGAGAGATCTTCGGTTATGCAGCTAGAAGAAGAAGAAGAAGAAGATGTTGCAGGAATCTGATGGTTTTCTTCATGCCTCGAGTTCCGCACCCTCAATTTCATGCTTCTTCTCTTCACAAAGATTTGACAAACTACCCACTCTTTGCTTGAAGCAAGCAAACTCTGCAACCATGAAAGAGTATAATATTAAAAAAAAGGCAGTTTGAAGAAAGAATTATTATCCTATAAACATCCTAAACTAGATGAAAATTTAGCTCAGCTAGTAATTAGAACTTACTTGCGTTGAGCTCTTCAGAAGTTCATTGTTGGAGAGGCTGTACTGATTCATGATCCAATCTGTTTTTGATCCATGAGGTGACTTCCCTCTGTAAAAGACCATGACTTGTTTCAAACCAACTAATTCATTTCCATGAGAAGAAGCCAAGACTGGTTTCTCCTTCCCCAAGGATTTCCAGTAGCCCAACTTTGCTTTCTGGTAGGATACTCTCCCTTTTTTTTGTTCACTCTTACTCTCCCTAAGATAGAAGAAATATTTCTCCCCACCAGAGCCACCTAAGTTTATAACAACAGAACCGCCCAAATGTAGTTTAATTCATGATGTTCAAACTATATGACTGAAACTAAGACAGACACCATTATGCTCATAAAATAACGAAATCTTTCTCCAAAAACTTACAGGGTAAATCCCAAGGGTTCAGTTTCCTGAGATCAATCTCGGGAATGATGGCGGCCGGCAAGGGGAAGGAGAAGGCCTTCCTTCTCAGGTACTGAACAACAAGCTCTTCTTCAGTAGGGTGGAATCTGAAACCAGGGGGAAGCCTGACCAGACCATGCTGCATAAACTCTTTTCTCTCCATTTCTATCTCCACAAGGTATTTAAGCTTCTCTACTTGGTCTCTCCACAGAGGCCCAAATTGGATAGCTTAACAGAATTCATAATCCATTTTTGATGGAGCTGAGAGAAGGAAAGGGACTGAAGGAAGAAGAGAATAGGTAAGTGGATGTGAGTAATTGCATGAGAGGGGGGAAAGGAGAGGTTCTTTATAAGAAAAGGGCAAGGGAGAAAGGAAGAGCTGTGATTGAACACAGTGGCGTAAGCTACACTCAAGCAAGGAAGCCGCTTTCTTTCTATCTTCACTTCTTTTGGCAACTATGTGAGGGTAATGGAGGATATTTAGGCCAATGCGTTGGAGTTTTTTGCATGAAATGTCATCTTCTTCAAACTTGGCAGAGCAAGGAAGGAACTTTTGTCATATAAAACCGTTCATTTTGACTTGAAGAGACACTCATGTGAACGGTAATTGATGCGTGATTAATGTGGGATTAACCCTTAACCCCAAGCAAAAGCTATAAGAGAATCGTTTCTTTTTTCTTGTAACAGTTGCTTCTTTAAGGAGGTGAATTTCTCTTGGGAGGTAACTTGTATATTTTAGCTAACTATTAGCTGCCTCTTGAATTTTAGACACATTTTCATACTGTGCAGTAACGGTAAATTATGTCTTGGAAGGACAGCGACCTGTTCTTATTTTTCTTTGATGAGAGAGACATTGTTCCCTTTAGAGAAGAAAATATATATATAGAAAAGTTTGATTTCCTGGACGGCACATGAAGTACTGTAACAATGGTAGACAATATTCTTATAGATGTAAAATTAATTTATTCAATGAAAATTTAATATAAGCGTGATTTTTTTTTTCTTTAAAATTGCAAAGAAAACAGATAAATGATCTTGTGTCGTTAGAATGAATTTTTGAGCATCAATGATCAAAGTTCTACCAAAGTGACTAAGGCTTCTTTTGGGACTGCGTTTTTATTGCATCTTAAAATAGAGTTTTAGTACAAAAATTTTAATATTTATACTAAAACTTCGTTTCAAGAAGCAATAAAAAATCATCACACAAAATTTTTAATTTTTGTATTAAAAAGCTTCTTTAAGAAGCAATAAGAAAGGCGTTCGTTTGAGAAAGCTTTCTTAATACTTAACTCAAAAGCAACTTTTTAGTACAAAAATTTCTAGACCAAGAATTTTTTATATTAAAATGTTGCTTTAGAAATTAGTAAGAACCCGTCTCAAAAGAAGCATAAAATTTAAAAAAAAAATGTAAATTGAAGAATTGCTAAAGAAACAATGAGCTCTGAAATAGCTATGTTACAATAACGGTCAATGTTATAATATTTATATGAGCTTATGTTAGATTTGAGATTACTACAAAAGATAATCAAGAAGAGATGCTTTAAAATTTTTGCTATTAGCATATTACATAATTTTGATAGTTAAGATCTCTCTCATAAACTAAGTAAAAAGTTAATAAAAATGGAAGCAATTTTAGATGCTAGCGAACTTGGAATTCGTTGTAGAAAAACTGAGTACATGCATAGTATTTGGTACTTTCAGGGAATTATTGATTGTGAAATTGAGAATTTCCTATAGTTTCTGCTAGATGAACATTTTTTTTTATTTAGATATGATAGGTAAGTACCTCAAGTCTATTATGTTAAAGAAAAGAAGTATAGATTAAAATGTATTTTCAAAAATATTAGCACCCACAAAGTTACATAGATGATGATATAGAATTGAGCTTGAGCCTAAAATTGGTTGACTTAAGAATACAATGAAGAAGATAGGGAAACTATTGCTAACACACAAAAAGTTTATACACAAAGCTTTTACAATGTTTGACACCAAATCAGCTTATATCCATTGCCATCAAAATAGCATTCTACTACTCCATACCTTATTTGCTCCATAAGCTAACAAGAAAAGTATCAAATGCACACTCTCCTACATGATGGAGTGGAACCCAAAAATTTTCACACAAACAAAAGTACTCCAAGTCTTGGTTATAAGAATGAATACAAGAAAGATTACAAGATTAATAAGAGCTTAAAATGAATCAAATTAATCTTATGATGTTTACTTGATGTAGATTGCAATCTTGGAATCCTATAAGGTGAGGTAGGCATGTAACTTTCAAACTTGGATCAAACTTTTAACCTAAGAGACAAATTTCAATTCATAAATATTGAGAAAGAGAGAGGATTTTATGATAGAAGATTTTATAATCAAAGCCAAATTTTTTGGAGTATTTTTTGGGTTAAATTTAGTTTTCTTTTATAAGCTAAAATTCCTCTAAAGGTTTAACCTTCAATTGATAAAGTAGTCATAAATATTGATGTTAGTTGATTTTCATTACTTTTAATTAGCTTGGTTCTAGGCGATCAAGTAGTTGATAGGGTCCTGGTGCTAAGGCAATTACCCCATGAGGTTAAATCTCAAGTAGGCGTGGTATAGCTAAAAAGGAAAATGTTAAAGAATTATAGTAATAGAAACTAATAAATTGAAAACATAAATATATAAATTTATTTATCAAAGTGAGTTCAACTAATCCAATTGAATGATAATTGAGTTAGCTAATTTAAACTTGATGCACTCCAAGGAGAGGGATTGTCCAAAAAGGACCTATAATATCTTGAGGGATGATACCAAAGGTATGTATCTTATAGAATTTGAAGCGATAGCACAAATGGAACGATAATATATAACTCTATATTAGCCATAAATGGGGAGTGAAGGAATTGTCCTAAGAAATACATTCCATTTATAACTAGAGGAAAATAAGCATATAATAGACTCAATATACCTTGACCGAAAAGAGAAAGTATTGCTTTGGATATATTTAAAATTAGAAGGACCTGCATATAGTAAGTTTTATATCAACACTCATAGATGAAGAATTTCCTAAATGTAATGCTTATAAAAGTATTATATATTATTATTCTTCTTCACCTCTAGGCATGTTACCTATATCGATGCACTAGTTCTAACACACGGCCTTTGATAGTTTGATGTGTTATTTCAAGTTATCGATGAAATGAATATTTATTTAATAATTATGTGGGAAGATTGCTCTTCCAAGGATTAAAATTGGTTTGATTTTACTTTATCTTTGAGGAAAAAATATTTTTGATGAGCTTGTCCGAATGTTCAAAGCATTCAAAACATCACGTACATGCAATTGTAGCAAATGTAGAAAAATTATAGCAAGTGTTTGAAATGTGATAAACAATGACAATGGAATGGAAGTAGAAAAAAAATATTAAACATTCTAGATCACCTAGTCAAGTTTCTAACTTTCTACTCCCTTGGCTTTGACCATAACATATTAAAGAATAGGTAGAAAAGCATTATAGGATTTTTTTTAATAAGATTGGGTCAATTCATTGACAACATTACTGTAATATTTATTAAATAATTTGAAAATAATCCTAGAATGCTTATGGATCAATAAAATCAATACTATACAAATCATTAGAAAAATCTACAAGAATTTAAGACAAAAGAGAAGTGCGTGTTTACCTGTGTGTATGCTTGTTTGCATAGAATGAACATTATGGTAATATAAACCACACATTTTTGCAAATCCTTAAAAAATAAATTTAAATTTGTGCTCTTAGAATTACAAGCTAAATGACCAAAATAACGAGACTTAGTTAAGCTAACTTAGGATAACATAAAATTATGCAAGGTAATTCTAGGAATAAAATCTTAAAATTATACTATTTACATCAATATTCTTTCCAATTGTTTTGAAGTTAATTTTTTAATTAGATTTGCCTTTTATGATTAAAAATATGAAAAATTAGAAGTATTTAGGACTTTAAAAGGCCCCAAGAGAATGTATTAGGTTGAATGTGGTCCAAGTTGACATACTAAGCTAAATAAAAAAATATTTAAAATAATTTAAGACAATGATTTTATAGGAACTTAAGTGACCATATATAACTTTCTTTATCACCTATAAAAAATAGATTAAGTTTACCTTCCCCTTAATTTTGCACTAAGAAAAAACATGAAAAATAATCAAAGCATTATATATTTTAAAGGGGATGGATAATTGTTGGTTGACATGCCAAAGGTGAGACTAAAATGGAACCTAAGAGAGGAATGAAAATGGAAAGTTTGAGCCCATATGTGTTGTGAGAAACCAAATTAAAAGTTTTTATTCTTTAACTTCATGATTTAGGTTGCATCAAGCAACTAGTCATCATGTAAGCAAGTGATTGATGCTTTGGACTGAGCTCAATGTTATCAGTTGGCAATTAACTAGCACTAAGATGACATATTGTTGAGTTGATGAAAAGTTTTGGCAATTGGGTGTCAAGCAAACAAGTCAGCAAGTTAGAAGATACATTAATAGGATGAGATGGAAGTATACCTTTGATTGTGGTAAGCTTTTGGTCTATTTATTGGATAATTAGGATTGCTTTTTATAGTTTTTGATGAAGTGGCTAAGAGCTATATGATATAAAAAATTAATGTGTTATATAGTTTTGTAGTTTTTTCTAGCCTCCTAACCCTGTTGACAAGATCTTCCTTTTACTAAGATCTATAGTTCACCTATAAGTAGCCCAAGTTTTATTTAAGAGGCTCTCTAAACTACCACGAGGCAATAAGTAGAGGGAGACTCATTGAATGCAAGACACTATGATGTCTTTGGTGTGGTTGAGAAATCATTAATGTAGTGATGGTTAGAGGATCATGGAGGAGGAATGCTAGACTTGTTTGTAGTGGAATGTGATAGACATGTGTAATATTATGGTGTGGTTGTTGGTTAATTAGGATTATGTTTTAAAGCTTTTGATGGTGTGGCCAAGAGCTATATGATGTAGAGACTTTATTTTGTGGATTTGTTACGAGAAGAGGTACATTTAAAGCCTCAAATGAAAAGGCAATGAGGTTAGGTAGAGTTTAGAAAGCTTTAGAGGGGCTATATATGAGGTCAAGAGCTTTGAGGAGGAGACAAGTTTTATCTATACTTTATAATAAAAAGAGAAATTTAGAAGCAATATTTTAATGTTTTTGTTTTTGGTAGAGTTGTTGAAGTATACGGGGTTTTCTTATGCTATTATAGAGGCACAGACTGTGAAGATCGCTTTGCTCCAGGATCGTCCGGGACGAAGTTGGATCGTCCCGGGACGATCAGTACAGGTTTGGTCGGAATTGTGTAAATTGAGCAGTTCGTCTGGACGAAATTTTGGATCGTCTAGACGAAAATGCTCCCGAGGACCGGTCGCCGGGGACGATAATTAAATCTCGTCTGGACGAACTTGTCCAGAGCCAGATCGTCCCAGGACGAAGTGCGATCGTCCGGGACGATCAGTCTGGATATATATGGAAATGAGATATTTTGAAGAGAGAGAAAAAGCTTAGGAGAGAGAAAAATGAAGGAAAAAGTGGAAAAGTTGATTTTCGGGCGACGCCGAGCCGTTTTCGTCCGACGAGACTGTTCAGGAAAGTGTTGTACGCAAGGTAAGGCACAATCCGCCTTTCTCAATTTTCAGAACCGTCGTGTTTGGCGGTATTATCTGTCCGGAATTGATTTTGTTCGTGATTTTCGTCCGTATTTCCCGTCTGGTTCAGTTTTTACCGCGTAATTTTCCGTATGTTGTTGACGTGCCGAGTGTGCACATTTTGGTTATTTTCTGCAGATTTTTGTCCGGGTATTTTGAATTCGGCGGTGTTTTATTTCGACTGTATTTTTCTGTGTAGTCTAAAATTGTTGTGGCAATAGAATTAAAGTCTTGAAATATTGTTATCTACATTCTGTGCAAATTTAGTATTCTGTTATTTTTCAAGAAAATTGTGTAAATTCCATATACAGCCATTGTGCTGCCCGATTTTTGTTTGATTTTTGAATTCGTCCGGATTTCTTCTGAATTGATATGCTATCTATATATGCTATAAAAAGGGAGTTATAAGGGGCCTGGATCCTAAGAGATTCAGTTAGTGTCTGGAAAATCTGAAATGAGCTCAATCTGAAATCTGATATCTGTTCTGTTCTGGATCCGATGAATTCTATTCTGGTGCTATAAGCACATCTGTTCTGGTGCTATAAGCACATCTGTTCTGGTGCCGTGAGCACAAAGGGAGGCATAAGGGGCCAGAATCCGTAGAGATTCTGTCAGTGTCAGGGAATTTAGCTATTAATTATATATATCTAATATCTGATTTGATATGACTTCTGATTTCCGTACAGTTCTGTTTGTTCTGATTGGATATTCGGAACTGTTCTGATCTGCTTCTGATTCGATATATGTTCGTATTTGTTCTGTTCTGATCTGTACGAATATTCTGATTGGATTTGGTCTGATGTGTTTGGTTTTGGATTCTGAGAATTTTGATTGGAGGTTTGTCGCTTTGCTGAGCTGTTGAGGTCACCCTTGTTTTCTACGTGATTTTCAGGTTCTGGGAAAGGGAAGGAGGTCTTGGACTAGAGTTCAGAGTTTGATCAGTAGGTATTGTTTTGTACTTTTTGATTTTTGTACAGTTATGGCTTTTCTTCTTTGTTCTTTCTGTCAGCCATGTAACTGTATTTGTAGATGATTGTTTTGAGGAAAAGAAAAATATAGATGATTTGTTTCGCTGCATTTGATGTTTCATAGTAGCTCTGTGTGTCTGTTTTTGAGTTGAAATGTTTAGAAGAATCAGTTCCGAAATAAATTCCAAAGCCAGATCCTGGTCTGTTTGTTTGGCTGGTCGCGGCCCGGTGCGGGCGGGATCCGTCCCGGTCGGGTCGGGTCGTGACAAGCTTTTGGTGGTATCAGAGCATTGGTTTTGGAATTTGGTTGAAATATAAGACAGAGCTATAGGAAGTGATCTGTAAGTGAGTCTGTCTGGGGTAGTTTTGGTTTGTTTGGCTTTTTATTGTGTTATTTTTGTGATAATTTTCCGGATTTTTTTAGATTTTCTGTATGGATCAGCCAGACCCAGACATGACAGACGGGCAGAGTGCCAGTCAGGCAGCACCAGTGGGGAGTACAGCCCCAGTGGCCGGTGCTGATACACTGTCTCAGTTTGCTACACTCGTTGCTCAGATGATGAGCGAGACTCAGAGCAGAGCTTCTACCGTCAGATCTGATGATATTGATAGACATCTCCAAATGTTTCTGAGATTGAAACCTCCGAGGTTTGAGGGCTCTATTGAGCCCAGAACAGCCGAGGAGTGACTGAGGAGATTGGAGAAGACCTTCGACGGAATGCAGTGTCCGTCAGATAGGAAGGTACCTTTGGCAGTATTTCTATTGGATGGAGAGGCTGAGCATTGGTGGGTTGGCCAGCAGGAGGCCAAGTTTCAGGGCAGATTAAACTCTTTGAATACTTGGGAAGAGTTCACTAAGGTGTTCCAAGATTGTTTCGTTCCCCCTTCTGCACGACAGTAGATGCAGGAGAGTTTTCTGAGGCTTGTTCAGGGGAGCAAGACGGTGATGCAGTACGAGGCTGAGTTTACTACCTTAGCCAGGTATGCTCCGCAGCTGGTTAGTACTTCTGCTGAGAGGTGCTACAGGTTTCTGAGGGGATTACGAGACAGTCTGAGGCAGCCCCTGGTACCATTTCACATTTCTGACTTTTCTGAGCTTATGGAGAGAGCTCGTCTGATAGAGAATGACCTGATGGCTACTCAGCAGCGGTGGACTGCGAGTAGGAAGAGATTTGGAGGCGAGGCTTCGGGCAGTGGTTCCTCTGGGAAGAGAAGATTTGTAGCTGGTTCTGGATCTGGTGACTCCAGGAGGAGTGGAGGGTCATCTGGTACTGTTACCAGTACGAGGAGTTCTGGATCTGTGAGTATGGCACCTGTGTGCCAGAGTTGTGGACGGCGACACCTTGGCCAGTGCTACAGGATGGCTGGTTTGTGCTTCCGATGTGGTCAGCCAGGACATCGGATTGCAGAGTGTCCACAGACTGGATTTGATCGGCGTTATGAGTACCGATCTGAGGGCTTTATCAGACCTGCCGGTTTAGCAGGAAGACCGAGGATTGTTCATCCACGCCCTGAGGGATTTTTTGGTAGAGGTGGTGGATCGAGTTCTGTACCACGGAGACCACCTACTGTTCAGAGAGAGCCTAGTAGTTCTGTTACTTCAGCTCCAGCTCCAGTTCAGCCACGAGTTTACAGTCTGAGTCAGCAGGAGGCTCGTGACGCTCCAGATGTTGTGACAGGTACGATTTACATTTCTGATCAGTCCTGTCGTATTTTGTTTGACTCTGGAGCTAGTCACTCTTTTCTGTCCGAGCGCTGTTTTGAGGCTTTACGTTTGGATTCCATTTTACTTCCGGTTTCTCTTTCCGTGATTTTGCCGGCTGGAAGTAATTTGATTGCTCGCAAGTTTTGTTTTTGTGAGATCGACATTGCTGGCAAGAAGTGGAAATCAAGTCTGATTCTGTTGCCGATTTCTTCTTATGATGTGATTCTGGGCATGGATTGGCTGAGTCTGTACGAGGCTCAGATTGACTGTCTGAAGAAGCAAGTGAGTTTGCTTATGGCTGGAGAGCGATGTGTATTTCAGGGATTACGAGGTGTTCTCTCCAGTCTGATTTCCGTGTTGGAGGTGAGCAGCATGTGGAAGAAGGGATGCCCAGTGTTTTTGGCTTCGGTGCGGGATCTGAACCTGGAGGTTGGTTCTGTTTCTGAGATCCCAGTGGTACGGGAGTTTGCTGATGTTTTTCCTGAGGAGTTGGTTGGTTTACCTCCGGATAGAGAGGTGGAGTTCTCTATCGATATTTTTTCGGGTACCGCTCCGATATCAAAAGCTCCGTACAGGATGGCACCGAAAGAACTTTCTGAGTTGAAAGTTTAACTTCAGGAGTTGGTAGACAGAGGCTTTGTCCGTCCTAGTGTTTCTCCCTGGGGAGCACCTGTTTTGTTTGTGAAGAAGAAGGACGATACACTCCGTATGTGTGTTGACTACAGAGATTTGAACAAAGTTACGATCAAGAACAAGTATCCTTTGCCTCGGATTGACGACTTGTTTGATCAGCTTTCGGATCTTCAGTATTTTCGAAGATTGACTTGCGATCCGGATACTATCAGGTGAAGGTAAAGGAAGCTGATGTGGTGAAGACAGCTTTCAGTACTCGGTACGGGCACTACGAGTTCTTGGTTATGCCTTTTGGGGTAACCAATGCACCTGCGATTTTCATGGATCTGATGAACCGAGTGTTCAGGGAGTATTTGGATCAGTTCGTGATCGTCTTCATCGACGATATTCTGGTATACTCTGTTTCTGAGGATGATCATGCCAGGCACTTGAGTATTGTATTGGAGACTCTGAGGCGGCATCAGTTGTATGCCAAATTCTCCAAGTGTGAATTCTGGCTGAAGAACATCTCTTTTCTGGGGCATGTGGTGAGCGGAGAAGGCATTTCTGTTGATCCCCAGAAGATTCAGGCGGTTGCTGATTGGCCAAGGCTGACTACGGTATTTGAGGTGCGTAGTTTCTTGGGCATGGCCGGATATTACAGGAAGTTTGTGAAAGGATTTTCACAGATTTCGACGCCTTTGACGAGACTGACTCAGAAGTCAGTAGCTTTCGTTTGGACACCGGAGTGTGAAGCTAGTTTTCAGAGATTGAAAGATTGTCTGACTTCAGCTCCAGTGTTAGCACTTCCGTCAGGTATGGAAGGATTTCAGGTGTTCAGTGATGCTTCACTGAAAGGTTTGGGATGTGTGCTGATGCAGAATGGAAGGGTAAGTGCTTATGCCTCTAGACAGTTGAAACCACATGAGAAAAATTACCCGACGCATGATTTGGAATTGGCTGCTGTTATGTTTGCTTTGAAGATTTGGCGTCACTACCTGTATGGCGTCAGATGTGAGATTTTTACTGATCATAAAAGCCTGAAGTACATTTTTACTCAGAAGGATCTGAATCTGAGACAGAGAAGATGGCTCGAGTTAATCAAGGACTATGATCTGACCATTCAGTATCAGCCTGGGAAGGCTAATGTGGTAGCGGACGCTCTAAGCAGGAAGTCTTCTGGACTATCAGGTTTGCAGCTTACTTTTGATGATTTCCTGATTCGATACATGGAGCACTTGTAGTTGGAGGTGATTTCCTCCAATGGTTTGGATTTGGCTCAGATGAGCATTCAGTCTTCTTTGGAAGCAAGGATTCAGGAAGCCCAGAAGTCAGATTCTGATTATTCGAAGTTAATTGCTCATATTGGATCTGGTAAGACTCCTGAACTTTGAATTTCTGATTCTGGTGCTATTTTCTGTAAGAACAGGTTGTGGATACCTGTGTTTGGGGATTTGAGGCAGGAGATTCTGTACGAATCTCATCATTCAGGCTACACTGTACATCCAGGCAGTAGTAAGATGTATGCTGACATGAAGCTTTTGTTCTGATGGCCTGGAATGAAGAAGGATGTGGCAGAGTTTGTGTCGAGATGCGAGGCATGTCGGTTGGTGAAGGCAGAGCATCAGCGACCAGGTGGACTGTTGCAGTCGTTGCCTATCCCTGAGTGGAAGTGGTAGGAGGTAACGATGGACTTTGCGATGGGTTTTCCTCGATCTAGACAAGGGCACGATGCCATTTGGGTGGTTGTAGATCGACTGACGAAGTCCGCCCATTTTCTTTCGATCAGACAGACCGATCCGGTGGATCGTTTGGCACAGATTTATGTGAAGGAAATAGTCAGATTGCATGGTGTGCCTCGAGTGATAGTTTCTGATCAAAACGGACGATTTATTCCAAACTTTGGAAGGGCATTCAGCAAGGTTTGGGTACAAAACTGCATTTAGGTACAGCCTTTCATCCTTAGACCGATGGACAGTCTGAGATGACCATTCAGGTGCTGGAAGATCTATTGAGGCTTTGTGTTTTGGACTTTGGCGGAAGCTGGGAAGATCATATCCCTTTGATTGAGTTTGCTTATAACAACAGTTTTCAGTCCAGTATCGGTATGGCACCGTACGAGGCTCTGTATGGCAGGAAGTGTCGTACTCCTTTGACTCTGACTGAGGTCAGTGATAGACAGGAACTGGGTGCCACTTTCTTTGAAGAAACTGTTAAGAAGATCAGCTTGATTAAAGAAAGATTGAAAGCGGCTCAAGATCGACAGCAGAAATATTACAACAAGAAGCACAGGTTCGTTGAATTTCAAGTTGGTGACTTTGTGTATGTCAAAGTCAGTCTGATGAAGGGTGTGAGCAGATTTGGCCAGGTGAGCAAGCTTAGTCCAAGGTATGTTGGACCTTTTGGAATCCTGGAAAGGATTGGAAAATCTGCTTACAGACTGTTGCTTTCTGATTCGATGCCTGACGTGCATAACGTGTTTCACGTATCCACTTTGAGGAAGTTGGTATCTGACTCTGGGAAGAAGCTGTCAGCTGACGAGGTTGAGATTCAGGAGAATCTGACGTACAAGGAAGAGCCAGAGTTGGTTTTGGCGTACGATGTCCGAAAGCTACAAAGTAAAGAGATTCCGATGGTTAAAGTCCAGTGGAAGCACCGTACTGCACGGGAAGCCACTTGGGAGAAGGAGTTTGACATGAGACAGTCGTACCTGTACTTGTTCTGACGCCGTTTGGATTGGATAATGTCGAGGACAACATTTTTCTGAAGTTGGGGAGATTGTGAAGATCGCTTTGCTCTAGGATCGTCTGGGACGAAGTTGGATCATCCCGGGACGATCGGTACAGGTTTGGTCGGAATTGTGTAAATTGAGCAGTTCGTCTGGACGAAATTTTGGATCGTCTGGACGAAAATGCTCCCGAGGACCGGTCGCCGGGGACGATAATTAAATCTCGTATGGACAAACTTGTCCAGAGCCAGATCGTCCCGGGACGAAGTGCGATCGTCCGGGACGATCAATCTGGATATATATGGAAATGAGATATTTTGAAGAGAGAGAAAAAGCTTAGAAGAGAGAAAAATGAAGGAAAAAGTGGAAAAGTTGATTTTTGGGCGACGCCGAGCCGTTTTTGTCCGACGAGACTGTTCAGGAAATGGTTGTACGCAAGGTAAGACACAATCCGCCTTTCTCAATTTTCAGAACCGTCATGTTTGGCGGTATTATCTGTCCGGAATTGATTTTGTTCGTGAATTTCGTCCGTATTTCCCGTCTGGTTCAGTTTTTACCGCGTAATTTTCCGTATGTTGTTGACGTGCCGAGTATGTACATTTTGGTTATTTTTTGGAGATTTTTGTCCGGGTATTTTGAATTCGGCGATGTTTTATTTCGACTGTATTTTTCTGTGTAGTCTAAAATTATTGTGGCAATAGAACTAAAGTCTTGAAATGTTGTTATCTACATTCTGTGCAAATTTAGTATTCTGTGATTTTTCAGGAAAATTGTGTAAATTCCGTATACAGCCGTTGTGCTGCCCGATTTTTGTCTGATTTCTGAATTCGTCCGGATTTCTTCTGAATTGATATGCTATCTGTATATGCTATAAAAAGGGAGTTATAAGGGGCTTGGATCCTAAGATATTCAGTTAGTGTCTGGGAAATCTGAAATGAGCTCAATCTGAAATCTAAATATCTGTTCTGTTCCGGATCCGATGAATTCTGTTCTGGTGCTATAAGCACATCTGTTCTGGTGCTATAAGCACATCTGTTCTGGTGCCGTGAGCACAAAGGGAGGCATAAGGGGCCATAATCCGTAGAGATTCTGTCAGGGTCAGGGAATTTAGCTATTAATTATATATATCTGATATCTGATTTGATATGACTTCTGATTTCCGTACAGTTCTGTTTGTTCTGATTGGATATTCGGATCTGTTCTGATCTGCTTCTGATTCGATATATGTTTGTATTTGTTCTATTCTGATCTGTACGAATATTCTGATTGGATTTGGTCTGATGTGTTTGGTTTTGGATTCTGAGAATTTTTATTGGAGGTTTGTCGCTTTGCTGAGCTATTGAACTCACCCTTGTTTTCTGCGTGATTTTCAGGTTTTGGGAAAGGGAAGGAGGTCTTGGACTAGAGTTCAGAGTTTGATTAGTAGGTATTGTTTTGTACTTTTTGATTTTTGTACAGTCATGGCTTTTCTTCTTTGTTCTTTCTGTCAGCCATCTACTGTATTTGTAGATGATTGTTTTGAGGAAAAGAAAAATATAGATGATTTATTCCGCTACATTTGATGTTTCATAGTAGCTCTGTGTGTCTGTTTTTGAGTTGAAATGTTTGGAAGAATCAGTTCCGAAACAAATTTCAAAGCCAAATCCTGGTCTGTTTGTTTGGCTGGTCGCGTTTCCACTTTTGTGATTATACAAATTAGGATGTTCTTTAAATTTGATGTCGTGCTTTAGCAAGTAATATACATGGGGTGTTCAAATAAGACTGCATATTTTTCAAATGACTAAAAGATGTAAGGATAAAATATTTTTATATTTTATTTTAGATAATTAGTAACAGTAATAAAAAAATAAATGCATTTTTCTATTTTTTTCTTGATGAATTATAAGATAAGAACAATTAATGAAACAATTCAATGATAAATACTTGTAAGATTATTTTAAAAGAGCTCATGAAAAATAAATAATATTTCTCTGACAATAAAATTTTAAATAGAGAATAACATAAGGTATTGAGAAGAAGAAAACCTTTGGTGTTATCTCATATGTTCTCTCTCTATATGTTCTCTCTAACTTTTTTAAGTAAAACAGAATTCTTTTTGGTTAATTATATGATATGATTAATATCAAATCATATTGATAATTGATTGTATATTGTGATATATAATGTATAGTGGAATAAGTTTAAATTTGAATAATTATTGTTAAGGAAATTTGATTTGATTTGTTTTATTAAGATAGTTATGCTAATCGTTTATAGTTTGATGTATATTATTTTGTATAATTAATTGAAAAGTGAATTATCTTGATTAATACATTAATCGTATTATAATTATACCAAAATAAGTTTAATTATTAAATATGATGTATAATATATATTACAATGTTAATCTCCATATCTTATTAAACTTATTCCAACTTTTAAAATCAAATCAAACTTGATTATGTAGTTTGACCATAAATTTAATAATTTTCATATATAAATGATCTTATAGTATAATGCATGATGATACTATATGATATTATCAATTATAAATAAAAAAAAAATTATTTTTACTATGAATTTTATTTATGCTCAGTTCTCTCATGTGTATGTTTATCATCTTGGCAATCTCAACACCTAAAAATATAATAATATATGATTCAAAAAAGTAGAAAATCACTTAGAGGGTCTTAAAGCACTAATCTTAAAATCTCATAGGCTAACTTGAATTACTCAAAGTATGGGCTTCCTTTTAGACATTTGATTCTAAGAGTTCTTATCATATATATAAATTTGTCTTCCAACTTATAGTTGGTATTATAGTACTCATACCTACAAAAAATGAATTTAATTATATTGTTATCTCATATTATATTATATTTATCATCAAAACATTTATTATAAAGTTAAGCTCATGAAATTAATGTAAAGAAGTGACTAGATGATGAAAAAGACACTGTAATAAAAATAATAATAAATGTTGTAAATGAAAAAAAATTGATATGAAATATATGATCCAAAAATTTTAATCATTTGTGAATAGAACAGTGAATTTTAGTAGCAATAGACCTAGTGATGGGATTGTGACTTTGGGTGATCAAGTCATTAATAAGAGTACACATTTTAGATATCTTGGATCTATTGTTCAGAGTGATGGCAAAATTAATAGGGATATTATCAGCAGAATTCTAGTTGGATAGTTGAAATGGAGGAATGCATCGGGCCTCAAACTTAAGGGAAAATTCTATAAGATGGTGGTAAGACCTGCAATGTTTTATGGCGTCGAATGTTGGCCATTAAAAGAGAAGCATAATAATAAGTTAAGTGTTGCATAGATGAGGATGCTTAGGTGGATGAGTGGCTTGACCCTTAGAGATAGGATACAAAATGAGCATATATGTGAAAAGGTTGGAGTAGCTCCAGTAGAAGATAAGATTAGAGAGAGTCGCCTTAGATGGTTAGGTCACATTAAACAGAGGCCTTCCGATGACCCGATTAGAAAAGTTGAGGTATTAGATTTGACTTATGTTAAGAAAGGTAGAGGTAGACCTAAAAAGACTTGGTTAGAAAATATTAAAAATGATCTTTCTTTATTAGATTTAAATGAGAATTTGGGTATTAACCGGACACAATGGCGAAAAAGGATTCATGTAGCCGACCCCATGTAGTGGGACAAAGGCTTGATGTTGTTGTTGTTGTGAATAGCACAGTGCACAAATAATAATAAGCAAATAAACTCAAAATAAAAGAAAATAAGTATATAAAATTTAAATGCTTTTAGCTTCCAAATCATATTACATAGTTTGTAAGGTAGGTAATTAATGTGGAACACACCCATACTTTATATGAGATACTCAAGTGGTTAATGAAGGTTGTTGGTTTAATGGTATATAAGGGTAGTAATGGAGAACAATATTTGAATGAAAACTAGTTATAACATCAATTTTCCATAAAGCATGCCACAACCATATTATAAATGTAAAAAGTTAACTAGCAAATTAAAAATTTAAAAGAAAATGGTGAAAGTGATTACCCACTAGTGGAACAAAGTGTTGTCATTTATTGAAGCTAAAATTTGAATCCTTATTGAATTTGCTTATTTCTCGATCCTTTTCTTTGAGGTGAACTATGATAAAAGTTGATATATTGATGGATGGACTTTCAATGGAAAGATGGAGGTGTGCATTTAGTGTGACCATGCTAAGACCACTTGAAGAGGCTCAATTATGGATAGAATCCTTCCCAAGGTCCCTACGTAAGTGAGGAATATGATGGTAGAGTTAATTTATTGGTGAAGGATAAGAATGTAATAGGGTAAACCTAGGGTTTGGACCAAGAAATCTTGTGAGAGTTAGACTGACTTTATATGATGAGAACTCTCTAAATAATCATCCAAAAATCATGAAATCACTTATAGAAGTTATGAGACAGAGCATAGTTTTGATCTAAAAATTTTCATAATTTTAAAAATTAATAGGATTTTTTTAGATTTGAGAAGAGATTATGTACAAAAAAAAAAATTAAAGTCTGACTATTTTTAGAGCATGGTTTTATGCATTACGAACACAAACTTTTGTTAGGGAACTTTAGTAAAAGGAGGATGTGTTATGAATAAGTAAGAAGTTTTTCAAATTTTCTAGGTTAGGGACTTCATGTTACTCTTGATGATGAGTCCTCTATGCTAAGTTACAATTTCCTAGATTGATCCATTTTAGCTTGACCCTTCCTATCATCCTCTACTTATTATTAATTTCTTGATATGACACTAGTATTTTTTATTTCTTATGCTATATTTGGAATTTATTAAATCTATTAAAAGATCCATTGGATTGAAATAATTATGTGATTTGTGTAGCACCTACATTAAGGAGTGAACCTACTACCAGGATGTAGACTAATGCAAAAATACTAAGAAAACATGAACCAATTACAAGGAGCCAAATAAAAAAGGCCTATGAGAATTTCACGCTATTTTCATTTTCCTATGTATTTTCATTTTATTTTTGTTGTAGTTATGTTGTAGTAAACATTGACTGAACTAATGTGTACTTGAGTGCACCTAAATGGCTTTGTGTGAGTGTGAGTGGGTGCTTTGGCTAGCCAAGTGAGTGAGTGAAATAGTTTTGTTGACTTTGTCAACAAGTGTGGATGGCCAAGGGGGAACAAGGGAGTAGCTATGGTGGTTATCACCTTGTGTGGTCGGCCCCTATGCCCTCTGAAACTCCCCAATTTGAATTTCATTTTTATGTAGGTATTTAAGATTTCATTTGTAAATTAATAATGGTTTTTGTTGTGTGAAGAGACCTCTAAAATTGAAGGTGAAGGCTTGATGGCTTGATCCAAGGGAGAAAGCTTGGTGGCTTGATCCATGGACATGATTTGGTGATCATATTTATTAGCACTTTATTTTGATGAGTTTTGTGTGTTATCATTAATGTGTATTTTACTCAACTTCTTGTAATTTATGTGGAATATTTAAGTGTTGTTTAATATTGATTTTGCAATTTTTTCAAAAAAAAAAAATTTCCGGCCCTTTTCTTCCTCTAAATATCCACTTGAAGTGACCGGCCAACAGTAAGAGAGTACCAAACCTAGTTAGATTCTCTTGACCATTTGGTGGAACAAACCTTCTCCAAAACTTCTACAAATTTTTAGTATTGATTTAAACACTTTATATATCAATTTCCCCATAGTTTTAACCCTTTATTCCACTATTTTATTTGACCAAAAATCCTAAACCCTATTTTCTATTTTTCATTGTTTTCCCTTCAGTCCATTCACTTTAAAATTATCCACTTTAAAAAAATTCTAAAATTATTAGAATTGGTGGAAACTTTTTTTAGTATGTCCAATATTATTTCCAGCTCGAATTTCTAAAATCCACCAAGTATTTTAGGTTCTAAATTTTTTTCCTATAATTGTTCATTTCTGGGCAGACTTGGCCTTGATTGAGTCTTGGGCCAAATTACCAAACTAAGCTCTATAAATCAACCACATCTACTCTGAATCAATATATTACATTATTTTAAGCATCCCCTAACAAACTATAAGAATATCTCATGACAACAACAAGAATGTTAAAGAACAAATAGTGGTCGAGAAATGTAAAAATGATTGGGGTCTTCATGGTTTAGTTAAGTGTGGTACTTAAGGGCTTACATTATGAACCTTATGAACAGTGGTAGTATAAAATTAAGAATGAAAAAAATATGGCCCTTAGAGATTAAAAGACTTAAATATCTATCACGAGCGGTCTCCGTTTGGGGGTAAGAGAGGAGCGAAAGAGCTAGAAAACGAAAGTCATGATAGAGGTCATGAGTTGCGAGAGAGGAGCAAAGGGGAAAATGATGTAGGTCGTTTGGTTGAGGGAAAGCAAATCGTATTGGGGCGGTCTCCATTTGAGCATGTGCACATGGAAGAGAAACCTGCTCGAGGCCGTGAGTCGCGAGAGAGGAGCGAAGGGAAAATGAAGCATGCTCCACAGACGGAGGAGAAAACGAAGCAGTGTCCAAGGAGTTAAAAAAAAAAATTTGTGGTTGTTATATACTTATATTACTGTAATTATATATATAACATGTTTTTTTTTTAGTGCCCCCACCCCCCACACAACTTATGAATAGGTGTGGGGAGGGTTGATTAGATCTATTATGAGATATACGAGAAAGGATAGAAAGGGTTTTAGCCTCTTTTTTTTTTGTTCAATGTGGTGATGTGTAGAGATAAAGGAAAAGATAAATTAGAGGTTTGGAGCTAATTCAAGATGAGCATAAAGATAGATTTTTCTTTTCTATAGTGGAAGAGACTTAAGAGAGAAGCTATTTAACATGATACAGGTTATGGAGATGCAAAAATTATTAATAAATCCAGTATAACAGAAAAACACAAAGATGAGAATCAATCACACAAAAGATTTGGGTAAGTGAACACCACCAATTAAATATTCATGTTTTCAAATCATTAAAATATTCTAGTACATAATTTCTAGAAGTTATATCATAGAAATCACAACTACTCATGGGAAATCTCAAGAGTTGTTGGTGGTTAGGAAGATAGAAGCTAAACTAAAGTTATGGATATTTCTTCACATAGCTTTAAATAACTTCTCTCAACTCTTTCTTCATGACATCCAACAAAATTGGACCGTTACCATATGCTTGAGAGAGAAAGAGGCATAGACTTAACTCCGTGATGTGCCAGTTTCAACTTTGACTAATTGATTGTTTGGTTGATATTACTTAGCTTGCATCAACAGTCAAATTTGTACGAGAAATGCACCGCTAATTTTTACATGACAAAGCCCTCAAAACAAATAGAGAAATGCTTAACATACCAATCAATGTAGCAAACACAGAGCAAAACTCTAAAGGCAGAGTAATTAATCAAATTTTCTTCGACCTTTCAAAACACTCCACCTTGATTAGAGGAGAAATTAGGCTGCTTTAGTCAATTTATTAGCATTTTATTGAACAATTAATACCTAAAGGAACTTTCAAATTTCAATTCACAAGTTCAACATTAAGTAGGTTGCTTGCCATCCAAGCTCAGCTATTAACTAAAAGTCTAATCAAAAGATCTCATACGGAATCCATATGATTTGGACTTGCAAGAAAAATGTTTCACTCTTCCAACGTTTCCATAAATATGATTGCGAATATGTTACCGTCCGCAGGCATCCTAAGGAAGCCAAATTGCACGCAGAAGAACTATTTCTGGAATGGGTTGATTTATAAATTCGACTTTGTTAGAGGTTCAAATGTAAATTTGCAAATTGAAAGTATTACGCGAGCGCCGAGGGAGATTAAGAGGACTTACTGGTGGCTATTGACTGAACAGTCCCAATGATTCTTTTAATTTACGCAGTTTTTTATTAGCTTTTGTCGCATGTTTGAGATTATGGAGAGTGATGGAGGGTGGTTTGGTCATTTGATTACGGACGAGAATGCATGACGCAAGCTGACATCGTGCTCACGGCGAGAATTTGTAAAATATTAATGACGATTATATCCTCGATGTGCATAATTAAATACGGGATTGCCATGAAAATGAGGATAACGCCTTGGACAGTATCCTAGCAACCAGCCGAACATTGTAAAAATATATATTAATAAATATATACTGATTTTTAGAATTGATAATGGGCCAAATAGATTCAATATCCTTCATATTAAGATAATTGATAGAGCCATCCGATTCATTAAATTTGTTGCGATTAGGGGTGAAATTAGCTAAGTTTTTTTAAGGCGGCAATATTTTAAATAATTTAATCCTAAACCCTATTAATGAAAAAAAAAAAAAAGTTAATATTTTTTAGAGAAAAAGTACAAACAACTAGTAAGATAATACAATCAAATTTGTAAGAGAGAAAAAATAAAAATATAAGAATATGAAGTTTGAGTTTTTAAATTTAGTAGTTAAATCGAGATTTGTACGTAAACATCATTCGACATATTGAGTGAAAAAAAAAATAGAAAAGAAAAGAAATTTCTTGAGTAACAATATTTGAGATTTTAATAAGATGGGCTTACATAGTGAGAATTTAGTCTATGCAAGAAGATTAATAGCTCCAATGATCCTCTAAATGATGATTGAGTGTTTAAATTATCCAATGGTCCTCTAAGTTCATTAGGGCTAATCAAGGTTTGGAGATAATCTAGAGCTGATCGATCATAAATAGAATTAAAGATTAAGATCAAAATCTAAAAGATCTAAGAGTTTCATCATATTGATTTGTAAGCTCAAAGGCTTCCTAGGGTCACTTTTGGCCCGATCTTACTTGGCCTATTTAAGGATTGGCATAGGATTCTACATAAGCTAAGTTAAGGCGTCAACTTATGAATTAATGAAGGACTATAATGAACTTAGCAAGAACGATTAATTAGTGATGATTGATCTTGGTCTGATCAACCATATTATAATTATTTTGAATTTATTTGGATAATCTATAGCTTATAATAGATGATTAAAATAGGAAAGCACTAAACTTAATTAATTGTAAGTGCACTAGACTAAGTATGGTTAGCATAGTTAAAAGATTAAGAATTAAGTTGAACTAAACATAAAGAAACATCAAGTAAGTAGTATTTAAAGTTTTCAAATTTTGAAGGGAATAAAAACCACCAACTAAAGCTTTGATATCAATTGATATAGTACTAGTAATGCTGATCGCTCTAAAGATGGTTGAGTGAGCTACTCTAAAAATATAGTGTAATATCCATATCCCGTATATCAATTCTCGTTCTCTTCTTTTACAACTTGGATTCTAAAGTTTTAATTTCTTTAAAGCTAACGGATGATAATTTTGGGATCTTCCTTTATCACTGATATCTTTTAACCCTAATCATCATTCCTTCAAGTTTTTTTTTTTTTTTTAATGCAAGGGCTATCTTTTTCTACTGAGCTTATTTAAGAAATAAGAAGTGTCAATATATTTTGGACTTAGTGTTCTATGACTATAGTTTTCTAGCTCTATCATATTTATCCTAGAACTCACATATAATTCATTTGTTATAAACCCATATCCACATTGAAACAATAGACCTTAAATCTTAGAGTCCCATCGACCTTTATCATTTCTCTTAGATCAAGGATTACTATTTTCTAAACCTCAAAGGCTCATTGGTCTTAACTTATCAAAATATTATTGATCACCGTAATATCTTCGAGATTATCAAATCTTCTATAATGAATATAGCAAATACACGAAAATCCCTTTAACAGAGAGGCTTCATGAACCTATCCCAAAAATATAATTAATTAAATTTTATGAGCTTGTACCTATGGAAAATCCCATCACCCACAATTAAAAGAAACATTATTTGAACATATACTCCGGTCAAAGATGCGAGAGATATGCACTAAGAATATATATAAAGAAATTATTTTCAATAAAAAAGATTTGAAATTATAAATGAGAAAATATTTTTTTACAAGAAAAACTAATAGAAAAAATATAAAAATAAACCTTGAATGTGAACTGCGAATTTACATGCGAAAAAAAAAATTTTTTGACTTCATCTCTTGGTTTGGAGCTTTGGCTGTCAGCCAAAAGATTTTTTGTTCACTTGATATTTGTATGAGTTTATCTTAATTGACCTAATTATGCTCCCATTCAAAAAAATAAACGACAGAGTAGGGGCATTACACAGGAGGGGATAAAAATAAAAGAGAGTACATCAAGTGAGCAATGCCGAGAAGTGATAGTTTGAGAAAGAAAAAATGTTGAGTTCCTTTTGACTCCCACCAATTTAGTGTGGTTGGTCTTTAATATTTCAATTACGTACGTAGAAATTTGAGTGAGGTGATTGTCTTTGGTCTTCTACGCTTAAAGTGAGCACTAACCAACTCCTCTTATTATTATTATTTTGCAACTTGTGAATAAATTATATTGGCAAGCTAAAGAATCTTCTTGTTAATCGTTTTCTCCTTTCATAATTAAAAGAGAAAATGGAAATTAAACTCTTTCTTTTCTCTAAGGAATTTTCTAATACAAATGGACCGCGTTGGGGCATGGAGGATCTGTAATATTTTCTAGGAGATTTACATGCACAATACTTAAAACTAATTTATTTATATAATTAACAAATTAAACTGGATATTTACTCATATAGTATTAGGGGTATCAATATTTGACATGACACGAATATCCGACCCGAACCTGGCCTGGAAATTTTGGATTAGACCTGACCCGTTTCCAAAACGGGTCGGGTTTAGATTCACGGATTCAACCCGTTTAAAAACAGGTCAAGTTCGGGTTGACCCGACGGGTTGTCAGGTCAACTCGGAAACCCGTTTGAAATTATTGCCCAGCTGTCAGTGAACCTGCCTGAGCTTGCCCGCCTCCTGCCCGCCTCTGCCCGTGTAGCTGCCTCGCGCCCGTCAAAGCTACCCGCGCCTACCAGCAGTCGCCCGCGCGCCAAGTGCGGCTTCCCGCTAACCCGCCCGCCCGCGTCCGTGCCCGCTAACCCGCCCGCACGTGTCCGTGTCCGCTAACCCGCCAGCGCAACCGCGCCAGCCAGCTCGCGTCAGCGCCAGGTCCCCAGCATCCACTCCCGCCCGCCACCCGCAGTCTAGCCCGCCCACCGTTCCGTCTTCCCGTGTTAGGTCGGGTCAACCCGGCAACCCTCTGGGTAGGTTCCGGGTTCTAATTTCTGACCCGTTTACTTACCCGGGTCGGGTTAGGGTCGACCAGTTTGGACCCGGATTAGTTCCGAGTTCAACCCGAACCCGACTCGAAACCCAATTTTGACACCCCTAATAGTACTCAAATTTTTTTAAAATAAAAGTAACACCCCCCTCACTACTATTATTTATGGCTATAGCAGTGCTTTTTTTAGCCAACAACAATGGTTTAAAACGCTATGAAATAAATTCCAACAGTTTATCAACCTCTACAAATTTCTTGTTTTTGCATGCGCTGAAAATGCTTTTGCAACGATTTCAAAAGTGTTGTTGTATGATTTCTTTAGCAACAATTAAAACTGCTGCTAGTTTGTATCATTAACAAAAATGATTCAGAAAGCTGGAAAGCTCTTCTGCTATCCTCAATAAGTATGATATGATTTAAATCTTTTCATAAAGTTGCATATATTCACTAAAAAATACAAAAAAAATGGAGTGCTAAAAAAATTATAGAAGGCTTGGATGACGGAACCATATATCATTTTGTTTCTTCTCATTTGTAACTAATCACTATTTCTCAATCCTTCCATTTTTAAATGCAAAAAACCTCATACATTGTTATATCTTTGTCATCTCCACTGAGATCTCATCGCAACCTCCTTTTTATCGTGGAGGGTTTTTTAAGAAGATAATAGAAGTAGATAATTTTATTTGTAAATATATAAATGGGATAGTTTGGAGGGTTGCGTATGTAAATCCGCTTTTTCTTTCTCCAACGGTGAAATTAGTAGCACACCCCACCGGGCTTAGGTGGGTTGGTGGGCGTGCTTGGTTGGGAACCCCCCATTCCAAGTTTGAATCCCCTCTCATACGGCACGACTCCTTAAGTGGAGAGAAAAGAACTGTGGGTCCTGCACATGTGGGGTTGGTTGCTGGTAGACTCGCCGAGAGATTAGTGAACATTGTCAAGCGCGTCACAAGCTGACGTGGCAACGGGCCGATAGCCCCGTTCCAAAAAAAAAATAGTAGCACAATTTAATATGAAGCAAAAAATATTAATAATACATTAGGAGCATGAAGCGTTAAAAGGATATATAATTCAAATCATAGCTCCAAAGGTCTAAAGTACTCAAGGTAAATCAAAACCCAAACTTTAAAAGCTTCATCGTCCCAATGATTATTATAGAAGAAGCACAAAAACAATATCAACAACATCAATGAAGATAAATACAGCTATGAAAATTGTTGCTGAAAAACCTGAAAAAAAAATAAAAAAAAGAAACCATTAAGCAATTATCCTCTGACAAAATTCTAAAAGAACAAAAAAACTATATAAACAAGTAAAAAATGGAATTGATCAGCATATAACTTGAGATACCATAGCATCCGCCTGGAGAAATATCAAAATCATGAGCAGCAAAGATCCAGAAAATGTACCAACATTCAAATAATATCCACACCTGCAAGGAGATAATCTTAAGATCGTCGCTATTATAAAATCAGACTTTCGCAGTACTTTTTTATACCTAGTGCAGCGGTGCAGCAAACAATGGAATTAGGGCTGGTTTTGATTTTAAGCTATAAAGCATCGGTTATAAGCGCTGGTATTACCAGCTATAACAGTGGTCTTAAAAATGCTACTATTTTTTGCTGGGAAAACTCTTCATTTTTAGTACTGCAAAGTAAAAAATTGATAGCAATGTATGTTGATAAATTATCACCCCTCCTCTTAATCCTCAGATTCACCTAAAACTTGCTTTTATTCATCAGGAACTTAACAGAAACATTTGTAAGAGTGTAACTCGTTATTTCTCTCTATTCAAATATTATAAAAATATATGCTAACAATAAACATGTGAAGCTCCTTAGTAAATGATAGTTTTAAATAATGCATGATTCCAAAGCTATAACCAATGATGCTTCAAAAAAGTGAAATTCCCCTAGTAAAAATATTTCTTAATATCTAAATAAAGTAAAAGCAACTTAGAAAATGTGCAAACGAGATTCAAAATCTAATATAAAAAATAAATTCAAATTTAGACTTAATGGGCCATTTAACTTATTAAGTCATCAAATCTTACAACTGAACCAAAGCGCGATAAAAAAACAGCATACATGTCTAATGAGTTCAATACCAGAAAAAGTCATATGATCATAAATCAGTGTAAAAATTGTAAAATTTATATATAGTAGCAGTAGAGTTGGTAAACAGAAAAACAATATGGTATGGGAAACAATAAAGCAGTACAATGTGAAAACTAACTTGTAAATCAATACAGGTGTCGAAACCATAAAGCAGTTATAATATCAGTATTATCAATAAGTGAAAATCAATAAATGAATCGTATAGATTGATAAAGCCAAAGCAAATATATCCTTTTATTTGCAGTTCTATATTGTACATTTTGAATGGTTTTAGTTTCCTTTTCTATACTGTGCTTCTTGTTTATTTTTTGTGACTGCAGGAGGTGGGTTTCAGGTTGAAAATTCTGGTGGATTACTGCTGCTGGGAGTTTTTTTGCGTTCTCCCATTTTTTGGGTGCCTAATCTTAAGCACCGTAGTATGTTACTAGGTTGCAATGTATTGTTTAATAGGTGGGAAACTCGAACTCCTAGGTTTCTTCTTATCTTTTTGGAATGTAGCTCTTCGAGCGGTAGTGAGATTGAGTTTCCCTTAAGGACTTTGTAATTTTGCCCTTACATTAACACGTAGGCCCCTTTGGTGGGTTTCCCCTAATAAATAAATAAATAAATAAATAAAGCCAAAGCATCAATAAAGACTATCATAAAACATATCAATACAATAAACCTAGAGCCGTAATATCAATGCAGTAAACTAATAACATTAATCACATTATATATCAGTCTCAGTATAGTATTGTAATCGCATGTTCAATATGTCACATAATTAATCAATCAGTAAACAATACGGTGAATCAATAATTGTAGCATCAATAGTAGCATAAGTAATATTATCAGTGATAGCTAGTATCAGTCGAGTATAACAAATTAGTAAATGGTGTCATCAGTAGCAATATCGATATCTGTATCGTTATCAGTAAACCTATAGCAGTAATAATAAATTCGTACAATAATATTAATAATGCCTCAATAACATGCATTACAAGAGTCACGCTAAATAAGTAAAAATCCTAGCTTAATCGATGTTTTTCCTAGTATCGTACAAATATCACTAAATCATTGGCTTACTGAATAAAGTCGTCACTCTTTGCCCGTCAACACAGTAATCATCTTCTTATAACTCTCAATTAGTATTACATGAATTAGTCGAGAATAACACCAAATTGTATATTTAAAGAAAAGCTTTGGCCCACCTTCTTGTACAGGTCAGTCAGACTCCAGCCAATGTCAGTGAAATCAAATTTTTACTTATTATATATATATAATATTTTTAAACAGAAATAGCGACTACCTTTTACTAAACCACATGTCTATATTCATTCATAATGCTTGTATTAATAGTATGCTTAAATAAAAATACTTACTTCTATTTAAAAAAATACAAGATTTAATAACTTTATTTATCCAATGAAATTCAGAAATACTACTATCAAAATCTATAGAATGATTATGATTTCATATAAAAAGTTACATAGTAGAAGTTCAATAAATTCAAGAAAAATGTAATAATATCAATTCTGGGGAGAATCAAATGGTTGAAATCAAAATCTTTAAAAATAGAAATAGGATTAGAGTCACCTACCACAATATGAGCAAGTCACACAAAAATAGTGAAGTGAACTGGCAGCTAAAATCATCTTCTCTCATTGTTCCTTTCTTTCCTCCTCTTCCTTCTTCGGTAAGGCACAATGCTCAAATTCAAAATTTTCATTTAAAAAGAAAAAAAATCATTTCAAATATTCAGGTTATCACAATCTACCTACCTTAGAAAAATATCGAGTTAGAAAAATATCGCCCTCGATATTTTTCTTAAGGATTCGGGCATAAAATCAATACCAAAAAATTTTATACAATTAAAACTCAAATCAAATCGAAAATCAAAACACGTTGAACTCAATCAATTTCTATCATACACTCATATAATTCATTCAATCACATATTATTCACTTATGCAATTAATTATAGATGTAAAATAATACACTTTAATCAATATCCTATAACTATGGTAACAATTCAATCAATGCTTCCAACAACAACTTTGATACTAAATTTATTGTGCCCAAGAATTTAATTTGAAAGAATTATTTTTTTATATTTTAATATAAAATAATCAGGGCTATCTAATTTTATTTATTAGTAATAAAATCAAAAATCAATAAAAGCAAATTTTTTTGATCAAAATATCCATATGCATCTCTATTTCTCTAAGATTATATACAATATTCAGGAATCATACAAATACAATCTATCATTTCAATCAAGAGTACAAAAGAATAACTACATATAGAAAAAGATGATTAATAATAAACCTAAAAAAACCTAATCAACCTCATACTCTTGATTCTCATTATATATGATTTAAAAAATTTTCAGGTCATAATAGAGGATAATTACTTCCATGAAATTAAAGCTGCATGTGAGGAATTATTCAACACATGATTTCGAGATTGTTGATATTATGTTTGCTTTGAAGAGCTAGAGGCACTATTTGTACAAAGTCAAATTTGAAATATTCACTGGTTATTAAAGTTTGAAATACATATTTACTCAGAAGGATTTCAATTTAAGACAAAGGATGTGGCTTGAAATAATCAAAGATTTTGATCTTACTATTCAATATTAATTTGATAAAGCTAATGTAGTGGCAGACACTTTGAGTTGAAGTATTCTATTTACTTCTGATGAATATCTCATTCGAGATATAAAAAAGCAATAATTAGAGGTGATTTCTCGTGTTGATTGGAATTCTAATTTTTTAGCTCAAATAATTATCAAGCCATCATTGCAAGAAAGGATTCAAGAAGCTCAGAAATCAGATAAAGAGTATCTAAAATTTATTGATCTCAAATCAAGTCTAGTAAGAAATCTAAACTACGATTATCTAGTTCTGTGGTTTTCTTTTGAAAGAAGTTATGGGTTCCTATTTTTAGAGATTTAAGGCCAATATTAATTCTACATAAAGAATACTATTCGGGTTATACTATTTATCTAGAAAGCAACAAAATATATAGTAAACTAAAATATATACTTTGGTGGACTAGATTTATGAAGATAAAGCAAGTTTTATTACCAAATTAATTCAAATCTTGTCAGTTAGTAAAAGCGAAGAATTAGCGATTGGAAGGCCTTTTGTAACTGTTACCCATTCTAGATTGGAAATGGAAGAAAGTGACGAGGGATTTTGATATAAGATTTATTAGGTCGTGGCAAGGATACAATGCTATATGAATTGTGATGGATCATCTAACAAAATTTACACATTTTATTTTGATCTTATAGTTTGATTTGATGGGTAGATTGATATAAATTTATATACAAGAGATTGTCAGACAATATGGAATACCAAAGATAATTATTTCTGATAGAGATGTTAGGTTTATATCCAGATTGTAGAATGGGCATTCAGTAAATTTTGAGCACTAAATTGCATTTTAGTGTGACTTTTCACCTGCAAGCTGATGAACAATTTGAAAGATCTACTAAAGTATTAGAAGTTCTTTTGAGTTTATGTGTTCTAGATTTTGATGGAAGTTGGGAATATTACATTTCTCCTATAGATTTTTCCTACAACAATAATTTGTAATTAGGCCTAAGTATATATGGTCACTTATATGTGATGCCCTAGAAATTAATTTAGAAGAAATTTTCTTTTATCGTTTAATATATAACAATCAGATCTATCTATTTTCATTCATCAGTAATAAAATCAGTATCAGCGAAAATAAATTCTATTGATCAAAACATCTATATGCAAATTTATTCATTTCTCTATAATCATATACATTACTTAAGAATCATATAAATACAATCTATCATTTCAATACTGAGTATAAAAAAACTATAAATAGAAAAAATGACTAATAGTATACCTAAGGAAACTTGATCATCCTCACACTCTTGATCTATAATATTATAACATTTTTGTGCTGCATTAGAACTCATCCTAGCTAGTCCTTTTAGTGAAGCATCACTGAATACCTGAAATCTCTCTATACCTCTTAATACATTCAAAATTAGAGTAAATGTTAAACAATTATGCAACTCCTGAAAGCTCGCCTCATAATCAAGCATCCAAATAAAAGCAGTATTTTTTGAGTCAGTCTTATCAGAGGTACAAAAATTTAGAAAAATCCTTTCACAAACTTCTCATAATAGCCTATCATGCCTAGAAACTATGTACCTCAAATACCATAATAGGCCTTAGCCAATTGGCAACAGCCTAAACTTTATGGGGATTTATAAAAATGTATGTACTACTTACCACGTTCCCATAAATGATATACTCTTCAGCTAAAATTTACTCTTAGAAAATTTCACATATAGTTAATAATGTTTTAGCATCTTTAGAATAATCTACAGATGCACTACATATGATCCTCTTAAAAAAAACTAAGTAAATTATAATATAATCTATAAATATAATGAAAAATTAATCCAAATACTTATTGAATATTCTATTCATTAGATCCATAAAAAATATAAGTGCATTAGTCACCCTAAAAGGCATTGCTAAGAATTTGTAGTGTATGTATATTGTATTAAATATAGCCTTTGCCGCATCTTCTTCGCTCACACTTATCAAATAATATCCAAAGCTCATATCACTTCAAGAAAATAGAATCCCCTACCAGTTGATCAAATAGATCATCAATCATTTTTTTTCAAATAAATTTATTTTAAACTTTTTGGGTTATTGCATATGCTTCCTTAAAATCATTGCAATGTATACTTTTGAATTTCTTGCCTCCATGTTAAAGTCCATTGCTATAGTAGGTAAGGTTTGTTTGGTGATTAGCTTATTAGTAGAGTTAATAACAGTTAAATCCAATAAAATAGAATCATCCTTTTTGCCATCCTTGTTGTATATCTTTTATTACTTGCGGAGTGTCTTCCTTGAATGCTTTAGGGTAGCATGGAGTCAGGAAAGTTTTTCATATTGGTCTAAAGTTTGAAGAAGCGGTAATAATGAAAGTGTATTTCAAAGCTTTATGTGTTACATTGATAGTGCTTTAAAATAGGTGAAATCATAGTCACGAAAGACTTCTTAAAGATTTGATAAAATCTTCACCATGCATATATTTTTAATAATTATGATTGATTTGAACTATCATTAACAGGGCCACGCTACATCAGCACGACTCTTTTCTAAAGCACATATGTCTATCAATAACACCTCTTTCGGAAGTTCATTAATGGCACCTATCAAATATAAATATTGTTATTTCCCTTAAGAAATCAACTTAGCAATATCCAGAAGCTCTCTGTTTTAATCAATGAACGTTTCTAATCATGCAATTTTCTAGAGCACATCTTTGTCATAAAGTTTGTAGTATTTAGTCTAGATCTTACCAAATCCAACATGTCATATTGTTAAGTGAGCATGTATATTTCTTGCTAATCATTATTCTTAGTATTTCCTGAGAGTTTGTATATAGTTATAATTATAAAAATAAGGAATATGCACTGTCATAAGCTTGTTTGTATCTCTCAAAAGATGTCAAATTATATGAGATATTTTGTTATTTACTATATTTGTTTTGGGCCCAACTCTAGTATGCCACTCTATTCATTTACTCTCAAAATTCATCATTTACTCATATCCTCCAACTTGCTAATACCTCAAGATTCAACTTTACAACATATATCAACATAAATTAAGCCCATAATGATGTATAATGATATGTCTACAATGGATGCCCTAGTTCTACAAAATATTATCAATATGAGCCTATGAGTCATAACATTCAAATTTACCAAAAATATCTTTCCTTTAGGAGAAGTCGGGGGAAGTGGACAAGAAACTGTATTATAAGTTTTACATCCTCATCCAATAATACACTATTTTCTCAAGAGACTAAGGATTTTTTCCAAGGTTTATGATTAAATGCATAACTATTTTTTAAGCTAATCGCAGCCTTGGGTGAAATGTTTTTAATATACTAGAAGAGCTACTTGTTACGACGTTTTCTATTTTATATATCTTCTTCTTTTATTATTCATTCATTTTGGATGTAACTTATTTTTACTGTATGTTCTCTCTCCTTTCCTTTCCTTCTCTTTTTTTAGGCTCAAGAAATCCCTCTAAATGATCAATGGCACTCTGTATATGTGAAATCCCTTAAGTAAAAGAAAGCTAGCTCTTAAACATCGAGTAGCCTTTTGGTGTACTAGCTAGAATTTTTGTAAGAAACTCGACAATTAAGCATGCTCATCCCAGAGCAATTCTGAGATGAATGACCTACTAGGAAGTTACACCAACATGATAAAACTATGAGGCTCTTAGGCCAAAGAGGACATTATATTTATAGTTAAGAGTTTGGGTTGTTACAAATGGTATCAGAGCAATGCACCAGCTGGAAGATGGGAGCTAAGTGTCATACAAGACAAAGTGTTATGTCATGAGAGTCACCTCTTTAATCATGTATGGGGCAAAGTGCTACATAACGGAAGCCAACACTTGCACTTGTAAGAGCCAACTCTAGAGTCCTATCTGCCTGGTGGATAATTTTGGGATATAGCAAGGATGTCAATTACTTAACTGAGGGATATTGTGAAACCCCTTTGGTAAAAAAAAAGCTAACCCTTAAGCATCGAGGCGCTTTTTGGTGTAATGGCTGAAATTTTCATAAGAAACTCCACAGTTAAGTATGTCCATCCCAAAGCAATTCTAGGATGGGTGGCCTACTGGGAGGTTATACCACTAGGACAAAATCATGAGGCTCTTAGGCCAAAGCGGATAATATCTCGATAGTTAAGAGTTTGTAATGTTACAATATACTCATGTATTTGTTTAAAGTGCATATTCTCTCTTCGTTGCTCTAAATGTGGACATAATTTTTCATATTAAACTTCTATAAATTATTTTCACACCTTATTGTGTCATATTTTCTCCCTTTACATCATCATAGTATAACTATAGCATAATATCTTTTCCAATATGCCTCTCATCAAATTCTCAAGTGCATTTGTTCCCTCTAGGTCTTCTCAAGAAAGTTAGTTTCTACCATCCCCACAAGTGTCATTTGATGATTGATCTCAACAAAACCTATGTTGCATCTAACATGCACAAGACCTATATATTGCATTAAAATATGTGTCCTAGACAGACATACAATGTAACCATCAAACATAAGACCTATATCATAACACTGAAAACTCATTTACTAATTAGCTCCATATGTGTTGAATATCATCCACTACTAACAAGAACCCTGAATCATTTTGCATTTCTATATGTGCTTTATCTGATTTTATCGAAATGGATAGTATCTTATATCTCATTTCATACTAATACAAATAAAAATTAGAAGATCCCAACGAACTTTCCCCTATTTATGAGAAGAATCATACATCCCTCTTTTCCTTTCTATCTTACTCATGCTTTATGAAGTAGTTTCTTAGTACAAAATATTTTTAAATTTGAATTTTTTGTACTTTATAATACAATAAAATGTTGTCCCAAACGAAACCTTAAGCTTTTACAAAACGTTTAACTATTTGAAGTAATTGTCTTACACACACTATTCTTTTTTCACCGGTATAATTTATTTAATTTTTTGTTCATGTATCAATGCCCTCTAGCTACAATCTATGATATCTTCAACCAATGAAAAGCCATTCCTCTTCTTAAACTATTAGGAAAAAAAATCCTTCAAATCACCTAATTTTTTGAAAAGAGAAAAGAAGTAAATTGCAAATTTGATTCTCATCACTAGAATTCCTTCAATCTTAAACATTAAGAAAAAAAAAATCCTTCAAATCTCATAATTTTTTGACAAAAGAGAAAGAAGTAAAGTGGAAATTTGATTCTCATTAGTAGCTTCAATAAAAAGAAAAAATTAAAGAACAGGCCAGTCAGGTTTTTAATAAAGAAATTGCCGGATATCTTCAGAGAAGCTATGATATTGACAATCAAAGTCATCATTGCTTGTTTGACACAACCAAAGCAATATGCTTTTAATTCATTTGGGCTTAACTGTCAAATTCCTACTTATATTCAGCTATGCTTTAGATATTTTTAAATAAAACAAAATGTTCCCACAAACTGAAGGGAAATTGTAGCAGAAGATTAGTTTCAAAAAAGCATCAATAAAATAATGATACTTTAGTCCATTAAAAGGTATACTAAGCTATCAATAAAGCACACACAAGAAAAGAAAATCAATCAAATAAAGAAGATGATGCTTTGATCTTCTGTGAGGAGCTCAATCGATGGCTTAAGTATAACGTAGAAAGAAAAGGAATCCTAAATCTTAAAGACCCACTGAAAGTTCCTTAAATATTTCCAATTGAAACAGGCCAGAAGAAGATTTCTTAGCCGCAAAGGCTGTATGTGGCTTGCCATAAGAAACTTCATAACACTTGTTAGGTCGCCTTACTCATGAAGCAACAGAAGAACATTACCAATAGAAAAGATAAGAATACTAAGGAATAAAATAAGGGACAAGTGCCTATCAAAAGAACCCACATATGTAAACCACTTTGTACCTTCTTCGTAAGGGCTATGATGAAATTAATATTGATATATAGTGCATGGGGTTTCCTTCAATGATTTTGTTTATTATTTAATTATTCATTTTAATCAGTGTAGCGTGCGTGTAAGGGAGAAGAAGAAGAACCAAGAGAGAGAGAGAGAGAAAGAGAGAGAGAGAGGAGATAGAGAGAGAAGCATCTACTTCCAATAATGTGGTGGTGCATGATAAGTACAATAAAAAAGACACATTTATACTAACGACAAAGTGGAAGGGGCTGGTTATTGGTTGCCAATTGCCATTTCCAAATTAGAAGAGTAGCTTCCTTGGTTGACTGGTAATCCATTGGCATGAATTATTTATGTGATGTGCAAAGTCTTTTCTTCAGTAATGGTAAGGGCCCATGACAGTACTTTTATTGAAAAACTTGAAGTTTTAGGCTTCATTTGGGACAGCTTTTTTACTGCTTCTAGAGATCTGCTTTAAGAAGCAATTAAAAAGCCGTCCCAAACGAAGCTTTAGACTTGTAACATATACAAAGAATGGGAGCAGTGTTCGTTGTGTTATGTTATGTCACTATATTAAGTTGAGTACCATTTTATATAGGCAAAAATTATGTTGATGTTGAAATTTTGTCCATTATCTGAGGTTTAAGTAGTAAAATGAAATTTGGGTTTGTGTGTCAAGCTTGATTAACTGTGATTTTTATCTTCTGCCCACTCTTTTACAAAATAGAATAGGCCTTGATGGTTTTGTAGCTTTCGATGGTTCATGCAAATTTGGATTTTTATGGCCTCTAGTTTCCTTCATTGATGGTTTAGCAAGATTCAAAGATCCAACATCAAATAGCTACATGAGTGGGTCCTTCAAGAAAGATACTTAATTGCTTTAAATTTTTAAATTTTTGGGTTTGACGATCGATAAGATGAGCTTTTAGATAAGAGAGAAATACGTTAAGAAGCACGATTATCATGAATATATGTTGGATATATATAATAAGAAAGTATTTTTGTCTATAAATAATGGTGGTTGAATATCATCTTTGTGCTTAAATTTTTTAGTTGAAAATAATAATAATAATAATTGGTATATATAATCAAATTTGGTCATGACGACTAATATACGCAATTCCTAAGATAACGGTTAATAAGAAGCGGCCAAAAGACAACACGAAGAATCATTCCATTTGGTTATGTCTGAATTGAATTCATTTCAATTTTGAATGGTAAATTTGCATTAATTCATTTATTTATTTAGTTCAAGCTTCAATTTTTGGTTGCTCAAATAAATGAACAAACTGCGCTATACATGATGTATCTTGAGCCTTATGACGAACATTAAACAGTTGATTTTAATTTTATAGCTAATAAAAACTTATTTTATATTATTTATTTATAAAAAATTGATTTTTTTTGTTAGAAAATTGGTGTTCATGGAAATTGAGAGTTAAGTCTTAGCTTGCAAAAGAAAATCCAACATGCACATAGATAAAAAGATAAATATTATATAACACTACAGAGCATAATGAATTTTTATATGGAAATTTGGTAGAGAAAAACCACAGGCCTTGCCCAATTGAAACATAATCACTAGTATGACTTTGAACTTAAAAGGTCTACCATTCAACATAACTAAGAAAGCATGAATATAGTATACAAAATTCAAATAGTTGGAAACAAGCTCCTAAGTTAACAATGTTGATGATGAGCAATAAAGAGCATCGAGAGTATGTTTTTGACATGAATTGGTTGAATGCTAAGAAGGGCAGCTTTGATCAATGAATGTCTCATGATGTGAATGAAGGGTGATGATAAGCCTTAGGAATTTAATAATGACAAATGTTGATTGGCTGCTTAGTTATGCAAAGTTGGTTAGTGAGCATCTGGTGTTGTAAGCTGATAATCCTTGGTGAAGAAATGACATTTGCTATCATCTAGTGAATCCAAGAATGTTGGGAGGTCATCAAATGGCTCTAAAAGAAGCAATCGCTATGACTTTGAAGAGCTCAAAGTTCATTATATGTCAAAAAAAAATGAGAAAAATTATAATCTATTTATAGATTTTGAAGAGGGTCATATAATGCTTATTATGAATTATTTTGAAATATTTCTTCTTTTTATCAGTAATAGTTACACTAGATTGGGCCCTTATTTCATCAAAAAGTAGCTAGTTGAGCATGCCTTTTGAAACTTGATCAAGCCACTCATACCATTGTTGGATTAAATGATAGATTAGTATGTAGCCAGTGATAGTGGCTCTATAAAAATCTTATCTGGCCATCATTTATGGAAAGACTAATAAAAAAAAAAATGAATTGTACCTTATTGAAAACTTCATTAGTACCAATGTAAGGATGTTGATAGATTATAAAAAATGATAGTTTGATTTTCTTGATCACAACTTGGACCATCATTTATGATGTATTTTACTATAACTAGAAAATGTTCACAATTTTAGATTATTTTGGTATGAATTTGTTTTCTTCTTAACATCAATGATGCTTTGTCAATTGAATGTTATTGAGAGTTATCATAATTTTGAAAAATTATATAGATCAAATTTAGGAGTGAAAAAAATGATGATGAAACTATGTCCTTATTTAACATATTCTCGAGCATGTGAGCATTCCAACGAAGTTAATAGCACAATTTTGCATTGTAGATAGGGTTGTTAAAACCAGGTCACGGATCGGGTTCGGGCCCATCCAAAACTGACCCGGCACTGTTCAACCCTACCTGAACCCAACACGCTTCGGGTCCGAGTCAACCCAAACCCGACCCGCTTCAGGTATTTTTAACTAATTTTTTTATTTAATTTAATTTATTTAAACCTAAATCGAATTAAGGCAAGATTTATTATCAATCAATTTAAATAAACTAAGCTTAATTCAGTTTGGACAACATGGAATTATTTTTTTGAAAGTAGCATTTACTTATTTCATAACAATATTTTAAAACCCTCATAAATCAATTAAAAATGGGTCAAACTGGGTTCATTTCGAGTTTCCGGGTCAATCCGAATCCGACCCGGTTTTATAAACAGGTTGAAATCTCTAACCCGAACCCGACCTGAACCCAGAATTTTTTGGTCGGGTTCGAATCAGATTTTCGGTTGTGTCAAATATTTTACCCCTAATTGTAGATATCACAATGACATCCAAAAATTTTGATCATGAAATACTCATCGACAAAGCACATACAAAGATGAATCTAGACTCCTCTCAGTGAGGCTTAATGAATGATGTCCATTTAGGAGGTTATGAGGGGGTCTATCGCTTTCTTAGGCTCAACTCTCGAAGTAGTCCAATTCGGCCCGGTTAAACTAGCTAAGAGCTCAAACGCTCTCAAAATTTCACAATAAAGAAAAATCTATAATAGAGAAAGAAAAGCTCAAAGCAAAAATCACTTTATCTTCTTGGCTTTTCATGTAATGCAGTTTTATTCTGGGTCATCCTCATTGTATTTTGTTATATTGGGTGGTATAGATTTTTTTGGGGTTTTTCTTCTTCTTGATCCTACATAAGTTTTTGTTGTTGCTTATGTTTGGATTGCTTTTCATGTAATCAACCACATCTGTAATTTTGTCTTTCAATATATGGGCTTAGGCCCCAAAATTTCCCAAAAAAAAAAAATCACTTTATCTCGATTATAAATTTAATAAAATCGAAGTTCGGAGAACTATTAAAATCATTTGTTTATTTTCAATTTGAGCTTTGGAAGTTGTGCAAAAGGTATGATCTGATTTCCAAAGTTTTATTTTTTTTTTTTGAACGAGGATACCGCCCGCTGCCATGTCAACTTGTGACACGCTTGACGATGTCCACTAATCCATCGGCAAGTCTACCAGCAATCAACCCCACATGTACAGGACCCACAGCTCTTTTCTCTCTACTTAAGAAGTGTCATATGAGAGGGGATTCGAACTTGGGATGGGGTTCCCAACCAAGTAAGCCCACCAACTAGGGGTGTCAATATTTAACACGACACGAAAACCCGACCCGGAATTTTCGGATTAGACCCGACCCGTTTTGAAAACGGGTCGGGTTCGGGTTCCTGGATTCGACCCGTTTAAAAAACGGGTCGGGTTCGGGTTGACCCGGCGGGTTGCCGGGTCAACCCGGAAACTCGTTTGAAGCTCTGCCAGCGTCGCTGCCCGCAACCGCCTCTCTCGCCAGCAATCGCGACCTCGCCCGCGTCGCACCGCACGCACCACTCGCCCGCGTCGCTCGCCCGCGTCGCACCGCGCACACCGCTCACCCGCGTCGCACCGCGCACATCGCTGCCCGCGACCGCCTCGCTCACCCGCGACTACGTCGCTCGCCCGCGAGCGCATCGCACCGCTCGCCCGCGACACTCGCCCGTGCGCAGTGTCAGATCGGGTCAACCCGGCAACCCGCCGGGTCGGGTTCGGGTTCACACTTCCGACCCGTTTACCTATCCGGGTCGGGTTATGATCGACCCGTTTGAACCCGGGTCAGTTTCGGGTCCAACCCGAACCCGACCCGTGACCCGAAATTGACACCCTTACCACCAACCCACCTAAGCCCGAAGGGTCGATTGATTTCCAAAGTTACGTTGAAACTGAATTAACAAAATGGCTTGAGCAGAACAACAACAATAAAAACCACAGAATCTTCAAATCTACATCTGAAAATAAAAAATATCATTTTTAAACCAAACAGAAACGTCATTTTATCAGTTCAATTAAGTTTTTTGTTCTTTTTTTCTTTTTAATGATTGCCGATTGGTTCCCTTCAATTTACTGATTGTTGTTAATCAATCTGGGAGGCAAGTTGGTCATCTTGCTCAACGCAACAATATGAAATTCTTATGCATCACCACACAAAACAACTTTCCCGATCACGCCCTAATATAGGGCAAATTATTAGGTCCCGTCCTATTTCTAGGTCCGGACAATCACTAAAAGTTTGTCATGTGGACTGCGCTTTGACTCAAAAAAGCGCAGTCAAAAGCGCAGGTAAAGCGCAGTCAAAGCGCACAGTCAAAGTGCAGTCCACGTGGCAAGTTTTTATTGGATGTCCGAACTTATTTCTAGGTCAGGTGATCGGACCTAATAATTTGCCCTAATATAGAATCTAAAATTCATGTAGCATATATTTAAGTAGATTCTTAAAATTTTATACAGATAAAACTAATTGTTTTGGGGAGATATTTAGGCCAATTATACAAATTCATACATACAATACATACGTAAGACTCGAACTCAATACCTCTTGATTGGTAGCCAAAACTCCCTACCAACAAACAAAGGTGAGCTGTTTAAATAAATGTAATTGTTAGATTCAAATTTATTCGTGAATGATAACTAACTCTACTAACAAACAATCTTAAGAAATAAGAACCTGAGACCATATGATGAGCATGAAAAAAAAAAAAAAAGAGCATTTGAGGAATCATGGAAAAATCTAACGAACTCTCATAAACATACTCTTGATATACTATTAATGCTTCAAAAAGATTCAAAACATGTTACACCTAAAAGATAAAAGTACAATAATGAATATGACAATGTACAGACTATTCAAGACACGTGTTACAATTTAATGGGTGTTTGGTTCGATTCTTATGTTTTTGGGGTGAGCACCATTTGTCGAGTGTTCCGGGCAAGTCGATTGCCCAAAACTTATAGTGTTGGATGATCCTATGGCGTCCTTTGATCGTGTTGTTGACTTCCTAGGTGTAATTATGCGACCGCTTGGATGTCTGGGAGGAGTCCAACTGAGCTGGTGTGATTGCGAGCTGATGGTTGGCTAAGTATGAGTGATATGTCACCAAAAATTATCTTGATCGGGCACGAATCCTGAGGCATAATCAAGTTGGAAACTTCGGAAATTAAATCAAAAACCATCTGAGCTCCGATTTCAGCAAACTTATAGTCAAACTGAACGTCTCGAGAAGACGTGCCCAACGACACCAAATTCGACTCAATCCGAGCCCAAATGAGACCAAATCAAGAGTCCAAAGCGCATTCTGAAGGTTCAAACCGCAATTTGGATTATCAAACGGTTTCCAAATATGGCATGCTTATAGTCAAATCGAGCGGCTCAACGAGACGAATCCAACGAGCCAAAGATCATTTAATTCTGAAATCATTAAGGCATCCAAATGACCATTAAACGGTCCATGATCAAAGGGATCAATATCAGTCGTCCATTCAAACCACTCCTACTTTGACATTGATCCTCCCCATATTTACAAGTCATGCCACTCTAAAAAAACTATAAATAGCCCCCACTTCTTCACATGAGAGGAGGAGAAGAGGGAGAAGAAGAGAAGGAAGGGAGGAATTTGGGAGCTCTCTTGCCATCGACCACCGCCGGAGTTCCTGCCGACCACCGCCGGGGTTCCTGTCGGCCACCGCTGGAGTTCCTGCCGACCACCGCCGGGGTTCCTGCCGACCACCACCGGAATTTCTGCCGACCACCGACGGACTTCCACCAGTTCGCCGACCGCCGACGGACTTCCTCCAATTCGCCGACCGTCGTCGGACTTCCTCCAGTTCGTCGAACATCACCGGACTTCTACCAGTCCGCCGATCACCATTAGACTTCATCCAGTCAGTCGACTGCCTCCGGACTTCCACCCGTCCGCCGACCGCCGCCGGACTTCTGCCAATTTGCCGACCGCCGCCAGACTTCCACCAGTTCGCCGATCGCCGCCGGACTTCCACCCGTCTGCCGACCGCCGTTGGACTTCACTAGTTCACCAACCACTGTTGTATTTTTGCCAGTCCGTCGAACACCGCATGACTTCCGCCAGTCCGCCAACTACAGTCCTCCCAACCACTGTCATCCGACTACGGTCCTTCTGATCTCCGTCGTTTGCCGAATATGGTCCTTCGGACCTTAGTTGTCTTCCGACTACATTCCCCGTCGATTATGGTCCTCCCGACCTCTGTGGCCTGCCAACTAAGGTCCTCAACCTTCGTCGCCCGCCGACTATGGTCCTCTCAACCTTCGTTGCCCTCCGACTACGATCCTAGCAACCTTCGTCGCCCGCCGACTACGATCCTTCCGATCTCCGTCGCCATACAACGATCCTTCCGATCTACTTCGCTCGCCGACTATGGTCTTGCTGCCGATACGAACATATCAACACTGATTCTTCCAACTCTTACTATACACTACACTCTAGATGATGTATATTTCTACTTCGAGCCAAGTCCCTCCTCTTAAGGAAGGGCATCATTTGTTATCAATTGCAAGCACTAGTGGATTCATTCAAACTGGGTCAGGCCCCGTGGTTTTTCCCCCTTTTTAGGGGTTTCCACGTAAAAACTCTGGTGTCTCTTATGAACTTTACACCATCTCTTTCATCTGTTTGTGTGCTGGATCTTCGTATAAAATTAAGACGTTAAACTTTATCACTCTACAAGCATTGACGTCCGAAAATGGGGGGCAACTGATATGTCACCAAAAATTATCTTGATCGGGCACGAATCCTGAGGCATAATCAAGTTGGAAACTTCGGAAATTAAATCAAAAACCATCTGAGCTCCGATTTCAGCAAACTTATAGTCAAACTGAACGTCTCGAGAAGACGTGCCCAACGACACCAAATTCGACTCAATCCGAGCCCAAATGAGACCAAATCAAGAGTCCAAAGCGCATTCTGAAGGTTCAAACCGCAATTTGGATTATCAAACGGTTTCCAAATATGGCATGCTTATAGTCAAATCGAGCGGCTCAACGAGACGAATCCAACGAGCCAAAGATCATTTAATTCTGAAATCATTAAGGCATCCAAATGACCATTAAACGGTCCATGATCAAAGGGATCAATATCAGTCGTCCATTCAAACCACTCCTACTTTGACATTGATCCTCCCCATATTTACAAGTCATGCCACTCTAAAAAAACTATAAATAGCCCCCACTTCTTCACATGAGAGGAGGAGAAGAGGGAGAAGAAGAGAAGGAAGGGAGGAATTTGGGAGCTCTCTTGCCATCGACCACCGCCGGAGTTCCTGCCGACCACCGCCGGGGTTCCTGTCGGCCACCGCTGGAGTTCCTGCCGACCACCGCCGGGGTTCCTGCCGACCACCACCGGAATTTCTGCCGACCACCGACGGACTTCCACCAGTTCGCCGACCGCCGACGGACTTCCTCCAATTCGCCGACCGTCGTCGGACTTCCTCCAGTTCGTCGAACATCACCGGACTTCTACCAGTCCGCCGATCACCATTAGACTTCATCCAGTCAGTCGACTGCCTCCGGACTTCCACCCGTCCGCCGACCGCCGCCGGACTTCTGCCAATTTGCCGACCGCCGCCAGACTTCCACCAGTTCGCCGATCGCCGCCGGACTTCCACCCGTCTGCCGACCGCCGTTGGACTTCACTAGTTCACCAACCACTGTTGTATTTTTGCCAGTCCGTCGAACACCGCATGACTTCCGCCAGTCCGCCAACTACAGTCCTCCCAACCACTGTCATCCGACTACGGTCCTTCTGATCTCCGTCGTTTGCCGAATATGGTCCTTCGGACCTTAGTTGTCTTCCGACTACATTCCCCGTCGATTATGGTCCTCCCGACCTCTGTGGCCTGCCAACTAAGGTCCTCAACCTTCGTCGCCCGCCGACTATGGTCCTCTCAACCTTCGTTGCCCTCCGACTACGATCCTAGCAACCTTCGTCGCCCGCCGACTACGATCCTTCCGATCTCCGTCGCCATACAACGATCCTTCCGATCTACTTCGCTCGCCGACTATGGTCTTGCTGCCGATACGAACATATCAACACTGATTCTTCCAACTCTTACTATACACTACACTCTAGATGATGTATATTTCTACTTCGAGCCAAGTCCCTCCTCTTAAGGAAGGGCATCATTTGTTATCAATTGCAAGCACTAGTGGATTCATTCAAACTGGGTCAGGCCCCGTGGTTTTTCCCCCTTTTTAGGGGTTTCCACGTAAAAACTCTGGTGTCTCTTATGAACTTTACACCATCTCTTTCATCTGTTTGTGTGCTGGATCTTCGTATAAAATTAAGACGTTAAACTTTATCACTCTCTCTACCGCTGCGAATTTTCCAGGACGCAACAATGAGAAAGCGTATTTGCATTTTTGTTCTTGGGGGTTAGCCTTCCCTTCTGAGTATAATCAAAGATTGCCATTGATAGCTTGAAGGCTTGCATGCCCAAGGATTGCTTGAGTAGGATGATTCCACCTATGAAGTAAATCCCCAAAGCTTGGAATAATTTGAATGAATCCCCAAATTTTCTATTGAGGGTGATCTTCTCGAGTTGCTCAGCCAAGTTGAGCCAAGCCCTTCTGCTAATAAATACTTCTAATAGAGGAGCAATCATTTTTAGCCAAGTCTTTGTTGCTTTAGGTCCGTCATGGATTAAAAAAAAACATATATGAATAAAAAGTCCACAACAGAACCATTTAAAATTCCTCAAGTCCCCCATTAGCCCATTAACAGAAACAAATAGGAATAAAAGCCCATTAGCGAATTTGTATCACTAATAATTTAATACTTAAATATTTAAAGTGAAATAAAGTAATTGTAGACTTGTGACAAATATAACTAATAAAATATAAAATTTAATAAATAACAAAAATAAATATTAATAGTTTTTAAAGATAAAAATATTACTTCGTTATGAAGTAATAAATAGAAAGTCAAAAAATCATCGGGAAATTGTTGAAAGTAATTTAAAAATCATCAATTTGTGTCTTCACTAACAAAATTTTTTAGCTCCGCGCCTGCGGTTTTCTTTTGCTAGAATATATTATGCCCAGAGCAAACAACTGGAAAGGAATACTAAGGGCACCTCCAACTGAAATTCTCATTTTTCACTGCAAAATGCAGTAAAATCAAAAAGTGCCGTAATTCATCTCCAGTGGAACGTCATTTTGCCCCCAAATCATCACTAGTTTCTTTCGTGCCTTTCTCAGACGAGTTTGGTAGAGAGAAAGAAATGGCGCAAGTGAACAGTACGACGTCATTATTAGCGTTGCACTGTTCAATTGCAATCAAATGGCGGAAGAAATGATGTTCGGTTGCGACGTTTGAGGGCCTCCATTCGGCTGTTTGCCGAACGGTTGGAGATGGTCTAATAATACACTAGTTATGACAAGATCGTTTTTGTAACACACAATAGATTTTTAATGATTCATAATTTATTATGCAATATACGTAAATGTCAAAAATAGAGAAGTAATGCATCAAAGATTACTCTAAAATAATTAATTTTAGACCTATTGTCACTTGTCAGAACTGCTGAAATATTTCCAAGGAGCAACTCTAGCTCTTTTAATTTTTCAGGGCAACATCACAGTACTTGAAGAATTCGAACAGGTTTAGTTAAACCATTTATAAATTCTTAAAGAAAGCTAGCTCTCGCTTTCTTTTCTTTGGTGACAACTCTCAAGGCAGGAAGCTTCATATGGTTTCTTGGGATGTTATTTGTCGTCCCAAGAATAAGGGTGGTCTGGGTGTTACTTCTTTTAATGCCTTACAATTTGGTTTCAACTGCTCTCTTATCTTTAGGATGTATAACTCATCCTCCCCTCTCTCCTCCTGGTTGTTAAGCAAATATTCATCTCCCTGGCAGCGTCCTCATTCTTCTGCCTCAAATTTCTGGAAGTCTGTTTGTAAGACGGCTACTGATGCTAAAGCTTGTTTTTGTTTTAGAATTACAAAGCATTCCCCCGTCTCTTTCTTACGGGATCACTGGTGTTTTAACCTTACTCTTGAGGATTTTTTGGGTTATGCCATTAACTATCCTGATTGTGCTCTGGGTTCCTTCTTTAAGGATAACAATTGGATCCTTCCAGACTTCCTGCCAGATCAAATTAAAAACCTTTTTCTGCACTGCAACGACAATGAGGATTCCTGTATTTTTTGGAAAAATGGTTTCTCTCCCAAATTCAAAGACTTTATGGATGAATTTTATTTTGATCTGCCTAGCTGTAACTGGAGCAAATCGGTTTGGCATAAGAAAAATTGTTTAAAGCATAATGTCTATGTGTGGATGGCTCTTGTGGGTGGCCTTAAAACTGCGAACGCTCTTCGTATTAGGCAGATTGTGGTGCCCAGTAGGTGCAGTTTATGTTATGAATTAAATGAAACGGTTAATCATCTTTTCTTTGAATGCACCTTCTCTTTCTCGGTGCTTAATGATCTGATCCCGGCCACTAGGGGTCTCCTACTTAGACCTTCCTTGCTGCATTTGTTTGTCTGGGTAAATGATATCTTCAAAGGCAAGGTTTTGGTGAAAAATTTTCAAAAATTTTTGATATGCTGTGCTGTTTATTACATTTGGAAGGAAAGAAATTCTAGAAGGTTTGGGGGTAATTTTCAAAATTCTACTACTCTTTCTCTGCTCATTAAAAGAGTGGCTATTGAAAAAATTTTAACTTGGAAAGACTCTTCCGTCCTGCTGGAAATGTTATAATCTGGAGATTTTTGGTACCTGGGAACTGGATTGGCTGGGACGTTTATATTGCGCTGTTGGTGGCTTTTTGTGCTCTTCTTCACAACGGTTCCCTTTGTCCCTTCGATTTTTTTGCACAGCATAGGCTGGACAATGATGAAGCTCCTCATTGCAGATCCCGTGGACGGCCTCTGGGCAACCCGGGAATTCTCTTTTCCTAAACGTTAATCTCTGAGTCCAGTCTTCATTGCTTGGGAGCTGGTTGCTGGTTGATTTCTCTGCAGGTTTTGGCGCTTCTGGGAGCTGGATCCTCTGCTTGGGTTCTCTTCCTCAGCATTTTTGGTGTTCGGTGCTGACTGGTTCCTACACAATTTTGTTCTTATACCACATTTTTGGCTTTTTACTGATTTTTGTGGAGTTTGGGTGGTATAGTTGATCTTTTTTTCTGTTTTGCCTTCATAAGCTTTGTTTTTTTGCTTATGTTGGTTCCTTCTTGTAATCTCTTTTTTTTATTAGTAATATATGGGCTCTGGCCCCAAATTTCTCAAAAAAAAAAAAATAATAATAATAATAATAAAAAACAGGTTTAGTTAACGGTGATGTCAACCGAGTACCAGTGCGGTAGAAAATGTCCTTTAACTGGACAGTGTCGTGGTTCTCTAATCGAAGAGTAATTATTACGTTCGGTCAAATTTGAACATATCTAAATGTATACCAAGCAATATCGAATTTCAAGTAACGTGGCACGTGATTATTGGTCTATGAATGCATTCAGTTGATCGGACGTAATAATTGCTCCTAATCGAACTGCGTCGCTTCATCATTCACCTGCAGTACGTTACCGTTATTTTTTTCTTCCAAGAATTTAAATAAGTATTAAATGTTATGTTTGAAATTAATTCCAAAAGGACTGTGATTTTTTTTTTTTTTTTGAGAGTATACAAAGGCTTCGTTTGAGACGACTTTTTTAAAGCTTCTTAAAGCATATTTATAGTACAAAATTTTTAATTTTTGTGCTAGATAGCTACTTTAAGAAGCAGTAAAATAGCCATCCCGCACGAAGCTTAAATAACTTAATTAGAGAAATATACTTCTTATTGATTTTCTAAAAGAAATACATTAAAAATTTATTTCATGTCAAAATACTATCAATTCTTATGTCCTCGGCTAGGCTCCTCACTATGAGTAAAATAGTGTCCCACCCTTTCCATACTTTAGCTTTTTTTCAACAATATCATGGAGAGTTCCATCATTCATCTTCTTAGATTTTGTTGCTCGGGGAATCAGATGATAGTATCATTGGAATTCTGCATTTCTTCATTTGTTATCAACTTTGACGGGCATGGTATATTTTTTTTAATGTTCTATAGTATTTCATATTTATGTATTGTATGAGGGAGAATAGATAAAGGCTTTGTTGAGGAAGAAATGGTGTGTGGATATTAAAATCATGAGATTTGATCAAGGAAATGTGTTTATATGAAATGAGTTCAAAAAATATTATTGTTGTATCCTAAAATATTTGCGGCAGTTGAGAAATATATAATTTAATGTCTTAGCGTTGTACGAAGATTCAACACACAAGCAGATATGAGAGAGGTGTAGCATTCACAAGAGACACCAAAATTTTTACGTGGAAACCCTTGAAAAGGGGGAAAAACTACGTGGTATGGCCCAATTTGAATGAATCCACTAGTATTTGCAGTCTATTACAAATGAGACCCTTTCTTGGGAGAAGACCTTGGCTTGATGTCACAAATAAACATAATATAGAGCACATTACATGGTGGGAGTTACAATAATCAACATAGACATGTTTGTTTGGTCGATAGGATCATAGTCGATAGGATAGAGGTCAGAAAGATCATAGTAGGCGACAAAGGTCGGAAGGATCGTAGTCGGCAGGAGATAGGGGTTAAAAAGATCTTTGTCTAACGAGGGAGATCGGAAGGACCGTAGTTGGCAAATGACCAAGGTCGTAGTAGGGTGGTACTCTAGTAGAACTCTGGGCGTTAGGTGGTGGCCCGGGAGAAGTTAGGGCCTCAAGTGGTGATCTAGCAGAAGTCCGAGCCTCAGGTGATGTTCCAGCAAAACTCCAGGTGTTAGGTGTTGGTCCGACAGAAGTTCAGGCCTCAGGTGATGGTCCGACAGAAGTCCGGACCTCAGGTCGTGGTCCGGCAGATATCCGGGCCTCAGGTGGTGGTTCGAAAGAATTAAAGACATTTTCTACTGTCTATCCGGCATATATCCGGGCCCCATTTTGTCCCATAGTGCTGTTGGAGATTTTGGGTGTTTAATTGGTAATTTGCATCTAGCGAATAATGAAAATGTTAGCCCCTTGGGTACTTTGGTACCTTTTGCTCTTGTTGCCAATCCCACTGACTTGAGTGTTGTACCTATAAGCAATGCTTTATTTGTTGTGTCATTGGTGAATGTTCCTATTGAGCTGATTTCTTCAGAAGATTTGAATGCTAAAGTTTTGGGTAAATGTTTGGATCAAATCGATTGGCTTGATAGTTCGTCTTTTGTGCAATGTGGGGATGTTGAGATTCATGTTGGCATTTTAGATGATGATGGGTACATTTTGGAGGTGAGTCATTTTGTCTCAAGTGGTGGCAAGCGACGTGGTCGGAAAGCTAAAAAGAAGTAATTCAATGGTTTCTTTTATTGGTGATTTTCAACTGTTGGTCGATTGGTGTTGCTTGGTTTTTTTGTGGCTTGACAGACTATGATGGAGCGGGCCTCCTGCTCATCTCCCTGGATGGCCACGGCTTGTTTGGCAACCTTGGTGGATTATTGCATTTGATGGTGTGTTCGTCTTTGGGTTCTATCGCTGAAGCTTATTCTTCCTCGAAATGGATGGCTCTAGCCTGGCAACCAGGAGTTTCTGAGTCCGGCTCTTTGGTTTATCTCCAAATTATTTTTCTTTTTTGGATTAATGTGGCGTCCTCGTGCTTTGTATCTTTTCCCTTTTGGCCTTCATTTATTTTGGAATAAAATTTGTTCTGCTTAAAAAAAAATAGTCTTTCATTGCAAGAGCATTTGACTAATTCTATTCATAACACAAGCCAATTAGATTGAATTAGGATCAAATGAATTGCCATCCCCAATTGGAGAGACAAAAGCTGGCTGTTTAGGTTGGTTCTATTCGTAGACATTTTCAATCTCCTTATTTTTTTTTAATTTTCTCGTAGATAAGGCTGGTATTTGTATCAATACAATCTCTAAACTCCTAACTTCTGATTCCCAAGTCCAATGGAACCAGCTGGCTGTTAATTTTTTTCTGTCCTTTTTGTTTTCCCCCTTCAACTTATGGAAAATTACAACGAATCCATAAACTTTTCTCGCCATATCACAATTATATGTAGAATAATTTTTTTTTTTTTTTTTCTGTCTATTTCTTTTCTTGGTGCGTTCTATGAAATGTAATTCAACTTTTGCGAAAAAAGATTTTTTTTTTCTCGAGTCTTACTGGTACGCAGTTTACATTATATCAATTTTTTTATTGCATGCTTAGATCAAATAAGTTGAATATCCAGTTGTGATATATTACAAAGATTATTGTCCAATGTTTTTACTTTGCTTCCATAATTTAAATAAAATAAAAATTAGAATGATCGAGGCTTCGTTCGTGATAGCTTTCTTACTATTTTACTTTTCAGATCAAAATCATAATTTATGTTTGGCCGCTGCTTTTTCACTGTTATCGAAATAGTTTTGTACTAGAAAGCCATTTTCTATAACAGGTTTAACAAGCTACTTTTTCTATAGTAAATTTATAAAATAATAAGATAACTGTCTCAAACGAGAAAAATTATTCTGTGCGGACGTCGAACACCATCCGGAGACCAACCAGAATGTGCCACGTCACCCCCTGCTCGGTTCCCGACTCGGTACCGCTGACGTTACACATTATAGTTGGTATTCATATAATGAACTGCGTTTGACATCCGCATAGAATAATTTTTCCTCAAACGAAATCTGAATTTGAATGTCTCTTATGGCAAGAATATGTATACGTGAGGGAATCGGCCTGTTTGACTATAGATGAATTTCTTAAATACCTTTTTTGAAAATTTAGACTCAGCAGTCCTTATTATCTAAAGTTTGGGCAAGCAATGATTTAGGATTTGCTTATTAGAGATTAGAAGATAGAAATTATATAGTGGGACAGGGTAAAGAACAAGTGAGATAAACTTATAATTAACGTTTGTAACTTGTCATCTTGAACACCATTTGTTCTTCTTTTGGACATAAATGGCCTTATCATTGATGCTTTATGCAGGTCTTTTAACAGTACTATTGTAGTAAGCAATAGTCCTTAGAACCAATTAGGGGCATAAATGAATCAAATTCATTCATGATAGGGGTGTAACAAAAATCAAGTTGGCTCGTTAGTTAGCTCATGCTTGACTTGATAAATTACTAGTAAATCGAGCTCAATGAGCTAACAGGTTAAGTTTGAGACAATATTGATTCTACTCATTAGCTCGTGAGTCAGTTCATTTAAAAATGCTAATATAAAATGTCATGAAATATATTAAAATGAAAGAATTTTAATACAATGTTAATAAAAAATAATTAAAAATTATGCCTCACTTCTTTTATTTAAATGATTTTTTACTATTTAACATCTTTTTAAATGGATATTTTTATTCTTCTTTGGGAAAGCTTTCTTATTGCTTTCTAAAGTAACTTTTTAGTACCAAAAATTTTAAAACTAAAACATTTTGTACAAAAAAGTTGTTTTAAAAAATAATAAGAAAGTTATCCCAAATGAAACCTAAATTTCCTTATAATTATTTGCAATGGAGTAAGGATATTGTATGCATCTGGTTATGGTCAAATTTTAATGGGATGAATTTTGTTTAAGGTTGACTTAGATTTTATTTATGACATCTTTCTTATTGTTTTCTAAATTAAATTTTTATTACAAAAATTTCAAATTAAAATATATATATATATATGAAAAAACTGTTTTAGAAAGTAGTAAGAAAACAGTCCCAAACAAAATCTCAGCTGTTGCATAAATCAAAACCATTTTCTCTCTTTCAAACTAAATAAGCATGATCACGAGCTATATACCTCAAACTGAAAGAATTAAGCTCAAACTCAAACTCAAGTTAGTAGTGGCTCGAGCTCAACTAGATTTGTTCACATTCCTAGCAAGGACACAACAAGTGACACTTCATCGTTAGATTGCTGTGATGAGTGCCACTTCATCCTTAGATTGCTGTGATGAGTGCCACTTCATCCTTAGATTGCTGTGGTGAGTCGCAAATTTATCATCAGTTCTTATATGAAGGTGTTCACTGGAAAAGAACAAATAAGCATCCTAAAGAGTCGTGTGAAAATCCTATCAAACAAGAGCTATATTTATAGAATTTTAAATGGATATTTTTATTCTTATTTGGGACATATTTCTTATTGCTTTTTAAAGCAATTTTTTAGTACAAAAATTTTTGAAAAAAAAATTTTGTACTAAAAAACTGCTTTATAAAACAATAAGAAAGCTATCACAAATGAAGCTTAAATTTCCTTATAATTATTTGCAATGGAGTATGGATATTGCATCCATTTATGGGCAAATTTTAACTCGATGAATTTCACATCCGATGATGAATAGTTTTTTTTTATGTTTTCTAAAGCAAATTTTTAGTACAAAAATTTTAAATTCAAACAAAATTTATACTAAAAATTTGTTTTAAAAAACAGTAAGAAAGCTGTCCCAAAAGAAACCTCAACTGATCAATATTGACATAAAATTTCTGAGCATATAATGGGATCCACATCGCCAACATCATCTCGGATTAGTGATCTAAACATACCACATCATGGAAAATGGAATCATGAATTTATTGATGGTAATGAATGAAGTTTCAATGCATATATCGTTAGAATAATTTTGTGAAATTTTACCATATGTTGATTAGATATGTCCAAAAATAGGTAATTATACCTTGCCAATGGCTTATAGAAGCTTGGAACTCCTACCCCCATTCCAAAGGTTCAAATGTTACCGTCGGTAATGATTATTATCTCTACTTTATTTTATTCACATGACTAAGGTTTCCTTTGGGACGGCTTTCTTACTATTCTATAAAATAATTTTTTATTATAAAATATTGTTGAATTTGAAAATTTTAACTAAAAAATAATTTTAAAAAACAATAAGAAAGCTATCCTAAAAGCTTTAAGAAGCAATAAAAAAGCCGTCGCAAACAAAACCTATGTTGTACTAAAGAAAGCATGATGACATAGGTCAAGCAATTTTTAGGTTTTAAAAGCTCTAATTGAAGTGGTCTATATACAAAGTAAATCTTTATAGGGGAAATTAAATTATTTTAAACCTATCTAATCATAGGAGGCTTTGTCAAAATTAAGTTTAATTAAGCATTATTTCATCCCTTAAAGTTATACTAAGTCTTTTTTAATTAGATATAGTTATTCATAATACTAACAATTGCCCCTTATTTTTTGTTATCTTTTTACCAAAATTAAGTTGGAAAATTTTTTCGCTTACTCTAGAGCTCGGAACAAGTCATGATTCAGGTCAAATATTTATCAATTCCAAAGCCACTTGATTTGCGGTTGTTAATTACTAAACATGCAAAAATAATAAATTAGGAGAGGATGAACTCTATAAAACCCCTTCTTGTCTGCACCTAATTTAAGGCTTTAGTTATTCTTATAAAGTTATAAGGAGGGAACGATTTAATGAATGAGAGAGTCTATGATAGGCAACATTGTTAGTCGTTTAGATGAATTTGAAGAGCTTCTCAATTGTTTCTGAAGTCTTTTCACCATTTCTCTTCACAATAAAATCCTATGCGTGCTCTTCTTAGAAAAGATTTGGCTTTCATACTTTTAGATCAAGCAATTCCTCCCATTTTCTTCACAAGTTTTATCATATCTTATGTCTTCAAAAAAAAAAAAAAAAAAAATTCTTATGTTTTCTAAATTATAGAAATTTTGCATCAATTGAGATGGACCAAGGGTTTAGAAGATGGATAGAACTAACCAATCTGATCAGTCAAATTGTGAGCTAGTTCTTTGATCGAATTCGATTCAACACTAAAGCTATTTTACATGAGAACCAAGATAAATCATGATAGGTCGCCGAATTGGTGTTCACTAACAAAAAAAAAGAGTTTTCGGAGCATTTAGTTGGGGTGGTTTGAAAACCGCTGCCAAAACCCTAAATTAGTAGCGGTTTGGATCGCTGCAATTTATACTGATTTTTACATATTCAAATAGCATCGGTTTTGACCACCGATGTCAAAAATCCCGATCTTATATTGGACATCAATTATGATTGAAATGCATGTTTGAAATCAGCAAAATTTGAGATAATAAAATATGATATTGTTCATTTATGAATATATGAAAATTCAAAGCTTGTCACAACAAAGGACATATAGAATAAGCTCATAATAATATATGAAAACAATAATAAGGTAAGATTTACACATAAATATATTTTGTTCATGAATATAAATTATTTCATATGTTGATTGTTAAAACAATTTCTGATGTATACATATAATTTATAAAAATCATCAACTTATCACATTATCTAGAAAGATTTGGTTTGCATGATTCTGATACTTGATATGAAGAAATTTAAATCATGTAAGACCAGTGGCGGAGCCAGAAAATATATCTAGGGGGGGACTAAATTTTTTTTTTAAAATTTTCCTTTAACTTTTTACATTCAGGCTTAGGACCAATATAATCAGTATTAAAAATGATAAAACTTTGGTAGTAAATTAATTTATTTTCTTTCTTCACAAAATGACTTCAATCATCAAATCTAGGGCTGCAAACGAACCGAGCCGAGCCGAGTATGTGAGTGTTCATGTTTGTGTTTGTTTAACATTAGCTTGTTCATGTTTGGTTCATGTTTGATTCGAGCTTTATTATTTGTGTTCATGTTTGGTTCGTTTAATTTAAGGGTGTTCATGTTTGGTTCATGTTTGGTTCATGTTCGTTTGTTTAGTGCTTATCGAGCTTTAAACAAGCTATGTTCGTGAACATATTTTGCAAACAATTTATTGAACATGCAAACCTTAAATTTGTTCATGAACATCCTAAACAAACAACCTAACAAACATGGACAAATATGAAATGTTTCTTGTTCATGAAAGTTTTTATATTATGTATATTTATCAATTTTATAATAACATATTATTTAAGTTTTTATTGAACCCTAATCGAACTTTTTATCGAGCTTGTTCATGAACATCAACTGATCTTGTTCGCGAACATAAACGAGCTGAACGCATTAGTGTTCAAGCTTGTTTATTTAAGAATCGAGTATTTAAAATATTGTTCAAGTTTGTTTGTTAGTTAATTAAACGATCACGAACGAGCTTTAATCGAACCGAACAACGAGTAGTTCGTCGAACGTTTGGTTCGCTTGCAGCCCTAATCAAATCACTTGATTTCTGCTAGAACATGTTTAATATATTAATTAAATATGTGATTAAAAATCTCATTGCACAAAAAAAATCATAAAATCTTTTTAAGATCGAATTAATTTAGGATTAAGATAATATCATTCAAGAAAAAATGTAAATAAATAGGAATTTAAATTGGGAGTGATTTGAATGGATGATCAATCTTAATCGTGGACCGTTTATTGGGCATTTAAATATCTTAGTAATATCAGAATTCGGCGATCTTGGGCTCGTTGGATTCGTCTTGTCTAGCCGCTCGATTCGACTATAAGAATGTCATGTTTGGAAACCATTTGGTAATACAAATTATGGTTTGAACCTTCCAAATATGCTTCGGGTTTTTGATTTGGAGTCATTTCGGTTCGGATTGAGTTGAATTTGGTGTTGTTGGGTTCGTATTTTCGAGACGTTCAGTTCGACTATAAGTTTATTGAAATCGGAGTTCATATGGTCTCCGATTTAATTATTGAAGTTTCCAACTTGATTTTATCTAGAGATTTAAAAAAAAAATCAATTTGTTTAGGGGGGGCACGTGCCCCCCCTTGCCCCCCCCTCCATCCGCCTATGTGTAAGACCCACACACAAGCTAGGCTACAACATTATAATCGTAAATCGAATTAATTGATTAGAAGCTTTATAGGAGTATAACAAGTTTATTACTACTCATTACTGCTAGCAGACTTAACATTAAGTTTTTTGTATGTATTTTATGCTATTTTTTATTCCAAAGGATCTCTTCTCATACAGGCTCAACATATATATATATATTGATGATTGATAGGCGCATAAAGATTTTGGCATGTGTTAATTTTTGGGATCATAACTTATTTCTTGATCTTGCAAAAAAAAAAAAAATTTATGTGGCATTATCCACTATTAAAGTTGCGTACATAGTTATTGATAGGTTTATTGCGTAGGTTCTCTAGCTAAGGCAATGATTAAAATAAAGCACATCCCAATTAAGTGTTATAATAATAGTGTTATCAAGTTAATTAAAAATCATGTCCAACACTCATGTATCAAAATATAGTGATTAGATACAATTTCAACAGGGATAATACTTGTAGAGGTGATATTAACGTTGAGTTTGCATGTATTAATTTATGAACGGCAAATATTTTAAAAAAATCACTTCTTTGTTGTAATATCATTATGGTGCCAATAAGATGACATTGATTTAAATCCTCGATAGTTGTTGGATGATTATGAGTCAGCTGAGCAACACATGAAGAAACTTTGAATTGGTGGTATATAAGAGACCATGATGAGGATGTGGCAAAGGAGGAGCTATAACATTCTGCTAATGAGGCATTACATACTAATCAGTCATGATATGTTATTGATTTTTTTAGTGAGAGAACTCTATTATGTTGTGATGGTTCAATTTATTTTCTTGTGTTCTTTAAGAGTTCAAGAACTCGAGCTTAAATATCATTCATCCTATCCATATGATCTTCCAAAAGTGAGGCATAGATAACATTCATCAACCATTACATGCTATGAATGATTGCCACATAGGACTTTAAATTATTACATGCTAGAAAATTTATGGTGATAGAAAGAGTTTTAAGTTTTAGCTTTGCACAAAGATGTATTACACATAGATAAAAGATAAGATTATGGGAAACATTATAAATTTTTCGTGAAAAGACCACAAATGAAGAAATTATGGTGCTTAGCCTAATTAAAATTATTTATCATGCTTTAAAAGTCATAAAAAATCACTTTTCTTTGTAATTAGGGAAGAAATGGTTACAATGTTTAGAACACTTAAGTATCCTATAATTGTAGTAGTGATTATGAGAGAAATAATGGAGGTATGTGATTTAAGTAGGATGATGTTAATCAGGCAAAGATGATCAAATAATAATAGTTATATGATGAGGGTTGGACAAAAATAGTCAGATGACAATGATCAGATGATAATAAATGAACTATAGACTATATAATGGTAGTCAAACAATGATGATAATGGTAGTCAAATAATGATGATAGAGTAACAGTGGTCAGACGATGTTATTTAGGTGACGATGATCATACAATGGTAGTCAAATGAATGCAATGACTTATGATGATTATTGGTGTCAAATGTCTGGTAAATATCTAGAATTCTTCAACTTCTTTAGCTCTCTTCGAACTCAGGCTTTGTCATGTCATATGAAGAATGACAGTTTATTTATTATATTTTGGAAGTGTCATTTTAATAAATTTGACTATAAAATTTTTAGCAATCTATCACACGATCTATATTGATTTATTTGATCATAGATACTTTATTCAACAATTTAGTATCGTAATTACTTCTAATCAAATGCTCTTGGCGTCTTTACATTCATTTCATTGAATCGTTCTATTTGATTATAAACATGCAAGATTTGAAGATCATTTGATATTTCAATTAATGTCTTAAAATTTCAACCTCACTTCAAATACTTGATTTCAACTCATTTGAATACATATCATAGCATTTTGATGACATTTATGTTTGATTATAAATTTGCTAAATGAGAGCTTGAATAATTCTGAATTCATTATAAAAAAAATAATATATTGAGATTCTTACAAAATAAAATTTGAGATCCATACAAAATAAAATATTTTAAAATACATATCATACATTTTAAATAATTATTGAAATAAATTGAACGTTGGCTCGTCCTTATTTTTAAAATGTTTGGATACGTACTTTATATTAAAAAAATATATTTTATGAATTTTTGTCAATACTATGCTTCTTTCTTTTATCTTCGCATCTTTTAATTGGATATAAAAAAGATTTTGAAAGCTTAAATTAAGCTAACACATGCAAATATTTTTAAAAAGTTAAACGTTATGAGTTGGATTAGCAGTATTTGGCGCATAGTACTTTTCGCAATTATACCTACGACTAAGCAGGCCTTGAAAACTAGTTGAACTTGTTAGCTGCTCACCTACTACCCGGCTTTCCTCCGCAGGCTTTTTTTTTTTAATCCTCTGATCAGCGGAAAAGGGTCAAGCGCAGCGGCGGCGGAGGCGGAGGCGGAGGAGGAGAAGTATGCGGGGAGTCGGGGACGCGTATCGGATAAATCTTGAGAGTGGTGAGACTTTGGGGGTCTTGAGTTGATCGCATCGACCTCCTTTTCTTCTAAGGGACTTTGGTTTTGGAGAACCTATTATATGTTTTCCTGAGAGAAAAGGGGGGGCAGAAAGAATGTACGACGCTCCGCCACCCCGTGCTTCGGGATCTGCTACCGCCAATGCGGCGGGCTTGGTGACACCTAGGTCTTATCAGGTCTGGGAGGGTAGCAACGTAAGCGTCACTTACTCTCTCTTTACTCTCTCTCTCTCTCTCTATACTCTCTTGGCCCCCCTTTATTCCATCTTACTATCTAAAAGATCAGGATGGAGTAGTTCGTCTTTGCATATTTAAAATTTGGGGTGGGGTGGTTTGGGGAGCTAGAACGGAATAGGAAAGAACGCTGCTGATTATTTTAGGTTTAGTTTGAGAGATGATTATGTAAGTTCGTAGCTTTCTCACCCTTTGAGGTGTTTTATTTGTGTGCAGATGTAACTGATGTATGCATTATGAGATTGCTTTCATGTTGTGAATGTTTTTAAAATGAAGATGATTTACAGCTGGGGGTGCTGAAGATGTTGCAAGTAGATTTTAGTTTTGTGAAGTTTGATGGATGCTTATGGGAAGTTAATTTGCAGGCGCAGTTTCATTAATGTTTGTTGCTCATGGGCATCGTGGTTAGCATCAGAGATGTGTAGGATTTCTTTATTAAACTTATGGACATTCATTTGTCCCATCATGAGATAATTGATATCTGTGCTAATCAGTAAGCACTGAGTTAACTTAGAAGATCATTTTGCAAGCAGCTGAAGAAAGTGTTAATCAAGTGATCATGATTGGCATTCAAGGCTTATAGGGGGAAGAAAAAAAAAAAAAACAGCTTTTTTTTTTTCGGGAGGCTAATATTCCCTTCAGGGTTTGATACTTTCTAATGGGCAGGAATTATCTGATACACGGTCCCAGGTGTTCCTTATGGGAGAAATTATTAGGTGCGGAGTCCAGCCATAGAGATACGCCCAGACTCCAATAAATGTTGACACGTGGAGTGGTCAGGTGGATATTCAATTGGATTTATTTTTTTATTTTATATATTTAATATGTTTGCAAAAATTTAAGCCAAGCGCACCAAAAGCGCATCCAAAGCGCAGTTAAAGTGCAGGTAAAACACAGGCAAAGCGTAGTAAAACGACAACAAAAGAGCGGTCAAAGCACAACTAAAGTGCAACTAAAGCATAGATAAAGCGCAGGTAAAGCACAAGTAAATGACATAAAAAATGTGCAACCAAAGCGCACTCCACGTGTCACATTTTAAGTTGATGTCCAGATGTATCTCTACGTCCGGACTCCGCACCTAATAATTTCTTTCCTTCTTCAGACAGGCCTAGGAACTTAGCTTGTCCTGACCTGAGCTGGCTCATAGAAATCTTCTTACATTATTTAAAATAGTTCCTTGATTTCCTTAACTTTCTTATGCAACATGATTAAATTACTGGAAGGAAGCTTTCCAGGTTGCTCTAAATGGAATCCTAAAACATAGATGGCCTTGTTTTAAGTCACAAATTTCTGTGTTAAATCTCAGCAATAGCAATGATATTATAATTGGTTGCACTCATCTAATGAATAACCAAAAAACTAAACACCCATTTAACCTTGCTAAACTTTCGGTTCACCTGAAATGATAGGTAGCATCCTGAACAGTGAAATATATTTTGATGAAATCCATCTCTCTTGGGAATTTCCATATAATCAAGTTCTACTTATTACCTATTATATTTTTGAGGTTGATAGTACAGTAACAATTTTGCCTTTTTTGCTGTCATTGTTCTTTTCTTATCAATGCCACTTAACATATGACGATCAATTTATGGTAGCGTGACATGACAACAAAAGATAAGGCCAATTGGATTTCTAGTGGCCTACCACATATTAATGTACCATATTTATGTTCTAAATTCTGAAAATCTAACGTAACTGTTATGAGAATGTTCTGGTTCAAGTGCAAAACTGTAACAACATTTGTTTTTTATTTCATCTCCTGTAAAGCATAGGCTTTAAAATCATGTCGAATAGCTTATGAATCTCTTTAGTGGAGCTACACTTTAACTTTTGTGTAATTGGTGATTTTATTGATTCCATTTGTTAGTCTCACATGCTTCTAAATTCTGCAAGGATTACTTTTCTTCTTTTTTTACTGAAATGAAAGGAGACTAAGACTAGAGGAATCTGGAAGATGCTTAAACTCCCATAGCATCCTAACTGTGTTTATGAATGTTGAATTATTAATGCTATAGATTATAATTGTCTGTTTTCAGTATGTACTTTTATTTCTTCTGATAATTAATTCCCTTCACTTGGAAGGGAGGTTTGGGAGTCTCTAGAATCAAGAGTAGGGAAGGAACAAAATGGCCTAACATTCACTTTGTCCCTTTCTCATATTGTTATTTGCTCGTCATCCTCACAAAACAGGTTTCCTTTGGGTTGACAAAATGAACCTTTTATTGTCTCCTGTAATATTCTTATGTAAAGAAACATAATTGGGTTAACCCAAACTCGGATTGTTCAAGTGGCATTTCGATTTGGTTGTCATAATGATTTCTTGTCCACCTAATGTGCCAGCTGTCTTTAGATGTTTTTTTATGTGCTCACATTTCTTTCTTTATTTTTTCAATCAATATGCCTACTCTTTAATTTGCATATATTATAAAACATATGAATTATGTATAGTTTATCTGATCATGTTGTGCAGGTGTTTTTTCTTAAAGGGAGGTTCATATTTGGACCTGACGCGAGGTCACTCTTTCTGACCATGTTCCTAATCATTGCTCCTGCTGCAATATTTTGTGTTTTTGTAGCCCGAAAACTAATGGATAAATTTTCGCACCACACGGGTATATGCATTATGGTCATCACAGTTGCATTTACATTATATGTAAGTACCCTTTTCTATTATATCATTTGCATGCTCAGTTCACTTTTGCCTAAATATATAATTTACTGAAATAGTTGGTGTTTAATTTGCTCATATTTTCTCATTTATGCCATCTTTATGATCAGACAATTAAACGAAATTTGTAAAATCCTCCCCATTGTTTGACCTTTTGGTGAAGGACAATAGTTTCATAAATTTATTACACTAGTTTCAATGGATTCAATTTATTTGTATAAAAACTAAAAGTGACTAATTTTATTAAAAATAAATTAGCTCATAATCCATCTCATTTTTACTTCTCTTTCGTACCAGCATGCCTTCTTCTTGCTGGTACAAAGGCCCCTTTCTAGCATGACCAAGCGAGAGATCATGGATGCAATCCTATAAGGTCTAGAGTAAACTCCCCACAGAATTCAGACATGTTCATGATTGATCCAAGTGAGATCCTGCATGAGATTTCGAGACAATGTGCTTATTTCTCTAGAACATATTTTTATAAATTTAATATGCTAGTTCTAATGATTTTTTTTTCTTTGAAAAAAAAGTGATGTAATTAGCTCATTAATCCAATTCTTATTTCCTTTTCTTTAGTTGCCATTCCATCTTGCTAGCACATGCTCCATAGCTCACCTCTCGTGCATTAATTAGGGAGAGCTTATGGATGCAACCTTAGTGAATCTGGTGTTTGGATTTTGACATGATCATTTTAGATCCATGTGAGATCTCTTATGTTTGGATTTTGTGTGATTACTTCACCCAAACAAATCCAACAATATCTGATGTGATACCACATGCAACGGAGCTTCTTAAGAGAATTAAAAGTGATTGACAATGGAATTACAATTAAGAGCTTATTGAGATAACAAGTAAAATCATTAAAGATTCTTGGTTTTCAGCTTGCTTAGGCGAAGGAGTACATGTAGATTAACTAATCCTCGGAGATAAATAAAAATAGTAGCAAAGCTAAGAGCTATTAAACAACAATCCACAACTTAATAATGAGAAATTTCACCTTGGGGATTATTCACTCGACTACACTAGGCTTGGCGAGAGAAGATTTTGCAACTAGAATTGAGATCACCACTAGGAAAAAGATGCCGAAAGTCTTTGTCCACGGGAGAGTAGTCGGAGGAGGTGGGGTTGGCGGATGTCCGATGATGATCCAACGACTTGGTGGAAGATGGATCTCATGATCCGCCATTCAACATTGAAATGGAGAGGGGAGGCGTCGTCTTCTCCTTTCCTTGGCTTCTCTATTTGAGGGAGAAGCAAGATGGGGCGGCGGGAGTTGGAGGAAGAGGGGCGGCCGGCGGGTGCAAGGAGAAAGGCTAGGGTGGAGAAAAGGTGTTTAGGGAATTATGGGATGGATTAAACAAAACTGAAATTTAATTTCAGTTTTGAATAAATTGAGAGGGAATTGACTTGAAATTCGAATTTCAAATCAATGAAATTAAGGCCTTAATTGGGGAGTTAATGGGGGGGGGGGGGGGGGGGGGGGAGCTATGAGAGGGGCCGGCGGTTTCATGAAGGAGGAAAAGGGTTTTATTTCAAAACCTGAAATTAATTTCACGTTTTGTATGAAGTTGGGGGAATTTAATTTGAAATTTGAATTCAAATTAGGTGGCCATGAATGCTTTAATTGAAGTATTAATGTAGCATTCAAAGGGGAGAGAAAATAGGCTAGATGGGGGGCCGGCCAAGCAATGGGGAAATAGAGGGAATTTGATTCTTAGTGGGGCCCATGGAGTTAATTAAAACCTGATTTTAAATTTCAGATTTTAATTAATTAGGGGATTTGAAATTTGAATTCAAAACATATGGGATCTCATTTAAATCTATTCCTAAATGTAGTGAGTCATTTTAGGAAAGAAGTAATGAAGGAATTAAAGCATGAAATTCAACTTTCAAGAGGAAGGGGCCGGCGGGATTTTACCAGGGAAGAGGAGCCGGGTCAAGGGGGGGAAGATGGTGGGCTGGCTGGGCCGGCGGCAGGCACGACCGGCGGCAAGGAGGGGGCGGGTGGGTGAGCCGGCAGGTTTTCTTGGGGCTTTTGGTGGGGACTGCTGAAGGGAGACGGAATGAAGGGGAAAAAGCAGGGTCGGGCAGATGAGGGTTGATGGGGAAGGCGAAAACAACAAAAATATAAAATAAAACCAAGAGCTCATCAAGGTGGCTGTTGGGTACTTCGGGTGGAGCCTCTCCTAGGCTTTCCTCACTTGAGAACTCACACAGAGAACTCTAGAACTCACAAAGAGATCTAAAACAAAAATTTCATATCAATATTCATTAGTTTCATGAAGGAGGAAAAGGGTTTTATTTCAAAACCTGAAATTAATTTCAGGTTTTGTATGAAGTTGGGGGAATTTAATTTGAAATTTGAATTCAAATTAGGTGGCCATGCATGCTTTAATTGAAGTATTAATGTAGCATTCAAAGGGGAGAGAAAATAGGCTAGATGGGGGGCCGGCCAAGCAATGGGGAAATAGAGGGAATTTGATTCTTAGTGGGGCCCATGGAGTTAATTAAAACCTGATTTTAAATTTCAGATTTTAATTAATTAGGGGATTTGAAATTTGAATTCAAAACATATGGGATCTCATTTAAATCTATTCCTAAATGTAGTGAGTCATTTTAGGAAAGAAGTAATGAAGGAATTAAAGCATGAAATTCAACTTTCAAGAGGAAGGGGCCGGCGGGATTTTACCAGGGAAGAGGAGCCGGGTCAAGGGGGGGAAGATGGTGGGCTGGCTGGGCCGGCGGCAGGCACGACCGGCGGCAAGGAGGGGGCGGGTGGGTGAGCCGGCAGGTTTTCTTGGGGCTTTTGGTGGGGACTGCTGAAGGGAGACGGAATGAAGGGGAAAAAGCAGGGTCGGGCAGATGAGGGTTGATGGGGAAGGCGAAAACAACAAAAATATAAAATAAAACCAAGAGCTCACCAAGGTGGCTGTTGGGTACTTCGGGTGGAGCCTCTCCTAGGCTTTCCTCACTTGAGAACTCACACAGAGAACTCTAGAACTCACAAAGAGATCTAAAACAAAAATTTCATATCAATATTCATTAGTTCATTACATAAGAAATGGCCATATATATAGGCCTCAAAATGACAAAGGAAACAAAAGACTAAAATGCCCCTTGGGCTACAATAGAGACCAAATACCCATAAGGGTAAAAATGGAAAAACTGAAAATAAAATAAATTACTACATAACATGACAAAATAAATAAAACTCCTGATCGTGGCCGTCGATCTCCGGTGTCTCCGATGGCACACATGTTGAAATTGCTGACGATGTCCTCATCAATATCCTATGCATGTGATATTGTAAGGGGTATCCCTTTTGTGGATCTTTATCAGAACACCCTTAGGGGATCCAATTTGAGGGTGTGTTTTGATAAAGCATTGTAGGAATACTTAAATAACACACATATTAAGGTTAAGGCATAGTAAAAATCGACTTAACCAAATATTTCAAAATTAGTTCAATGAAATCTCATTTGGTGTCTCAACATAGTAGCAAAATAATAAATCCTAATTTTAAATCATAGAAGAGGTACTAAATCTCAATCAGTTGAATGTGACATTATGAATTATTTAGATTGCCTCTGGACTAAGGATGGGAGTCTTGCAAAATTATTTGCACTTATTTTTACATAATTCCTTCAAAGACGTTTATTGAAAACTGATTAACACTATGCATCATCATGCCATCGTGATTATTGAACAGCCCAGATCACTACAAACTTCTGGTAAACTGCTTTTACATGTTTGACAAATAAGGGGCTTAATAGGAACAATAGATGCAAATGATTTATAATGACAATCGTGAGCCTTTTATTGGTATTTTGAACCTGTTTATCATGGTACGATATACAAGAAGGATACTAGTTTTGACTTTGTTTTGTATTTTTTGCTTTGTTTCTCTTACCATTTGTTTAACTTTACTGGTGTTGTTATAGATGTTCTATCAGTCTTTTTTATGCCATAATGACTATTTTATCATTTGGCAATATTGGGACGAATCCAAATTTAGAAGCGATGGATGAAGTTTTAATGGTTATTCTTGTTGATTTTGTTAGATTGTAGAAGCTCACATTGTTTATTTAACTTTTTTTAACCTTTTTCAAAGTTCTACATTTGGCAATGAGAACTATTTTCAGTCACTATCATAATTATTGGTCATATTCTTGTTGTTTGGATTGTATTCATGATTCCTTTGTCATTCAATCCCTCGAAGAGATGCATTTGCTTTAGAGTTTAGATTAAAGCAAGTTCTTTTCAAAAACCTTTCCTTATGCTATCTTTTGGATGAGACCCTTTGCTTCCTGTCCCTTCCCTATTAGTTCCATCCTACATCTTCTTATTGCCTTTTTTTATCATAAACGGACAAATCATCTAGTGTTTTAGTTATCATTTTTCTCAATTTGAAGCAACTCACATTTCCTGTGATTTGGTCTTGCTTCATAATTAAATTTTGTTTGTGCACCCAATTCCAAGCAAACGCAATCTTTCATATTTTGGTATTTGGAAAACAGCACATTGAAGCTCAAGTATCCAACTTGTGTGTAATGCGTGGTTGACAATATTCTTTTCAATTATTTGTTTTGTTTTTTTTCCATGGACCTAGCATATAGCCTTGTTTTGAGTTCTGTATTTTGTTAGCTCATCTATTTTTCATGCTATAATCAACAAATAATTTGTTTTACACACTTTTTTTACAGGATTTGTGTCTTTTGTTACTCACATCTGGAAGAGATCCAGGCATAATACCCCGAAATTTAAAACCACCTGAACCTGAAGACTTCGATGGAAGCATCGATGTTGGGAGCATTCAAACCCCACAATTACGTTTACCTCGAATGAAAGATGTCATAATCAATGGGATAATTGTGAAGATAAAGTATTGTGACACATGCATGCTTTATCGGCCTCCTCGTTGTTCCCATTGTTCAATATGCAACAACTGTGTGGAGCGCTTTGATCATCACTGCCCATGGGTTGGACAATGCATTGGGCTAGTAAGTAATAATTTATAGAGTTGCTTTTAGACAAATTTGTGAAAATCCTTTGTCCAAAAATTGAATTGTACCATGAGCTCATTTGTTTGTTTGCAATTAGATAGTTGATTATTTGTAGATAGAAAGCATGTCTTAGAAATTGATCATCTCACTTTAATTGATTTTTTATGTGTAATTAAAATTTTCACATTTGAGGAATTTTGGAATTGTTTATGCAGTTTTAAAGCTATATTGATTTTAGGTTAAATTCAACTAAATGATGAATTTTTAATTCATCATTTTATAAAATATGATTTCTATGTGCAAGCAACCAAATGAGGCCTAAATGAAAATTTTGAAATTGTTGAGTCCAACGGCCACTGGGGATCACGTCATTTATAATTTAATTGAAATCTCCTGCCACCTCTATTCGCGTTCTAGTTGTTCAAATGAGAATAATTTAACAGGTCATGCTTTTTATTAATTCTAATTATTTTCTTTGTGCAGAGGAATTATAGGTTCTTTTATATGTTTGTTTTCTCGACAACTCTTCTCTGCTTCTACGTCTTTGTCTTCTGCTGGGTTTATATCAAGAAAATTATGGACGCAGAAGAAATAAATATGTGGAGGGCAATGGCCAAAACTCCTGCTTCAATTGTTCTAATCATTTACACATTTATAGCAGTGTGGTTCGTGGGTGGCCTTTCCGTTTTCCATTTATATCTCATAAGCACTAATCAGGTAAATGATGTGCTTTTTATAATTGATCTTGTTCTCAAGCATGTCGTTGAAGCATTATTTTCATACTTCCAGTTGTAAATTAATAGTTGTATTGTTTTCTATGAGGGTGGTCACTTTTATAATGTTGATACAAAGGCTTTGTTTGTATTAAAAAGCTGCTTTAAGAAGTAGTAAGAAAGCTGTCCGTAACGAAGCCAAAATTTCTTCTATGGCAGATTTTGAGTTCACATTTATTTACGCAATTCAAACTTTCAATGAATAGGTTACTATTGCCACCTTCTTTCCTAATTCTTCTTCCAGCCTTTTTCTCGCACTTTTCCTCTGTGCCCTTAACTCCCTCTTCTCATGCACGGACACCTACACTGACCCCAGCTACAAAAGAAAAAGAAAAAATACTCTCAACTAAATAAAAATCATACAAACAATGAAAAGAATAAATTCCATTCCAGAGGGGGAACCATATCTGATATGCCATATAAATTCTTATGGCTCCATTTTGTAATTCTGTAGGTGGCCTTATTGTGATATTTAGGACAGTAGAATTAATTTTTGTGTTTGGTGAAGAGCAGTTTAGCTGCAGTGAGAATTTTTGTTTTTTGAAAGTCTGAATACTATTTTCTCTAAACCATGGATTGTGATACAACAAAATCAAGTCCCATATAATTGATCAAGCTTAAGACCAATTGCATCCACAGTCTGATTCAAATTAGGCTTTATTTATTGGTTACTACTCTTTCAGCATCATTGCACGGGATTCCATCAAAACACTGCAGGTAAGCGTGCTTCGAGAGAATAGTATTAGGATAATGACCTTCTGGGAACTCCTCATGTAGCACTCCATGAAAAAGACATTATTTATCATTTTCTACTTATTTTTACGATATTTATCCATTTAAATTACACCTTATCTGGATGAAATAAGTTGAAATTCTCCCCCATATTCTGTTCCCCTTTCCTCTCTTACCTGGTTGCTCCTCTCTGTTCTTTCTCATACCCAACAAATCTCTCTCTCTCTCTCTCTCTCTCTCTCTCTATATATATATATATATATATATATATATATATATATATATATATATATATATATTAAACAGTGACTTGGCATGATTCCAATGTAAAATCGGACAACCCTCTTCTTGCACACATCCCTAGGATGCTCTTTCTTGTATCAAAAAGTCATGGTGATTGATCTTTTCTTCGCTCTTCGTGAGACATGCAGTGGAGGATTTCCATTCATGATGTTTGAAGATAGCCGGAGTTGATATTGCAGTCATTTGGTCACCAAACCTTATTAGAGATCATATGATTTTAATCAAACCTAATTACGGCGTCTGGGATCTTAGCCTTAAACAAAATTTGCATCAGAGCGTGAGATCTAAGGTGGTCTAATAGGAGAGAAAAGCATGGAATTGAAATCTAGATGATAGGGGACCTTGCATTTACATCACCGTTTTGTTTGTATTGATTCAATGGTGTTCTGTGGTGACATATTCATCTCTATTGTATAAGCTATGATGCACAAATACGGACACGACGACACGGATACGACACGACGGGGACACGGGGCACGTCAATTATTGAAATTATTGGACATAGATACGAGTTGGACACGGTATTATAGTTTTTATATTTTAAAAATAACATATAAAACTTGAATAAATATAATTTTAAAAATAATTAAAAAAAATAAGTCATTTAACTAGAATTTGTGCTTAAAATGATTAATGTTAAGATATCGAGAGTAAGGCGTTGATGCCATTTATCATTCATCGAAAGAGGAGATGACAATGATGTCGCGAGTCGGGCATTGATGTTATGCAATAAATATTGGGCGTCGATGTTGAGAGGGCGTTGGTCGTCGATGTCGAGAGGGCTTTGATCGTCGATGTTGAGAAGGTGTTGGACAAAGATAAGATGTCAAGTTGTGGGTGTAGAAATTGCTAGCATTGAGCAACAATGTAAAGACAACGTCAGACTTTTATATAGAGATCATTTTGAAATGTTGATGTTATAATGATGTCAGACGTCGATGTTGAGATGACATCGGGCATTGTTGTGAAATCAAAGTTGTAACCTGCTAAAGAAAAATGAAAATGAGAATATTCGATGAATGAGACATTGTGTGGGTAATTGATTTGGTGTTGTGAATTGAAAATAAGAAATTTTATTTTTATATTTAAATAAGTAAAAATTTTAAATACAAGAAATTATATTAAAAAAAATTCATAAAATATTTAAGATACGCGTGTCCAATTTATATTTAATATTTTTTTGATGTGTCATCCAACACGTGTCGGAGTGTAGGACTAGGGGTGTCAATTCGGGTCAACGGGTCGGGTTCGGGTCGAACCCGGAACTGACCCGGCACTGTTCGGGTCAACTCGAACCCGACCCGTTTTTAAAAACGGGTCAAGTTTCTGGACCCGAACCCGACCCGATTCGGGTCCGGGTCAACCCGACCCGACACGAATGACACGGGATTGACCCAAAATTGCTAATTTTTGGGTCAAAAATCAGGTCAATCTCGGGTTTTCGGGTCAAAATCGGGTAAAAAACGGGTCAATCTCGGGTTTTCGGGTCAAAAATGATTTTTCGTGTCACTTTCGGGTCAATTTCGGGTTGGCAGGTCAACCCGAACCCGACCCGATTTTTAAAACGGGTTAATTTCATGAACCCGAACCCGACCCGTTTCGAGTTTGGGTTGACCCGAACCCGGATTTTTCCGGGTCGGGTTCGGGTCGTGTTTCGTGTAGTGTCAAAAACTGACACCCCTATGTAGGACATGTGTTGTGTCAGATATGTGTCGGACATTGCACGCCTCTTTGAGAATAAGTGTTGGTGCATCATAGTATATAAGTTATTTAGAATTAATCCATGAAATTTGCCGAGATCCTCCTGCTTTTCTATGATTATACAATTGTAATTTTATTCCATATGCCATACAATGCATGTTCCAGTAATTTAGAAGCATAAAAAATACCCTGCTGCAATTTCTGCTTAAGCCATGACGTATCCATTACTATTGAATTTGCTGCCCACATAAACTCACCATCCTATTTTCTTTGTATTAAATTGCCATCCTTCCAAAGACTTGAGAAATATGTTAGACTGGTCCTCCAGTCTAGTTGGCCCAAAATCAAGGTCGGCCCCTGGTTTATTCTAGGCGGACCACATAGCCGTCGGCCCCCCTTGTGGGGCTCATTAATTGAATGCAAAATTAATGATGAGTGGGTGGTTTAGGAGGGAATTAAATTTGGGAGGGGCTGCTTAGTAATTATAATTATATTTGTATTCTGTAGTTGATGGGGAGGGTTAGGGTTAGGGTTATATTATGTTTTGTTGAATTTGATTTTCTCTTAAGTTTGTTTAGGTTTTAGCCGTCGGCTAGAGATTGGGAGAGCCAGATCTTCCTCTCGAATTGAAGATCCATTGTATCTTGTTTGTTTTATTTCATCTTTCATCAATTATCATGTTTCCCTCGTATTTTGCTACCAAATTTCATTCAATTTCAATTTTATCTTTGCTGAAATTCCAAATTTCAAACAAGTTCTTTTGATTCTTGCAAGTATTTCTTTTAACAAATTGGTATATGAGTACTTTTTTGGGCGGAAAAATAAGTTGTCTGTACTTCTTTGGGGATTGGAGCTTAGATTCAATTTATGGCAGCAATGAAGATGGATGCGTTGGAAGGCGAGATGGAACAACTCAAGGCTGGAGTAGAGGAAAAATATTCCGGGGTTGAGGGGAGACTCTCAGCTATCGATAACCGCTTTGAAAATTTTGAAGACATGATGAAAAGATGCTTGAGATGCATTCGAATGCATCACCGGTGATTCTTATGGCGAAACCAAGAAGAAAGGAGATTCAGGAGGACGGTTGTATCGTTCTAGAATTTAATTTGGAAGCATTTTTATTTTATCTTTTAATAAACAACCCTAGAGCTATTTAACTTCATTTATCAGAATTAAACAATAAAATAATTTTAGAATTCAAAGCATCTATATATACATATGTATTCATTTCTCAAAAAATTATATACACTATTTAGGATCTATGAGTACAAAAGAATAGTTAAAATAAAAAGAACCTAAATCTAAGGAATCCTGATCAGTCGCACACTCCTGCTTTCTTACCCTGACTTGAAATTATTTAATCACATATAATGAGCTCAAGAGCCCAAAAAGTAATCAAATCCTATAACTGAACTCAATATAAGACAAATGAGCAATATGGATGACGTCAGTCAAATTATTGCGGGCTTCGAAAATTCGGCCCCGGCCTCCCTGTTACTTTTCGGTGGAGTTTTAATGGATTAAGTTCTGGGATAAATTTTGGGAAGGTAGATGGGTTTGCAGATAAGACACTACCCAGAGATTTCACCCTCATTTTGCGAGGACTTTATATTTGAGTTCTCGTTTCCTATAGGCGCAAGCCCCTATAGTTAATTGCCCCTCTCGGTAATGAGAGAGAACTTTAGATAAGGCTAGTGGTCAATCAGATACGTATAGATATATTATATCTGACATATAATAGCAATATGGGCATTTGGAATTTGAAGGGTTGATATTTAAAATTGAAAATTTCACCATCTTGGACTTGGAGTAGATGGTGGGGGAGTGGATTATAGACCCGATTAAGATCCCATGGTTCCGTTGTCTCGGGCCATCGTGGTCCCTGGTCTACTTTATTCAGAAGAGGTAGTTGAACCAACCTGATAGAAGGATCCTTGTTGGAAGCCATGGGTTGCTTTTTTCAAGGGTACCTTGTAGACTTGTGGTGAGTATTTGACTAAGAGGACATTTAAATCCACCTTAGCTAACATAGGGCTTTGTGCCCTATCGATTGTATCCTATTGATTCATATCTCAAGGATTTGATACCGTTGGGGAGCATACGGGCTCTGAGAATAACCATAATTTAGTGGTGCCATTTGGCAGCAAACCACTCGGTTCAGAGGGCCTCGGTCATAACCGTTTACCTGCGGTGCCATTTGGCAGCAAAATTACAAGTTATATGACATGTGTCATGTCTTTACTTGCTGGAGATTGTTTGATCAGAAATTAGCTCTTTGTGAGCTGAATTATCTTTAAGATTTGTCCACCTTAGCAAACTGTTATGAAGGGTATATGAGTTTTGCTTTAAGCGATTTGATGGATTATTTTGATTTTAAATATTTTGAGATTTTGGAATTTTGAATTTTAGAATTTTTGGGGTATTTGGGAAGTATTTTAAATATATTTGAAAGTGTAGAGTATTTGGAATTAGCCCATCCGATTGAGATATACGTTCAACACGACCATCATCAGGGTATATGGGGTCATCTTATTTATGGGTTGAACCTTGTTGACTTTGTCTACCACAGAGGATTGGGTTCGTTGTCACTTGTATGCTTTTATTAATGAATTTTTATTGTTCACGGGCCTTGAAGGTCTAATATGAACTATAAAACAAATATTCCAGTCGAGGTCGCGATAGTATATCAGCTTGCATCTACCTGTATAGAAGGATTGAGCTCGAACTTAAGTTCATTATTTGACCCGCGCAACATCCCTAGACATGCTTGCCGGGGCCCATACGGGTATTTGATTAGACAAGCACTTCTTTGTATTCGTGTGTATACATATTGTAGTACATGTGTGGGGACATTTCTGAAAATATTTAATAATGGTCAGTTGTATTGGCAACTTTCATTTGAATACAACATTTTATTTGGGAGCTCGTACACTCTTTTTGTCTGCTTGTATTTAAGTTGCAAATCCGATGGCATCGTATTACGGGTTGCCTGTTGCTTTGTACATGTAAACTATCGTGCACTACTTGTTACCTTCTACAGGTGGATTGTAGTGTACTAACAAATCTTCTACTATCGCTAGTAGATGTTATCTATTATAGTTCCCTTGTATCCTTCTTGTAGACGGTATGTTAAGTGTACAGGAGGTTTCCTATAGAAGCTCGTAAGAACTAGCATTTGTCGCATTCCTAATGCATTTTGTTGTGGTATTTGGTCCATGCAGTACATCCGCTACTGCTGCAAGTAAGCATGTAAATGTATTTATTCACAGACTGAAATTGACTACAAGATATTGCATTTATTGAAGTCTTTCTGCATCTACCCATACGTGACATGTTGTCCGTACATTTGTATTTGTAGAGAATTCGTATGTATTGCAGATCTTCAACCCTTGATCATATGCGGATCAATATGTTTATTTGTATCTTGATGTTCATTGCCGGAGTGCTGTAAAATAGTTGTTTCATCTGCTAAATGCCCTTCACACCTTGCCCACGAATATACTTTGCATTCTGATTGACTTGAAGATCTCCAAAATTCCTTGGAACTTTTATGTTATTGATTGATTGTAAGCATGTTGTTATTCCTTCAATTTGATCTCTGCTTGCAAGAAGGTTACTGTGTTCATTGCATGTCAAATTCTTCTGCTTCAATGGACGCGATGCATTCACTTTCAATCAAATGGTATCGATTGTACGAAGGCGGCATTTGCCTCGAATTGTTTGAATACATCTTCACTAACCATTGTTGATTGTCGCTTGCAAGATTGAATATGCTTGCTTATATTCTGATCTTGATTGTAGGGATAGCCTAGCGCTTCCTGCATGCTTCTGCATATGCTTATAGAGCATATCATCAACTGCATTAAGTTATTATATTCGTTGTACACTGATCCCTTTTACTTGCAAGGTATCCGTACGATCACTTGTATGTTGACTTGTATTGACTGTGGGAGGTCCACACTTCATCCTGAATTTGATATTTCATTTGTCGCATGTCTCCTCTTGAACATGTCATTGCCCCTACCATAATCCTTTTGTATGTGTTTGTGAGATAGTGGTTGATGATGTTCCAAGTCTGTGAGTTTCACGTACGGGATGAACGATTGTATTATAGGTTTCCTTTTCCTTGCTCAGAGAGTGATTGACTTGAGCACTATGAGTTTCATATTATTCATTTGTTGGGAGATTTGTATAATCATCTGCACTTAGACTATTACTTTCCCTTTGTTTTTCGTTGATCAATGCTTGCAAGCAAGTTGTATCACAAGTTCATTCGTTCATTGATGTTCGTTTGAGTGTACTCAAGGCTTGTTCATCATGAGTCTTGTTTGATCGCCAACATTCATTTGAACAATTCAGGTTCTTTGTTGTTTACTTAATGCCCAAATTCTAGTCCAACTTGTTCATTTGAACAATTTAGGTTATCTGTTGTTTACTTAATGCCCAAATTCTAGTCCAACTTGCTATCATTTGTCCAATGTCAAGTTCAAGCTCCATATTGTTAAAAATTGATTTAAATACCCTGTTTGTCCGAATCAAGATACAAGTCCAAATAGTTCAATTTTAGGTTCCAATTGAATTCAAGTTTCTTATATTATTCATTTAAGTTCAAGTCCTTTATTATTTCAATTGAGTTTTGTACCATGCTATTCATAAGTCTGCAATGTTGGTCCCCTATTTGCTGTGAATTTCGGCAGCCTCATGGCGTCTCCCCCATTTAGGGGAAACTACGGGAAATTGGGCCTCCTGTCATGCTAGAGAAAAGCATGTACGGTAGGTGTTGGATGACACCACGGCCGTAAAATTTTCAATCCCACAATGCCAGAGAAAGACGTGTATGGGTCTTCAGTCCCTGTTTTGAAATGTCTAGTTTTTTTATGTCTCCACCATGCTAGAGAAAAGGATGTACAAGGCTTACCCCCCTCGCCATAGGTGTCGCACCGGGTTTTCTTCCCACCACACTAGAGAAAAGAGTGTATGGGTGATTTTCTGGCTCGACATGAACGCCGAAAGCGGGGTTTTAAGTTTAGTGAGTTATACCTGCGAATGACGATGACGACGGGGTGGCACCAAAATTTATCTCATTCTTCTTTTTTTGACATTTTCTTTTTTTCTCTCTTTTTTTAATATTTTTCATTCTCTTTCCCCTTCTTTTTTATTACAATAATAATAAATAAATAACTAATAATATTAGGTAATAATAATGCTAATATTATTAATTGCACTAACTAACAATATAAATTAATACTAATACTAATAAAAATACATAATAGAAAACTTACTTTTTTGGGCTTGGGTTGAGTAGAAGTTTATGTTTGGTTCGAAACGGGCTGAGTGGGCTTTGGATTATGAGCTAACTAGTGAGCTATTTGAGTGATGTAGGCTTTGGAATGCTGTTTGGGTTTTTAAATGGTTGAGATGGGTCGGTTTGGGGAGACTAGGTATCGAGTATAGGGATGGGGCGACAGATGGTTCGACTATATGATTATCAGAGAGGAGATGCGTAGCTTGGGGAGATAGGCTGGTTGAGGATGTTTCAGTTGGGAAAGGAGGAGAAGATGTCGGCTTCAGCTGCAGGTAAGGGTCGGCATAGGGAGGAGATCAGAAGTCACGATAGGAGTAGAAGGTCGAGGCTTGTGGAGTTGAATCGACTATGAGGGTTGACGGGGTGCTGCAGAGGCTTTGGTTGTACAGAGTTGGGGTCTTTGTGTCAGAAGAGGAATGCTCTCTCTCTCTCTCTCTATGGATTGGAAGAATCGGGAGATAGAGGGGTTGGGTTGTATGGAGATCGACAAGAGGAAAGCAGGTGGAGGTCCAGTTCTTGAGTTCGGCCTGGAGCAGGGAATCGATAGGATCTTTTCGGGTATAGAGCATGGTTTAAAATTGCGCAATATGAGGCTCGCCTTTGCGCAATTCCAATAAAAAACTCCTCGATGCTTACGCCTCGAGTTTTTTTTATGAGGCTTGCGCCTCAACTTGGTTGAGGCCCTCCTCACCTCACTAGCATGAGGCTTACGCCTCACGCTATATATATATTAAAACTTACATAAATCTTGAAGTAAATGCCCGACATTGGACTCTAAAGGAGAGGAGGAAGGGGAGAGAGCAGTTCATCATAATGATTATTCAAATGAAAAACCCCTTAGTGATGACAATGCTTATGACTTATGAGTTCTTATGTGATATGTCATTGTTATTTATTTTTGGAAATTTGAATTATATGTTAATGAAAAGAATACTGAGATTTGGGACATAGAATTTTGAGTTGAACTATATTTCATGTTGTCTTATTATTGGGATATTTTGATTTCACTTCATATCTTATGCTTTTTTATGTTTTATATTATTCACTCATTAGTATATAAAAAATTTATCATTTTTTGTTTACACAATCTTTTGATTTTGAGGCTTACGCCTCAAAACGCCTTGAGGCTTACGCCTCGCCTCACGAATGAAAAACGCCTCAATACCCGAATACGCAATTTCAAACATTGGTATAGAGGAAGGGACGTCGGGTTAGAGTTAGGGCTTGAGGGGATTCGAGAGCTTATGGAGATAGGTATTGCAGGAGCAGTGGAGTCGACGGCTTGAAGCAGGTTGGATGGCTTCGATTTGCTGGGATTTTAGAAGAGACGAACGAAAGAAGCGGGAGGTCTCACGAGCAGAAGTTTTTCGTGAGAGAGCAAAATAATTGAATGCTCTGGCGGGTCCTGTTTTAACAACAAGAATGGAGGCTCTATCGAGGTGGTCAGCAGGATACCCGGGATTCGGACAAAGCTGTCAGTGATATGAGGTTTGAAGGATTTCTTGCTGGAATTTGTGGAATTTCAACGAAAAATCAGCAGGATTCCGAGAACCATTCGATAGTGCTAAGGTATGATTTTATTTTGATTCCTTTTTTTATTTGCTGTAGAGGTCAACAATTATAACAATAATATTTATATGATAATGAATCTGTGAAGAAACAATAAAGCTAATATGTAGTAGCAGTAGAATCTGTAAATGATAAAATAATGCGATGTGAAAGCTAGTAAATCAATATGAGTGTTGAATCGATAAAGCAATCGTCGTATTAGTACTAGCAATACGTAAAGAAATCATATAAAGCGGTAAAACCAAAGCATCGATAAAGACTTTTAAAATTATATTAATGTAGTAAAATCATATAGCTATGCATACATGCTAACAAATTATTCTATATAAATATCTTAATCACATGCTCAGTATGTCACACTAAACATGTAAGAAGTTCTGGCTTAATTAGTATTTTGTCAGTATCGTATCAATGTCACTAAACCGCTGGCTCAGTAAACAGAGTTGTCCCTCTTTGCTCGTTGGAACAATAATCATCTCCTTATAACTCCCTAAACGTGAATTAGTCGATGATAACACCAAACCACATATTTAAAGAAAAGCTTGTTGGCCCACCAAATTGTACAGGTCAATCAGTCTCCAGCCAACGTTAGTAAATATCCAGTCTTTACTTATTTCACCCTTACACATATTATTATCATTATATTATAATTGTAATATAGCAAACTATATTGCTCAACCACATGTCCACACTCTTTTTCAATGCATTGTAGTAAATAAAGTATAATTAGACTTAATTTAGTTGTCAAAATGATCTAACGGTAGACAATCAAAAATCTTACGTAGCAATAAATTCATATTTTTATAAATTTACCAAATTACCAGATATTGTATAAAACAATTTTATGAAGCTTTAATTGAATTAAAACACTATTTTTAAGTATCAAAATAAAATTTTGAATTGACAAAAATCACTGCATTTTCAAAATCATCTGACAAAAAATCTCAAATAAATATTTAAAATATTTATAATCTCAAACTCTATAACATATGAAAGTTACGAGATGAAAATTTTATCAATACAAAATTATTGTCATTTTTTAATAACAGAAATACAAATTTGATTAGAAATACAAAAAATCTAAATTTATTAAAATAAAAAAATAGAGCAATGATTCCTTACAGTGAGACAAGAAAATCTCCCTATAGGATTGACGGATGAAAATTGCTCTATGGTCTTTAAATCCTAGGATTTATTTTCTCTCCTCACTTTTCTCTCATATTTGCCTTTTGCATTTTCTATTAGCCGAATTGAATGGAGAAAAGAGACTTTTAATGGATTCATTAATGGTTTTATATATCTTATAATAAAATAATAATATAATATAAATATAATTATTAAATTTAATTAATTTTCGATATAAAATTAATATAAATCCTTTTGGAGCTTTAAAAATTATAGAAAAATATTCATAAAATAACTTATTTTAATTAAAAATTTTAGTGAAATTAGTTTAGAAAATAAACACATAACGGTCCCAAAATCCTCACTTTTACCGACAAGTATCAATTTCTTAAGGATTTTTACCCGTGCTAAAAATTATGAAAAATTTAGTATAATTAAAACACAATAGTATATATTTTTTTTGCGATGAAGGTTTTCAAATTTGACTTATTATTACTCTTAAAAGTTTTATTTAAAAGGATTATTACAACGGTGATGAATTGGAGACTGTTTTCCATCAAGGATTGTCATGTGGTGCTTCGTTGGTGGGCGGATCGGGGTATTCCGAAGGAAGGACATCAAGGAGGAGAGGTGGAATGGAGAAGGGCATGGTTGGGGGGAGCCATGGGGTCAAACTCAACCAAGGGAGGAAAGAAGGGAATCAGATCACTACTATACGGGAGGAACCAACAGAGGAAGAATCCATTAGTGTATAGATACGAGATCAAGGAAGTTAAAGATGTCGGTCTTTGAAGGGGAGGATGCTTAGGGATAGGTGTACTAAGTTGAATGTTACTTTGCTATCAATGGTTTGACCGAAGGGGAAAAACACATGGCGGCGGGTCTATGTTTGGAAGAGAAAGCCCTAGTTTAGTTCCAATGGAGGGAGGCTAGGTATTCAATCTACTCATGGGGAGAATTTAAAGAGTGCTTATTTGAACGTTTCTGAGCCATTCAGGAAGAAGATCTCAACGAGCAGTTATATGCCCTAACTTAGGAGGGGACAATTATGCAGTAGTTTGAACTGCTAGCGAGGAGGCTAAAGGAACTCTTTGAGGAAGGATTGGAGAGGAAATTCATGAAGGGGCATAGGAAGGACATATGGGCAAAGTTGAAGGTACTGAGGCCTAGGGAGCTTAGGGAGATCATGGAGCTTGCTTAGTGGGTGAAGGAAAAATATAGAAGTGAGAAGGCTAACAGAGAAGCATCATGTGAGGGGCCTACAAAAATACCTCTAAAACTCTAACACATGGAACCCATATAGTATCCTTTTAGAGAGAAGCACCTAGGGATAAGAGTGGTGGAGTTCACCCAGGAGGCAACTTTAAGCGACTTACCGAAGCGGAGGTGCATGAGAAATTTGAAAAGGGGTTATGTTTCAGATGTGATGAGAAGTACATGCTGGTGCATAGATGTAAAGACCAAACTCTTCAAGTTCACATCGTCTGTGATGACGATGAAGCTCGAAGGGAGGTGGGAGTGAGGCATCGATGGAGGAGAAAAGCTGCATTTATGCATGACAGAGGTCACCTTGAATTCAGTAGTGGGATTCACTTTTAATCACATTATAAAGGTGAGAGGAAAAATAATATACAAGGAGATAGTGGTGTTGATATACAGTGGGGTTACCAATAATTTCATCTCCAACCAGGTCATAGATCAATTTAGGGATGAAATTGGTGGAAATAATGTGCTATGGGGTAATGAAGGAGACTAGGACGACTGAGATAGGTAGTGGGTGTGTAGGGGAGTGGTCTTGAAGATACAAGAGTTCAAAGTTAGGAAGGATTTTCTCCCATTGGAGCTTGGGAGCATTGATGTTATCCAGGGGATGAGATGGTTGTTGAGCTTAGGGGACGCTGACAATTGAGCTGATGGTGGAAGGGAGAACGATGGTGATTAATAGAGATGTAGGACTCTCGAAAGCCATGGTAAGGGCTATACAGGAGGTGGGAGGAAGATTTCTAGTGGAGCTATAAAGTTTGGAGGGGATCGGAGAGGAGGAAGGAGGGTACATTCCTCTTTCAGTATGACCGGTTATACAACAATTTAGTGAGATCTTTTAGCCACCTCAGGGATTGCCACCACAGAGGGGACAGGAGCACGCCTTCACATTGAGGGAGGGGGTATCACTGATCAGTGTTAAGCCTTACCACTACCACCATATCCAGAAGGATGAGTTTGAGAAGATGATCTTGGAGATGGAGTCGGGGATCATCAGGCCGAGCGTGAGCCCTTTTTCTTGTCCATTTCTATTGGTCAAGAAGAAGGATGAAAGTTGTAGATTTTGTGTTGACTATTGGGACATGAATATGGATACTGTGTTGGACAAGTTCCTGTTCCAATGATAGATTAGCTGCTAGATAAGCTTTGTGGAGCTGCAGTATTCACGAAGGTGGACCTGAAGTTCGGGTAACATCAGATCAGGATGAGAGAGGAAGATGTTCCGAAGACAGCTTGTAGGATACACGAGGGACACTATGAGTTCTTAGTGATGCCGTTTGGTCTCACCAACATCCCTGCTACCTTCTAGTCTCTCATAAACAAGGTGTTCTGTCCTTAGCTCAGGAAGCTTGTTCTGGTCCATTGACGACATCCTAGTGTACATCAAGTTTAGTGAGGAGCATCTAGAGCATCTAAGGGCGGTCTGAGAAGTGTTACAAGAGTATTAATTGTGGGCTAATTTGAATAAGTGTTGTTTTGAACAGGCTAGTGTAGAGTACTTGGGGCACATAATATCTCAGGAAGAGGTGGTTGCTGATCAGACCAAGATTGAGACAATGCTGAAATGGTCTCTAGCTAGCAACCTGAGGGAGTTGAGGGGCTTCCTAGGATTGACTAGGTACTATAGAGGATTCGTGAGGGGGATATAACACCATAGCTTGGCCTCTGACAGACAGCTGAAGGATAGCTTTTTGTGGGGAGATGCAACGACTTAGGTCTTTGAGAGATTGAAGACAGTCATGACTATGGTCCTGGTTGTACCCAATTTCAGCCAAATGTTTGTAGTAGAGATTGATGTCTCATGATATGGATTGGGGGCAGTGCTCATGCAAAATCATAGATCCATAGTCTATTTTAGCCAGGTATTGACAGCCAGAGCTAGGATGAAGTCAATTTATGAGAGGGAATTAATGACTATTGTATTAGCTATTCAGAAGTGGTGGTCTTATTTGTTGGGCCAACATTTCATTATCAGGACACTTGCTAGAGCAGAGGATGGTGACTGAGGAACATCAAAGGTGGCTATCAAAGTTGTTGGGTTATGACTTTGAGATCCAATATAGGCTAGGGATAGAGAACAAGGCGGCTGATTCCTTATCCAGATACGTGGGTGAGCTCCAAGAGTTAGCTAGTTCGGTACCGCTGATGTTGGATTATCTAACTCAGTACTTTCATACTTCTACTTAGAGCGGATTTCTTGAGACGTAGTGTTCTATTAGCAGCTAGCCAATTAACACAGTGATAGAGATTTTCATTTGCTCTAGCTGTACTCTTCAGAGTTTACAAAGTTTTGCGCATCACTTCTAAGGTGAGCTCCCTTGAGGTACAAGATTTAGTTTTGTAGTGACAGTACTTGTAAGCGTGGGTTCATCTATATATTCAGGATGCTTTCTCCTGCTTAGAGACCCCACTTACTTCCTTCAGAGAGAATACCCTATAGTTCTTCAGTTGTCGTAGACGTCTTCTATGTTTGGGTCAGAGAAGATTCGTCTCTTCTTCTTTGCCCCGTGGTTAGTCTCAGATCAGTTTTCTTTAGTTTATCAGCCTAACAACATCAGTTTATCGCCTCGTTAGAGAGGCACCGCTGTTGTGGACGGGGTGGACCATGGATGGAGGTGTACTTTGTTGCAGAGAAGGTAGCGTTTGGCAGTTGCTGAGTACCTTATTAGCATGCGTCCAGGCTGGTTGTGTTACAGAGCAGGTGCTGCACTGACTTTAGAGGGCATCAGCCCAATAGAGTGGCCAGACAGTTCAGTTCTTCCAGGCCACAACCTATGACGGACGGCCACTCGTCCCTGGAGTTATAGATGCACGTCGCATGGACACCGTTCAGCTAGAGACCCGCCTCTACGCTACAGTTTTGACTTGGTTACACTTGTTGAGGCTCAGGATATGTTCAAGCTTTTTTTTGGCTCAGCCATCTACTCACACACGAGTTAGTTACACATGACTGTTCTGGGTACGACAGTCTTTCGGACCTGCTTTGGTGCACGACGCTAGGAGGTATAAGGGTAGAATACGGGAGCTTGGGTGCTGAGGGGACAGAGGTCTCGTCGGGGTTTTTCAGAGGTTACTGTTGACAGAGGTACTTCTCTACCCCTCCTCCCTTTCTTTCTTGTCAGCACTTAATTTAATAAATACGCGATCATTTGATATATGTCTCTCGTTTACTTATGGTGTAGAGATACACATTGAGACTCGTACTACTACTAGGGCCATTGTTTCTTCTCCTGCAAGAGCTCCGGATGTGGTACCTGCGCCACATCACAAAGGTTTCCCGACCCTCCCATAGACATGCTGGTTCTCAGCGTGCAACTCCTTCCAAGAGGTCTGTAGATGCTCGCTTTTCTCCCAGGGAACTTGGAGAGAGTTCATAGGAGCCGAGGAGGTTAGACTTCACATGATATAATTTATTAGGACCTTCTGATGACCTCTTTTTCCCGGTAGACCCCTACGGGTCATTTTGGCCAGGCAAGTCTTCAGGGGCTTGCATAGCCTCACCGGCGGAGTTTTTTGGGAGATCGTCGCGCACACCGATTGAGTTAGACTTGGTTCCTATAGAGTTCTCATTTTTCCCCACGAGTTACTCAGCTGACCTTGCAGGCTCTTATTCTGTTCCAATCAATATACGGTTGACTCTATTAGCCCTTTGACAGTTACATGTTTGTTATAAGTTATATATTTCAAATGCATCATCGTATTAATTGCTTTTAATTCAAGTGCCTGAGGGGTTCGACTACACTTCGGAGATTTGCTGCCATGCCCCCTTACCTCCGGATTCCAGGAGTGCTGATATATGCAGCTACACCACAGAGATTTTGTGGGATTTGATTTTTCAGTGTCAACTCAGGGTCTCCAGAGTCTTGGGACATGTTTACTTCTTTTGCTGACCAGACCCTCAGCCTTCTTACCAGCTTCGAGATGGATAATTCTGAGCTACTTAGGTGGGAGACACTGTGTCGCAAGGCAGAGCAATATGTCAGGAGGCTGAGGTCTTTCTCCATCTTAAGGGTTGGAGCTACACTTGCAGAGTTAGAGGCGAGGGTTGCTTGGCGATAGAAGGTTACGAACAGTTTGACAGGAGTGTCGAGGCTTTCAGGAGACACCGGGAGAGCTCTTCTAGGATGAGCATTGAGGAGGCAGTGTTGATAGCTCGCGTGAGGGGTCTCTGGAGGGACATCAAGGAGGCGATATCTAATAAGACGAACGTAGAGAAGAGGCGCGGCTGGCGTGACCGCCTCACCGAGAGGGAGGAGCAGCGTCACTAGACTCTACACTAGACGATGATGGTCGCCGACACCGCGCTAGCATAGGATGTGGAGGAGTTCCAGACTGCAGAGGCGGAGTTCCAGACTTTGTTAGAGGTAGTTGGACATTTGGAGGACTTACAGTCTCGCCTCCCTTGACGTGTCTACGTGTCTTTTACTCTTTTTTGTTTCTTTGTGGTTTGTACTCTGTAGTATCCTCAGTCTCCATTATACTCATACCTCTTGATGATTGTTGTATGCATACATGGAGGACACAAAAAATAACATGAAATCCTCGGACTCCTACCTCATGATGATTATTATCATCTTAATTTTAAATTCTAAGGCTAATTTGCTACATCATAAGTTCTCGCTTTCTAGACATTTTGTCAATCTTGCAATTGAAGAATGTAAGCCTCAAATTTCCAATAAAATGAATAACTCAACCCATAAATTCAAAATTTAAAATTTCAATGTCCAATATTGGATAGTTTGAAGTACTTATGTGCTTCTTAGTATCGAATGGTTCTTATTCTTTTCTCTAACTCCTAGAAAGAATTGTTCAAATTTGAATTAATTCCATTTGAAACTCCAAAAGAACATCCTTTGAAATTTGAAAAATATTTGTCACTAATTTAATCTAGAGTATTCTCAAGAGATCTCCTCTCTTGGGGTATAATTAATCATAAGGGTTTTGCCTTTATAGGGAGCATGTACTCACATGAGGTAAGGGAAAATATTTAGGAATGTAAACATTTATTTCAAAACTATATTTATGTTTTCGAATACATTGTAGAATATCATTTTTGTCTTATGAAATGATATGTTATTGTTAATGACGTATTTGGTTACAAAAATATAATTTTTAGAATATGTAGCCTATTTTCCCCACATTGAATATCACGCCTGAGTAGATATCAGATTTGGATTCAATAATCTAAATCCAGTGCACTATAGATCGTCTTTTTCCTTTGGCGACAAACCATAACCATCAGTCAGAGATCCCATGATCTCTCACAACATAGATTAGAGGGACTTGGGATTTTAGATCGAGCACCATCAATAGGAATTCCCAAAATGGATCTAAGGTTAGTTAGGCTAGTTACACACATTCACTCTACATCTTGTGAAATCACCCTATGATTGTCTAGAGTTTGAGGGAAATTATCATACTTGTGCTTTTATGGTGGAGAGTCGGTCGTAATAGCTTCATCTTGAAGAGGTAAAGCCAACTAATAAAGAACTCAAGTTTCATGAGTGATTGGGTTGCTTTGGAGACCACCAGCGCTTATACACCTCATCAGCATTGGTCATACATGAGCTTTAGAGGTGATATGAATGAAAGGGGATTTTTAAGAGATCTTCTTTTGTGCTTTAGGGAGTGCGAGTGTAGCAATGCTTTACTTGCAATACTATTGGAATCCTCTATGGATTGAGATGATGCATGCAGGTTCAAACAGGAATGCTAGCCACCCTCATGACTATCATGCCCTTTGTTTGTTAGGGATGAGCGACTATGATGCTCTAGCATTGCCTCTACTAGCTAGGGAGGATTGGGACCATTGTCTCCTCAGCCATTTGATTGGGTGTGGTTTAATCTAGGCATACATTAGGGACTTAGGAGAGGTTAATTGTTGCACCAATTTGGCCATAGCTTAAATGGTTTGCCCAATTGCCTTCGGCTTGACTTAGGGTTGAAGCATGGCGCGCTATGGAAGGCCAATTTGGCTTTATTGAACCTAAGGTTGTTCATTTAAGCCCCTGTTCAAACCATGTTTGACCATGATCATATTGACTTGTTTGACCCCCATCTTGCCTAGGGTTTGGGCCCTAATGCAAGTTGAGACATCCTAGAGTAAAACTTTTGTTCACTTGGCTTGATTTTAAATTCAGTATAGATTTTAAAATTACTATGCTAGTAATTAAAAAACTAAGATGTAAAAAATGTGAAAATTAGGTTGTTTATGTGGTTCACCTGCCCAAGAGGCCTATATCTATACCTATTATGTTTCCCAGACTAAGATTCCACTATTCCGAATTTGCAATTATAAATTCCACTCCTTAGCCGCTCAAGTTGTTTGAGAAAAATATTCCTTAAGCACTCTCCTGACACGCAAGTGCAACCCAAAATTAAGGCACAAATGAAGTTTGAAGCGCCCCAAGTCTTTTCAAAATCTTGGCAGATGAAAGGAAAAGAAAAAAAAAATATTTCTTTGGGATCTAACAAATGTAACACTAAAGAAAACTTGAAATAAAACATGAAAAACTTGCTTGTAATATCTATTTGATCGCTATACAACCACTTAATTTCTTACAAATGATGTTGCTTTGGAGGTTGTGAAGTTTGTGATGGACTCAACACTTTGGGAATAATGAAAAAGATCTGGCAAAAAGCATTTTGGAAATCTAGGGCTTAGTTGGATTTTTCTAAGAGATTTATTATTTTACCTTGCTACAAAATTTCTTCTATAGAACCTCAAACCCCTTAAAAAATTTATTAAAAATCCATTAAGGATTTTTCTTTTCAAGTATGCAAGTGTCTAATGACCATAAAAATAGCTGTTGGAGCATATTCAGATACACATGCGCCTCATCATGTTGGGACCCTGGCTTCCATATGTCAGGTTTGGCCTAACCCCTTTTATGAATATGGGAGAATTACGACAGGGAGAATTTATAAGGAATGACAATTTCATAATAAACTAAAATTTCTATTTTGGCGTGATTGGAGAGTAATGAAATAACACTTGATGTAACTTTATTGAACTTTATCTTATTTTGTAAACTAATGAATTTGAAATATGAACATATGATATTGTATATCATTTTATTTATAAAGAATGTTTTGAATTTAATGATGATAAAATAAGAAGCTAATTTTTCTTGTATAGAATAAGTATATATTAAATTAATAATTAATCTTATCTAAAATCATTTCGTAAAAAAATAAGATATATATTTAACTACACAGAAAAATTTCAAAATAGTTCATAGATTATTCGTGTGTGGACAATTTAGTCTTATAGTGTATCACGTTGCTCGATTTTAGTCCATTGACTATACAAAATTGATCCAAAATATTCCTCATATTATAATTGTTATTTAAAAGTGTTCTCAGTCTAGTCTCAAATGAATCATTTCAAATAAATTTTGTATAGTCAAGAGACTAAATTGGAGCAACGTGATACTTTAGGTCTAAATTGGCCATATTCTAATAGTCAGCGAATTGTTTTGAAGTTTATCGTTTAACCTATATATAGTGGTCATATTAGCCTACTAATTTTTGTTTAAAATTATTTAACTAATTATCATGATATTTAGATATAAAAATAATTTTCAACTAATTTAAAATATCTATTGAGCATAGGTTATAGAGGTGTTGTGGAGAGTTTTAGAAAACAAAAGGCTAATGCACAAGAGTTTGCAAATTTTAGAGGAATTAAATTAATGTGTTATGATTTAAAACTTTGGCAGAGAGTTATTAATCATAGGTTATGACGTGATACTAATGTTTCTCAAAATCAATTTGGATTCATGTCGGACAGGTGTACTATAGAAGATATATATTTATTAATAGGTTGATGGAGAAGTATAGAGATAATAAAGAGGATCCACATATGATATTTATTAATTTAGAGAAAGCTTATGATGAAGTTCCAAGAGAAGTGCTCTGGAGAGTTTAAGAAAAGAAAGGGGTTAATGATACTTATATTCAAGTCATTAAGGATATGTATGCAGGAGTTATTACTTGTGGTCAAACACAAGGTGGTTTGAACAAGTATTTTCCTATTTCAGTTGAATTACATCAAGCATGAGCTTTAAGTCCATATCTTTTTGCTTTAGTCATGGATGTTCTTACTAGACATTTGCAAGAGGATGTACCCCGGTTTATGCTTTTTGCCGATGATATTCTTCTTGTTGATAGGTTTAGTAAGGGAGTTGAAAGTAAACTTGAATTATGGAGGTTAACCTTAGAGTCCGAAGGTTTTCGCTTTAGTAGATCTAAAACCAAATACATGGAGTGTAACATGATGGTATATTAGTTAAGATTTCAACAATATGATAATATATTAATCTTCAAGGTCATGTTTCTCAATGCACAGCCCTCATATTGACTAGATGACCGAAATACCCTCAATCAAACAACATTTTTTGTCTAAGATGGATTTCAATGATGAAGTTTATCTTCCGTTTGTTAATAAAAAAACACCAAATTACCCATCATTCAAAGAGCTATGGATACCTCCTACCCTTCCCCACCTTCCTTCAAACCTGTTTAATGTCTTGAGCATGTAATGTCATCTTGGGAAAATATTTATCCGGGAAGACTCAATATTTTCTGTTGTATGTGAATTGAACAAAATACTCAAAAGAACTCTACTAACTTCAGATTGGTATGCTGCAATCTTAATCATGACATCATCATCCTTATAAATTTTATTTTTGTTCAACTTTATGATCTCTCATTTTCACCTATTGAAGTATTAAACTTAATTTATTATGCATAACAATCATTGTATACTTGGAAGGAGCTGTTGGTTTTCTTATTGAATGTTTATCTTGGCATGAATGTTTTAAGCTCTTGGCTGACATTTGCAATGCTCTCTTCTTGTTTCTCTCACAAGCTAGGAAATATTTTTCTTATTCTTATATTCGGTACTCTTTGCAGACAACATATGAGAATTTCAGGTACCGATATGATCGCCGTGCAAACCCCTATAACCTTGGTGTGGTGGAAAATTTTAAAGAGATCTTCTTTACGAGCATCCCTCCCTCCAAAAACAATTTTCGGGCGAGAGTGCCTCAGGAGCAAGGTTTACAACCCCGACAGTCCGCCGGAGGTTTTATGAGCCCAAATATGGGCAAAGGTGTGGTAGATATCGAAGTGGGAAGGAAGGCCATGGCTTGGGGAGAACATGAAGCTGCTGCTTGTTTTGACATAGAAGCAGGTCTCAGGAATGAAGCAACTGATGATAAAGATGGTGGGTTGAATGAATCATCCTTAGGTTCAGATCATATACTTCCATTTGAGGGCTTGGGAGTGCGAGCTGCTGTTGAACATCGTCAGAGGCCCTTGAGTTGGGGGGAGGAGCAGTGGTAGTTGGGACATGCAGTCTTAGGCTTCGTTTGGGACGGCATTCTTCATGCTTCTTAAAGTGGCTTTCTAGTACAAAAATTTAAATTTTTTAAACTAGAAAGCTGCTTTAAAATACAGTAAGAAAGCCGTCCCAAACGAAGCCTTAAACTTTTGCTTTGTGTTCCATACGCGGTTATTCAGATCGTGTTGATGGAAGTGTCCCTAGAGGCATGAATTTAATACTCATTAGGTTTATTTGTTTTGTTGGAAGGTTTGTGGCTTAGAGGAACTGATGATTTACTAGTTTTAGGTTTCCACTCAAGTTTGCTAATGGAAGAGAAATGATTATTGTACTTCTATAAATTTCTCTTGTATAGTTGTATGATTATTGCGGCATCGCTGATCGGATTCGAATTCCTATTCTCTGTTTTCTCACGAATTCTACAGAACTGAAGCTCTGTATGGTTGTGTCATCTCTTGTTTTATTAAAGTTCTCCAATCTTTAATTATTTTGGCTAGTTTTGTATGAAGTTTGACATTGTAAGTTTTTGAATTATGAACGAGATAAGCTGATGAATAAAAATTTTATGACAATATTTTGATATATTTTGTATATGTTTTATGGCAGGTTCAGTAGATTGCAGCAATTTATCAAGAACATAAGAAGATCCCTTTGGTGCTAATTTCTTTCTCTTTTATTCGTTGGATGCATCTCGAATGTCAGACATAGCGACGGTTAGTAAATTTTTATTGAAGATAGCATTTGCTGATAACTTTTCATCGTTGAGCTTGATGCATTTGCCTATAGATTGTAAAAAGTTAATATAACAAGCTTTTCGGGAAAAAAAAAAACATTAATGGTTTACACCGTTAATTTGGAAAAAAATTGATTTCAATGCAAAAAGGGGAAGGAACCCTGGGGCAAGTGATGGCCATGCTCTTGCTGCAGCTATTGGTGGGCGGTGTAATGCACAATCGATCCCTCATGTGTCTTTAGCAGGATTAATTATTTTGTGCGAACGCCGGATGTCGAACGTCGTCCAGAGACCAATTAGATTATACCAAATCATCTCTCCGCTCGGTACTGCTCGGTGCACCTGATTCTCCTCCGAACAAGAAGCTGCGTCCGGCCTCCGCACAAAATAATTTCTCCTTTAGCAGAGATTTCTATGACGGTGCCTTTCCAGTGTGTGAATGTGTGCTTGCTATTGTGTAAATTATAGGATTAGGTTTGTTGGACTCACTGTGATATTTCTATTGCATCATTTTGTTAACCAATTGTGGAATGCTTATTAGAATTCATCTATGCAAAAATGGTGGGATATTTGTTTCCTTGTTCAAATAGTGCCAACTTAGAGAAGATGAATCTTCTTTTAGTCTCGCCAATTTATCACCATTACATTCATGCCCACAAAACTAGCATTGCAACAATATTTTGTTGCATCATATGAAGACCTACAATACAAGAAGACTTGTTTCATTGCTCTATTCTGTAGCAAGATCTACATTGTAGGTATCCTCTGCCAGACTTGCGCAGCATTCATTTCCACATAAGAATTTGAGCTTACACATGCATTGTAGCTGTCCTTGTGCCAAGATTTGCACAAAATTTATAGCCCACCATATCTACTAACAGAGAAGATAAGTTAGTTTGAGGTAAGGTAAGGGCTTGGCTATGAAGAGTTTAGGATGTGGTGAGGTTATGCAAAATAAAGAAATAGGGTTGCTAAGGGGTGTTGAGGTATATAGAGGGGGTGGAAAGGCAGTAGGATTGATTCTGGACTATTTTTTAGGAAGCTTTTAAAGAAATGAAATTCCTTACATTAGTTGAAACGATAGAACAAGAGAGTCAAGAACACAATAGGGGATGCAAATGAATGGAAAATAATAAAAATAAAGATAAAATATTAGTATTATAATAAATAAACCTAACTTCACCAAAAGAATTGACAATAAAGGTTTTCCAAAGAGACATCCTCTATTTTAACTTCAAATCTTATAGTTTAATATTGCATGTCATTCTTCTGCATTTATATATCACATTGGAAGCTTCAAAAGAAACTTCATAGGACTTCATGTATGCATTAAAATACTATAATGATAGCTTTCTAAAGGAGGATCATCATTGGCTTGTAAAGGTGTGGCATCCATAAGGTGGAAGCCTTAACTTTTTGTTACTTATTTGGGTGGATTAGAATTGGCTATCTTGCATGGACAACATTTTTCACAAGGTTATATAATTCTTCTTTACTACATTTTCATTAATAATTCATTGAAACTAAAATAAAAACATGAAAGCATCATGAGAATACAAACAATTATATTTTTATTGAGATTATCTCCTTAGTAAGCAAGCTAGGGCCATTCATTCTATTTTATAATTTCTTTCTGATTTTCATTGCCTTAGAGCTTACATCTTTGTGCTACATCACTTAATGTTATAAAATACTCTAGTATTATAATAATCATTATATTAATGTTTTGTTTGGGATGATTTTCTTACTATTTCTTAAAATAGTTTTGCAGCTTAAATTTTTTAAACTAAAAGTTATTGTGTTATAAAGCTATTTTAGAAAGCAATAAGAAAGCTGTCCTAAACTAAGCTTAAGAGGAAGCACCACCGCTGAATATTTGTCTAAGGGGACAAATTTGAATCAACCTTAGCTAACGGAGGGATTTGTCTCATATCGATTATATCCCATTGATTCATGTTTTAGGGATTTGATGCCATTGGAGAACATAGGAGCTCGAACCATGGCGATAATTTATTGGTGCCATTTAACAGCAAAATCACCCTGCTTAGAGGGTCTAAATCAAAATCATTGAAAACATAGATAAGTTCACTTGTAATGCTATATGCTAAATTTAAAATTACTATAGAATAGAGACTTCAATGTTGCAATGTTAATTTTTGGAGTTGCTTGAAAAGTGTAAATTATAAAATTTATTATTTGAATTTTAGTAATAATATGTTATTTTGTTTATTTTTGTATAGAAAAATCTAAAAAATTATGAAAAGTATAAAGGAACATTCAGCACTGCGGCGTAAGAGGAAACACCATCATTGCACTGCATTCAATACTGCCGAGGCATTACTTTTGGACATTGTAGTATCATACTCTTTATTTGTGAGCACTGTAGTGGCCACACATCCAATGCCGTAGTGTTCGAAGAACCGCTATGTTAGAAAGCTAGCTTGGCATCGTTAGGTTTTTAGGAAATCGAATGATGCGATGCAACACATTTCAAAGCCTCGGAACAACTTTGTCTACTTGAGCGCCGTTGCACTCCAATTTCAAAGATGTCGTGGCGCAGCAATTGTAACTTCTAAGGGCTACATTGTTTCAATGAAAGGTCGCGACTATTCACTAAAAATATTATTCGACATCATCAAGCGTCATGGCTGAGCAAACATTTCAGCACTGAGGTGCGAGTTCACTTTCAGGTGTCACAACGCCACACTTTCAAGCACTGCAGTGCTAAATACCTTTTTGTATTTTTCTATAAATAGATATTTTGTTCTATCTGTAAAAGAGTTCAGTCACTTATATAAAATTTAGTATTTTTCATTGTGCTTCTCTAGTACATTTTTAGAGTAAAATTCAAATAAGGCTAGGGAAGTTTAAGTTACAATCTTTTGGAGTGTTAAATCTATATTTTATTGAAGTAACTTTGTAAATGAAGGAAAGAGTGTATATGAGAAACTTTGATCAGATTTGGTGATAATATTCCACTATTTCCCTTGTACTTTGATTTTTCTATAAGTTTAATGAAAATAAGTTTGCTTATCATTTATTTTATGCTTGATTAAATCTCTTATTTTAGATTGATAATGTAAAGAACATATTAAAGTACTAATGAAGACACATAGTGATATTATTAATTATATCCCATTCTTCATTTAATACACATAGTGGTAATATGTATAGTTAAAATCTAGTGTGATATATAGTCTCAATGGAGGAATGCAAGAAGAATAAAAAATATTGAGAAAGAATTTTGCCATAGCTAGATATAGAATGTTTGAATATTCTGGGTTCTTAAGGAGATATTATAATTATAGGAGCTCAACAGATATCCTTTTCACCCTTACAAGTTTGGCATAGAACTAGGGATGTACATGCTCTGAATCACATCTACAATTAAGAGTCTCATTAGGAAAAATATGATATTTACATTCATTACTCCTAAATATTTTATTAAATATTGTATCAACTAGTTTACTATTTTTATCATGTGATAAAAATTTCAAAAACATTAATTTTATTTTAGTAGGATAAATTATGCACTGAAAGTAAGCAATAATAGTTTTGTTGCAAGTAAGCAAAACATTTTCTTGTAGGTTTTACACTATACTTAATCATTTTATTACTTTATTTAGCATTTATACTTTCATAAATCTAAGTGGCTTTTCATTGTTAATATATCAAGGAAAACCTAAGCATTACTCAAGATTGACAAGTACAAGCATTCATAATAATAATAATATAAGCATTTATTACATAGTCTATAACAAAGCCTTCCTTGCTTACACGCACAAGTTTACACACGTCCCACATCAGGTTTTGGGCGCCGTTGTTAGGGAAGTAATTTACTTTTTGTAATTTTAATTATATTATTGAAATAAGTGCATATTTAAATATATTTGTATCTTGTATCTTATTTTTGTTTGTTGATTGTGTATTCATTATTGCATGTTTTGTAGATCTAAAAAGGAACCTTTATTATTTGATTCTGAGATATAAAGGACCTATTAAAAAATTAGAAAAACTAAAAAGATTTTAAAAATGTTTGAATTAGTATTAGATCAAGATCATTCTAGACCTCTCAGGGATTATGCTAATCCTATCGTAGATGAAATTCATCAGAGTATTAATAGACCTACTATATAAGTTAATAATTTTAAATTAAAACTTGTAATACTTCGGATGGTTTAAAATTTTCAGTTTGGGAGAATTTTTATTGAAGATCCAAATTCACACTTAGATAATTTTCCAAAAATATGTGCGATGTTTAAGTATAATGGTGTCTATAATACTACTAAGCTTTGATCTTTAAGAGTCAAGGTTAAGATGTGGTTGAATTTTTTACCTCCAGATTCTATAATTACTTGGAATGAGTTGGCTTATAAATTTCTTGCTAAGTAGTTACCACCTTGAAAGATTAACAAACTTAAAAATGATATCACATCTATTATCCAATTTGAAGGAGAATCAATTTATGGAAGTTGGTAGAGATTTAAGAAAATGCTTAGGAAATTCCCTCATCACGTCTTACATGATTCATTGATTATTCATACCTTTTATAATGGATTATGTGAATCTCTTAGAGAAATTGCATATGCTGTAACTAGAGTATCTTTAATGTCCAAGCTATTTCAAGAAGTATATGAATTAATAGTGAAAATGACTGCAATAATTTTTAGTGGCCTATTGATAGAGTAAATCTTAAGAGAATAGCTAGAATTCATGAATCGAAAACTTTGTCAATTTTTGACTGCATAAGTTACAACAATTTCCAAGAAATTGAACACAATAAGGATCAGTTTAAGAGCAGCATCTGAATCATCTATACAACTAGAAGATCAAGATTTCAGTTCTATTGGAGATTGTGGCGTGCAAGGGATTAAAAATGTGAATTTAATTAGAAAACAAATTATGCCTACTCCAATATATATAATCCAGGTTAGAGGAACCATCATAATTTCAATTGGTTAAATAATATTGGTGATAATAAAAAATGAAATTCCGATCAAAATAATCAAGGAATTTTAAACAATTCTCAGCAGCTTATTGTTAATCTTAGACCTTCTTATCCTCCAATATTAAATCAAAACAATCAGCATGAAAAAAAAATCATATTTGGAAAATATAGTGATGCAGTTGGGAACTTAATTGTAAAGTCAAGCTACTTTTATCAAAATTTTAAAAAATTAATTAAGTTATCTTACAATTTTAGTTAGTAGTAGGCCTCTTGGATCGTTGTCTAGCAATACTGAAGTTAATCCAAAGGAGAAAGAAAAAGATCCTAGTGGAAACCACTTGAGGAGTGTTAGAGATAGACCCCAGCCAAATTATTAAATTTAGGTCAGTCCGACTTAAAATTATAAAGGCAACCCATCTTTGTGTTTAGTGTGCCATAATAATTGTTATAGTTTACATGTTTTATTGTCCTTAAAATATTTTGCAATTTGTTTTTTATTCCTTTGATTAAAATTATTATCTAATTCGTGAGAAGAATTGATGAGTTAAAATTTGACGTAGTGCCGCAGTGCTCACCTTCGAGCACTGCGATTTTGAAAACTGGCATTACAGTGATAAGGTATTGGGAAAAAGTATTCAAATTGAACCACTTTTGTTTGCTCATATAGCGTCACAGTGCTATACTTTCAGGAATTGTGGTGTCTGGTTCTTTCAGTTAAAAGGGCAATCCCACAAAGTAAAAGGTTATTGTACGATCATAACTTTACATTATAATACAATTATTAAGCGCTGCAACATTGATAACTAATGTCGCAGTACTATTGCATGGTCATTATTGATTCATTAAAAGCACTGTGGCGATCACCTAGTTTAAGCACCACTGTGCTTGCACGTGTTAATCGCAACAATGGACACCAATCTCAAAGTGATGCTCCAATTTCCAACGTATAGTGCCATTGTGCCACATGGTCTGCACCGTTGCCGCTACCGCGCCTGTTAGTTTGACCATTCTATCATTTTGTGAATAACTTGAGCGTCGCAGCGCCGCTTCCTTCAGCAACATAGCGCTTCAACAATCTATAAATAGAGGGTGACTTCTTTAGTTCATTCAAATCATTTCATTCCTTTCAAATTATTCTCTTCTTTAAACTTCTTAAGGCTTTGTTTGTTTGAGCGTTTTTTTGCCTTTTATGTTTTTGGAAATGGAGGAATTTTTTTTGGTGTTGTTTGGTTCGTCAAATCACGTTCCCAATAACTCCTTTTGTTCATTTTTCTGCAGTTTTAAGAAAGCTTTTTATATATGCTTCTCCGTTAGAAAACTCCATTTTCTGAACTAATATTTTTTAAAACTGCCTTTTACAAAAGCACCAAAAAAACAAACGAAGCCTAAGAGAAATGGCTCCCAAGATGACTTGAAAGAAGAGGACTTCTTCTTCTTATGACAAGGGTAGGTTCATTTCTATAGAAGTCGAGTCTAGATTTGATGATTTAGTTGTTGCCAAACAATTGATTCTTGAGCGTGGTTTTCAAAATCCTAGACATCCTATTATGCAAATTATTGTAAGTAGAGGATGGGAACACTTCTGCGAAGAACCCTTTGTAGCTATTATCAATATAGTGAGAGAATTTTTCACCAATGGGAAGGAGGGCGTAGAAAATAGATGTCATGTGAGAGGTAAGTGGGTCCCTTTTATCTCTTTTACCATTAACATTAAACTAAGGGGCTTCGAATTTGATGAATATTTTGCTTTCATAAGAACCCTTGTGGATTCTAAGCATACTTTGAGAATTTTGTGTGGACTTAATAGTGGTGCTTACAATTCAGGATCCCGAGCTTGTGATTTTGATGATAACAAATATTATTGTTTGAATTTTCATTTCTCCTAGAATATGCATTTTGTATTCGTTTCTATGTTTGCTAACATTTTAGGTCCATCATACATCATTTAAGATAATTCACGGCTCAAGATTGGGTAGAATATAATGTGTTGAAAGACTCAGTACTTTTGATTTCTTTAATTTTAAATTTCTTGAGTCTATGCTATGTAAGAACAACAACAACAACAACAACAACAACAACATCAAGCCTTTATCCCACTACGTGTGGTCGGCTACATGAATCCTTTTTCTCCATTGTGTCTAGTCTATGCTATGTAAGGTTGTGCTAATTTCGTGATTGCTCACACACACACGAGAGTGAGAAAATGAACATTATTTTTTTTGAGCTAATTGTACTGTACGATTCAGGTCATACTATACGATCAGTCATCCGAAAAATCATTAATAATGGCTAATTTTGTAATTGATATTTTTAACCTAATCGTACGATCCGATCCTAATTGTAATATACGATCTATTTAATCTAAAATCCTAGCCGCTAATCAAATTTAAGTATTTTTAATTTTCAATTTTGTGTTATTCGTACTATATGAATTCCTTTGTACTGTATGATATTTGAAAACTTAAATTAATTCCTGTTATTAGTCAATTAAATTAAGATTTAATTAATATGACAAATTGTACTGTACTATACAATTGGTCGAGACCAAATCTGATCGTCCCAGATAGGGGTGTCAATTCATGTCATCGGGTCATGTTTGGGTCAAACCCGACTTTGACCTGCCAATTTCTTGACCAAACTCGATTTAGGTTTCGATTCATTTTTCTTAAGACGAACCCGACCTGTTTGGGTTCGGGTCAACATGACCCAACCCAAAAGCTATTATATACATTAAAATTTGAAATTAGAAAAATTAATTTGCAATTAATTACTTGAAATTTTGCTAGGTAAGTAGGTAACGCATACTAAGAACTTGTAACTATTCTATAAATTGTTTACAGATTACAATGTTATATTACCTCGCATTTCTTACATTTACATCTTTGCTTGCCATCACTAGGAAAAAGTAACATCTCATAGTAACCCCAAACTGTTGAACTCATCCTTCTTCTTTTCTTGAGGGTAGCTGGGCCAATTAAATATTTTCCATCAATATTATGCAAATCATCATCATCATTTTCAATGTCAACTGAAATATGAGCATTGCCTACTTGCACATTCTCATCGAAAGGAGTACTTTCGACAACTGTGTTAGAATCCTCCATCTAATAAAGCCCATATGAAAACATTTATTAATGTTGTAAATATGAAGCTACAATAGAGAAGGATAAGTTCAACATTATTTTAAAAGTAGCTAGTCACAATAAACCATCATCAAGAAGATGAGTTAGCCAATTAGATAGAAAATACAAAGAAGTGGGAAAATATGCAAGTTGTTTTTTTTTTTGTGGAATGTCTCTGCAAGTTGATTTTTCCCCCTCCAAGCTGATTTTAAATACTAGATTTTATTAAAGAATAAACGCCTTTTCATTATAGGAAAACCAATCTAAGTTGTTTTTGGAGTTACAAAAATCAGAAAATTATTCCTATTCGACATAAACTTCCTATTTGACGTACAGATCCTGTAAGCTTGGTTTAAAACTGAAACATCTTAGCTATCTTTTGTAATTTTACTTTCTGTAAGATGCACTTATTTTTTGAAAAGGAAATGCAAAATTTACAAACAAATTATAGTTGAAACAACTTTGTAATGTTCATCGCACAAATTTGTAGCAGTCAAAGTCTTACTGCTACAATAAAAATAAAAATATATAGAACTGGAGCCATAATTAGTGTTAATTCATATATAGGGTTTGTTACTCACGTGCACAGCATCTAGGGTTTCCATTTGAGAAGCTAAAATATGAAAAAAAAAATTGTGGGAACTCATAATAAAGCGTTGAAGACTACAGATCTTGCCAAGAAATCATTCTATCGTCACATTATCTCTAAATTTAGAAGGGTTACTAGTTGTTGATATATGCTAGCAATATGTGAAGCTTGCGGGAATTATCGAACTTCGAGGGGATAGAAGTATTCATCTGCGATAGGAGAAAATGAGAAATTGAGCCTATAACAGCTAATAAATCATGAAAAATGCAAACTGAAAGTCAGAAACTAGGGCATGGGCATAGAGCGAAATGGAGAAGATGAAAGGCAAAACTAAAAACTCGAATGACGCAACTCTCACTCAAGATGATTGGATGCAATATGTTGTATTAATATTAATTAATGAATCTAGTAAAATCATGTGAAAACCGGGTTGTCGGGTTCACTTGAACATGATCTGGAACTCAAAACGGGTCACATATTCAAACCTTGATTTGGCCTGTTTGCTAATCGGGTCAACATGAACTCAAAATTTTTTAGGGCGTGTTTAGGTCGTGTCCAATATTAACACCCCTAGTCCTGGAGATCATCCTGGATGAAACATTAGTTTTTGATTTTTTTTTTGGAAAACAACATATATTAATAAAAGGCCACGATTACAGACACAATAAAAGCAAACAACACAAAAAGAGTAAGAAAAGGCAAAGGCAGCTAATACAGGGCTCATTAAATGAAATGCCGAGGTTTCCAGCACCCCAGAAATCTGGCACGGACCATCCAAAAGGAAATAGCGACTGAACCAATGGTTGCCACCAGCAGACCAAAGGGATGCGAGCCCCCGCTACATCATAGCCCAAACATCCAACAAACGCCAAATCTCCACAAAAATCCAAAAGCACCAGCACGGAGAGAAAAAACAAATTTATCTTCTACGTCGTCCCCTACCACGGAATCTTCCACGAGAGGCCACAGAAACTGGCCTAACATTAACCAAAGAAGAATCATTTCCAGGATCTGACCCACCATAGATGTTCGGGGAAGCAACACCCGCATCCGAAAATTTCGACTCATATTTAGATGAAACTTCAAGCCAATTCATCTGGTTCCTCAAGTCGATACCAGAAAACTCCCCCAAACGATTATTCATAGTTTGCGAACCAACCAAATTAACAGGTACATTAATAAAATTGTTGGAGCAAACCGAATTAACTTTCACAATATCCACACAATCAGCAGAAATATTCACATTTTCTCTCGGATTGCAGGTCCCCCCAACTCCCAGTAACGGAGAATCCGAAGCAGCAGACACAGCATTAAGACCAGCATGGACCTGAATCGGAGCCACCAATTTCTCACCCAGATTCACAGAAGGAAGCACAGCAAACCCCTCCGTAATACAATTACCAACCAACGAATTAACCGGTAAAACCTCAAGAGGAGTAAAAGGAGTAGCATTAGGAGATAAAACCTTAGCAATAACCTCAGAATCAACACCAGCCTCCAGCACTCCCTTTTCCTCCCTAGAATAGTCATGGTTCACAGCAGGCACCTCAGATTGAAGCACCCAGCACTGATCAGACACAGGTTTATTAACCTTAAGATTTGGGTGTAAAATAGTACATGACTCCTTAGAATGACCTAACGAATTGCAATGCAAGCAGAAACTAGGAAAATCATCAAAAAGAACATTTTGAACATAACCCGAATCAACAGAGCCAACCCAAACATTATCAACATGCTTTTTGGTAACATCCATTTCAACCAGGATTCGAGCCACAGACGGCCGAGAACCAGACACCGTGGCCAAATCCGATTTCAGAGGGCGACCAAAGAGCGAACCTAAACCGAAAAGAATCCTAGGTGAAAATAAATGAGGTCTCAAAAGGGGGAAAGAAACCCAGATGGGCACAATAGGAGAATCCACCTCAACATCCAAAATGGGAGACCATTTAACCACTTTCATGAAGTAATTTTGAACAAAATAAGATCTATGTGAAAAAATTCTGCAGTAATCAAAATCATTCACCAGTTTAATCAAAACATTACGGTGGTTTAGAACAGTGACCGAAAACTCCCCAATCAGCTTTAAATCAAAGCAAAACTTCCTAATGGCTTCAACCGATGGTCTCTTACCCGAAAAACGACCAACCAACGAAAATTCAAAAGGCTTAGCAAGAGACCGAACCTCTTCCTCAGAAATCAACAAAGCCGGCAGGCCACGATGAGACGAAAAGCTTAAATCAGGAAAAGATGAAGAGGTAATACCAGAGACAGCATCTTTAAAGGATAGGGATGCCGAAACCCCACTCAAGAAACCAGGATCCCGCAACCGAGAGGATGCCATAAGAAAAACATAAGAAACCCTAAAGAGAGAAGCAGAGAAATCGCTCACAGTTGCAGAGACGGAGGAGGCGGCGAAAACCCTAGCAGAGCAAAAGAAAACATTTTAGGTTCACCTAATTTTTTGTGTGACATTAGTTTTTGATTTAATCGTATAGTACGATGTCAAATCATACTAGTACATTGGCTGAAGCACTTTCGATCGTCCAAGAGATCTTCTTGTACGATCTTAAGATAATTAAACTAATCTTACTGTACAATCAATAAACAAAACTTGAACATTTTGTACTGCGATTGTTCCATCGTACTGAGCGAACTCTGATTTTTGAATTATTCATACTATATAATCATCGATCATATTGTACGAACAAAGTCAGTAAAATTATAATTTTGGGGTTTTTTGAAGCTTTGTATAAATGCTTTTTTATTAGACTCTTAGAGAATCTTTGACTATTGAAGAGATTCTTAGAGAGAGCTTTGTGAGAAGTCTTAGAGCATTGGAGAAGGAGAAGGTGAGGTTGTGTGAGAGGGGGAGTATGAGGGGATTCCATATTGTTGCTACAAGCAGGTTTGCACCTTGATTCCTCCAGTGGCTTTGTTGATTTCTTAGGGTTACTCTGTGGAGAAAGGCTTCAAAGTTGAAGATCGTTAGGTTCTCTGCTTTCACCAAGAAGGTGAAAACGGATTTCAATGTACTCTACCTTAACCAGTAGGGTAAAAAAGTGTCCAAGGTTCTCTGTCTCACTAGCTAGGAGGGTGAAAAAGATTCTAGTACTCCACTGCATCAGGTTAGTGGAAGTAATTCTTGTAAGTGCTTCTCCGCCTAGCTGTAGGGACTAAGAGAGAGCCACTAAGAGTTTAATAGAATTCAAGTTGAGGAATGCATGGCTTGTTGTGTGATTAAAAAATTCCCACTCAAACTTAAGGGAAAATTCTATAAGATGGTGGTTAGACCCGCAATGCTTTATAGTGCAGAATGTCGGCCATTAAAATAGAAACATAATATTAAGTTAAGTGTGATAGAGATGAGTATGCTCAGGTGGATTAGTGGCTTTACTCTTAGAGAGGATATGAAAAGGTTGGAGTAGCTCCATTGGAAGATAAGATTAGAGAGGGCCTCCTTAGATGGTTTGGTCACATAAAACATTGGCATTCCAAAGAACCGGTTAAAGAAAGTAGATGTATTAGATTTAACTTATGAAAAGAAAGATAGAGATAGACATAAAAAGACTTGGTTAGAAAATATTAGAAATTATTTTTTTATTAGATATAAATTAGAATTTAACTTTTAATAGGATACAATGGAGAAAAAGGATTCATATAGCTTACCCCACAGTGGGATAAAGACTTGTTGTTGTTGAAAAGCATTGCTCTTTTATTTTGTTAGGACTGATGTGAATCTGACAGGCCTATTGTAGCAAAAATAAAACCAAGACCCAAATCCATTGTTATAATAGGCCGAGAAGTTGCAAGAAGAATCGGCCCGGCTAGGGGAAAGGAGGATACATTGCTTTGAAGATGATTTCATGCAATTTAATGACGAGAAAATTTGTGTTATAACTTTTTCATCAAATTTAAATCAGAATAAAAATTAAAACATTCACGTATTATTTATATAAAAATAATAAAAAATTATTTATTAATCTATTTCTAATAAAAAATAAAAAAATTTATAATCAGGCCTAATCAAATATTTATTGGAAAATTCACATACACCTTTTTATTTTAATTATATAGATAAATGCTTTGTTTGTAACAACTTTCTTACTGCTTTCTACGGTAATTTTCTAGAACAAAAATTTATTTAAAACAACAAAAAAGTCGCAGTCAATAACTGTCCCAAACGAAGCTAAAGTTTATCCAATTATATCAAATTGATTCTTATCTATAGATTTATGCCACAAAGTGATTAGATTTCATTTTCTTTATCATATCATATCAATGGGTGGATATTATGAGATATTTTTGTGCTCATAGTGGTTTGGCCACTTAAATTAAGACCAATACCATAAATTTGAATAACAAAAATAAAATTTAAGCTATATGACTTTATTTTATCTATAAATTGTTAAGAGCAAATGACAGACAGAGAGATATATTGGTCGTCTAATGAAAAGCGACTTGACGAATGTTGAAACTGTATTGTAATTTTTTTAATGTAAATCCACCAAGCCTTTTATGTCTAGATTTCATGATTTTATTTTGAATAAATGATATTGATTTCTTAGGATCTAATTTTATCTTTTATCTACTAAAACTTTACAACCCTAGAGATGGATAGTTTTGCTTTTAATAATAAGTTATATAAAGAATAAAATCATTGTATTTTTATAATCATGATGATGAATAATTGATAATTCAACTTATTTGATAAAAAAAATTCGAGTGTGACAGTAATATTTACATGCATGCCATCAAAATCATGTTGTATCATAAATAATGAACTCATAAAATAGACTATCGAAATCATACATTTGCATATGCTTAGGGCTTCAAATCAATGAAAGGTAAAATTGTGAAATTTGATTTTATTATGAATTTTATATGAAAATAAAATAAGATTAACTATATAAATACTGAAAATTTAGATGACTTGCTTGAAATTATCTCATAAATTCAATTCCTAAAGGCAAGTGATGCTCTCCATGGTGTAAGACACACATCATTTAGGTTCTATATATAATTGCTTAAAAATCAAGAATAACATTAAAATTCTAACATTTTTATTCATTATAATAATGGAAAGTTTTTCTTAAGATATTTAGATCAATTAAGATAAATTCATACACAAAAACTTTTTAATATATAAATAATCAAAACTATCAACCAACCGATAAAAAAGAATTAGTGTCATAATAAGAAGCTTTAGTGGATGAGAAAACACCACTTTTATGTCCTTTTATTTATCCTTTTTTGTCTCATACGAACCGCATTTGCCTTTAATATATAATTGGTCAGCTTTATATTCAATATATATGCCAAGTTGTCAACTTTGCAGACTGACCAAAATATCCTAAGCCCTTTTGAGCTGTATACAATAAGCTAAAAGTGCATCTGATGAGCTATCAAAAGTTCAACATGCGTCTAATCATCTCATTAATTATTGGTTAATTAACCTAAACATGTTATTAATAATTATAGTTGCCATAATAGCCATTATCAATTCATCCTCCATTACTGCCAGCAGTATCATGACTAGCTTTCTCTTCCTCCCTTACTTTCTCCATCCACCGCACCTTCGTAGAGAGCTTCTTAGCCTCCATTAATGGCGTTCATTCCATCACATCTTATCAATTGCTCTTTGCGAAGACAATTGAATTAGTGATCACTTTGGAGATAAATCAATCGTTCTATGGGCAGTAAATGTCATGAAAAGAAATGTTTCTAATAATTACATTGAAACAAATAGCGTGGAGTTTGAAGTATATTATTAGAGGGAGAACGCACTTTTTCTTTGCACGACGTGTGATGAATAATTATTAGCGTGGTAGAATGGCTATCGATCGATCCTTTGTGTTTACTAAATCACTAAGGGGTTGTTCAAAAAGAATAGAAAGTATTTTAAATATAGGAGATTTTAAACTTTGGATGTTTGGTTTGATAAAAAAGGAATATGGTGTAAACTTTTAGTAGATTCATTTTTTTGCTCCATAAAATTTTTTTTTTGTATTGTAAATTTGCCGAATTTTGACTTAATTCATGTTTTACCAACATGTGATTGCGTTATAGTTGCCGCTGTTGATTGCTGCCTAAATTTATTTTATTTTCATCCAAATAGCTTCAAATATATCAAATATACTACATTTTTGTTACATTGCATTTCTTTTAATCCGCATTTCATTTTTGGCAAATCAAACAAGCTCTAAATTTCTATGCATTTATATATCTAACATCTAAATTATAATTCACTTACATAATAACTTAATCTATAAATCAAACTTTACACTTGATAATATATATTTTTCCTTGTATAAATTCATTTTCATGCCATTTAAAAATGTTCATTATAGTAATTAGAATGTTGTAAATAGAAGGCAATATAAAGATTTAGATGTTAAATATGTAAATATATAAAAAAATTATGATATATATGCAAATCCCATAAAATAATATATAATTATTATATTATTGACGTTGCTAACTAGTTTTGTGGCTAAGAAATTTGATAATTGTTGTTAATGTTTTGAATGTAAATATCATCTGAGACTTTGTTTGGAACAATTTTCTTATTTTTTTCTATAACAACTTTCTAGCACAAATTTTTTTAAAGCTGTACAAAAAACAGTGGCCAAAATCTGCACCAAACAAAACCCAAATCAAACTTGTGCTAGACACACACCATTCTCAAAATAATAATAATAATTTGCTATTTAATGGTCGTATATGCTCACAAAAGTGTAAGGTTTGGTGGTGAATTCATGGTAGGCCCAAAAGTGCAAGTTTTTATGGTTATATCTAATATTAAAATGTAATTATTGAATTAGTGGGCAATTATATATATTTTATAAAGTTTTTCCTACTTAGATTCAAGATAAAATCATTTTATGACTCTTATTTAAAATTCTAAATTCTCTCGAATATTCATGGAAGTAGGCTCAAGGGGCCTACACACCATTGATTTCCATTGCTAGTAGAGACCAAGAATGTTCTTTTTTCAGACCAAAGCCAATATAGGAGACAAGATGTACATTAAATATACAGCTTTATTTTCTCTCCAAGCTTTTTGGACGGTCAGACTCTTTTGCAATACTAACTAGCGGCCTTAAAAGACTCATTAAATAATAGAACTCTTTGAGATGACTCCACAAGCATTCTTTGCTGCGCTTAGGTGTGAATGAATTTATAGTCACATTTTAATAACTTTTATTAATAATTTTTAAGCTTAGGATCATGCAATTAATATTTTATTAGTTTAACATGAAAATAATATTAATTATAAATAAATAGAATTGTAGTTATAGATTGAGGTCAATTGGAGTGTAGAGGAGTAGAGTTGATCTGAAGTCACCATCAATCTGATCTTGAGCTTCGTTAATTAATTGATTTTCAATATAAGTTTGAACTTAGACTTTGTTTGGAATAAAACAGCTTTCTAGTACAAAAATTTCTAAGAACATGAACTTTTGTACAAGAAAATTGATTTGTAAAACAGTGAAAATTATTTCATAATACAGTAAAAAAACTGTCCGAAATGAAACTTTAATTTTATGAGTTTGAACAGGCTCATGAAACGAATAATTTTGCATAAAAGTGAGAAAATCATTCATACTCAAGGAGTTGTTATAATAGCATGATAGAAAGAATAAAAAATCAAATGAGAAATAATAAGAAATCACATGAAATAAGAAAGAAAAATATAATTGCTTTATAATACAGTAAAAAAAGCTGTCCCAAATGAAATCTTAATTTTATGAGTTTGAGCTGGCTCATGAAATGAATAATTTAGCATAAAAGTGAGAAAATCATTCATACTCAAGGAGTTGTTATAATAGCATGATGGAAAGAATAAAAAATCAAATGAGAAATAATAAGAAGTCAGATGAAATAAGAAAGAGAAATATAACTAATATTTTTAGCAACATTATATTAGACTTGTTGAATTTTTATATATTTTAAGTATATTTTACATTAATATTTTTTAAATGAGCCGCAGTAACTAACGAGTTGAGTCAGGATTGGCTTGGCTTAGGCTTGTTTTTCTCTTTGAGCTCAACTTTGGAATCATTCATAAAGTTAAAACTCAGTTAGCTTACAAGTCAATTTAACTGAGTAACACTCCTATGACCAACTACCAATTATATTTTAGGCAAAGAAGTAATCAAGGACAAGTCAAATTTGATTATCTATCCCAAGAATTAGAGCGCATATTATTTGAGTGCTCTTTGGCAATAGAAAAGAAATTTCATGTGAAGCTTATTTATTATTTATAATGTATGACTACAAGCCTTGACATTGACCTACACCATTTTTAATGATGTCATTTTCATATTACTTATTGTTTGACTATTGGGCAAATTATTAAGCCAATATATAAGCTTGCTTTATTTATTTATTGTCTCAAAAGCTCGATTGACACGTAAAATTCTTCTTGTCATATAGTGATGATGTGTAACCAACAAGGATTCTATGAAACACTTACTTTTGAATTGAGATCAATATATTTAAATATTGACATTATTAGATCAATCGATAAGAAAAGGGGAAAAACTTAGGCTTTGTTTGAGACGGCTTTCTTACTGCTTATTAAAGTAGCTTCGTAGTACAAAAAATAAAAATTTTATATTAAAAAGCTGTTTTAAGAAACAATAAGAAAGCCATCCCAAACAAAGCCTTAGTCATAACAACTTACACTATGTTAAAGTCATGATGATGCCGCACCTGATTGCTAAAGGAGATTCAACATATTAAGGTTTAAGCTCCAATAAGTAGCTCGTTCATCATCTCCTTCACATGATTTATAAATAAATGTGGCGATCTACCCTACACTATAAGAAAGTATATTTATGAACCATTTTGTAAGCATGTGCTACGCATATAGATAAGAGATAATATGCTTAATTGTAAGATGGCTGGCTAGCCTCCACTTTGTAGGCATGCTCAATTGGTCTTTGAAGGGCCCTGATGCCTTTGTCCACTAGCAAGACCCACATTATTGCATCATCAGATTTCCGCACAATCCGATATGGTTTGTTGTGGAATATTGCAAGCATAATGTTGATTTTGTGGAGTTTCCTTACTTTTTGTTTATAAGGTTCAAGAAAACCTACTCTTCTCATTGACTCTTACAACCAACCCTACTCCACTACGCAGCCTTATTTTCAATATTAATTTGATAGAACAACTTCCATTAATGATGGCTAAGTAGAAATTTATGAGCCATAAGTATCAATCAAATCACAAGCGACGAAGAACATATGAAGGGGGGCGATAGTAGGAAGGTGGTGCGATCATTCAACCCTCATCCTGATCTAATGCTAGTTAACACCAAATGCCAATTATTGAGTTCGACACAAACCGGGCTTCTTCTGACACTATTATACATGAGAAGTTAGAAATAATTTCAGTGTATTATATTGTATACATGCTTCACTAGAAAGAGAGAATGATCGTCTTTTTATATTTCCATACATTGTTTGCAATTCTTTTATTTTGTACGGTGCTGAAATGATCTCTCTCTCTCTCTCTATATATATATATAACTGCTTATAGTTAATTTCTCTTACAAATTGAAAATTTTAAAACACAATTATGCTGTTTTAGTTACATGATTAACACACATAAAATCACTAAAACACACTACTAAAAAAATTGCATGTCTTTTATAGCTGGGAAAAAAATTAATTGCATTAATCCATTTTACACCGCATAAGGTAATAAAATAATGAAGTAGATATTTAATTTTATAATCCTATGCAATTGACCAAATATTGTGATTATATGTTTGTTTGGATAAATATAGATAAGAGTTTCTTTTTTATAAATATACTCGAAATTAGAGATATATCACATATTTATGGATTGCTCATTGGATTCGTAAGTCATTCGAGACTAATTAGAGTTGATTTAAATTGGAACTTGTTTTAATATAAGTCAAACCTTTTTTTTTGGATAAAACCCTCGGAGGGGCGTACGTGTTAATTCCAAAAATCGGTTACAAAGTTCTTAAAAGGACCCACCAGCTCGCTACTGCTCTGGAGAGCTACAAATGGGAGGGGTTGGAGAACTTGTTCAACCTGAATGGGATCGAGGAGTTCTCTATGGGAGCTTGTTGGAGAAGGAAACAATAGGGACTGCAACATGTAAAAGAGAAAAGAGCAACTAGGAGTGGGCAACGACTAACGAGGGGCATGCAAATGATAGAGTATATATCTCGTGATGGGAGTTGTTGGGCGTAGGCATGAACATATCAATGACATGTGCAGGAGAAGAGAAGTTTGTAACATGTGTCACTTGGGAGATGCACAGACAAGACTAACGACATGTGAAGGAAGAGGGGTTTGTTAATTTGATCAGGAGCTTTATCTCGATAACGAAAAACTACGAGTGCGAGAGAGACAACATATACGCGTATTTTGAGGCATTCAAACTCACTAATTAAAATAATAACAATAATACTTTAAAAAACGTATCTTTTTAAGATGCAAATTTTTTAATTTAAATATTCTTTAAAACCAAATACTCAAGTCATTATATTTTAATTTTTTCTATTTTATGTAATACAAAACGCATCATTCCAATTTCTTAATAAAATCTTTCGCGCGTATTCAAAACCTTTTAAAAAAAAATATTTCCAACGGTCTCGTCATGTTCAATTTCCGCCCGTGGAAGACAGCGGAACTCATCTATCAATCTGATATAAGAGTCCACGAACAGTAATGTTAGCTGAGTTTCCATAGAACGTACGCCGACCGTTCACCATTTGGAGTTTAGCTCAGAATTCTGATGGTTTACGTTGTCTGAATCGATTTTGATGATGTAATTTATGGAGAAAGTAAGCGTGCGGCTGTTCTTTCTTTTATAAAGCAAAAGAAATTCTCACGTGTGATGCAGTCTGCGTTATTCTCTCATAGGAGAATCACATGCGTCTAGTCGTCATCTAGGTGTCTCCAGATTCTCTTAAAGCTAATGGAATATTTCATCCATATTGACAGAAAACAAATATATTGGTTTTTTTATATGATGACAGTTAGGGGTGTCAATTTCGGGTCACGGGTCGGGTTCGGGTCGAACCCGAACTGACCCGGGTGGAAAACGGGTCAACCCTAACCCGACCCGGGTAGAGAAACGGGTCGAAAATCCGAACCCGGACCCGACCCGGCGGATTGCCGGGTTGACCCGACACGACCCGGCACCGCGACGCGCAACAGCAGGCGACGACAGCAGCAGGCGACGGCGGGCCGGCGGTAGCGCGCGGCAGCGCGGGGCAGCGCGCGGCAGCGCGAGCGGCACGCGGCAGCGCGCGGCACGCGGCGGGGCAGCGGGGCAGCACGCGTCACGCGTGGCAGCGCGCAGCGGGGCGGGCAGCGGGGCGGGCAGCGGGGGCAGCGGGGCGGGCAGCGGCGCGTGGCAGCTGGGCAGCGGGGCAGCGGGGCAGCGGGCAGGGGGCAGGGGCAGCGGGCAGAGGGCGGGATTTCAAATTTTTTTGAATTAAACGGGTTGCCGGGTCAACCCGCCAACCCGCCGGGTCAACCCGAACCCGACCCGTTTTTGAAACGGGTCGATTTCTGGAACCCGAACCCGACCCGTTTTGAAATCGGGTCGGGTCCAACCCGGCGGGTCCGGGTCGGATCCGGGTCGGGTTTTCGTGTCGTGTCAAAAATTGACAGCCCTAATGACAGTTGATGGGTGAGGTATTTAGTAATATATTAGCGAGCGTGCCATATTGCAAGTGTTGTTTAAGAATTTTGATGTCATGCCTATTTACTATTGGATTCTAGAATATTCTTGGTTGTAAACAGAGAGCTTCTTGTTTTAATATTTATTTTATTAAAATTTTGTCACACATATTTATAAAGTTTGGAGAAGGACATGGGAGGGAGGCATGAAAATTTCTTTTTTTTTAGGGATTATTTGAGAAGGGAGAAATCAGATGTCATAGCCCAGTTGAAATAGTTGCACTAATATGAGTCAGCGTTTGCAAAATATACCTTTTCACATAACTAAAGAGGCTATTAATACAATATCAATACATGAAATATGAAATGTGTCCAATGTGGTGCTGGTTTTAGGGGTTTTGAGATATCAACTGATCATGGGGTGATCAATCGAATGGACAGTTATCCACATAATCTTTTTCATAATAGAAGTGGGGGTAGAAATTAAGAACAGCGACATGAAATGTTAATTGATTGTGGGTTTTTAATGATAGTTGTTAGATGTTGCTAGACCTTTTTTTTTTTTTGGATAAAACACACTTATAGGGGCCTACTCATTAATTCAAAAAAAGTTACCAGTCCTTAAGGAATCAAATGCTCTCTAAAAATACATCATTTAAATCAAAACCTATGAGCCTTTGATTCAATCTAATACAATGAACAAGCAAAAGGAAAGGAAGCAAACCAAAAAGCCAAAACCACATAGACAGCCACCAAAGAGAGGGAAACTGGAAGAAAGCCAATGCCAACAACATGAGATATCCAACAAAACAACAACCTATAGGAAAGGAAACAATAAAGAAACATGCAACATGAGTAAAAGAAAAAAAATAAGCCAACAATCACCCAACAGAACCAACAGACAATAATCAACCAGCCAACCAACAGAACAAAGACAATAGAACACCGGGCAGAGCCCGAACCAAACAATAGATGTTGTTAGATTATAATCAATTATAAATGTCAAAATAAGGTTAACAATAATTAATCAGCTTGATCAATATTCTAATAGAAGGGGAAATTTGCATGTGTAAAAATGCTAGTTAAATGTTGGTGGTTGATCATGAATGTTATATATCTATTGTTGGTAGGCGTGAGATGATGGCTGATAGGAAATGTTGAATGTCCAATAATAATTGATGATAAACTTGGTTATTTGTAGGCATCATATGATCATAATCATGGAACATTAAGATGACATTGATGGTGGGTAATTAGTTTGGTCATTCTCCTAATAGGGGAGAAGATTCAATGGTTAAGAAGATTGATGTCACGCATTGGTAGCTGGAAATTGTTAAATAATAATCATTTTCTAGGCATTGGATGAAGGTTAATGGAGAATGTCAAATGTTATTAGTGCCAACGACTAACATCAAACTACGATGGTCAAACTCTAGAACTCCCATTAAATCTCTTATTTCTCTCTGCAAAACCTGTTACTTCGTATACTTTGAGATCTAAAAATTACATAAAAATTCTTATTTATTAGATAAAATTATTTATGACATATCACCAATAAATATAAATATTTATAATTTTATTCAAATACAAATTCTTAGATAAAATAATATTTCCAAAGAATAAAGAAACCAAGACATTCAAGTAAATGCATATTTATTTTACTTTTATAGGTTATTTGATCTCCCAATTTAACAAATGGGTGCACATTTTTTATAAAATTCAAGTACATATAAATTTGAGGCAATGCTATCATATAATTTTGATTAAAAAGTTAAAATACTATCTATTTTTTATTTTTCTTCATGCTTTGAGATAAATAATGGTATAGTAATATAAATACTTAGACAAAATAATCTTTTCTACGAATAGAAAACCCATTACATAAAAAAGTAAATTACTTTCATTTTTTTATTTGATCTCCCACTCGACAATCATAATCTTTATAAAATTGTTGCTATATAAATCATATTTAGTCACACCTTGAATAGTTATACTCATGAAAAATATGATTAAAATGTTAAAAACTAATAAAATAGTATTTTAATTTACATTTTTTTAAAAATTGACTAACAATTTGATCATGAGATATAGACTTTAACCAAATCAAAATCTCTCAATTCCATTAATCTAACTGATTGAGAAATTAGCATGCGAGAGAAAAAAAAAGTGGATTTAATAGGTGGTATAAGGATGAATATGCCAAACAATATGCCCCCAAAAATTTTAAAATGTGTTTTTTTAACCCACGAAGGGGCCAGGCCGCTTACTGAGCCCGCTTTTTGGTTATAATTTTTCGTTTTATTTTTAGCTTTTTTTGTCTACCAAAGCTCTAACCATTTTGATTTTCATTAATATATTTCTCTTTAAAAAAAAAAAATCCACGAAGGGGCCCACGCGTTAAGATAAAAAAATTGTTACAAGATCCTTAAAAGGAACCTCCAGCAAGCTAGTATTTAACTATTATATATATATATTTTCTGTGAAAATAAAATTTTATAAAAAAAAATAATTTATATAAGTCCTAAATTTTAAAATTTATAATTGTAGATATCTGCAAAAACCTTTTAATGATATTTTTAAGACTTTCAATCTATACTCACTGAAATGAAAAATTGGGACTAATTTTTAAAAATGGTTTTAAAATAAACTAATTTATAAGAGGGAAATGGGATGAGGACTAAGCTCAGATTAGACATAGAGCATGTCTGGAATGGCTACAGCTATTTTAAAATATGATTGTAAAATTGTTATTGGAAAATTAACCTTTATAAAATTGTTGCAAAAACAACTTTTTAATACCAATTTTTTTTTTTAATAGTAAAAATCAATAGTTAAATAAAAATTATAATTGTAATTTAAAATGAAAAAAACAACAAGAAATTTGTTCCAGACAAACCCTTAATTACAAGTTCAAAGGACAATCGATCATCTTGTCAGTGCTTCCAGCGCAATAGCTACAAGCCTACAAATGACATAAAAATTAATTTAATGCAATCATTTTTTAACTCGTGTTTGACATGCATTCTCATATATATGCTCACCTTGATTTATTGGTTGGAAGTTTTGACTATCAACTAAGAGATTTTGAATTCGAGTCTTCTATATATGATATGCATATGAATTTGTCTAAATAATTAATTATTCTAAATTTCACCAAAAAAATATTTAAAATCTTTATATATTTATAACAAAAAACTTTAGTGAAAAAAAAAATAACATGTCGTTAAGAGAGCCAACTACTTGATATTTTTTTCTTCTTTTATTTTATTTTAATTTTTTTTGGTTTTTTGTAAAGGATATTTTCATTTTTTTATAAATGAAACTATTAAAATTTAAGAAACTTTCAAAAAAATTTTAATTTTAGTATTTATTTTTCTCTTTTTAAGTTTTTTTTTTTGTAATTCCCATTATATATATATATATATATATATTAGTTTCTAATTTGTTTTAATTATAATAATTTTTAAATTATATTATTTTAAAAATTTATCCCAACTTGGCCATGCGTGAGCACTTTTTTCCGCTTCCCTACACTGCCTAAATAAAAAAAAGTGTCTAAAAGTCAACAATAAAGCACGTAACTTCAATAATCGAATATGTCACGGCATGTAATTTATAAGAAAGAAATAAAATTAATTTAAAAAAATTACGTAGATGATTAAGTTTGCTTTTCCCGTTTAAAAAAAAAAAAAATGTTTGCTTTTGACATATGTCCAATGCTTTTGAATTTCAAAATAAGTCAAATAAAAAATTTTCTTTTTTTATTCTTACATCATTAAGCTCGTATTAATCTTTATTTTCAGCAAAAATATTACCTAACTAATCGTTATAAATTTTTGATAAGCTTCATAGTTTTGAATTTGTACTCAAATAATATTCAAAGCTTACACTAATTTCAATGCAAATTCAAACGCTTTGAAATCCAAAGTCTACGCTAATTTTCTTGATTTCTAAATCCCTAATAGTGTCAAATGCTAGCGGACAAAATTAAGACTTTTGGGCCATAATTTTTTTTTTGTTCGCACAACAGCCGCCAGATAAATGAGCAGCTAGCCTTGCTTTAATGATAAAATATTAAGTTTTATCTACATTAAAGTTTTGGTTTTCTTATTATTGTCTAAAATAAATTTTTAATTAAAAAATTTAGTTTAATTATTTTTTTAATAAAAAACTGCTTTAAAAAGCGGTTAAAAACCTGCCTCAAACAAAATTTTATTGCTTTGTAAAGCAATTTTTTTTATTAAAAATTTTTGAACTAAAAATTCATGGCATATAGGATGTTATATATGTCCCAGACCACAGTTGGTTCACTACTCGTTTTTATAATTTGGTTGAGTAATCCGCACTGCATGAGAGCCCCCTAAATAAAAAAAGTACCCCAAAATATAGCACTTAGCGAAAGAAAAAAAGTAAGTGCATAAGTTTGAGCATGGAATGTGTCGATATGTAATTTATAAGAAAGATGTAATTTATAAAAATTATTTGCATGACTAAGGCTTTGTTTGGGATGGGTTTTTTATTGTTTCTTAAATCAGCTTTTTAATACAAAATAAAAAGCTGTTTTACGAACCAGTAAAAAAGTCATCATAGACAAAACCTAAGTTTGCTTTTGAAACAAATCCAATATTTATAGTTTTAAAATTTAATTATGTTGGATTCAAATTTATCCATGAATAAAATCAGACCTTATTAGTATGCAAACATTTAAAGAAATTAATGAGCCAGAACTTATGTGAGAATAGAGAGAACGAATAAATACTAAAGAAAAGCTAAAAGAGCTAGGAGAACGGTGCTTAGATGCTTTAGTTCTCAATAAGTCCCAAAATTATAAAAGATCAAGAAGTATCAAAATGCTCCTCATCACCTCTTATTTATAGTGGTCTAAGGGCTATAAGAAATAGTATACCTAAGAAAAAAAAAACTTTACCAAACAATACACGTGTTGCCACCTGGTTCGTTAATGGAGAGTAGAGAGTTGCAATTATGATGATTTGTTTGTTGACAAGCTTAATAATGCCAAGTGCACAAGAGGCGAGCTCCATAGTGTGAACAAGATTGATAATGCCGAGTAGGAGTGGGTGAATCTAACGTGAGTTTTGAGCCAGAGATGATTGATGATAAAGTGATGTTTTGGAGCCACTAGCAATCTAGCAATATATGTTTAGCCTTTGATCGCTTAGAAGAGAAGGGAATAAGCTGAGGTTGAGAAGAAGATGACCTTAATGATTGGTTGGTCATGGTAGGCCGATCTTAGGGCCCATGTGGATAGGTGCTTTCCTATAGTTGGACTGGAATATGTAAAGGTGAAGTCGCCCACCTTGGATGAAAGCGATTAGAAGTGATGGCAACCTCCCTTCTATGAGGGGACTGGAGAGTTATTTGGTCCATGCAGTCCTCCATTTCTCTCGAGAGGGATGACCTTCCTTTGTGTGCCTTGGAGAGCAGGGCCTGATGTTTATCGATCAAGTTCCTTTGTAAGATCCATTGGATATGAGCCTCTTCTTTGTAACCAAGTGACTATTTGCTAAATACCTATGAAGGCACATGTGAGTATACATTGAAACTATTAATTTTGTATTTCTTAATAACATGAAGCTATCATATCATGATACAATTTTCATTCAGATAAAATTCATAGTTTTAAATTTATATTGAGAATAATGTTATATATAATATCCAATGATTACATTAATTTTAGTGCAAATCCAAGCAATTGAAAACCTATATTAATGTAAAACACATTATGCTATTCATTCTCATTTTTTTTCCCTATTTTCATATCTTGTAAGGATAAAAAATCATTTACTTTTCTATTTTTTATTTTTTCATATTGCCATATGATAGAAAAATTATGAAATTCTTATAAATTTAGATAAGCCATTAGGAATGTGAAAATTTAATCCAATCAAAAATTTTGGTTGAAATTTTATCAGAGAAAAATATATATAAGTATGTTTGATCCATCTTCATGTCTAAAATAATAGAAAATTCTCCATGCGAGAAAAAGAGCAAGGTTTTAAAACCTAGATCAGATCAGTTGGCTGGATTGATTTAACCGTGGATCAACCATATGACCAATCTGGTGTATCTTAATAACTGTCTGTAGCATTGAATTGGAAGGAACTAGTCATAACTGTCGTTCAAACCAGTTTCGATTCTTTTGAATATACTAATTCAATTGTTAGACTATGTAAAAAAATTTAAATAAATTAATTTAATATAATTAGGATAAAATATAAAATAAAATAAATTTAATTTAAAATATTTAAATTTCAATAAGCTGAAAATTTCTATATAATAATTATTTGCCTATGAAACATAAATTGGTATTTTCATTTGGACCCACGGCCCCCACCACTCCATATTAGGAACTTTTATTAGGTCCGGTGTAAGGACGTAGAGGAACGTCCGGTCGGAGGCAAAATCCTGCTAAAAAACTCGATATTTGCTTGGTATTGCAAGATATTATTTGATAATAACGAGGAATACCGCTCTGTGAAGACCAATACTGAGTTATACCGAGCTATACCGAGCTATACCGAGCTATACCGAGCAATACCGAATTGTACCGAGTTTTTTCTAGGAAAAACTCGGTACAACTTTTGTATAACTCGATATTACTCGGTATAACTCGATATTGGGTCTTCACGTGATGGTATTCCTCGTCATTGTTTGATATTGCTCGGTATTTCTCATTTTTTGCGCGATTTGGCTTCCGATCGGACGTTCCTCTACGTCAGGTCGGAGGACGTAATAATTGTTCCCATATTAGATCCTACTATATGCAAACCCAAAAAAAAAATTATGTAAATAATACTTAGAGAAAGTTTCCAAGTGATGCGAGATTTAAAAAAAAGTTAAAATTCTCAAGTTTGTAATACATAATTTTAAACAAATTTATAGTTAAATTTTTTTTAAATTGAATACTATTTATTTTTTATTTAATAATATTTAATTATACACTATAAATTTTTTATCTATTTATTAATGATCAATGATCTAGCATGAATGATTTAAAGATACAAATTAATTATATAAATTTTGTATATAATTTATCTATCGGTATAAATTATTTGTAAACTATTATATAAATTACTAATAATTTATATTTAATTTATAAGGTCATATAGGACCTATATAAACTTATATTAAATGTGAATTAAATTAAAATATTGAAGGTCTTTAAATTTTGCATTATCGAAGATATATTTTATTTGTGTATAAATCCTATTTATTTTTAGTAATAAATTTACATTATTACACTTTTATTACATCATTATTATGTCATTTAATTTTATTTAAATAATTTTAATATTTATTACATCTTCCCATTCAACCCTACTAGAAACAAACATTTATGTTTTGCGTACATTGGTTCAGCCATCCATTTCATCATAACTTAGTGATTAAGGGGTTCAGTCTCTATCACTCGGTCTTATTTCACGACTTGGGCTTCATTTGAGACAATTTTCTTACTGCTTTTTAAAATAGTTTTCAAGTACAAAAAATTTTAATTTAAAAACTTATTGTACTAAAATATTTTTTTTAGAAAACATTAAGAAATTTGTCTCAAACAAAACTTTAAAGTAAATTTATGAAATGATATTCATTTAAAATAAAAAATAAAAATAATTATCCAAACATGCCATTTGTCAAGCCACTTATGTTCTCGTGACTGATATTTCTGTCACAGTCAACGAATACAAGCCATGGAATCGATCTCTCTATACTGTTACTGCAATATTGCGTGGAATATTCCGATTTATTCTTCATTATTCTGAACAAAAAGAAAATGGAGAATATTATTAATTTACAGTTCATTGCTGACAAGCTAATAGATTCAAATCCAAGAAGACAAAAACCACATCCACGTATATACGGTAAAGTAGAATCAGAGGTCAAAAACTTAAGAAAAATCTGAAAGAAGATACGTAATCGAGTGCTAAACAATCACTCGCATGATGCAAAGATAATAAAAAAAAAGTAAAGGGGTATTCCATTAAGAAAAACAACAAATACAGCATGCTCGCAGATTACCTTAAACTTGTTACAGGTGTCATGGTGGATTGGTGAAAGAGAAAGCCGGAGAGGTAGTAAATGATGATGATAGGGCTTAGTTGCTCTGACAGATCTTGTTATATGTGGCAGCCAGCCCGTATTCCAGGAATGAGAGTTCATAATGGAAGAGCACTAGGCTAAGATTTTATCCCGGATGGCATTGGAATACTATTTTTTTTCACTTTTAAGAGATTTTTGTGCTAAAAATTAGTTCTATAAAGTAGTAAAAAAGCTATCCTAAACGAAGCATAGGGAAAATTTTCTTTCTGCTTTCTAAAACAAGAGATTTTTTTATTATAAAATGGCTTTACAAAGTAGTAAAAAGCTGTCCCAAATGAAGCATAAGGAAAATTTTCTTCCTCTTTCTAAAACAGTTTTTAGTACAAAAATTTATTGAACTAAACGAAATCTAAATGATGGAGCATGCACTTTCTTTGGCTGGTATTTAAAAAATTTTCCAGCACTACAAACTTGAATGGAGAATTTGCTTAGACAATTCTTCAATTATACATATGATCGGAAAATTCCGCTTTTTATTATATGAATGAAGATGCTAATTTTAATATGTATATATTTTTTTGAGCTTTTTGTCAATTGAAATCTCTTCACACAACTGAATTAAGAAGCAATATTAGGGTTGTCAGGAATGATTGATTGGTTCGGTTTGGACCAGATCCGAAATTGATCCAACCCAAACTTAACATTTTTATTAAACAGGTTAAAAATATCAATTCAAATCCGATCTGCTAACAATTTGAATGATTATAGCATAATCATAATAAAAATAAATATGAGAAGTAATATCTCAAAGAAATTTCTTGATGTGCACAGGAGTATATAAAGTTTTTGAGAGAGTTTTTTTTAATAGATAATATGATTATATTATTAGACATTAATACCAATTATTCTGATAGAAAATATATGAGGAATAGTAAAATTATATGAAATTATGAGAGAGTATATATGCTATTATTTAATTTTATAAATACATGTAATTAAACCAATAAAATCAACAAATCTTGAAAGATTTTTTTTCTGAATAATGATTGTGAGCGTATGTGGGAGGAGCATGATTTCAGTTGACCAATGGTTCCTGTGTTGATTTTAATATGCAATGATGATAACATAAAAGAAACTATGCTGTGTAACTAAACTATTCGACATAGCAATGATAGGTGGAGAACAAAGTGGCTGAACAATCTTAAGGTTTTAGAATTGAAAAAACACAGAAAAAAGAAAAAAAGAAAGCCGAAATACGTGTTGTGACGAGATGGACACCTTTGACAATTTTAGCATATTATTATGATTTTTTTTTTGTTTGAAAATTGATCGCTTAAAAAACTAAAAGATGCACATAACTCATCTTGACCTGTTGGTTGGGAGCTTAGATTACCAATTAAGAGGTCATAGATCCGAGTCTTGTATATGCGTTGTGTGTATGTGAGTCTGTCTTAATTAGCCTAAATGTCCTCCACTTTTATTAACGGAAAGAAGAAGTAAAGAAACCTCAAAAGAAAAGAAAAGAAAAAAACACCTCAAAAGAGCCAAAAAGTAAAAACACTTAAAGCTAATGTTCCAAACAACAAGCTCAAAAATCAAAATGAGCTAAAAGAAGCAAAAAAGACTCAGGGTAAGGGCAAAATTATTTGGTGCGTAGTCTGGATGTAGCATTAAGTCCGGATTCCAATTAAATTTTTACACGTGTATTACGGATAAGTGGATTTTTACTGTGCTTTAATTTTCTTAGGTCATTTTATTTTTCGCCGAAAGAAAACAAAAATAAAAGCCATGCAAAAGCACAGCAAAAGAGCAGTAACATCACAGCGAAAGCGCAGCAAAAAAGCAGTAAAAGAGCAGCAAAAGGCCCTCACATTATGCGTTTTAAATTTCTAAAAAATTTCCTCACAAAAAACGCAATAAAAATCCACGTGTTCGTAATACATGTGTAAAAATTTAATTGGAGTCCGAACTCCGCACCAAATAATTTGCCCTGGGCAAGGCCTAGCCTTCTGGCAAAAACCCACCTTGAAAGATCTCTCCCAGCTGCCAAGGCAAATTGCCCTCTTTTGAAGGCAAAACCCAGACTATATAAAAAAGATTAATTACACAACACTTTAGCTTTTCCTTGAAACTACTGTACGTTCTTTAGTGTGCATTTGGTCAACAATTCATATCGAATTTCTTTGCCTGCTACGGCTCTATCATATTTCATTTCCTATTGACTATAACGTCTATATCATCTATCTTTCTCATCCTTGATGCGGCATCTTCTTAGAATATTTTGCCACTTTGACCATAGAATAACATATATGCGATGGACTAAAGATAAATATTATTGCAACTTCTGCAAATTTTTATGTTGGTCGCAAATTTTTTGTAAATATATATTTTTTAAAACAATCTATTATATTGTGAAGCTATCACAAATTCATTACAAATACATATATCAGTTGCAACTTTAATGCAAGTAAAAAAAATTTAAGTGTAGAACAATGCTTCTAAAGATTGTGCATGCTTATAATTAATGAAAAGAAGTTTCAACTTAATTACAAAGATGCATATACTACATTCAATACATCAACCATGACAAACCAATTAATCATCCAATAAAAGTGAGGCAAAATAGATAGGTAGAAATTATACAATACAAAGATAAATGCACTGTATGCTACAAGTTAGACTGTAGTTCTAAAAATTATAAATAATATATCTTCGAATTTGGCCTAATACTGGGATGGAGCCACATATGTAACTCATCTGTTGGATTCTACTTTGTCTGTGGGTTATACCATTATCTAGCTTACTCATAAGACCAACAAGGACTAAATTGAAAAAAGATGAGGTGGAGAGAGAGAGAGAGAGAGAGAGAGAGAGAGATTTCAGGAACTATACTAATAATACAAGAAGACAAAATAGCTTTAATATATAAAAGATTTTGTATGTTAAAAAATTACCATTTAACCCTATATATAAAAGATTTTAGGGGCTACAACAGTGATTACACCTATAGTGTACATATAAATAGCATAAAGATTTATGATATAATCAATATAGGCAATTAGCTAAGGCTTTGAAAGGTAAACATAGACAACTATCTCTAACGTGGGCTTGAGATGTCCATGGTGAATGTCTGAGATGATTTACTGATTGAGTTAGCATGATTTCCCTATTTGATTTTGCATGGTCAGTTGAACCTCTAATGAACACCCCTCTAGCATGGGCGAGTGTTCCTCAGGCTAGTTCATCTCAGGCTAAGGAAAGAGCTCATAAGGTGAGCACCCTTTGGTTGAGGTGAGTGTTTCTTTGATGAGTTCCTATGGTCTAGATGATTACTCCTTAGGTGAACATCTATGTGGCTGATGTGAGTGCTCATGTGAATGTTGTTGCAAATCTAATCTAAGCACCGTGACTTTGATTATAACAAATATTAATGTGTTTGCATTTGCTTTCTCCTAATTCTATGATATTTAGTTTTGCCTTGTGTGTACTAATATTTCAGGAAAATAGTCCATCGTTCACTTGCAATTTTGATTAACTCAAGGCTGGGTAGACAAGGTTTACAGTCAGCTTTTTCAATTTTTTATGTATTTTCTTCTTGAGTCGTATCATATAATTTGGTTGATATCATTATTGAGCAACCTTGCACACACGCAGGGGGAGGCAAAAAATATTTTGATAGCTTTTTTTAGCAAATCGTACTGTACGACTTTGGTTTGTACTGTACGACTTTGGTTCATACTATACAACTTTAATTCTTATTATATAATCTATTTTGTTCTATCAAAATCCTAGCCGCCAGAGGTTAAGAAAGATACTTATTTTATATTGATCGTAAGGTACGATTTGGTTCATACTATATGTCCTAATTAATACCTTTCTTAATTAATCACTCACAATCAAATCATGACATTTATGATCAACTGATCATATTGTGCGATACCGTTCATATAATATGATTGATAGAGTATGAATTTGGTTGTCCTAGAGGTCATACCAAACGAAAGCAATGAGTTTTGTACTGATCGTACGATATGATATCCAAAATGCTAGAAGATCGAGAGCATATGAAATTGGTCTTCCCAGAGATTATACCAAATGAAAGTCATGATTTTTATACTGATCGTACTGTACGATGTCCACAGTGCTGGATAATTGACACTGTACGAAATTGGCCATCCTAGAAGTCATCCCAAATGAATAGAATGAATTTCTATAGTTTGTACCAAACGATCTTATCATTGTATAATACGAAGTGTTGTGAGTTCTGAAAAGTTTGTCTGAACAACCACTAGATAAACATATTTTTGTACTTATCGTATTATATGGTGCTTTTATTATACGGTACGAACAAAAGATGAAACTCTTGAAAATTAGGATTTCTTGAAGCCCACTACTTAAGGTTTACTAATACTCTTATTAGAAAATCTTTAGATGCTTAGAATTCAAGAGAGAGAGCCTTGAGGGAGAGAAGAAGGAGAGCCTTGTGAGAGAAGAGAGGGAGATTTTGTGAGGAGATTGACAAGGTTGCTCCAAGAAAGAATCTAACCAAGTATCTATAAGTGTCTACCTGTAAAAGAGTCATGGTTCTCTGTCACACCGAGTTGGTGAAACAACATCTGTATGAGCTTCTTCGCCTTACTTGAACAGAGAGTCTCCAAGAAGTGGACGTAGGTCAGGTTGAGCAAATCACTATAAATTTTGGTATATTAATTCTTATCACTCTTTATTTTTTACAATTATATGTGTGGTTGAAAATTTTGATTTTTTCATTGTTATGAAATTTGTTTATTTTCACACCCGCTATGTAGATTATCGTTTGTGGGTGTGAAAAGTTTTTTAAAGGATATCTTTTTCCCTAAAAAACTTTTTAACATCCAATTCCCCCCCCCCCCCTCTCGGATAGCTTCAGGCTAGTTTATCAACATTTAAGAACCTTCATGAACTTTCAAATGTTCCTATATTCTGGGTTAGTGCTCTTCAGGCGCATACCTCTCTGATTGAGGGGAATGTTTCTCCTAGATGTTCCTTTTATTTTGGTGAATCCAACCTTCCTCCTTGACTTTCTTAGATATACATATTGGGGTGTATATTTAGTTCCTCAATTATGTTATATATTTAGAGAGCGGCTTGAAAAAGGAAAAAAAAAAGAATTATGTAAACCTTTTTCTATTATAAATTTTTATTGCCTTCTTTATTTCTATATTGGAAAAGGTTCCATATAAAAGAATTGAAAAGCACTTTCCTTAAGGTATGCTCTATTTACTTATTCATTTTTTCTCTATAATATCACTCCTTAACTCGCTCAAGAATAACTTAGTCTATCTTATTGAAGGTGGTGAATGTCAAAAGCCACAAAATATGCAAAAGCCTCCTTTGCACTTGTAAGGAATTATCAATGAAGAGTGAAGTGCAAAAGTTGAGTCAACCATTGAGATGAAGAATTAGATAGTGATGGGTTGTGGGAGTGTGGCAAAGGAAGAACTCATCTTGGAGTATGATGATAGGTCTCTTGGTTTTATGATATGCAAAGTATTTCATACTGAATGCTCCCATGATGATTAAAGTGACTGAGAAAACAACTATAATATTAGATTTCTCTAATGAGCTTAGTTCTAGCTACAAATTAAATGGGCTTACATTTGCTAATGGAAAAAATATAGATTAAAATTTATTAACATATGTATTTATAATTTTACATTTAGGTGGAGGAGATGAATATCCTAAATCCAATGTTGGAGGGAACCTAGAAAGTTATTTTTAGCGGTAGAATAGAACATTTTCTTTAACTATAATTATTGGAGGAGTTTTATTATTGCCCTCCTAATTAACCTAGTGTTCATATAGCTATTAGTGAGTTTTTACATCATTGGCCATGTGAGTAAGATCCCTCAACTCCTATGAGTTTTTCCTTTGATCCTTATCCTTGGAAAAGGATTTATTATGCAAACTTATTGAGCACCCCCTTAGCGTTTTGAATAAAGAATTTTCACTTCCTAATTTTTCATTGAATACGATACAAATAAGGTAGCCTGAGGGTGATATAGATGGGATGAATTTGTTAACTATTCAGAATATTCCTCTATGGGCAAGTTCGTTGTTGAGTCCACTTCACAGACACTAATTTAGGAAACATGCAAATTAGCTATTCTTGTAACTCTAAAAACTCATGATTTCACCATATCTTATCCACAACAGGAATTGAACACTAAGATTAATAAGTTACAGTAGTATTTAGATTTTATGCAAGATCATATTCATGCCCATGAAGATAAAGTTATTTATGGTAGGGAAAGTTACAAGGAAAAGATGTAGAAAGTTAATTTCACTGACTAAATTCATTGAGAAATACAATGCATGATGGTTGTGGTGGAGACTCACTAGTTCATAGAATAATCCAAGTTAAGTAAGTTTTTGGTTGGAATGAGTTCATCTTTTGGCATTTAGTTAGAGTAGGACTATCTCCCCATTTTTTTCATTATTTTATAATAGTGCTCACCTCTGTGTAAAAATGTATTTAGGAGGATAACCTTAATTTTTTCATTGCATGTCTAATGTCTTCATTATTATTATTTTTTTAAGTTTTTCATGTTGAGTTTATGTAACTTGTATGATTATATGTACGCCAAGTCACTGAATTTGTTTTTGTCTAATACATTTACTTATTAGTTGAGTTTCTTAAGTTCTTAGGCACCCCATCTTCATTATTCTTGGAACACAAATGATTTTCCCAATAAATAACAAGGAAATAAAAAGGTGTAAAATTCAATCATTTATGGTGGGTGTGATGTTTTGTCTCAAAATTTTCCCATCTCTTCTTTATAAGTACCCTTTGGCTTTAGCTTGAAAGTTTATGCTCATTATTTTCTCTCTTTTTTTTTTCTTTCTTCACTTGCTCCCCTAAGCACTTTTTCTACTATGAGCGCTCAACTTTTGGGTTGCCAACTCTTTTTTAAGTGTTACAAGATTTTTGAAAATTGATTCACACTCTCATATACATATAAAACAATGACAAACACATGCAAAAGACATGAATGCAAAAATTTAAGTGGTTACCCTTACCTGTTTGGATAAGAAAAAGTGCAACTACATGTTGCTTCATTGGGTAATACCATCCTCCCCTCGTTAAAAAAATATTTGCCTTGATATTTCAAAAGATAGACCAATGAAATATATTGAGATAAAATTGTCTTACCTTGTATTTCTTTTATGTGCTTCCACTGTACCTTAATTATTGGGATCTATTTATTTCTTAGCCTTTGGATACCATATCCAAAAATGTATCTATTTCCACTTTATAGCTCAAATTAGGACACACCTCGGCTTCATCTATAGATATTTAATTTCTAGAATGAGAAACCCATTTCCTCAGAGGTGATACATGGAATATATTATGAAAATTAGACATATGCTCTGACAACTATAACCTGTAAGCCAACTTTCCAATCCTTTCAATAGTCTCTAATGATCTAATATACCTTCGACCCAACTTTCCTTCCTTTCTAAACCTGCTGATGCCTTCAATCTACTTGATCTTTATATTTACAAAATATTAAACATAGACTTCTATAGCTCAGTGTTTTGCATTATAGTACAATTTTTTCTTGTCCTGCACCACTTTTAAAGTATATTTGATCAAATAGATATTTTTAATAGAATCATTAAAACCCAATTAGATTCCTCTCTCCCACCTATAACTAGGACAATGGGATTCTATGCTTACTACTATATAAAGCTTCATAAGGGCTATACCTATGCTTGACCAAAAATTATTATTTTAGGAAAATTCAATATGTGGTATAAGATCCTCTCAAGTATTGTCAAAGACTGGAACATATAACCTCACAAGTAGACCTGTCAATATTTGACCCGACCCGAAAACCCGACCCGAACCTGACCCGGAATTTTCGGGTTTGGGTTGACCCGAACCAGAAGCGGGTCGGGTTCGGGTCCGGGAAACCGACCCGTTTGCAAAAATGGGTCGGGTTCGGGTTGACTCGACGAGTTGCCGGGTCAACCCGAAAACCCGTTTATTTTAAAAAAATTCAAATTTCTGCCCCCGCTCGCTGCCCGCCAGCCTCGCTCACTGCCCGCCAGCCTCGCTCGCTGCCCGCCTGCCCCGCTCGCTGCCCCCGCGTTGCCCGCTGCCCGCCAGCCCCCGCCCAACTAACCAAGCCAGTTCCGCGCAGGCGCGTCCCGAGGCAGGCTGCCAGGCCATTTGGCGGCCAAATCTGCACCGTCCCGAGGCAGGCCAGGCCAGACGGCGACCAGTGGCATTTTCGTGTTCCGTCCCGAGGCGGCGAGGCCAGGAGGAGGGCGGCCCAGGCCAGTTCGGCGTCGCCGCGTTCCGTCCCAAGGCGGCTACGCGGGTTGGGTTGGGTTGACCCGAACGCGGGTCGGGTCGGGTTGACCCGAATGCGGGTCGGGTCGGGTTGACCCGAACCCGGGTCGGGTCGGGTTGACCCGAACCCGAAGCAGGTCGGGTTCGGGTCCAGAAAATTGACCCGTTTGCAAAACCGGGTCAGGTCAACCCAAACCCGAATAGTGCCGGGTCAGTTTCGGGTTCGGTTCAACCCGACCCGTAACCTAAAATTGACAGGTCTACTCACAAGGTCTTGTAACACTTGAATAATCCTTCCGGACTAACTATCATTCTGTGAATGAAAAGTCACACTAAAATGTAGTTTAGTACCCAAAACTAACTAAATGTCTATCCACAATGCAGAGATGAAACAAATTTGGTGTCATACCCTTAAGCAACTTATATAGTATTTTTATTAAACTTAGCCCTTATATTTACTCTATTCAAAACATAGCAACTAATTAATATTCACTATTTATGCCTAGAAGTACTTGGATAAATTATACCCACTAAGCATTATCCTAATATCCTCTACCAATGTCCTATTTTCTTTTAAAATATATTTTTTGTTCTTTAGTTTACACACTACTTGGTCCTCTATATATGGTCTTTTTTGCTATGGTGTAAGTCTTATTTAATGCAAGTGCCCATGTCGTATCAACTAACAAAGTGATGAAAATAGTATCATTTCCAACCGGATACTAGAAATTTATGATATTCACTTTAGTAATGCTTACTGAACTACTATATTTATATATCCCAATGATTTGAAATATGCTTATCGTAATTTGAAGATACAAATACAGAAGGTAAATATTGTAGCTTTTGGATAATATAGAATAATTGAAACAATACAAGCAAATTCCTTAGCAATGATGCTAAAACCTTTATGGGGGCCTATGATTAGTTTATGTTTTCTTATATATAACCCAATAAAATTCAAGTGCACATGCCTATCAAGTAATAAAGTGTATAAAAGTGTTGATATTACAAGAAAATTTTGTGCTACACATAAATGTTCTGGTAACAAAATAAAGTCAAGGGTGTCACGACCCAACCCGACCGGGACGGATTCCGCTCGCATCGGATCGCGACACAACTATTGAAAATCCAGGATCTGGCTTTGGAATTTGTTTCAAAGCTTTCTTCCAAATCTTATACAAACAAAACACACACACAGAGCAACTATGACCATCCAAAAGAATGCATCCACTATTTTTTTCTTTCTTCCACCAAAATAATCATATACAGATACAGTACATGGCTTCAGACAGAAAGAACAGAACAGAACAGAAAAGCCATGACTGTATAAAAATTTAAAAGTATAAAAATACCTAATAATCACAGATCAGACTCTGAACTGCTAATCCAAAACTTCCTTCTCTTTCCCAGAACCTGAAAACCACGCAGAAAATAAGGGTGAGCTAACAGCTCAGCAAGACATCACTCACCAATCCAAATCATCAGAAATCCACATCAGAAAATAGCCGTACGGAAATCATAGAACAAACAGAACAGATACTTGCTCAATCAGAATTTAGCTTACGAATACAGAAAACTGAAGTCATTTCAAATCAGAGTTCAGAACATATATCATAAAGCTTTCATGTCACAGAACAGATAGAATCGTACGGAATAACCAGAATCATACAGAAATTAGAAATCAGATAAAATTATATTCATATCAGATCATTCGTATCAGATAATTCATAAAATAGATCAGATAAGTCATAGAACAGATTATCAAATAACATATCACATATCAGATTCCCAGACCCTTACAGAATCGTACAGATTCTGACCCCTTATGCCTCCTTTCCCTGACATTTACAGAATCTCGACGGATTCTGGCCCCTTATGTCTCCCTTTGTGCTTATAGCACCAGAACAGAACAGATACTCGGAATTCCGGAATAGAACTTATTTTTAGATTTCAGAGCTCATATCAGATTTCCCTGACACTTACAGAATCTCAAAGGATCCTGACCCCTTATAACTTCCTTCTGATAGCATACAAATACTTCAATTCATTTAATGTATCAATTCAGAAAAATCAAAATTCGTATGAAAAATCAGCGGCATAATGGCAGTATACGGAATTTACACAAAATTCACATATTCAGAAATTTACCAAATTATCACAGAATATCCACAACAATATTATAAGACTTTTACTGTACTGACATAACATTTTTCAACATCCTGATAACTTGCAATTCAATTAAAACGTCACAGAATTCAAAATATCCGGTAAAAATCTTCCAGAAAATACTCAAAACGTGCACAATTATCATCTCAGAAACATACCAAAAGTTACATGGTAAAACATTTGTCAGAAGAAAATAATACCAGAAATTCGCCAACGGAAACAAAAATCGAGACAGAAAAATCGTCAAAATTCTAGTTTCTGAAAATTGAGAAAGGCGGAATGTGCCTTACTTCGAGTCGGTCAACTTCTCCAACTACGGCGACGGACGAAAACGAACAGAAGTCGCCCAAAAATCCACTTTTCTTCTTTTTCCTTTGTTTTTTTCTCTCCTGGACTTTCTCTCTCTTCAAAATGACTTAAATCGGATATTTATTAAGCAGGATCGTCCCGGACGATGTCCTCGATCGTCCCGGGACGATCTCCTCTGGACCAGATCGTCCAGACGAAATTAAATTCCAATTTCTTCGTCCCGGGACGAAACTCTCTGTCTGGTTCGTCCCGACCCTTCCAGGTTCGTACAGACGAATATGCAGATTTCTTCATAATCTATACAGATCGTCCCGGGACAATCCACTTCGTCCCGGACGATCCTGGGAGAAAAATAGCCTTTACAAAGGGTAATATCTATATCTAATTAAAATTGAAGGAAACAGTGAATATATAAGTAATTAAAGTATTTGGGACTAATGACACTGAATATCCTAAGTTTTTCTAAGTAGACTCTACTACATTAATTATGAATCAAAGCATATGCATCCTTATATGTCTATTGAGCTTATAAGGATGAAAAGGAAGGTTTATGGCCTCACTATAATTATTAAATACCCGTAGACCTTAAATACTAAACATCTTATGTCTAGACATTCAAGAATTCCATCTCAATTCTCCTAATTATTCCAACATTTCTCTATTGAAGCAATCCATCATACTAGCTGTTAATTTTATACAAGTCCACTGCATAAATTAAATCAAGAGTTAGAGATATTGAAAACAACCATTCATACTTTAAAGCACAAGTATCTATATTAGGAATTACAATGGTTTTCACATTATCAGTCCAAAACTGTGAGTTTAGCTAGCCATGAAATAAAAATTGAATAACACAAATTCTATTACTTGCTCAAAAAAGAAAGTACAAGTAGAGAAAATGAAGAAAATATCACCCATAATGAAGAATCCCAAATAGATCTTGTTGATGGACCCTTACCAAAGTGATTCTCCCCTTACAACTTCTCTCTCCAAACTCCTTTCGTCTCCATTTGATTGGTTGCTCACTATTCAATGGTCTCTCTTGGGCTCTCCTCGAGACTTCTCTAAATAAACTCTCACAAAATAAAGATAAAAACTATTTATACTTAATACTAAAAAGGACTTAGGTGAATTAGATATGAGCTAGCACCTTGACATGCTTGAGTTACCCTACTACGGCATTGGGTTGACCCGATGTGGCGCTTCCCCCCTTTTTTTTTTAACTATGCCACCATGGCATTGCAAAAGATGAGCACTATGTCATTGAATTACATCATCAACGCTATGGTGCTTCTAATGTTGGCACTCCAGTGTTGAATTATTTGCTATTTTTTTAGACTCTAATGTTACAATAATGAATTTCAGTGTTGCAGCTCTATCCTTCAATCCACTAGGGTGCTTACTTCAATGAAATTTTCTCTAGACTCTAGCACTGTAATGTACAAAATCGGCACTCGGATGTTGAAGATGCTACCTCATCGATAGTTATAGCACTATTATGTAAGTTTTAAACTTTGCAAATTTTGTCTGTTTCCTGAGACATTCCTACACAACATCAACAAAACCCCACATATTTACTAAAATTTAACAAAATAACATACGATATAATTTCTCTTAGTGGATACAGCGCACAACTAAAAGTATTTATCATTCAGAAATAAAGGTCAACATACACGAGCTGCTACTTGTGTTCAAACACAAGGTGGCTTCAACAAGTATTTTCCTATTTTAGCTTAAGCCCTCATTTTTTTTGCTTTAGATATGAATGTTCTTACTAGACATTTATAAGAGAATGTACCATGGTGTAAGCTCTTTGCTGATGATATTCTTCATATTGATTAATCTAGAGACATAGTTGATGAAAGACTTAAATTATGGAGGTCAACCTTAAAGTTTAAAGGTTTTCATTTGAGTAGATTTAAAATCTAATACATTGAATGAAATTTTAGTAGTAATAGGTCTAGTGTTGGGATTATGACATTGGGTGATCAAGTAATTAAAAAAAAAATGCATTTTTTAGATATCTTGGGTCTATTATTCAGAACAATGGTTAAATAAATAGGGATATTGTTAGTACAATTCAAGTTGAATGGTTGAAGTGGATGAATGCATCAGGTTTGTTGTGTGATATAAATGCACCCCTTAAAACTTAAGGGAATTTTTTAAAAGATGACAGTGAGACCTATAATGGTTTATGGCTCAAAATGTTGGCCATGAAAAGAGGAGCATAAATTAAGTGTTGTAGAGATGGGGATACTCAAGTGGATATGAGTGGCTATACACTTAGAGATAGAATGCAAAATGAGTATATATGTGAAAAGGTTGGTTTAGCTTCAATGACAGACCAGATTAGTGAGAGTTGCATTAGATGACATGGTCACATAAAAAATTAGCCTTCCGATGACCTTGTTAGGGGAGTAGGTGCACTAGATATGGCATATATTAAGAAAGGTTGAGGTAGAACAGACATGGTTAGAAATTCTTAAAAATGACTTTATTTTTATTGGATTTAAATGAGAATATGATACTGAATAGGACAAAATGGAGACAAATGATTCACATAGCCAACCCCATAGAGTAGGATAAAGGCTTGTTGTTGTGGTTGTATGCAATATGCATAGATATATGACCCAAGATTATTCTCTCTTTTTTCCTTAAGATTGAAACATATAACCCAAGATGACACTACAAGAAAAACGTCAATTTTCGACACCTATTTTTCATAAAAAATGGCCAAAATCCACCGAAAATTAATATTTTCGGAGGATTTCAGGTGGAAATATTTACGTCGGAAAATGTGTATCGGAAAAGTGCTAACGGCATAAAACTTTTCATTAAAAAAATTTCCAGCGAAATTCCGACAAAAAATTTGCTAGAAATATTTCCAGCGAATATAAACTACGCTGGAAAAATTAAAAAAAAAGGAAAAAATATATAAAAAAATAAAAACCTAATCCCGCTGAAGCCAAGCACCCCCCATCAACCCGCTAAAAAACTGAATAAACTTGTGAGTTATTTTTTATTTATATTATAAAAAACAGAAATTAATATTAAAAATAGTTAATATATTAAAAGATTAAATAATTATTATATTTAATATAATTTATTTTAAATATTTAAAAGCTGAGTTTATATTTTATTTAAAATAAAAACTTAATAAAATTCAAAATAATTAAATAAATTTATAATGGTTTAATTTAATTTATATTTAAAATAATTACTATATTTAAAAGCTAAGTTTCTTTTAAGATCAAAATAATTATTATATTTAATTTAGCAATAAATTATTAAAATTTTTAATTTATTTTATTTTAGCAATATTTAATTTAATTTAACAAAATGAATAATTTTAAATATTACTAATTACCATTTTACAGAAAAATTTTAATTTCGTCAGAAATCCACCAAAATTTTTGTCGGAAAAGCCAACAAAAAAGCGTCGGAAATACCTTCAAAAAAGCCATTGGAAGTCCGCCGGAAAATCCGCCAAAAATATTTCGTCGGAAATTCGTCGGAAAATCTGTCGGAATTTCTGACGAATTTATTTCAGCCGGAAATTCCTCCGAAAATCTATTACTCATATGCATAGATAGTGCTAATCTATAAGCTACTTTTTCAATTCTTTTAATTATTTCATTTTCAAATATGAGGCAAAACAATTCTTATTTTTGACATAAAACTAGCTAAAAATGAATCATCAATAGTTTATTATTTGAGCTGAGTTAAGCTAAACTTTAAGTTGCCTTTGTTTTCCATTAACAGAGACAATATTTGCACTACAAGGGAAATTCGTTCCTCCTATAGAAATCATAAAATAAAAAGCGCACATCCTAACAAAACCAGAAGTAAAATGCGTTGAGTAATCTAATAGCACGCGTTATCAAACCTTATCTTCTCAAGATATCTTAAACTGACAAAGTTGGGTTCAAAAACAATCTAAATTTTACATTCCACTAATTTTGAAGCCCTATTAATGCATACAAATGTGGTCATGACCACTTGTATCACTTATGCTCTGATATTCTGCTCAAACTAGAGAGGATTCCCTGTACCGTTTTTCTTCATTAATACTTTTGCCCAAAAGCTAACCAAATTCAGAGCAATATCACTCTATTGATGAACACGCAAGCCTGCAAATATGCAGAAATATCTAGATATCTCAATCCCAGCTTATATTTTTAGGGATTTTGTTAGTTTGTAGTGATTTTTAATAGTTTTTGCTCATTATAGCTTGTGAACTATGAGGTAATACACATTAGTCTGCTATTTTCTATTCTTTTTCGGTAATGGTAATACTGTTTATGCATGAGATTTTTGACTACGTGTTATGGCTTCTCATTTTAGTATTCTGAGTTGGGAGAAAGACCACTTGATTTTTCTCATCGTAACCCTATTTGGTGGGAGCTATGGAAAGTGAGATAACTCAGCTGAAAAAAAAAAAGGAAAAAAAAAAATCCTTTGATTGATTTTGTTCTCATTCTCTAATTATGAGTTAATTGCCTTTTCTTAATGTAATATTTAATGGAAGTTTTTGTTTGGAAATACCTATGGTGGACTTGGCTTTTCATACTTAAAACCTCTAACTAAACCAAGTTTAAAAAAATTTAAATAATTTGTAATATTTCCTTGTGTCACTGAATTCTTTTTTGATATGTCAAAGCTGTTCATATGTGGGTGTTGGTACATTCATTTGCCAGCACCATGAGATAAGGCAATCATCAAAATTTCTTAAATGTGAGTGAAGGGAGCCCAACTCACCTAATAATTGGCTTTCTTTTTGATATGACTCTAATAAATTAAGATTACATAAAACTTCAAAAAACTAGGGATTGAAGAGCAAGAAGAGGAGAATCTTAGCCAAGGGGTGTTAGCTCATTTCATTTGACACCGTAATAGTTTCAAACATATGGTATACATAGAGATACGAGATGTATCATGTTGGACATGTTGTGCCATCCCTCGATTGTTTGTTGGAGCTATATTATTTGCATCTGTCCTTAGCACCTCCATCATTGTTTGTGGCTTTTTACACCACAATCTCCCTTGTCTCCCAAATTTTTTTGCCTTTATAGCACCTCTCTATGTCTCAATGGATTGCCCTATCAATATTGTGCTACCAATGACCTTTTGTCCCTTGATCTAGAGTTAATTGCAATACAAAAAAATCACCCGTTATCGTCAGATTATTTTGGAGGAAATCACTATTTTTTGGCGGATTTGCAAGTTTTTAGCGGAAAAATTTCAGCCTGTAAAAATCACGTTGGAAACAAAATGCGGTTTTTTTGTCATGAAATAGTTTTGACAACTTTTTTGGGTTTTTTCAAGGGATTCCTTTTTTGTTAAGAGCGAAGAACGGAGCTTCGAATTGGCACGAATCATCGACCAAAATTTCAAGCGGCTTTACTGTCGACCAAACCACCAGCATTACCAGCCGATAATTTCTAGTGGGTGTTCCACTGGAAACGCCACCAGTCGATGGCGAAAACCTGTAGAAATGCAAAATAATAATAATAATAATAATAATAATAATAACCTCTTATTTTTACTGCAATATTTACAACTTATACCAATTCATGCAAATACAAAAAAAATAAATATTTCAACTTCATACAACATTGCTAATCAAAATATGATAAAATCATTAAAAACATAATACTCAATATTGCTAACAACTTCAAAATTAATCATTCAACATAAAAGTTGTTCAAATAAGCATTCAAAAGACAACAATAATGTCATAGTTAAAACATAACAATAACGTCACAATAAAAATAAATTCTCCAAACTACTACAACAACTTAAACATTAAGTTCTCTAATCATCTTCAATCCTCTTGTTCCCCTCGAGTCATGCCCAGGCTGCTGAACCTTTTACTTTTTATTTTGGCTTAAGTATTATCACAGCTCTACTTGTATCTCAGTCTATTGTACTAGTATTCTGGCATGTATCTATTTCATCTCATCTATCTCTTTTATAAGAGAATCAACCCTTTTGCTGATGATATCATCAACTCAACTATCTCCAAAAGATAGTGAGGTGGATGTATTAGTCTCATATACATATGCCTGAGAATCTAATCCATACATCCTCCCCTTTTGTCTCCCTCCAACAGCGTGTGACCATTTGTAATCACTCAAATTCTACCATACATCAGTCAAACTCATGTATAATCATTCAAACTGAAATTATCCTTTAATACCAACTCCAAAAATTCATCACATAACCCTAAACCCTAAGAAATTTATTAGTGCACCAAATAAATGAACACAAAGTTCTCTAAACATGAATGTATTTAACCATTGCCTTAGCTACTTGGTGTATTTCTCTCTCTCTCTTCCCTCTATAATGTTAATACCTTAGGGTGTTATTGTCCCATCCATTTCTTTTTATGGATGTTATATATGAATCCTAATTCCTATGTTGGCTTGGTCACATGCATGCTGGGGTTTTTCTTGGTGTTTTTCTCACGTTCTCCTAAGTTTATAAATTTGTAAACCCATTTTATTTGGCAGTTGGATCCCTCTTATATGTTCTAGGGCTGTCTCATGTCTCCACCTCACTCAATTGCACTCACTATTACTAGTTAATGGACATTTGCAAAGTTTGTTCTTGGCTACAACAAGCATCCCAAATGTCCAATCAAGAGCAATGCTATTAAAACTTACTTCTCTCTTAATCAATAATTCATCTCAATGTCTTTTTATAATGGTTAAACTACACTTCAGATCATTGACAATATATCTAAAAACTTGTTACTATTCACATTTTCCTTGGTGGGAAGTTTATGGTTGATAAACGTGCACTTCAATTTATTAGAAATAAAATTTTATCTTTGTACTTGATTTGAGATTTATTTTTGTCGCTCATCAGTCCCAAACATATTCTATCAAATTCCTTCAAGATTGGTGACTAAATATCCCTTTTAATTAAGAGAACAATTTCTATTAAAATGCTTCCTTATGATATAATATTTGCCTTCTTACATTGATTTCTTTAATGAAACACTCATTACTTTAGTTTGGATTATTTTCCAACATTTAATATGTGGATATCTATTGCTTCAATATCGAGGCCAAAGATTACAGGAATTTTTATAGAGATTTTTGTTACTCAAATCTTCATAGATTTTATTTAGATCAATTTCTATCAAATTGGTTTTTGGAAAGATGTGGTGATTGGGAAAATGCCATGATTTTGTTCTCAATTCAATTATTTTTACTTGACAATCAAGATTAGGAAAAATAATATAAAAGGGATATCCCTTATAAATAACCAGATGGCATCATCATTAAATATTCATCCTCTTTAGAAATCCTCAAGTCCAACTTAACATTAAGGTTTCTTTACCTTTTTCCCCTTCAACTACAAGTCATTCTACACTTGATAGAGTTAGTGAGATAGTAACTAGAATATTCCAACCTCCCTTTTTCAAGGTCTTCAACAACATTCATGACATCAAAATCAAAATGTTTCAATAATGATAGACTTTTTTACTTCCAATCTCCAATAATTGTAGGATCCATCACATAGAGATGGATTTAAAGGATTTAAATAATGGGATGCCAACTTTAATACTAATTTTGTTTTAGATGTTGTTCTCCCTCCCTCACCTCATTAGCTAATACAATTTTTAAACATTAAGTTAAAAATTTAGAGCACCCAAAAAATCATTGCCTCTACTATTATTGATATTGAATTCAAGTCCGCTCTAGCTCTCATTGTCTTGCCAATTTCTTCTGATTTTAATTGGAATTACTAATTGATAATCCATTTCCTTCAATTTTTGCATCTTAACTTGTTAGATTCAAGGATAAATATTTTTCAAAAAAATAAAATAAAATTTTTCATTTAACCCTCAAATATACATTATGGTGGTGCTGGGGTGGGTGGATAAAAAATATATGAAAAGATCCTTAACATTACTAAAATGTCATCAAAATTCTATGATTTATATACATGGGAAATATAGATGAATAGTTTGATTAATTTTTGCTTATTAATTTTTTTCATCTTACTTTCATTGTCATCATATGTTGTACTCTTTTTTTATGCTATCCATTTTTTTCCCTTTTTTTGTAAGTATCATTTCATTAATATATCCATTTTTCTAAAAAATTATAAAAACATAAGACTAAATAGCCCACTAATATTAATAACTTATCTTCACCAAGAAATTATTAGGAAGATGATAACACTATTCATGAGAATTGGATCAAAAGATGATGATACCTTTAACAGCATAACATATTTTAAGGAGAAAGGATATTCATTTTACTTGAGCATTCTTAGAAAGTTGTGGCTGAACTAAATGAGAAACATTGACCATGAGTGATTTCAGAAAATTTTATTTTAATCTTTTTTAATCCTTTTATATTTTACCCAATTTTTTTATTTTTTTATTAAAACTAAGTATACCACATTCCTTTTTTCATTTTAATAATTAAACTATTATGATTTTTCTTAGGTAAACAAAGATATAATACTCATTAAGCTATTTATTTAATCTTACATATCCCACTTAACAACTTACAAATAATAAAAGTAGCATAAACTTCTAACCCATATACTGATATAAGCCCTTACAATTACCTACAATTATCTATTATTATCTACCCCTTGAAAACCAACATGTCCCTCAAGTTTAAATAGAAACCACATAAGCCATGATAAATCTAAATGATAAATGCATTCTTGATCTTTATGTTAGGGAATATTGGTGCAATCATTAGTGAAATTCTTGAGGGAGGCACCCATTTAACCACACTTCTATTAAATAATCTTCAAGTGGTAGTTAAGGGTCTAACTTGCATTTCTTACTCTAGAGATATCATGTACATAAATTATATATGAGATAATTTTTATTGGCTAATTAACAGTTGACATTTGAATTGTTGGTTGGGCCATTAGAGATTGTACTATTCATTTATTAAGGGTCCAAATGCATTACAAAGTCTACAGTATTCACTGATAAATTTAAAATCCATATGTTAAAACTTGTATTTTAATAATTTGGTCAAGTTATTAGGGGTCTTCTTTGGCTAATTTGTATGTGAAAGTCAACTTTTGTTGAAATTATACATTAAGCCTAATAAATTAATTATAAGCTTTACTCCCAATATTAACAAAGTTATTTATTTAAAAAGATATCATTAATGCTATAATTGTCTTATGGTTTTGGTAATGAGGTTATTGTGAGATAATTTTTATTGGCTAATTAGTGGTTGATGTTTGCATTAATTGTTGGGTCAGTAGAGAAGGTATTTGCCATTTATTAAGGGCCAAAATGCATTAAAAAATTTGTATTATTCATTGATAAATTTAAAATTTATATGTTTCAAATTGGAATTTTATAATTTGGTTAAGTAAATGTCAAGTTTTATTTAAATTATACATTAGGCCTAATATTTATGATTAACTTTACTCCTAAAATTAACTAAGTTTTTTTTTTTTTTTTTTGCATAATATATTTTTTTAATGCTATTTATGTCTAATGGTTTTAGTAATGAGGCCTATTATGGGGCAAGGAAGGTGGAGTTGCTAAAATAGGTGAATAAGATTGTTGTTTCTTTGTAACTCGAAGTTCTACATATGAAAAAGCTAGAGAGACAATATATGGCATAGAGATATTTTATAGCGCTAGAGGTTTTTTAATGTAGAACATGAAGCAAATTATCATGATGCCCCATCATTAGATCAAGATTAAGAACCCATGGTAAACTCAAGGGCTGTGATGGCCCCATTATAAATCAAGATTCAGTGCACAAGATGGAATTAAAGGCTAAAAGACCATTATTAGCCATGAAAGAGCAAAGAGCTTGATATGAAAAATAAATAAAGTATAATAATGAATAAATTTTTGAAATTTAAATTTTAAATTTGAAAATTTTAAATTTCAAACTTCAATTCTTTTCCTCGACAAGGTAATTAAATGAATTTTAACAATTATTAATGCTTAAATTAAAAAAAAAAAAGGAATCTTCAATATTTAATTCATTCCCTCCACATAGATGGATTTTAAGTTGAATTCTTTTTCTTTTTATATAGTTTTGATGCAACTAGGTCTGCCACTCCTTAATAGGAGCAACTTGGAGTTGGTTCACCCCATGTATATTCTCAGTTTACTAGCTTTCAATTTCCCTATGTTTATTATTCTTTTTAAATTTGAATTACATAATATGATATTATGATTAAATATTATTGGATGAATGAGAAAAGAGGTTTTGATGTTTGGCAAATAATTTTAGTTAAATCTTTATGAGAGAAATGTGGCCCACCACCTTTTGGGTTCTTTTTAGATGAGATTTTTTATATCTTTCTTATTCTTATACTTGTAGATATTTCATAGCATAATAAAACACCTACCTAATTAATATCATCTCAAAAATTTTCCACTTTCCCCACATTTGAAAATAAATTTAAAATGCCTCTTGATGTTTTTAGCTAAAATAAGATTCATCATAGCTTAATTTTAGTCTTTCCTTAATTATTAAATTTGCATCTACTACAAATTTGGTCTCCACATATTTTCCTAACATTCTAAATCCATTCCATCACACCATGCATAATTAAGTTGTTCACTAATATAATGTTTTAGTGCAAGTCAAATCAAAATTAAGTCATTATGACCTAATCTTGGATTATCCCAATCCATTAGCACTTAACTACACACATGAAAATTCACCAAATACATTTGATCACGTATAAGGATATCACACTAACCTTTGCAAGTGGTTCTATGCCCAATATCTTCCACAATACTAAATCCTAAATCAAAATCTCCAAGGAAATCTCTAAGGTTGGCCACAACCTAATGCTTAGCCGACCCATTTATGTCAACTAGCCCTCTAATTAAATTTCTTTGACCATTTATGGGTGTTCCCTACATTCTTATTAGCTTTTAACCATGAAAGCCTTGAATCTCCCTTCCCAATACTGCGTCAATTTTGTTGTGGCATAGCATAGTTCTAGAGGCATGATACATTGCCATTTATATATTGTCTTGTTGAGGGAAATTGGTTAGCATTGGGGGATGGAGTAAATGGGGGTTAGCAAAGTTAGGCTGTAATATGAGATATGAAAGAAATGCTTGGGTAGTTCTCATCAATATCTTTGCAAAGGCTTGTGCATTGGATCAAAATGATATATATGGATAAGGACTAGGATATAAATAATAAATAAATCTTATAATAGTTTAAGAAAAGAATTTAACATCTTATGAATGAAACAATTAGTTATTGTATGCCTACATTATTATAGAGAATGGATAGTGTAAGTAAGTAATATCCACTACGCACACAACCAAAAAAAAAAAAAAAAAAGATTTTTACAACAATCAAAATCATGAGTATTATAGGCATTTTTAACCTCTTCAAATAACGGTGGTCATAACCTCAACTAAAACTAGTTATTACAACCATTGGCATAATGCTTAGCAGAGCGACACTCCAAACCCTAATTTTTGTAATTTTATAGCAGTTAAAATTACTGCTATAACTAGCACTTCTTATAACTTACCCCAATAGTCCTGTAACCACCATGAAATTTCATTGCAGCACATTATAATCATAGAGGTCTTGCAACAATTTTCAAATTGCTGCTTCAAAATTTGTGGTATTGATCAAAACCATTGGGTAGTGATCAAAATTTAGCTCCTTTTTGTGCAAGTGTTGGAGGGGTTTCGAGTGATTTCTTAGTGGTTTTTTATACTTTCTGGTGCTTCAGCTTTTGTTGGGTCTTTTGTTATTGTTCTTGTTGGATTGCTCATGTTGGAGTTCTTATCTAGTGAGGTTTAATTTCATGTTATTTCAATAGTATTTTTTGAATATTTTATCACATCGTGGGTCTAGACTTGGTTTATTTTCTAATGTTGATCCTTTTGGCTATTTTTGGGGTTGGCTTCCTTACGACCTTTTTTTTGTTTCAATGTAACTAGTAATGGATCTTATACTCCTTAGTTTTTATTTAGCTTTTTCTTGTAGCTCTTTGAGTATGTACCAAGTTTTCAGTCCCTTTTAAGGACTTTCTAACTCCTATTATTAACATATATTCCATATTAGGGTTTTATCCAAAAGAAATCTCCATAACTATATAAATAAACCCAAAGTCTACACATTCAAAAGTGGAATATGATTAGTGAAAAATCTAAGCTTCTTTATGAATTTTAGGGCTTTTTATCCATTTCTTATTGTTGATTGTTAACTTAAATGGATGCATGTCATTACTAGTGCTCAATAACATCCATGGAGAACATGGGCTTTGCCATTACTGCAACGTGGACTAAATCATTGATTGTTACCCAACAACCACCAAATATTGATGTCTCTACTGACGGAGTGGTTGTTAAGAGGATAATCAATCAATTGGTAGAGTGGAAGGCTAAGTGATAGAGAGGTGACCAAGAGCTAAAATACATCTAAAGAGAAGGATTATGCTTTAATTTTTTTAAAAGGAGAAGAGATAAGATATAATGGAGAAAAGGAATAAAGGAGAATATATATGATAAGCTTTGCAAAGCTCAACTAGGTTTGTTCTCAAATCAGACTTTAGTCTGTTTTCAAGTCAAGCCAAAATTATCAAGCTTAGAAAAAAATTGCAAAAATTTGTGGATAAAGCTAAGAATTTCTTTTCATTCCAGTCATTCATTGTTGATAATTTAAGAGATTAACTTAAGAATTTTAAATATAGCAAAGATTATAAAAATAAAATTTTCCAACACATCAACATGAAGGAGATTTGAATTATTCTTAAATTCCCTAATTTTTTTAATACAATAAACTCTTCCTGATTTGTATAGAGAAATATTGTATTATAGATAACTTAAGAGCCTTGCCCATTATCTCCAATTTTCATTCGTTGATCAAATCAAAATCTATCAACATGGCCACTTTACATTATCCATTAAACAACATTAATGAATGTAATTACCACCATTTATTGTTGGCCATCAATGAACATTACTGCTTACCATTACTTGATGGCTACTAATGATTGACATATAATGACCTTTTTCCTATTCGAGTAATCTCTACTCCCATCTGTAGATTAACTAATTAAGGAAAATACCCACCATTGCTCTACTAAAAAATATTCCCCAATGACCGTTGCTTAACACAAATATGGATTAAACACTGACATCTATAAACCATTAATATAGGATGTCTATTATCCCAATTTATGAGTTCTCCCATCCTTTCAAAAGTGAGCACCATACTACATACCATTTCAATTCCTGACCCTTCTCATTCCTTGTTTTCCATTGAAAATATCAATAATAATTAACTTCTAATGTTATGCTCCTTTTTGTTTATTAGTCCTTTCATCCTATCAAGTGAAGGACTAGACAAAGCATCCACCATCACCATACTTCTCACATTCCTCATTGATTATTGATCGATTCCTTCAAATCTGACTTCAATGTATAACATTCCCTAATGATAACACCACCTCTTTCTACATACATGATTTCCCATTGTGTCAAAAGAGATAACAAATGAACCACTCACCAATGCCTATGTTCTAGTTCTTCCTATTGATGATCATTAAAGCATATCAAGTCCCAAATTTTAATGTATGATAGTTATTAATGTTGCAATTCCCTTCTTCTAGATTTCTTAGTCTCATATTCAATATGGAGAATGACCAGGTTGACCTACCCATCACGACCTAATCATTTGTATTCTTATTTGATCATGGAATGATGCCTATCAAGAATCTAACCCAATTTTTTATCACCAATTTTTTTACCAAACTAATAGTCCATTTCATTTAATGATAACTTTGACATCCTAATGCTTTTCTTACAACCACCACAAGAACTATGCTCCATGAGTTATATATATTACATTGTACTAATGCCATCTATTTTAACAATGAAGGACACCCTTTGTAAAACATGACTTATAGTAATGAACTTATTTCAACTGGGCTAGATCTTATTATTTAGCCCTCAAATTCTCTCTGTGAGAAAATTTATGGCTCTTCTAAGTGATTTTCTTAGCTTATTTGTGTATGTATATGATATTTTTATAAAATGTATGTGATACTCTTTCCACCACTGTAAGTGTTATAGCATGCAATTAGAAATGAGAATTCAAAATATCCCAAATTGGTTGATCAAACATTTAGCCAAAAACTAAAAGAGAGATTTATTCTTTAAGATAATTTCCTTCTTCAAACAAAACACACGTAGATAGATTCAAAGTGATTCTGAACTTGTAGGATCTCCTATCCTCCATGTCTTGATTATTCAAGAAGTATAAAATATTTAAAATTTACTTCTTTTCCCTTTTTTTTTTCAACCCAATGAAACCACTTAGGAGTTATAAAAAAAAAAGCATTTTTTCTAAATTTTATGAACAATTATGTTACTAATAAGACAAACAAAATCTCTACACTTAAACTAACTAAAAGAAGAGGGAAGTCAGTGGCTGATAAGCTAACGAGATTTCTCTCGATGCAGTTTTTGACTTTCCAACACAACCTTGCACTATATTTGGCGAAGTACCTGAACTCAAAGAAGTTGACGCTCACCTATATCATCATATCAAATGCAAGTTGGATCTGTGCAAAGGTGACATATTAAATTTTCAAATCTTTTTCTCTGAAATTCTTTCAATTTATTAGGGTTTACAGCAAGGAAACAACCAGCTCCTCTTCCCAAGAGATTCTTTTCAAGCTGTATGCCACCGTTGTGCTGGTATAATTCACCATTTTCTTCAAGAAAGGAATGCAAGTACCCACTTGTGTTTTCTTTCCATTGATAGCTAACATAATTGACATAAAATAAGATCCCTAACACTTCTGTGTAACCATAATGATAGCTAGGAATCTAGTTGGGTGGATGAGTTCACTGCATGCCCACCATTTTTTCAGTTGAATAAAGTTTTTACTTATAATGCTGTTATATTTAGTTTGCTGGTTATTGATAAAAATAAGTAACGTTGTATATGACATAAGAATGATTTATTGTTTTATGCATTAAATTAAAGTGTTGCTTTAATAAAAATTTTCCCTAACTATTGTTTTTTTCACAATTAAAATTTTAAGATATAGTTTTAATTGTTTTGAAAAATGTTAAGGGGAAATAGGAATACATTGTAAAAAAAAAATTAATGTAAAAGGAATGTAACGTATTTGAAATATTTTAAAATTATTTAGATGAGCACAAAATAAATGTAGAATTTTTTTTTGTTTGACTAAAAGCAAAATGAATGTAATGTAAACATCCAACGATATTAATGACCAGTGGTCAAAGGTGATGGTTGCTATTGATAGATAGTGGTGGTGGCAACCGACGGTCGATGGTTGTGATGACTAGTGACAGTGACAATGGGCCTACTCCCAGAAGCTAGCGGTGGGTGGTAGTTGGCAGTGGCGAGTGGAGGGTGGTGATGGCGACAAGCCGTGATTGAGGTGGTAAGGATAAACAAATTATAATGTATTTGGAACCTGATTAAATCTAATGTTCTCTAATTACATCAAAATTGAATTAACTGATAAATTCGAGATATCACATAATTTTACTCTACATTTCTTTTACTTGAAATCAAAACCACTATTTTCAAAGCCACATATTTTCTCATATATATATATATATGCAATTCCATTTGATTTATCTTTAAAATTTAATTTTCCTAATTCCCTAGAAAGTATAATAAAGAAAAATATTAAAAGAAACGTTCAAAGTGCTTAACATCTTTAGTTGTCCACCAATGCCTGGCATCCGAAATTAAATTTGCTAGCAAAGTGTTTGAGCTAAACTGGTACAAAACTGGCAATTTAAATTGATGTCTACTCTTCTAGGTAGTCATCTCCCATTGGAAGATGAGTGTCCATAAAGGTGACTTATCTTGTAACTGTATTATTTCACCATGTGGAAGCTAGCTAGCTTGCTCAACTAATCAACTTGCAGAATAATTGTACCAAAAGGATGACATGAGAAGACCAGTGATCAACAGTGGGATCTTCATATATCGTTTGGTAAAGTTCAACTCTCGACATAATAAGAGCCTATAGGCCAGCCATCTATAGCTAGTGGCTGATTTTGTTTACTAGAATCCTCTCTTGCCATTTAAGGTGCTACTTTAAGGAGTCCCAAGGACTGGAATTCTGATGTCTCACTTGAAAGAGTAATATGGATCCCAATGTGGCAAATCATGGCGGAAAGAGAGAGAAAAAAGATGATGGGAACTGAAGTTATGAGGAAGCCAGCTACAGCACTCAAGAATAAGAGATTCTTTTACCAGCCGCCGCATATATATTTCGAGGATGACAAGGAGAAGCATGAATGAAAGGGAAAGAAGAATGAGATGGTTAAGTGAATATGCGCATCACTCTCTCTCTCTCTCTCTCTCTCTCTCTCTCTCTCTCTCTACGCATCTTCCAAAATGTGAGGAGTCGTTTTCCCTTGCAAGTTGAAGCTAGCCCACTGGATGCATGCTTTCTACTTGGAGTCTTCATCATTTCGTAAGGGAAAGTTTGTGATTCTATTATAGAGGCCACGCTTCTTAGCTTACTGCCAACTTTAATAACGAAGTAGACGACACTAAGCTACCTCAGTTGTTAAGGATCAATGACTATACTATTTCTGTGTTTATGTGGAGGATTATTCATAAGTATATTCCTACGGATGAGTTGTTAAGAAAGAGAGGTTTTATTATCAGTTCTAGATGTCAATGCTGCTTTCACGTGGAAAACATGCATCATGTTTTTATTTTTGATTCTATTCTGGGAAGGTGTGGTGTTTTTTTGAGGCTTTATTTCATTTTAATTTCTATACCCCTTCTATTAATGTTTTCAATCTGTTAGATGGCTGGTTTGTGAATATTAGGGGTCATGTTCGGAACGTGATCCTGTCCCTGATTTGTTGGTTTATCTGGTTGGATAGAAACGATTCTCGGTTCAATGGTATTCCTATGGATCATCAAAGAATCATTCAGAAAATTTTGGATAAGGTTAAGGCTTTTTTTTTTTTTCACCAATTTACTTGATTTGAATAACTTTAAGAATTTTACTTTTACTATGAAGGCTTTTGGTATTAATATGGAGGTGGCTAATCCTTTTCTGCATTCTAGTACTATTCTTTGGTGTAAACCTCAAACTAATGCTGTTAAGCTGGACATTGACTGTATTCAAGAGGGGAACTATATTAGTGCTGGTGGTCTTTTTCGTGATCACAATGGGGCTTTTTTACTGGCTTTTGCTAGAAGGACTGGCCACACGGATTGTGCTGGTGGTCTTCTTTTTGCTGTGTTTCATGGTTTGAATATATGTGCTACTCTTGATCTCAATAGTATTGTTCTGGAAGTTACCTCTCACTTTAATTTAAATTTTCTGCTTAAGCGGGATGATTGTATTTGTTCTTACGCCTTATTATATACTAGTAGGAGTATTAATTCTATTCTTCCCTCCCTTAATTGCTCCTTTTCGACTATTGCAGAGGAGGGTAATGCCCTGGCTAGGGAGTTGGCTTTGTTGGGCTGTGGTTTTGTTGATTTGGTTGAGTTATCTTTCAACCAGTTGTCTGTCAGTATTAAAGGCATGGTGAATCTGGACTGGATGGGCTTACCTTATGTTTAAATTTGTTTGGGTGTTGTGCTGGAGGTTGTTCTGTTTTTCTGCTTAGTTTGGGTGTTGTGCTGGAGGTTGTTCTGTTTTTCTGCTTGGTCTTTGGGGCCTCGGGGTGGTCGTTTCTTGGGGCACTGTTTATGTTTCTTTCCTTGGTGTTGGTGCAGGTTTAGGGCTTATTTTTTTGTTTAAGGTTACTTGGTTTTGGTGTTGGAGGTGGTTCTGGTTCTCTGCTTGGTTTTTGGGGTCTCTGGGAGGTGGTTTAATTTCTGGGGGTTCTGGTTCTATTTTTATCCTTGGTGGTGGTGCAGGATGGTTCTTTTTGTTGTCTATTTGGAGGGTGTTTTGTTGGTCTGGGTTTATTGCTCTAGGCGTTCTTGGGTTTGTTGGTGTTGGCCGTGGTATCTGCCTTCCTTTAGGCCTTCTCGGTTGTGTTTGGTTTGGGGCTGCCTTCGGGTGTTATGGTTTTCTTTGCTGACTTTTTTGTGGTTACAGATTTACTGCTGCTGCATTTTGACTGTTGTTTCTTCTCTGCTAAATGGGTGGTGGCTCCATGCTTGGATGTATCATTTTTGGAAGATCCTTAATCGTAACCTTTATCTTGTCAATTGCTTTACTATCTTTCTACAGTTTTTTGTCCATTCTTTTGTTGTGCATGTCCTTTTTTGGCCATTTGATTGCAAGATCTTTGTGGAGACCTGCTGCTGGGAGCTTTTTGGTTATTTTTTGCTTACTCCCTATTTTTGGGTGCTTTTCCTTAAGCACCGTAGCATGTTCCTAGGTTTCATTGTATTGTTTTTTAGCGGGGATCTCAAACTCGTAGGTTTTCTTTTATTTCATTTTTGTAGCTCTTTGAGTGGTAGTGAGATTGAGATCCCCTTAAGGACCTTGTAATTTTTCCCTTATATTAACGCGTAGGCCTCTCTTATGGGTTTCAACTAAAAAAAATGACTATGTTGTACTTGAAGCTAATTTCATTTTAAATTTAGGGTTTAAGGTTCTCTTCATCTGAGAGAGAAAAAAAAAAGAAAGATCAACAAAGATATCACCAAGAATTATCTCTATAATTACCAAGATAATAGTTAGCTATACTTATTTATTTATATAACAAATATTATTAATTTACTATATAATTTTACTTGAATTTCTCATGTTTAGCCTTCATTGTAGCGATGAACATCCACTTAGACTTATAAATAAAAAGTTAAAGGATAAGTTTGACTTGATAAAGGTTATTTAACTAATATTAGTTTATATTTTTTGACAATGATCTAAAGCACATCTTAGGCTTCTTTTTCTAGCTCTCATTTGCTCTCTTCGCTTCTCTCTTGATTTTATCCATTGTAATGGTAAGTGTATAATATATTTTCATTAACTATCATGAATAAGATTTGGTCTTAGTTTTTAACGATTGGTGTCTATCAACTTAAGATTCCTTTTATTTTTGTATAAAATTGGGCTTATTTGTTAATCATCAAAAAAGGATTGCAGGTCCTTAGAGGGATCCAAAACTCTCTAAATGCTCACAAAGCTACATCAAAAGAATAAAACAAACTAAACTTAATGATCCCTATCTAATTATAAGATAAAAGAAAATAAACTAGCAGCCAATATCCAAAAAAAAACCCAAGCAAGAATAAACCTTTAAATTTAATCACCCAGAATCAAAATTAATTTACAAAAGAGAATTAGGATCCACAAAATATGAAAGAAAAACAAAAGGATATAAATTGATAAGCCAAAATAGTGTCCCATGAATAGTATAACAGACCAACCCAATAGCCAATCTCCACAACTTTAAAAGAACTTAATTGCACTAGTGAATAGACTATAGGAATGATCCAAAAAAAAAAAAAAACAATGAATAACTAATCCACTACTATAGGAAAATCGTCCATTACTGATGGATTTTTTGACTGAAATTGGCAAAGTTCGGGCTGAAATTAAGTTTCTCGATGGCTTTTCAGCAGATATTTTTTCGTCGGTAAAAGCCACGTAGGAAATGAGAATCAGCCGATAGCTCATTTTCGATGGTTTGAGGTTGTCGTCAGTCCAACAGTTTGTGATGCCCCAAGATCTAACTTGGAAGAATTATTCAATTGATCCTTTAAATCAATATTCAACCAGAGCTATCTATAGTCATCAATCAGTATTAATTAGTATAATAAAAATCTATAATTTAACACATTATGTAAATAATTCTATTCATTCCCAAAAGTTCATTTACAATACTCAGGATCTTTCTAAATATCTCATATTTTTTATCCAGTTATGAGTACAAAAGAATAGCTAATAAAAAAATAAAAATCTGAATAATCCTGATCAATCTCACTCTTTTGCTCCCTTATCTGACCTGAAATCATTAACCACATATAAAGAACTTAAAAAGCTCAACAGGTCACCAAATACCTACAACTGAAATCAAAGTATGATACAGAAGCAATATGCATGTCAATCAGTCAAATCATAGCAGTCACTTACACATGATCATTGAGTCAATGCAGAAATAGAAATCAGCACAGAACTAATAATATCCATAATTAACAATAGTAAACTCTGTAAACAGTATAAAAGTCCATAAGGCAATAAATTTATACATATGCCAGATCTCTATAGTAATCGTCGTATCTATAACCTCAATTAAATCACTAAACAAAGCATCGTATCCATAATATCAGTACAGTATAAAATCCTATGTAGCATAAAATCAATACATCGGTAATGGCGGTTGAAATCAATCAGTACGGTAAAATCATATCATAATGTACAATAGCAATCCAGTTATTCGATATCACGTGCTCAGTATATCACATGCATAAGATCAGTGCAGTGAATCAGTAGTATCAAATAGTACTAGTGTTTGTATCAGTATCATTAACAATCCAGTAACAGAAATAGTAATGCAATAACAGTGCTGTAACAGTAAATCCGTACAGTAACGATAAGAATAATGCTTAAAACATGCATTTCAGTACAGTAGTCATACACAACAAGTATAAGCGCTGGCTATTACTGTGTTTTTCAGTGTTAGTATCAATGTTAGTAAACCGTTGGCTCAATAAATAGAGTGGTCACCCTTTGCCCGTCGGCATAGTAATAATCTCCTTATAACTCTTAATCAGTGTATCACGTCAATTAGTATAGGATAACACCAAACTGCAGTATTTAAAGAAAAGCCCGTCGGCCCACCATCTAATACGAGCAAATTAGTCTCCAACCAACATGTTAACTAGTCTTTACTTATTTGTTTCACACACATATAATATTATTAATATACTACAATAGTAATAGCGACCAGCTATTACTCAAGCATATATCTACATTCATTTTAATGCATTATAACAAATAGTGCATGATTAAGCTTAATTCAAAAAACCCTTAAGATATCGTACAGCAGATAAAAATCCTAGATAGAATTAAAATGCACAGTTTCAAAAAATTATCCAATTACTAAAAATCTTATAAAACAATATTTTAAAACTTTAACTATACTGAAGCACTATTTTTCAATATCCAGATAATTTTCTATTCGATAAAAATTTTATAGAATTCAAAGTACCCGATGAAAAATCTCTAGAAAATATTCAAAACGTGCAAAATCATATTCTATAAAGCATACAAAAAGTTATGCGGTGAAAGTTACATCAATATAAGGATATGCATATTTTTCGGTAACAGAAACACAAATCTGAGCAAAAAATTATCAAATCACAAAATTTTTAAAATAAAAAATAGGATTTGGAATCCTTACAGAGAGACGAGCAATTTTTCCAACTACATCGACGAACGAAAATTGCGTCGCGGCCTCCGAAATCAAGCTTTTTCTTTCTCTCTCCTCTTTTTTTCTCTGTCTTGATTTCTTCAACCGAGAAATATCATTTCTTTATAAAATGGGAAAAATATATTTTCAATCGTACAGACGATATTTTCCGTTCTTCCTGGGACGATCTTCTCTGTCCACATATTGTATGGATGATAATTAATTTCGTACCGGGACGATCGGCTCTGTTAAAAATTTGTTCAGTTCGTACAGATGAAGCCAGTTTGTACAGACGAACTCAGTTCGTACAGACTAAATGAAAAAATTTTCAACTGTCTGTCCGTACTAAGTTAGTTCGTACAGACGAACTTGAACCTAAAAAATAAAATATTGAGGGTTTTACAATCTACCCACCTTAAAAAAAATTTCATCCCTGACATTTTCCTTAAGGGTTCAAACGTAAAAATCGATATAAAACAAATCCGTCTAATTAAAACTCAAATTAAATAGAATCAAAAATCAATCCTCGTCAAAAATCATACAGTTCATTCTATCACATGTCATTCAACTATGTATATAAAATGATGCACTTGAAACTACCCATTCTACCCAACTCTTAATCAAATCTAATAATTCTGATAACAATTGATTCTTCCAATAACACTACTCTGATACCAAAAATTGTGATGCCCCAAGATCTAACTTGGAAGAATTATTCAGTTGATCTTTTAAATCAATATTCTACCATAATTATCAATAGTCATCAATCAGTATTAAATAGTCAAACAAAAATCTATAATTTAACACATCATGTAAATATTTCTATTCATTTCCAAAAGTTTATTTACAATCTCACATTTTTTATTCAGTCCTGAGTATAAAAGAATAGCTAACAAAAGAACAAAAACCTGATTAATTCTAATTAATCTCATTCTACTGCTCTCTTGTCTTGACCTGAAATCATTAATCACATATAATGAGCTTAAAAAGCCCAGCAAGTTACCAAATACCTACAACTGAAATCAAAGCATGGTACGAAAGCAATATACATATCAATCAGTCAAATTGTAGCAGTTACTTACACATGATCATTGAGTCAATGCAAAAATAGAAATCAGTACATAAATAGTAATATCCATAATCAATAGTAGTAAATTCTGTAAACAGTATAAAAGTCCAAAAAGCAATAAACTCATACGTATGCCAAATCTCTATAATAATCGTCGTATCTATAACCTTAGCCAAAACACTAAAGAAAGAATCATATCCATAATATCAGTACAGTATAAAATTGTATACAACATCAAATCAATACATCAGTAATGACGATTGAAATCAAATTAGTATGGTAAAATTGTATCAAAATGTACACTAGCAATTCAGTTATTCGATATCACGTGCTTAGTATATCACATGTATAAGATTAATATAGTGAATCAGTAGTATCAAATAGTATCAGTGTCTGTATCAGTATTATTAACAATCCAGTAAGAAAAATAGTAATACAATAACAGTAAATCGTACAATAACGATAAATTTGTACATTAATGATAAATTCGTTTATAGAAACGATAAGAATAATGCTTAAAACATGCATTTCAGTACAATAGTCATACACAACAAGTATAAGTGCTGGCTATTATGGTGTTTTTTCAGTGTTAGTAAACCGTTGGCTCAGTAAATAAAGTCATCACCCTTTGCTCGTCGGCATAGTAATAATCTCCTTATAACTCCCAATCAGTGTATCGCGTGAATTAGTATAGGATAACACTAAATCGTAGTATACAAAGGAAAGCCCATCGGCCTACCATCCTATACAGATAAATCAATCTCCAACCAACACGTCAACAAATCTTTACTTATTTATTTCACACACATATAATATTATCAATATACTATAATAGTAATAGTGACCAGCTATTACTCAAGCACATATATACATTCATTTTATGCATTACAACAAATAGTGCATGATTAAGCTTAATTCAGAAAACCCTTAAGATATCGTACAATAGACAGAAATCCCAAACAAAATTAAAATATATAGTTTCAAAAAATTACCAAAAATCGTGTAAAACAAAATTTCAAAATTTTAACAGTACTGAAGCGCTATTTTTCAACATCTAGATAATTTTCTATTCGATAAAAATCCCACAGAATTTAGAATACCTGGTGAAAAATCTCCAGAAAATATTTAAACGTGCAAAATCATATTCTCTTAACATACAAAAAGTTATACAGTGAAAGTTTCGTCAATTCAAAGATATGCACATTTTTTTATAACGGAAACATAAATCTGAGCAAAAAAATATAAAAACATAAAATCTTAGAAATCAGAAATAGGATTTGGAATCCTTACGGAGAGACAAGCAATTCTTCCAACTACATCGATGGATGAAAATTGCTCTGTGGCTTCCAAAATCAAGCTTTTTCTTTCTCTCTCCTCTTCTTTCTCTCTCTCTTGATTTTTTCAACCGAGAAATATCATTTCTTTATAAAATGAGAAAAGATATTTTCAATCATATGGACAATATTTTTCGTTCATCCCATGATGATCTCCTCTGCACACATATCGCACGGATGATAATTAATTTTATACCAGGATGATTGGCTTTGTTAAAAATTTATTCAGTTCGTACAGAAGGTTCTTATGGATGAAGCCAGTTCGAACAGACGAACTTAGTTCGTACAGATGATTCGTATAGACTAAATGAAGAAATTTTTAACTGTTCATTCGTACTAAGTCAGTTCATACAAACGAACCTGCACAAAAAAAATAAAAAATATAGAGGGTTTTATAATCTACCCACCTTAAGAAATTCACTACAGGAAAATCACCCATTACTGGCAGAATTTTCCGGCGGCTCTCCGGCGGCTTTCTGTTTGTTTTCCGACGGATTTCCGGCGGCTAATTTTCTGGCAGCTTTTCTAGATTTCTGACGGCTTTTAAATAATTTAAATAAAATGTAAAAAAAATTATTTATTTAAAGTACTTAACAAAAGAAGATTAAAAATTATTTTAACTAATTTAAGTTATTTTTTCCTTAATTAAAGATTTAAATTTAAAATTATTATTTAAATTTTAATGTATTTTAAAATTTTATTTTCATTTTAATTGTATTTTAATAAAGTATGAAGTTATTAATTTGTTTTAATAAAATTTTAATTATAATACTTTAATTTAATTAATTTTCATTTATTATTAATTTTAGGGGTAATATTTTAGTTGAAGTAATTACTAATTTTAATTTTATATTTACAATTAATTTTAATTTAAAAATGTAGTCCCCGACATTTCCCTTAAGGGTTCGAATGCAAAAATCGATATAAAATAAATCCGTCTAATCAAAACTCAAATCAAATCGAATCAAAAATCAATTCTCGTCATAAATCATAAAGTTATACAGTTCATTCTATCACATGTCATTCAACTATATATGTAAAATGATTCACTTGAAACTACCCATTCTATTCAACTCTCAATCAAATCCTATAACTTTGATAATAATCAATTCTTCCAATAACACTGCTCTGATACCAAAAATTGTGACACCCAAAGGTCTAACTTGGAAAAATTATTCAGTTGATCCTTTAAATCAATATTCTACCAGTGCTATCTATAGTCATCAATCAGTATTAAACAGTTTAATAAAAATCAATAATTTAATACATCATGTAAATATTTTTATTCATTCCCAAAAGTTCATTTACAATACTCATGATCTTTCCAAATATCTCACATTTTCTATCTTGTTATGAGTGCAAAAGAATAGTTAACAAAAGAACAAAAACCTGAATAATCCTGATCAATCTCACTCTCCTGCTCCCTTGCCCTGCTAAAATCATTAATAACATATAATGAGCTTAAAAAGCCTAGCAGGTCAACAAATACCTACAACTGAAATCAAAGCATGGTACGGAAGCAATATGCATATCAATCAGTCAAATCATAGTAGTCACTTACTTATGATCATTGAGTCAATGCATAAACAGAAATTAATGTATAAATAATAATATTCATAATCAATAGTAGTAAACTATATAAATAGTATAAATGTCCAAAAAGAAATAAACCCGTACGTATGCTTAATCTCTACAGTAATCATCATATCTATAACCTCAGTCAAATCACTAAAGAAAACATCGTATCCATAATATAGTACAGTAAAAAATCATATGCATCAGCAAATTAATACATCAGTAATACGGTTGAAATCAAATCAGTATGGTAAAATCGTATCAGAATGTACACTAGCAATTCAGTTATTCAATATCATGTGCTCAGTATATCACATGCATAAGATCAGTACAGTGAATCAGTAGTATCGAATAGTACCAGTGTCTGTATCAATATCATTAACAATCCAGTAACAGAAATAGTAATGCAATAACAGTACTGTAACAGTAAATTCGTACAGTAACGATAAGAACAATGCTTAAATTATACATTTCAGTACAGTAGTCATACACAAAAAGTATAAGCGCTGGTTATTATGGTGTTTTCAAATGATAGTATCAGTGTTAGTAAACCATTGTCTCAATAAATAGAGTCGTCGCCCTTTGTTCGTCGGCACAGTAATAATCTCCTTATAACTCTCAATCAGTGTATCACGTGAATTAATATAGGATAACACCAAACCGTAGTATTTAAAGGAAAGCCCGTCGGCCTACCATCCTATACAGGTAAACCAGTCTCCAACAAACGAGTCAACCAGCCTTTACTTATTTGTTTCACACACAAATAATATTATCAATATACTATAACAGTAATAACGACCAGCTATTACTCAAGCACATCTCTACATTCATTTTAATGCATTATAATAAATAGTGCATGATTAAGCTTAATTCAGAAAACCCTTAAGATATCGTATAGTAGACAGAAATCTCAGACAGAATTAAAATATACAGTTTCAAAAAAATTACCAAATTACGAGAAATCATGTAAAACAATATTTCAAAACTTTAACTGTACTGAAGAACTATTTTTCAACATCCATATAATTTTTTATTTGATAAAAAATCCCATAGAATTCAGAATTCCCAGTGAAAATCTCCAGAAAATATTCAAAACGTGCAAAATCATATTCTCTATAGCATACAAAAAGTTACGCGATGAAAGTTTCGTCAATACAAAGATATGCATATTTTTTGATAATGGAAACACAAATTTGAGCAGAAAAATATCAAAAAATAAAATCTTCAAAATCAAAAATAGGATTTGAAATCCTTACAGAGAGAAGCAATTCTTCCAACTATGTCGATGGACGAAAATTGCACTGCGGTCTCCGAAATCAAGCTTTTTTCTCTCTCCTCTTCTTTCTCTCTCTCTTAATTTCTTCAACCGAGAAATATCATTTTTTTTATAAAATGGGAAAAGATATTTTCAATCGTATTGACGATAATTTTCGTTCATCCCGGGACTATCTCCTCTGTCCACATATCGTACGGATGATAATTAATTTCATACCGGGACGATCAGCTCTATTGAAAATTTGTTTAGTTCGTACAGACTGTTCGTACAGAAGAAGCTAGTTCATACAAATGAACTCAATTCATAATGACGGTTCATACAGACTAAATGAAGAAATTTTCAACTGTTCGTCCGTACTAAGTCAATTCGTACAGATGAACTTGCACAAAAAAATTGAAATATGGAGGGTTTTACACAGTTGACCCAAAATATCCGCCAAAAATTTCTAGCATATTTTATGGCGGTATGGCCTCCACTAGTTACCGGCGGTCTAGATGCTAGACATTACTATTGAGCACACCACAGGAGAACAGCCTGGAATATCCAGCGGTATTACTGGAGGCATAAACCGCCGCTAATTTCTAGAGACCAGTTTGGCGAAAAAACACCAATAAGTTCTGAAGGTTGTTTTTGTATACTGGCAGCCTGTTTTATTGTTCGATAGCAAGGTTTTTGGTGGCTAATCCATCAAAAATATGTAGCACCTGAAAAAATTTTGACAGCCCACCACCCCCCCCCCCCCCCCTCTCTGTCCAACCACATTTCTACATTTTCTACCTGCACAACAACTGAATAATATGAACAAAATATAATATAGTAACACAATATTTAGAATCAACAGATGCTTATGCAGTTCAAAACATAAAATTCAAATTAAACAAACTTTTAAATATAATAAAATATAATGTTCAACTTGTTAAACAAATTTAAAACATAAAGTTCAATTACATTAAACATTTCACATCCATATGTTCTCAAACAGAAGTTAGTTCTTCAAACTCCGACAACAACCAGAACAATAAATGAAATCTAATCATCATTCGTGTGCTCACTGCCTTGTGATTAATTTACAATCTCCTACTCCTTTTCCTTCATATTTTTAGCTTGATAGAATCATAGCATCCCTCTAGTTAACGGTTTCTTCAACACCACTAGCATCATAGAATGTTGAAGTGGATATACTGCTCTCAATAGCATATCCTTGCAAACCTAATCTTAAACCCTCCTCTCATATCTTCCTCCAATATCTTATGACCACTAGCTTGTGGTGCTCAGAGTATGAGTCGATCCTGAAGACACTAGTATACAGGTGACTCTCTTGAAGTCATATGAAATCATCCAATGAGAATAAATTCATAAGAGATAAAATTTAATTTATTTTTTATTATTACTTAAAAAATGATACTCACATAAGCTTTTCTCTCCTTCTCATCAACCTACTGAAAATTAGCTTAATGTTGGTTTATCCTTGTATGATGCTCCAATGGTGTCGGCTCACCACCAAGATACTCTTTATACAAATGGGAGCATAGTTAAAATAATGTATATATATTTTTCAAATTAATTAAAAAAATAATTACTAGTTTCCATCTATGCTTAGTATGAGGCACTGAGCCACCTATATGAAGAGAGCTTCCTAAATCCCAACAGTCAGATGCTCTATTTTGCTTATTTTACTCTCTCAATTTGGTGAATTTAGGGCTCGTCCATGCTCTGTTCAAATCAGCACATACTCCCTCACCAATTCATAATGGATGCTGCCCAGACTTTTTAATTTCTCTGAACATGTCCCTAAGATGAGTAGAGCCTCTTTCTCAAAATTGGTTATAATCCTCGAACCATTCTCAGGTAATCACCTAAAGTCTTTTTACAAAACATAGGATTAATAAATAAATAAATACAAATGAAATCATTTATTTTAAATAATTTCAAATAAATATACATGAAATTCTCTGAACCACATATCCCTAACTTCCTTTAGGATTTTTCTTCCACGATAAGTTAGGAGCATCATATTTGCTCCATATGATGTCATAAATCTTGTGGGTAGGCTGCCTTGAGGGATTGAAGAAGCATAAAATATTTTTTGTCAATTATATAAAAAAACAAATTATAATAACTTCATAAAATAATTTTAACTTACATATCTCTCTATAGCTCCACGTAAACTTGCTTATCCTCTGCTGTTGTAGGCTCCCCAACCCTAACATTTTCTTGTGTTGTGGTCCACCTTATTCTGGTTGCATAGGAGGTGGGTAATAATAAGGGTGATTGTAAGGGGTAAGTTGATGGAGCTATTTGTGATTTTACTCCTATAATTGGAGGAACTCTCTAGCCTTGGCCTTGATCACCCTATTTATATCTAGTTAGTTAAGTACTCAACTTCTTTTTACGATCAAACCTTGATGTAATGGATCTACGAGGAGTCTGATCACCTAAAGTCATCTGTAATTAAAAAATTATAATTAGTTTACATTTGATAAAAGTACAATAATATTACAATTGTAATAAATATGCATACTTATAAATGAAGTTAAAACATATATGAAGATTTACATAATTAGAAAACAAAAAATATGGTTACATCAAAAAATATATATTTTTTACTTTATATATGTTGCTACAATGTATTAATGATTTACATACAAAAATTAACTTCCAAATATCATTTGCATTGATAGAATGTATAAATGAATTCTATATTCGTTTCCAAATAACATTTTTGTTACCATAATATATATATGAATTGTATATTTGCTTTCAAACAATACTTATATTTCTATGTATTTATTTAAATCCTTTTTGTCCTAGTAAGAATTTGTTATACATCCAATATCTCTCTTCTTGGATAATCATTTAGATGTTCAATTAATAATCCTCAAATAATACACAAAAAATTATCTTATGAGTAAAGCATGAATGATACTCAAAAATTTATTTCAAGAGAATGCTAGAGAGGTAGGCATACATGTTTGCGTTGATATTTGTTGGGACATGAAATTTATCTACATTTATTTTCTTATATATTTCTACTCCTAAGGCCACTTCTTTATACCATGATTATGATAGGGTCATACAAAATCACTTTTAAGATATCTTTGGTCTATTATTCAGAGTGATGGTGAAATAGATGGGGATATTATTAATAGAATTGTTGGCTATTAAAAGAGAAGCATAATTTTATGTTAAGTGTTGCATAGAAGAGGATGCTCAGGTCTATGAATGTCTTTACTCGTAGAGATAGATATGAAATTAACATATACCTGGAAAGGTTGGATTAGCTCCAGTGGTAGATAATATTAAAGAGAGTCGCGTTAGATTAATTGGTCACATAAAATGACAACCTTCAGATGATCTGGTTAGGAGAGTAGATGTATTAGATTTAACCAATGTTAAGAAAGGCAGGCGTAGACCTAAAAAAGTCTTAGTTGTTCTTAGAGCTCTTCTAAGCATTTTCTTTACGTATAATAATGTTTAAAAACCATATAATGCAGTGCATTATGAAATAATCAAATTATTAATATTTAGACATTTAAATATCTTAACTCTAAATATCTTTTTGGGGTTACTTTTAAGGAATGTTTTGATCATAATTAGCTAAATTGGCTCAAGTTATACTTGTCTTTATGATGGTTTAAAAAAAATTAGGCACATCAATTAGGAATTGTTTCATTAATAACCATCTTTACCATAGATGAGTATTATTAATTCATGTAAGAAAACTTTTAAACAATAACTTCTATTCTCATGGTCTTTTTTTATTAATCATTATTTGGATTCTTGGTATTAAGATAAAGTACAATGTTCTTTTAGAGTGTTTTAACAAATTTGTTGGGCAACTTAAGGAAACCAACCTTTCAGATAATTTAATTTTGGCATACTTATACAATACTAAGAAGCTCATTTCTAGGTTGCACTTTTGTAATATTAAAAAAATTATATGGATATTAGTATGTTATATTATAAGTATGACTTAATAGACACTTCTTATCACCACTGCAGTGCACCTAGATTTAAACCAAATTCTATAAAATAACAAAAAAAGAAGGTTGTTCCATTTTGTCATTTATATTACTTACCCATCATTCTAAGGTTACAACATTTATATCATCCATGATCTCTACTAGCTGCACACATGCGATGGCATCACAAACATTTTCTCCACAAGGTATTCTAACTCATTCTCAAATGTTCAGGCCTAAAAGAACATTGACCAAACACACCCTAGCTTTATTTTATACTTGATTAAATTATTAGGCCCGAGGTGTTATAACTGCCACATATTCGGGGATTATCTTGTACCTATTACTTTAGGCTTCTTAACCAATTCAATTTAAATCCATTAAGAGAACAAAGTATAGTTTTTAAGGATTTATATTTAACTAGATTGAATGAAGAGGAATTAGCTCTTAGTAAAACATTTAAAATTTAATAAAGGTGACATTGTCTTAATTAAAATTGCTTGAACCATTACCCCCACCATTCATAATAAGCTTCATTCTAAGGCAATTTGAATTAAGGCATGATAACCTTTGCAAACTTAAGAAGAGTTTTCCTCCTAGTTTTTTTTACTCCATGAGTACGTGCCTGTACATTTATCATAAAAGATTAGAGTGGTTGCCTAGTTTAATATCATTGGATATGTCCACTTGAAAGGTACTTGTCCTTTGCATAAATTTCATTTTAAATTTTTAAGGAAACATCTTACTAAAATTCCCATTACTATATAGATATTTAAATAAGTTGAAAAAGGCAGTTAATTAGATAGTGCACCAGCAAGGTTCAATATGTGAAGCATATCTCTCATATGAGACTAAACAATTTTGTTCCCATTATTTTGAATCACTTCTCCAAAGTTGTAGGACAAAAATTCCTTGTAATGTGGGTGTCGAAGGGGAGGGACAATCTTTGTCTACATTATTAATTTATAACTCATGGGGGCAGCCATAAAAAATATGCATATTAAGATATCTAACTAAAAGCAAATTAGAGCTACTCTACAATATACCCTCCTGAATAGATAACAAGTTAAGCCCTGTTTAGAGTAGGTTATTCCTACTATTTATAAATGATGCTTTTTTTAACATATACTTAGCCACAATATAACTATCATTATTATTTCATAAAATATTCATTAATTCCTACTCTACATAAAAAATTACTACCTTTGAGATAAAATTAAGGTGGACTTTCTAAAATGATTCAAGTCATTAGTATGTTTATACTTAATTTATCATGTCAATGCTTTAAGGATTTTTGACATTGAACATGGTTTTGATTCAATTTCACTGAATAAGTTAATTTGGGTCACGATCCAATAAAAGTGTTGTTAGATAAGGGTTTGTATGATCTAGTGTGGGTTCCCATGCAAGCAGTAACACTTTGCCTATTTTTCTTTTGAATGGATATAGATTGCATCCCAGTTATAGGCCAGATAAGTACACTTCACTATTTATCCAACCAAAGTGTGGGATAAAAAATATTTTCTTGTAGTTATTAAGATAAAATAGAAAGGCATCATTGAGATTCCTATTACATTTTAGGTATGTCATTATTAAGAGAGAATGTAAAACATTAAAGAGCCAACTAATGATGTTGATAACCATGTTGTGATAAATGAGAATGCATTATAAGTAGAGAAGGTTGGCATTTATAGTGATGATAATAGTGAGGTGTGGGAAAATAAAATTTTATGTTCAAAATATAAGCTGATTCAGAGTGCTCCTATTCTTGTGATCAAATATGACATTGAGAATAAAATACTATCTCGAAAGATAGAAAAATTATTCTATAAAGGATTTAAATATAAAAAAAAGGGTTTAGAAATCATTCACTTTCATAATCAAATAAAATAAATAATAATATACTATCTCAAAATACATATATGTCATTCTAAAATTGTATTTAAAAGAAGAAAATGGGGTTTTGAAAATCTATATTTATGTTATCAAATGTAATAATGATAAAAATGATATTCTACAAAGTGATTTGAAAACAAAAATGGTTTTTTAAATCATCTACATTCCTTGAGATTTTTTCCCCTTCCTTATGAAAATAAGATAGGTTTATTTTAATCTTGAGTTACAGATTCCCAATAAAGGTAAGTCTTTTCTTATTAATCACATCTTAGGGGGAATTAAATCTCCTAAGAATTCTCTTGATTAAAGTAGTGGCAAAGATGTATTTAATTTTCAACGATAAAGATAATAATGAGAGGTATGGAATTTTCAATGGGGATAGTATCAATCTTGAATTGTTCTTTTTGGAAGCTAAAGGAATAAAGAGTAGGGAGCATTTTAAGATTCTAGGATCTCCTAGAAGAACTCTAATCTATCATATATTTGGCTTTGATATTTTAGAAAAAAGATTTTATGTTTGGGTTGATATTTATTATATATTTGTGATTACATTCTCATAGGATTAGATATATGATTTGAGGTCTGTCATAGAACCTAGACCAAAGGTTGGCACCATAAAACAGTAACCAAACCAATAAGTGTGTTGAATGAATTTTTAGACTTACATCTTCCTGAAGTGAAGAGCCAGCTAAATTACATAATTACTTTAAAACCAAGCTATCTAATCATTATAAAAAATGGATAGGTTGTTGTTTAAGAATTTGAAATTTAGGGTCGATATACAGAGTAAATCCTAAGTCGCCCTACACTAAGAAATGATAGTATGCTTCAAAAACTGATGCAATTAAATTTTACTTTATTTCTAATGTAATGTATGCTAGTTAAAATTATCATAAATCATGAATGCTTAAAGTTTTAAAAAATGCTTAAAAATAATTTTTTAGAAGATATGCTTCCCTAGGTTCAATACCTCAAAATTCTACCCTCAGACGAGAAAGTGTCAAAAATAAGAATAAAAGTATGAAAAATGTATGAGACCTTGAATGGTCTCTGGTTTACTTTCTTAAGTTGGTTATATTTCTATGGTATTTATCACTATAATTTTATTTTTAAATTATGTGTAGAAGAACTCTCATTCCTAAGAGCCTAACAAAATTTTTGGTACAAGCACATGCAAGAATAAAACCTATGAAAATAGATAATTTCTATTGTGTAAATAGTGTAAACACATCAACCAAAATAAAAAATCCATGTTAAAAGTTCCACTAAATATAAAACCCAGAACCTGCTGAAAGTATAGTGGCAAAGCTCCACCAAAAGCAAGCTAGATTCTACACTTATGAAATGATACAAGTCTTTTAAATAAGAAATTTTTATTTCAATCTTTTTTTCCTTATCTTCAGCTTGGTTCTTTTGCTCAAGCTCTTTGTATATTCACCCCTTAGAGTTTTCAAATATAAAGAACTCTCCATTAAAAGATGTTCTTTTCTCTTTGGACCTCAAATCATTAGGACAATGCCTTATTTCATAAACTTCCACAACTCTTATTTTAATGAATTGTATTTTAAAAAATTATAATGACTAAAACTCCTTCCATTTTAGTGAAGTGTTTGAATTTGTAAATAATCAAAAGATATAATTACAATCACAATCACTTTGTTCAGTTTTAGCAACCTATAGCTTGCCATGGTTTTGTTGATGAGGGGCTAAGTAGCAAAAGACACCTGCAAAAAATCTTATTATTTTCAAATATGAATTAATTTTAGCCCCCTTCTTATAGCCTCGCATAAGCATGATCCCCTGGAAAAAAAATGATTAGAAGTAAACATTCAAATTATTCTTAACCTGGAAAATATCTAAATGCCCATCAGTGATCACGTCATAAACATCATAGTATAAGCCTCAAAAAATTCTTCACATAAAATCATAATAGCCATCTCTCATTCACATACACATCATTTTTACATCACAAAAAACATATGAAAAGAATAGCAGCCCAACCTAAAATTAGAGCTAGTTGTCCTAACAAGTCATCTTAAGTGTGTGTAATAAGCTATGTAATTTAGATATATCCTTGGATTTATATTAGCATTTGAGATTTTCCAAGGATTCATTTTTTTTGTTGAAAGCTAATGAAATTATAAATTAAGTTTAAGATTTAGTATTTTGATATTATTGAGATTTATTTTAGGATATATTTCAATTATTGAAGTTTATTGTTCATTAGTTGTTTAATGTATTTTAATCCTAAGTTGTGTTATATACTTACGAATGATAGTATGCTTATAAAACTTATTCAATTAAATTTAGTTTTACATTATTTCTAATGCAATGATTCATGTCATTATTGTTCGACAAGTTTTACGCTGGCTGTCGACTACCTAACGCAACCCTCCACTTTTCTCATCCAGTACTTGGGACCCGGCAATGGCAGTGAGGCCCTGCAATGCTTTATGGTGCCGAATGTTGGCCATTAAAAGAGAAGCATAATACTAAGTTAAGTGTGCAGAGATGAGGATGCTCAGGTGGATGAGTGGCTTTTACCCTTAGAGATAGGAATACGAAATGAGCATATACGTGAAAAGGTTGGAGTAGCTCCAGTAGAAGATAAGATTAGAGAGAGTCACCTTAGATGGTTTGGTCACATAAAACGGCGGCCTTCCGATGACCCGGTTAGGAGAGTAGATGTATTAGATTTGGCTTATATTAAGAAAGGTAGAGGTAGACCTAAAACTTGATTAGAAAATATTAGAAATGACATTCTTTATTATATTTAAATGAGAATTTGATCTTTAACAGGACACAATGGAGAAAAAGAATTCATGTAACCGACCCCACGTAGTGGGATAAAGGCTTGATGTTTTTTTGTTGTTGTTGTATTATTTCTAATGCAATGCATGCTAGTTGAAATACCATAAATCATGAATGATTAAAGTTTTTAAAAAGGCTTTAAAAAAATTTTTTAGAAGAATATGATTCCCTAGGTTCAACACCTTATTGTTTGTTTGCTAGTTACGAGCTTTGTATGAAAAGTATATAATTATTTTCTTTGAAAAATTTGATAATTATCACTTTTAGATTTCTTTTATTTTATAAATTGTACTCGCCATTATGAAAGATATGTCACCTTAGATGGTGATGATACCATTCTCTGATATGGTTCAAATTACAAAACTTCAAGCCTCAACTTGACTATCAAAGTAAAATTTAGGAGGGAATTACATATGAATCCAAAGAGCCAATATGATGTTAAATCTTATGTTTAGCTATGATAGTTAGAATGCTCTATCATCAATTATTGTAGTAGGATCATCATATTGAACTACATATGACCCTGAGGCGATCAAAATTGCATTTAAATACACATCTAACTATAATAATCTAGATATGTTCATTTTCCATTCAACATGTAATCTGATGCCTCAATAAAAAATTGTGTATACATTACTTTTCTAAGTTGATAGGTACCATTTATTATTAGATATCCTAAATATGACAATAATGATCATTCTTAATTTTTTATTTTCGCAAAGAGAATGATTTTTTTTTTATTTATTTGGGATCTTAAATCCCCTACAAAGGTAAGCCTTCATAGTTAATGACCCATGAATACCCTAATGATGGTCTTGTTGAATGTAAATCTTAACTATAGGGGATCATATAATTCCAAATGCCTTTAAACCTCCACAAAGTTCAAACTTCCACAAAATACTAATATTTCCAAATAACCCATGAATACCCTGATGATGGCCATATTGATAGAAAATCTCAATCAGAGATGATCACAAATATTTAATATAGTCAAAATGCCCTCAAACACCATAAAATCCAAAACTCCAAAAAGCACCAAAAATCAAAATATTTAAAATTAAAATCAACCTTCAAATGCTTAAAGCAAAACACATCCATCCTCCATAAAAGTTTGTCGAGGTGGATAAATCTAAAAACTACTTAAGCTCAAAATGATCTAATGCTAAATAAAAATATTTTATTAAGATTAATTCTCAAGCAGTTTTTACCAGCAAGGATGTGGCACGTGTCTTCTAACTATGGTTTCGCCGCCAAATTGCTCCTCACCATTGTTTGGCTTCTAAATGGCCCCATAGGTAAACAGTTATGATCGGATCCTTTGAATCGTGTGGTTCGCCACAAAATGGTGTCATTATATTACGGTCCTAGCCAGTGCCCCTATGCTCCCTAATAACATTAAATCTTTGAGATTACGAATCAATAGAATAATGATCGATAAAGCAAAAGCCCTCTATTAGCTAAGGTAGATTTAAATTTGTCCCATTAGAAAAAATATTCACCCCAGATCTACAAGGTACCCTTAGACAATGCAACCCATGACTACTAACAATGATCCTTCTATTAGCTTGGGTTCGACTGCCTCCTCTTACTTATGACTAAGTAGACTAGACCATGATGGCCCGGGATGGCATAATCACGGGATCTTGATCGAGCTCATTAAAACTTTGAGATACAATCAATAGGATATGATTGATAAAGCAAAAGCCCTCTATTAGCTAAGGTAGATTTAAATTTGCCCCATTAGAAAAATATCCACCCCAGGTTTACAAGGTACCCTTAGACAATGCAACCCATGACTACTAACAATGATCATTCTATTAGCTTGGGTTCGACTGCCTCCTCTTAGCTTGGGTCCCCCCCCCAACCACCACACACCATCAGCTTTAAGTGTAAGATGGTGAAAATTCTAAATTTTAAATATCAAATCTTCAAATATTCAAACCAATGTTGCTACTATATACTGGATTGCACGTATCAACGGGTACGACGTGTTTCATCGATGATTAACCTTAATCGAAAGTTCTCCCTCATAATCAGTGGGGGTAATTAATTAAAGGGGCATGTGCCTATAGGAAACCAGAACTCAGATCATAAAGTCCTCACAAAATGAGGGCGAATCTCTGGGTACTTCTCATCTTCAAACCCACTATGGCTTATGAAAATTTACCCTCAAACTTAATACGTTAACACTCCCCCTGAAACCTAAAGCAAAAAAAGCGAGCGAGGGGAGGCTGAGGCGTGAAATTTTTTGGAGCCCACAAAACTATATAGGATTCTCCATTCCTATTGCGTAAGATTTGGAGACTTCTCGGCTCAATGCTCATCTCAACAAATTAGAAAATGATTAATTTTTTTTATTTTGGACAACATATCTCACTATTGCATGTTTTTATTTTGTTTATGATCAATGCATGTGACAATAAGCCATCATTTGAAAGAGCTTTTGGCCACTTTTTTGTTGCTTTCATTTTTTTATTTTATTTTTTTTGCTAGGAAGCTGTTGTAGAAAGTAGTAAAAAATAATTGGGGCAGGTTTCTTATTACTTTCTAAATCAACTTTTTATAAAAAAAAAAATTCTTAAACTAAAATTTTTGTTCTAAAATACTACTTTAGAAAGAAAAAAAAAGTTGTCCAAAAAAAGCCTAAATCTTAATATTTATTTAATTAATTAATTGTTTAATATATTTTATATTACAATCCCTCCAACTGCTATAAAAAAGACTGCCTTATGCTTTTTTTTCTATAAAGTGGTGAAGTTTTTTTCTTCAAAAAGACCCTTTTTTTTTCTTTTAAGAGAATTTTTCACGTAAGCAATTTTATGTCGGTTTTTCGTGCTCACTTATTTAATTTTCTTATTATAATATTTGAAAAGTCAAAACATTATCAATCAGAATTCCTCCTGGTTCATTCCTTTACTGATGCATTATTTTTATATAAAAGAAAGTTTAAAGTGCACTACATTAATTCTTTTTAAGCTAGTGGAGATCGAAATCATTCAGGCAAAGTAAAATAATATGATTCAAATTTGATTTAATTTAGTTTGATATTATTTAAATATTTTATATTTACATATATAGCATCAATTCTTATTTTTTTTCCTAAAACAAAACACTCTAAAAAAAAAATTTTTTATCTGAGTGTTGCATGGTCAAATAGTTAACATTTTAGTGAATTATTGTCAATAAAATCTAATGGTTTATTTTTCTCTTCAAACTTCGTTCTTATTGTTATAAATGAAGCCCCTCGAATACGAAGCGAATTTATAAAAAATGCAAATATTAAGGCATAGTTTGGGACGACTACTATACTTTCTGTAAAGCAGCTTTTAACAAAAAAAAAAGTCTAAATTTATGTTCTAGAAAGTGTTTCATGAAGCAGTAAGAAAGCTGTCTGGTAAGTGATTCATAAAAAGAGAAGCAAACGCTTTGTGATATTTATATTTAGCTTGCACTATATCTATTTTTTTCTTATTAACAAAACCCTAACACTTAAGTGTTTTAGGTCTTGTTTGGGACGGTGTTTGCTTTCTAAAGCAACTTCAAGAAAAAAGTTTTTTAACAAATTTTTTTTTACTAAAAAACTGTTTTAGAGAAAGCATTAAGAAAGCCGCCAGAAATGAACCCTTAATAAATTATGAAAATGCAATCAATACTTCATGATTCAGTGCACTATTGATAATGAAATTTGATGATTTATTGGTCTCATCAAATCTTTTTGCAATATTATTCTAAATATAGAAGTATATAAAAACTATTTTATAACTATACAAGATTTAAATATTTCAAATGATCTTTTTTATGTTTTTTTCTATAATTAATCAATATGGAGAATGAACCAGGTTGACCTACCCATCACGACCTAAGTCATTTGATTCTTATTGAACATGGAATGATGCCTATCAAGAATCTAACCCAATTTTTTTTATCACCAATTTTTTACTCAAACTAATATCCATTTCATTAAATGATAACTTGACATCCTAATGCTTTTCTTACAACCACCACAAGAACTATGCTCCAAGATTATATATATTACATGTACTAATGCCATCTTTTTAACAATGAAGGACACCCGTTGTAAAACATGACTTATATAATGAACGTATTTCAAACTGGGCTAGATCTTATTATTTGCCCTCAAATTCTCTCTGTGAGGAAAATTTATGGCTTTCTAAGTGATTTTTCTTAGCTGTATTTGTGTATGTATATTGATATTATATAAAATAGTGTATTAACTCTTTCCACCACTGTAAGTGTTATAGCATGCAATTAGAAATGAGAGAATTTGCAAAAGTATCCCAAATTATTGGGGGGGGGGGATTTTTTATTGGAAATCAAAACATTTAGAGCCATAAAATAAAGAAAAACCTAGAATAAAGAAGAAAAAAACAACCAACCACATGAACCACCACATCATAACCCAACAAGAATGACAAAAAAAACCCCCGACAGCAATTCCAACCCTCCCCCCGACCCCCCCGCCCACGCCTTCGACAAGCCGGCTACTCTCCCCCACGCCCCCCCTCTTCCCTACCACGCCTCCACACTCACCCCGCCCCCTCCCCCCCCGCAACCACTTTCCCACACTCCCTCTCGCCGCCTTCTTCCCCGACAACCCACCACCCAAACCTGACTAATATGCCATACTCCCCACCCCCCCCCACCCCACCACCCCCACCAAATCACCCCCCCTCCCCCCTACACCCCCCTTCCCACCTCCTTCACCCCCCACCCTAACCCCCTCCCCATCCCCAATCCCCCTCCCACCGCCCCTGCCCCCCCCCCCCCCCTCCATAACCCCCCACACCCCACCTCGTCCACCCCCCTGTCCCACCTCACCCCTTACCCCCCACCCTCATCCGTTCTTGTACCGTCCGGCTCGTCGCGGACCGTTCGGCCGGGGGCCCCCGGGTCCTCATCCCGAGTCTGTGCCTGCTGACAACCTATCACCGAAGACTACACTCCGGCTCCCGGTCCCCGCCCGACACCTCCCGATCCCCCACCTCTCCCCACCCCCCCTCTACCCCCCGCCGGCACCCTCTACCTTTCGCCGTCCCCGCTTTCTACTACACCACCACCCGCCCCCCCCACCAGTATTCCCCCCCCCCCCCTCCTTCCCCCGCCGCACCCTTCGCCCGGCCTTCTATCACCCCCCCCCGCCCCCCCCCCTCCCCTCCCTGCGCCCCCGACTCCGGACCCTCTTCACGCTGTCGCCCCGCCCGACAATCGCCCGCCAGGGGCCCCCGGCCCACCACCCCATCCCCGCTGCTCATAAACAACAAACCTCACATATCCATTCTTCCCCCCCAACACCCGTGCGCAAGGTGCAATCCCCGAGTCTACTGCACTAGTCGTGCATCCTCAACCTCCCTAGTCCTAGCCTAATTATCAAGCCGTATCAAATCAAAGCAAATACTTCATTACCCTTTAATTTTTTTTTTCAACCCAATGAAACCCCTATAGGAGTTATACAACAAAAAAGCCTATTTTTCTAAATTTTATGACCATTTAGTTACAAATACAGACACAAAATCTCTACCACTTAACCTAAACTAAACGCAGAGGGAAGTCAGTGGGCAGATACAGCTACACGAGTTTCTCTCGAAGACAGTATTTTGACTTTCACAACAAACCTTGCACTATATTGGCGAAGTACCATGACCAAAGCAAGTTGACGCTCACGCTATATCATCATATCAATGCAAGTTGGATCTTTGCAAAGTGAGCATAATAATTTTCAAATCTTTTCTCTGAAATTCTTTCAATTATTAGGGTTTCACAGCAAGGAACCAACCAGCTCCTCTTCCCAAGAGATTCTTTACAGCTGTATGCACCCGTTGTGCTGGTAAATAATCACCATTTCTTCAAGAAAGGAATGCAAGTACCCACTTGTGTTTTTCTTTCCATTGATAGCTAACATAATTGACATAAAATAAGATCCCTAACTACTTCTGTGTAACCATAATGATAGCTAGGAATCTAGTTGGTGATGAGTTCACTGCATGCCCACCATTTTTTCAGTTGAATAAAGTTTTTAACTTATAATGCTGTATATTTAGTTTGCGGTATATTGATAAAAATAAGTAACGTTGTATATGACATAAGAATGATTTATTGTTTATCATTAAATTAAAGTGTGCTTTAATAAAAATATTCCTCACTATTGTTTTTATTTCACAATTAAAATTTTTAAGATATAGTTTTTAAATGTTTTGAAAAATGTTAAGGGGAAATAGGAAACAGTGAAAAAAAAAATTAATGTAAAAGGATGTAACGTATTTGAAATATTTTAAAAATTATAGATGAGCACAAAATAAATGTAGAATTTTTTTTTGTTTGACTAAAAGCAAAATGAATGTAATGTAAACACCAACGATATTAATGACCAGGGGTCAAAGGTGATGGTTGCTATTGATAGATAGTGGTGGTGGCAACCGACGGTCGATGTTGTGATGACTAGTGACAGTGACAATGGGCCTACTCCCAGAAGCTAGCGGGTGTGGTAGTTGGCAGTGGCGAGTGGAGGGGGTGATGGCGACAACCCGTGATTGAGTGGTAAGGATAAACAAATTATAATGTATTTGGAACCTGATTAAATGCTAATGTTCTCTAATTACATCAAAATTGACTAACTGATAAATTCGAGATATCACATAATTTTACTCTACATTTTCTTTTACCTTGAAATCAAAACTCACTATTTCAAAGCCACATATTTTCTCATATATAATATATATGCAATTCCATTTGATTTACTTTAAAATTTAATTTTCCAATTCCCTAGAAAGTAAATAAAGAAAAATATTAAAAGAAACGTTCAAAGTGCTATAACATCTTTAGTTGTCCACCAATGCCTGGCATCCAAAATTAAATTTGCTAGCAAAGTGTTTTAGGCTAAACTGGTAACAAACTGGCAATTTAAATTGTCTACTCTCTAGTAGTCATCTCCCATTGGAAAATGGAGTGTCCATAAAGGTGACTATCTTGAACGTATTATTTCACCATGTGGAAGCTAGCTTGCTCATCTAATCAACTTGCAGAATAATTGTACCAAAAGATGACATGAGAAGACCGCAGTGATCAACAGTGATCTTCATATATCGTTTGGTAAGTTCACTCTCGACATAATAAAGAGCCTATGAGGCCAGCCATCTATAGCAAGTGGCTGATTTTTGTTACTAGAATCCTCTCTTGCCATTTAAGTGCTACTTTAAGGAGTCCCCAAGGACTGGAATTCTGATGTCTCACTTGAAAGAGTATATGGAACTCCCAATGTGGCAAATCATGGCGGAAAGAGAGAGAAAAAAGATGATGGGAACTGAAGTTATGAGAAGCCAGCTACAGCACTCAAGAATAAGAGATTCTTTTACCCAGCCGCCGCATATATATTCGCAGGATGACAGGAGAAAGCATGAAGGAAAGGAAGAAGAATGAGATGGTTAAGTGAATATGCGCATCACTCTCTCTCTCTCTCTCTCTCTCCTCTCTCTCTCTCTCTACGCATCTTCCAAATGTGAGAGTCGTTTTCCCTTGCAAGTTGAAGCTAGCCCACTGGATGCATGCTTTCTACTGGAGTCTTCATCATTTCGTAAGGGAAAGTTTGTGATTCTATTATAGAGGCCACGCTTCTTAGCTACTGCCAACTTATAAATAACGAAGTAGACGACACAAAGCTACCTCAGATTGTTAAGGATCAATGACTATACTATTTCTGGTTTATGTGGAGGATTATTCATAAGTAATATACCTACGGATGAGTTGTTAGAAAGAGATGTTTATTATCAGTTCTAGATGTCAATGCTGCTTTCACTCGTGAAAACATGCATCATGTTTTTATTTTTGATTCTATTCTGGGAAGTGTGGTATGTTTTTTGAGGCTATTATTCATTTTCAATTTCTATACCCCTTCTATAATGTTTTCAATCTGTATTAGATGCTGTTTGTGATATTAGGGGTCATGTTCGGAACGTGATCCTGTCCCGATTTTGTTGGTTTATCTGGTTGGATAGAAACGATTTCGGTTCAATGGTATCCTATGGATCACAAAGAATCATTCAGAAAATTGATAAGGTTTAGGCTTTTTTTTTTTTTTTCACCAATTTACTTGATTTGAATAACTTTAAAATTTTACTTTTACTATGAAGGCTTTTGGTATTAATATGGAGGTGGCTAATCCTTTTCTGCATTCTAGTACTATTCTTTGGTGTAAACCTCAAACTAACTAATGCTGTTAAGCTGGACATTGACTGTATTCAAGAGGGAGAACTATATTAGTGCTGGTGGTCTTTTCGTGATCACAATGGGGCTTTTTACTGGCTTTTGCTAGAAGGACTGGCCACTCGGATTGTGCTGGTGGTCTTCTTTTGCGTGTTTCATGGTTTGAATATATGTGCTACTCTTGATCTCAATAGTATTGTTCTGGAAGTACCTCTCACTTAATTTAAATTTTCTGCTTTAAGCGGATGATGTATTGTGTTCTTACGCCTTATTATATAACTAGTAGGAGTATTAATTCTATTCTTCCCTCCCTATATTGCTCCTTTCGACTATGCAGAGGAGGGTAATGCCCTGGCTAGGGAGTTGGCTTTGTTGGGCGTGGTTTTTGATTTGGTTGAGTTATCTTTCAACCAGTTGTCTGTCAGTATTAAAGGCATGGTGAATCTGACTGGATGGGCTTACCTTTATGTTTAAATTTGTTTGGGTGTTGTGCTGGAGGTTTGTTCTGTTTTCTGCTTAGTTTGGGGTGTTGTGCTGGAGGTGTTCTGTTTTCCTGCTTGGTCTTTGGGGCCTCGGGTGGTCGTTTCTTGGGCACTGTTTATGTTTCTTTCCTTGGTTGTTGGTGCAGGTTTAGGGCTTATTTTTTTTGTTTAGGTTACTTGGTTTTGGTGTTGGAGGTGTTCGGTTCTCTTCTTGCTTGGTTTTGGGGTCTCTGGGAGGTGGTTTAATTTCTAGGGGTTCTGGTTTCTATTTTTATCCTTGGTGGTGGTGCAGGATGGTTCTTTTTGTTGTCTATTTGGAGGGGTTTTGTTGGTCTGGGTTTTATGCTCTAGGGCGTTCTTGGTTTGTTGGTGTTGCCGTGGTATCTAGCCTTCCTTTAGGCTTTCTCGGTGTGTTTGGTTTGGGGCTGCCTTCGGGTGTATGGTTTTTCTTTGCAGACTTTTTGTGGTTACAGATTTACTGCTGCTGCATTTGGACTGTTTTTCTACTCACTAAATGGTGGTGGGCTCCATGCTTGGATGTATCATTTTGGAAGATCCTTAATCGAAACCTATTACCTTGTCCAATTGCTTTACTATCTTCTACAGTTTTTTGTCCATTCTTTTGTTGTGCATGATCCTTTTTGGCCATTTGATTGCAAGATCTTTGTGAGAGACCTGCTGCTGGGGAGCTTTTGGTTATTTTGCTTACTCCCAATTTTTGGGGTGCTTTCCCCTTAAGCACCGTAGGCATGTTCCTAGGTTTCATTGTATTGTTTTTAGCGGGATCTCAAACTCGTAGGTTCTTTTATTTCATTTTGTAGCTCTTTGAGTGGTAGTGAGATTGAGATCCCCTTAAGGACCTTGTAATTTTTCCCATTATATTAACGCTAGGCCTCTCTTATGGTTTCAACTAAAAAAAATGACTATGTTGTACTTGAAGCTAATTTCATTTTAAATTTAGGGTTTAAGGTTCTCTTCATCTGAGAGAGGAAAAAAAAAAAGAAAGATCAACAAGGATATCACCAAGAATTATCTCTAATTTACCAAGATAATAGTATTAGCTATACTATTTTATTTATATAACAAATATTAAATTTACTATATAATTTACTTGAATTTCCATGTTAGCCTTCATTGAAGCGATGAACATCCACTTAGACTTATAAATAAAAAGTTAAAGGTAAGTTTGACTTGATAAAGGTTATTTAAACTAATATTAGTTATTATTTTTGTGAACAATGATCTAAAGCACATCTAGGCTTCTTTTTCTAGCTCTCATTTGCTCTCTTCGCTTCTCTCTTGATTTTATCCATTGTAATGGTAAGGTGATAATATATTTTCATTAACTATCATGAATAAGATTTGGTCTTAGTTTTTAACGATTGGGTGTCTATCAACTTAAAGATTCTTTTATTTGTTATAAAATTGGGCTTTATTTGTTAATCATACAAAAAGGATTGCAGGTCCTTAGAGGGATCCAAAAACTCTCTAAATGCCACAAAGCTACACAAAAGATAAAACAAACTAAACTAATGATCCCTACTAATTATAAGAAAAAAAAAATAAACTAGCAGCCAATATCCAAAAAAAAAACCCAAGCAAGAATAAACCTTTAAATTTAATCACCCAGAATCAAAATTAATTTACAAAAGAGAATTAGGATCCACAAATATAGAAAGAAAAACAAAAGGATATAAATTGATAAGCCAAAATGTGTCCCATGAATAGCATAAAGCAACCAACACATAGCCATCTCCACAACTTTAAAAGAACTTAATTGCACTAGTGAATAGACTATAGAATGATCCATAAAAAAACAAGAATAACTAATCCACTACTATAGGAAAATCAATCCATTACTGATGGATTTTTTGACTAAATTGGCAAAGTTTTCGAGGCTGAAATTAAGTTTCCCGATGGCTTTTAACAGCAGATTTTTTTTTCGTCGGTAAAAGCCACATAGGAAATGTGAATCAGCCGATACGCTCATTTTCGATGTGAGTTGTCGTCAGTCCAACAGTTTGTGATGCCCCAAGATCTAACTTGAAGAATTATTCACTTGATCCTTTAAATCAATATTCAACCAGAGCTATCTAAGTCAATCATCAGTATTAAATAGTATAATAAAAATCTATAATTTAAACATCTTGTAATATATTCTATTCATTCCCAAAAGTTCATTTAACAATACTCAGGATCTTCTAAATATCTCATATTTTTTATCCAGTTCTGAGTACAAAAGAATACTAATAAAAAAACAAAAATCGAATAATCCAATCATCTCACTCCCCTGCTCCCTTACCGACCTGAATCATTAACCATATATAATGACTTAAAAAAGCTCAACAGGTCACCAAATACCTACAACTGAAATCCAAAGTATGATACAGAAGCAATATAGCATGTCACTCAGTCAAATCATAGCAGTCACAACACATGATTATTGAGTCAATGCAAAAAATAGAAATCAGTACAGAATTAATAAATCCTAATTAACAAAAGTAAACTCTGTAAACAGTATAAAATCCATAAGGCAATAATTTATATGTTTGCCAGATCTCTATAGTAATCGTCGTACTATAACCTCATTAAATCACTAAACAAAGCATCGTATCCATATATCAGTACAGTATAAAATCCTATGTAGCATAAAATCAATACATCGGTAATGGCGGTTGAATCAATCAGTACGTTAAAATCATATCAATGTACACATAGCAATCCATTTATTCGATCATCACGTGCTCAGTATAAATCAATGCATAAATACATGCCAGTGAATCAGTAGTATCAAATAGTACTAGTGTTTTGTATCAGTATCATTAACAATCCAGAAACGAGAAAAAGTATGCAATAACATGCTGTAACAGTAAAATCCGTACAGTAACGATAAGAATAATGCTTAAAACATGCATTCAGTACAGTAGTCATACACAACAAGTATAACGCTGGCTATTACTGGGTTTTTCAGTGTTAGTATCAATGTTAGTAAACCGTGGCTCAATAAATAGAGTGGTCACCCTTTGCCCTCGCATAGTAAAAATCTCCTTATAAACTCTTAATCAGTGTATCACGTCATTAGTATAGGATAATACCAACTGCAGTATTTAAAGAAAAGCTCGTCGGCCCACCAACTAAAACAGGCAAATTAGTCTCCAACCACCAGTTTAACTAGTCTTTACTTATTTGTTTCACACACATATAATATATTAAAATACTACAATAGTAATAGCGACCAGCTATTACTCAGCATATATCTACATTCATTTATTGCATTATAACAAAGTGCATGATTAAGCTTTAATTCAAAAAACCCTTAAGATATCGTACAGTAATAGAAATCCTAGATAGAATTAAACTGCACAGTTTCAAAAAATTATCCAATTACTAAAAATCTTATAAAACATATTTTTAAAACTTTAAACTATACGAAGCACTATTTTCACATATCCAGATAATTCTATATATTCGAATAAAAATTTTAATAGAATTCAAAGTACCCGATGAAAACTCCTAGAAAATATTCAAAACGTGCAAATCATATTCTATAAAGCATACAAAAAGTTATGCGGTGAAAGTTACATCAATATAAGGATATGCATATTTTTCGGTAACAGAAAACACAAATCTGAGCAAAAATATCAATCACAAAATTTTTAAAATAAAAAATAGGATTTGGATCCTTACAGAGGCGAGCAATTTTTTCCAACTACATCGACGAACGAAAATTGCGTCGCGGCCTCCGATCAAGCTTTTTCTTTCTCTCTCCTCTTTTTTTCTCTGTCTTGATTTCTTCAACCGAGAATATCATTTCTTTATAAAATGGGAAAAATATATTTTCATCGTACAGACTATATTATTCGTTCTTTTCTTCCTGGGACGACGATCTTCCTCTGTCCACATTTGTAGGATGATAATTAATTTACGTACCGGACGATCGGCTCTGTAAAAATTTGTTCATTCGAAGAATGAAGCCAGTTTGAACAGACGAAACTCAGTTCGTACAGACTAAATGGAAAAAATTTTCAACTGTCTGTCCGTACTAAGGTTAGTTCGTACAGAACGAACTTGAACCTAAAAAAAAAATATTGAGGTTTTTACAATCTAACCCACCTTAAAAAAAATTTCATCCTGACATTTTCCTTAAGGTTCAAACGTAAAAATCGATATAAAAACAATCCGTCTAATTAAAACTCAAATTAAATAGAAACAAAAATCAATCCACCCGTCAAAAATCAATACAGTTCATTCTATCACATGTCATTCAACTATGTATATAAAATGATGCACTTGAAACTACCCATTTCTACCCCAACTCTTAATCAATCTAATAACCTGATAACATTGATTCTTCCAATAACACTACTCTGATACCAAAAATTGTGATGGCCCCAAGATCTAACATGGAAGAATTATTCAGTTGATCTTTTAAATCAATAATCTACCTAATTATCAATAGTCATCACAGTAATAAATAGTCAAACAAAAACTATAATTAACACATCAGTAAATATTTCTATCATTTCCAAAAGTTTATTTACAATCTCACATTTTTATTCAGTCCTGAGTATAAAAGAATAGCTAACAAAGAACAAAAACCTGATTATTCAATTAATCTCATTCTACTGCTCAGCTTGTACTTGACCTGAAATCATTAATCACATATAATGAGCTTAAAAAGCCCAGCAAGTTACCAAATACCTACAACTGAAATCCAAAGCATGGTACGAAAGCAAATAACAAACAATCATCAAATTTAGCCTATACTACACATGATCATGAGTCAATGCAAAAATAGAAATCAGAACATAAATAGTAAATCCCATAATCAATAGTAGTAAATTCGTAAACAGTATAAAAGCCAAAAAGCAATAAACTCAACGTATGCCAAATCTCTATATTAATCGTTCGTATCTATAAACCTTAGCCAAAACCTAAAGAAAGAATCATATCCATATATCAGTACAGTATAAAATTGTATACAACTCAAATCAATACATCAGTAATGACGATTGAAACAAATTAGTAGGTAAAATGTATCAAAATGTACACTAGCAATTCAGTTATTCGAAATCACGGCTTAGTATATCACATGAATAAGATTAATATAGTGATCAGTAGTATCAAATAGTATCAGTGTCGTATCAGTATATATTAACAATCCAGTAAGAAAAAATATAATACAATAACCAAGTAATCGAACAATAACGATAAATTTGTACATTAATGATAAATTCGTTTATAGAAACGATAAGATAATGCTTAAAACATGCATTTCAACAATAGTCAACACAACAAGTATAGGTGCTGGCTATTATGGTGTTTTTTTCAGTGTTAGTAAACCGTTGGCTCAGCAAATAAAGTCATCACCCTTTGCTCGTTCGGCATATAATAATCTCCTTATAACTCCCAATCAGTTTCGCGTGAATTAGTATCAGATAACACTAAATCGTAGTAAACAAAGGAAAGCCCATCGGCCTACCACCTATACAGATAAATCAATCTCCAACCAACACGTCACACAAATCTTTACTTATTTTTCACACACATATAATAATAATCAATATACATAATATATATGACCAGCCTATTACTCAAGCACATATATACATTCATTTAATGCATTACACAAAATATGCATGATTAAGTAATTCAGAAAACCCTTAAGATATCGTAACATAGACAGAAATCCCAAACAAAATAAAATAATAAAATAGTTTTCAAAAAATTACCAAATTACCAAAAATCGGTGTAAAACCAAAATTTCAATTTTTAACAGTACGAAGGCGCTATTTTTCAACATCTGAATAAATTTTCTATTCGATAAAAATCCCACAGAATTTAGAATACCTGGTGAAAATCTCCAGAAAATATTAAACGTGCAAAAATCATATTCTCTTAACATACAAAAAGTTATACATGAAAGTTTCGTCAATTCAAAGATATGCACATTTTTTTATAACGGAAACTAAATCTGAGCAAAAAAATATAAAAAACTAAAATCTTAGAAATCATGCAATAGGATTTGGAATCCTTACGAGAGACAAGCATTCTTCCAACTACATCGATGGATGAAAAAATGCTCGTGGCCTCCGAAATCAAGCTTTTTCTTCTCTCTCTTGATTTCTCAACCGAGAAATATCATTTCTTTATAAAATGAGAAAGATATTTTCAATCGGATGACAAATTTTTCGTCATCCCATGACGATCTCCTCTGCCCACATATCGTACGGATGATAATTAATATCATACCAGTGATGATGGCTTTGTTAAAATTTATTCAGTTCGTACAGACGTTTCGTATAGATGAAGTCAGTCGAACAACGAACTTAGTTCGTACAGATGATTTCGTATAGACTAAATGAAGAAATTTTCAACTGTTCGTGTCGTACTAAGTCTTTCGTACAAACGAACCTGCACAAAAAATTAAAAATAATAGAGGGTTTTATAATCTACCCCCTTAATAAACTCACTACAGGAACACATCTATTACTGGCGGAATTTTCCGGCGACCAATTTTCCGGCGGCTTTCTGATTGTTTCCCGACAGATTTCGCGAGGCGCGCTAATTTTCTGGCGCTTTTCTAGATTTCCGACGCTTTTTAAATAATTTAAATAAAATGTTTAAAACAATTATTTATTTAAAGTACCTGAACAAAAAAGATTAAAAATTTATATTAACTAATTTAAGTTATTTTTTCCTTAATTAAAGATTAAAATTTAAATTATTATTTAATTTTAAATGTATTTAAAAATTTTATTTTCATTATTGTTATTTTAATAAAGTAGAAGTTATTAATTTGTTTTAATAAAATTTATAATTATAATACTTTATTTAATCATTTTCATTTATTATTAATTTTAGGGTTAATATTTTAGTTAGAAGTAATACTAATTTTAATTTTATATTTACAATTAATTTAATTTAAAAATGTAGTCCCCGACATTCCCTTAATGGGTTCGAATGCAAAAATCGAAAAAAAATAAATCCGTCTAATCAAAACTCAAATCAAATCGAACAAAAACAATTCTCGTCATAAATCATAAAGTTATATACAGTTCATTCTATCACATGTCATTCAACTAATATGTAAAATGATTCACTTGAAACTACCCATTCTATTCAACTCTCAATCAATCCTATAACTTTGATACAATCAATTCTTCCATAACACTGCTCTGATACCAAAAATTGTGACACCCAAAGGTCTAACTTGGAAAATTATCAGTTGATCCTTAAATCAATATTCTACCAGTGCTATCTATAGTCATCAATCAGTAATTAAACAGTTTAATAAAAATCATATAATTAATACATCTTGTAAATATTTTTATTCATTCCCAAAAGTTCATTTACAATACTCATGATCTTTCCAATATCTCACATTTTCTATCTTGTTATGAGTGCAAAAGAATAGTTAACAAAAGAACAAAACCTGAATAATCAATCAATCCTGATCAATCTCACTCCCTGCTCCCTTTGCCCTGCTAAAATCATTAAATAACATATAATGGAGCTTAAAAAGCCTAGCAGTCAACATACCTACACTGCACAAAGCATGGTACGGAGCAATTTGCTATCAACAGTCAAATCATAGTAGTCACTCACTTATGATCATTGAGTCAATGCATAAACGAGAATTAATGTAAAATAATAATATTCATAACAATAGTATGAAAACTATATAAAAGTAAAAAATGTCCAAAAAGAAATAACCCGTACGTAGCTTAATCTCTACAGTAATCATCATATCTAAAACCTCACATCATCACTAAAGAAAACATCGTATCCCAATAATATAGAACAGTAAAAAATCATATGCATCAGCAAATTAATACATCAGTAATACGGTTGAAATCAAAATCAGTATGGTAAAATCGTATAAGAATTTACACTAGCAATTCAGTTATTCAATATCAGTCGCTCAGTAATACATGCATAAGATCAGTACAGTGATCAGTAGTAGGCGAATAGTAACCAGTGTCTTAATCAAATCATTAACAATCCAGTAACAGAAATAGTAATGCAATAACAGTACTGTAACAGTAAATTCGTACAGTAACGATAAGAACAATGCTTAAATATACATTTCAGTACAGTAGTCATACACAAAAAGTATAACGGCTGGTTATTATGGTGTTTTTCAAATAGTAGTATCAGTGTTAGTAAACATTGTCTCAATAAAAAGAGTCGTCGCCCTTTGTTCGTCGGCACAGTAATAATCTCCTATAACTCTCAATCAGTGTATCACGTGAATTAATATATGATAACACCAAACCGAGTATTTTAAAGGAAAGCCCGTCGGCCTACCATCCTATACACGGTAAACCATCTCCAACAACGAGTCAACCAGCCTTTACTTATTTGTTTCACACACAAATAATATAATCAAATACTATAACAGTAATAACGACCAGCTATTACTCAAGCACATCTCACATTCATTTAATGCATATATAATAATAGTGCATGATTAAGCTTAATTCAGAAAACCCTTAAGATATCGTATAGTAGACAGAAATCTCAGACAGAATTAAAATATACAGTTTCAAAAAAATTACCAAATTACGGAAATCATGTAAAACAATATTTCAAAACTTTAACTGTACTGAGAACATATTTTTCAACACCTTATAATTTTTATTTGATAAAAAATCCCATAGATATCAGAATTCCCCGAGTGAAAATCTCCAGAAATATTCAAAACGTGCAAAAATCATATTCTCAATAGCATACAAAAAGTTACGCGTGAAAGTTTCATCAATACAAGATATGCATATTTTTATAATGGAAACCAAAAATTCTGAGGAGAAAAATATCAAAAATAAAATCTTCAAATCAAAAATAGGATTGAAATCCTTACAGAGAGAAGCAATTCTCCAACTACGCGATGGACGAAAATTGCACGCGGCCTCCGAAACCAAGCTTTTTATTCTCTCGTACTCTTCTTTCTCTCTCTTAATTTCATTCAACCGAGAAATATCATTTCCTTATAAAACGAGAAAAAATTTTTCGACGAGTACTGACGATAATTTTCGTTCATCCGCGGACTATCTCCTGCCACATATCGTACGGATGATAAATAATCCAACGGGACGATCACTCTATTGAAAATTTGTTTATGTTTCTACAGACTGTTCGTACAGACGAACTAGTTCGTACAGATGAACTCAATTCATATGTCATGTATCGTACAGACTAAATGAGGAAATTTTCAACTGTCGTCCTACTAAGTCAGTTCGTACAGATGAACTTGCACACAAAAAAATGAAATATGGAGAATTTTTCACAGTTGACACCAAAATATCCGCCAAAATTTCTAGCATATTTATGGCGGTATGGCCTCCACTAGTTACTGAGCGATCTAGATGCTAAACATTACATAGAGCACACCCACAGGAGAACAACCAGGAATATCCAGCGGTATTACGGAGGCATAACCCCCGCTATTTTCTGGAGACAGTTTGGCGAAAAAAACACCACTAAGTTCTGAAGGTTGTTTTTGTATACTGGCGCCTATTTTATGTTCGATAGCAAGGTTTGGTGGCTAATCCATCAGAAATATGTAGCACCAAAAAAAATTTGACAGCCCACACACCCCCCCCCCCCCCCCCCTCTCTGTCCAACACATATCTACATTTTCTACCTGCACAACAACTGAATAATATGAACAAAATATAATATAGTAACACAATATTTAGAATCAACAGATGCTATGCAGTTCAAAACATAAAATTCAAATATAAACAAACTTTTAAATATAATAAAATATAATTGTCAACTTGTTAAACAAATTTAAAACATAAGGTTCAATTACATTAAACATTTCACACCATATGTTCTCAAACAGAAGTTAGTTTCTTCAACTCCGACACAACCAGAACAATAACATGAAATCAATCATCATTCGTGTGCTCACTGCCTTGTGATTTTTCCAATCTCCTACTCCTTTTCCTTCATATTTTAGCTTGATAAATCATAGCATCCCTCTAGTTAACGGTTTCTTCAACACCACTAGCATCATAGAATGTTGAAGTGATATACTGCTCTCATAGCATAGCCTGAAACCTAATCTAAACCACCTCTCATACTTCCTCCAATATCTTATGACCACTACTTGTGGTGCTCAGAGTATGAGTCGATCCTGAAGACACTAGTAAACAGGTGACTCTCTTGAAGTCATATATGAATCATCCAATGAGAATAAATTCATAAGAGAAAAAATTTATAATTTATTTTTAAATACTTAAAAAAGATACACCACATAAGCTTTCTCTCCTTCTCATCAACCTACTGAAAATTAGCTTAATGTTGGTTTATCCTTGTATGAGCCACAATGGTGTCGGCTCAACCACCAAGATACTCTTTTTATACAATGGGGAGCATAGTTAAAATAATGTTATATATATTTACAATTATTAAAAAAATAATTACAGTTTCCATCTATGCTTAGTATGGGCACTGAGCCCCTATATGAAGAGAGCTTCCTAAATCCCAACAGTCAGATGCTCTATTTTGCTTATTTTACTCTCTCATTTGGTGAATTTAGGGCTCGTCCATGCTCTTTCAAATCAGCATACTACCCTCACCAATTCATAATGGATGCTGCCCAGGACTTTTAATTTCTCTGAACATGTCCCTAAGATGAGATAGAGCCTCTTTCCTCAAAATTGGTTATAATCCTCGACCATTCTCAGGTAATCACCTAAAGTCTTTTTACAAAACATAGGATTAATAAATAAATAAATACAAATGAAATCATTTATTTTAAATAATTTCAAATAAATATACATGAATTCTCTGAACCACAAATCCCTAACTTCCTTTAGGATTTTTCTTCCACGATAAGTTAGGAGCATCAATTTGCTCCATATTGTCATAAATCTTGTGGTAGGCTGCCTTGAGGGATTGAAGAAGCATAAATATATTTTGTCAATTATATAAAAAAACAAATTATAAAACATTCATAAAAAAATTTAAACTTACATATCTCTCTATAGCTCCACTGTAAACTTGCTTATCCTCTGCTGTTGTAGGCTCCCCAACCCTAACATTATTCTTGTGTTGATGGTCCACCTTATTCTGTTGCATAGGAGGTGGGTAATAATAGGGTGATTGTAAGGGTGTAAGTTATGGAGCTATTTGTATTTTACTCCTATAATATTGGAGGAACTCTCTAGCCTTGGCCTTGATCACCCTATTAATCCTAGTTAGTTAAGTACTCAACTTCTTTTTTACGATCAAACCTTGATGTATGGATCTACGAGGAGTCGATCACTAAAGTCTTCTGTAAATTAAAAAATAATAATTAGTTTCAATTGTGATAAAAGTACAATAATATATACAATTGTAATAAATATCGCTACTTATAAAATAAGTTAAACATATATGAAGATTTACATATTAGAAAACAAAAAATATGGTTACATCAAAAAATAATATTTTTTACTTTATATATGTTGCTACAAAATGTATTAATGATTTACTACAAAAATTAACTTCCAATATACATTTGCCATTGATAGAAATGTATAAATGAATTCTTATACGTTTCCAAAAAATATCATTTTTTGTTACCATAAATATATATATGAATTGTATATTGTTCCAAACAATACTTATATTTCTATTATTTATTTAAATCCTTTTTGTCCTAGTAAGAATTTGTTATACATCCAATTCTCTCTTCTTGGATAATCATTTAGAATGTTCAATTAATAATCCTCAAATAATACACAAAAAAATTATCTTATGAGTAAAGCGATGATGAACTCAAAAAATTATTTCAAGAGAATGCTAGAGAGGTAGGCATACATGTTTGCGTTGATATATTGTGGGACATGAAATTTATCTACATTTATTTCTTATATATTTCTACTCCTAAGGCCCACTTCTTTATACCATGATTATGATAGGGGTCATACAAAATCACTTTTAAGATATCTTTGGTCTATTATTCAGAGTGATGGTGAAATAGATGGGATATATTAGTAGAATGTTGGCTATTAAAAGAGAAGCAAAATTTTATGTTAAGTGTTGCATAGGAAGAGGATCTCAGGTCATAGAATGTCTTTTACTCGTAGGATAGATTTGAAATTTACATATACGGAAAGGTTGGATTAGCTCCAGTGGTAATAATATTAAAGAGAGCCGCGTTAGATTAATGGACACATAAAATGACAACCTTCAGATGATCTGGTTAGGAGAGTAGATGTATTAGATTTAACCTATGTTAAAAAAGGCAGGCTGTAGACCTAAAAAATTCTTAGTTGTTCTTAGAGCTCTCTAAGCATTTTCTTTACGTATAATAATGTTTAAAAAACCATATAAGCAGTGCATTATGAATAAACAAATTATTAATATTATGACATTTAAATATCTTAACTCAAAAACTTTTTGGGGTTACTTTTAAGGAATGTTATGTGATCAATTAGCATAAATTGGCTCAAGTTATACTTGTCCTTATATGATGGTTTAAAAAAAATTAGGCACATCAATTAGGAATTGTTTCATTAATAACCATCTTTAAACCATAGATGAGTATATTAATTCAGTATAAGAAAACTTTTAAACCAATAACTTCTATTCACATGGTCTTTTTATAATCATATATTGGATCTGGTATTAAGATAAAGTACAATGTTCTTTTAGAGTGTTTTAACAATTTGTTGGGCAACTAAGGAAACAACCTCAGATAATTTAATTTTGGCATACTTATAACATACTAAAAGCACATTTTAGGTTGCACTTTGTAATATTAAAAAATTATAAGGATATAGTAAATGTTATATTAATAAGTTATGACTTAATAGACACTTCTTATCACCACTGCAGTGCACCTAGATTTAAACCAATTCTATAAAAAAACAAAAAAAGAAGGTTGTTCCATTTTGTCATTTATATTACTTACCCATCATTCATAAGGTTACAACATTATATCATCCATGATCTCTACAAGCTGCACACCATGCAATGGCATCACAACCATTTTTCTCACAAGGTATTTATAACTCATTCTTCAAATGTTCAGGCCTAAAAGAACATTGACCAAACACACCCTAGCTTTATTTATACTTGATTAATTAATAGGCCCGAGGTGTTATAACTGCCACATATTCGGGATTATCTGTCCCTATTACTTTAGGCTTCTTAACCAATTCAATTTAAAGTCCATTAAGAGAACAAAGTATAGTTTTTAAGGATTTATATTTAACTAGATTGAATGAAGAGGAATTAGCTCTTAGTAAAACATTTAAAATTTAATAAAGTGACATGTCTTAATTAAAATTGCTTGAACCATTCCCCCACCATTCATAATAGCTTCATTCTAAGGCAATTTGAATTAAGCATGATAACTTTTGCAAACTTAAGAAGAGTTTTCCCTTCTAGTTTTTTTTACTCCAGATGTACGTGCCTGTACATTATCATAAAAGATTAGAGTGGTGCCTAGTTAAATATCATTGGATATGTCCACTTGAAAGGTACTTGTCCTTTGCATAAATTTTCATTTAAAATTTTTAAGGAAACATCTTCTCAAAATTCCCATTACTAATATGATATTAAAATAAGTAGAAAAGGGCAGTTAATTATGATAGTGCACCAGCAAGGTTCAATATGTGAAGCATATCTCTCATATGAGACTAAACAATTTTGTTCCCATTATTTTGAATCACTCTCCAAAGTTGTAGGACAAAATTCTTGTAATGTGGGTGCGAAGGGAGGGCACAATCTTTGTCTACATTATTATTTATAACTCATGGGGGCAGCCATAAAAAATATGCAATATAAGAATATCTAACTAAAAGCAAATTAGAGCTCCTCTACAATATACCCTCCTGAATAGATAACAAGGTTAACCCTGTTTAGAGTAGGTTATTCTACTATTATAAATGAATGCTTTTTTAACATTACTTAGCCACAATATAACTATCATTATTATTCATAAAATTTTCATTAATCCTACTCTACATAAAAATTACTACCTTTGAGATAAAAATTAAGGTGGACTTTCTAAAATGATTCAAGTCATTAGTATGTTTAACTTAATTTATCATGTCAATGCTTAAGGAATTTTTGACATGAACATGGTTTGATTCAATTTCACTGAATAATTAATTTGGGTCACGATCCAATAAAAGTGTTGTTGAGATAAGGGTTTGTATGATTAGTGTGGGTTTTCCCATGCAAGCAGTAACACTTTGCCTATTTTTCTTTTGAATGGATTAAGATTGCATCCCAGTTATAGCCAGATAAGTACTTCTTCACTATTTATCCAACCAAAGTGTGGGATAAAAATATTTTCTTGTAGTATATTAAGATTAAAATAGAAAGGCATCATTGAGATTTCCTATTACATTTTAGGTATGTCATTATTAAGAGAGAATGTAAAACATTAAAGAGCAACTAATGATGTTGATAACCGTGTTGTGATAAATGAGAATGCATTATAGTAGAGAAGGTTGGTCATTTATAGTGATGATAATAGTGTGAGGTGTGGAAAATAAAATTTATGTTCAAAATATTAAGCGATTCAGAGTGCTCCTATATTGTGATCAATATGACATTGAGAATAAATACTATCTCGAAAGATAGAAAAATTATCCTATAAAGGATTTAAATATAAAAAAAGGGTTTAGAAATCATTCACTTTCTAATCAAATAAAATAAATAATAATTACTATCTCAAAATACATATATGTCATTCTAAAATTGTATTTAAAGAAGAAAATGGGGTTTGAAAATCTATATTTATGTTATCAATGTAATAATGATAAAAATGATATTCTACAAAGTGATTGAAACAAAAATGGGTTTTTTAAATCATCACATTCCTTGAGATTTTTTCCTCCTACCTTATGAAATAAGATAGGTTATTTTAATCTGAGTTACGAGATTCCCCAATAAAGGTAGTTTTTCTTATTAATCACATCTTAGGGAATTAAATCACCTAGAATTTCTCTTGATTAAAGTAGTGGCAAAGATGTATTTAGTTTCAACGATAAGATATAATGAGAGGTGTATGGAATTTTCAATGGGGATAGTTATCAATCTTGAATGTTCTTTTTGAAGCTAAAGGAATAAGAGTAGGGGCATTAAATACTAGGATCTCCTAGAAGAACTCTAATCTATCATATATTTGGCTTTGATATTTTAGAAAAAAGATTTTATGTTTGGGTTGATATATTTATATTTGTGATTACATTCTCATAGTGATAAGATATAATGATTTGAGGTCTGTCATAGAACCTAGACCAAAGGTTGGCACCATAAAACATAACCAAACCAATATAGTGTTGTTGAATGAATTTTTTAGACTACATCTATCCTGAAGTGAAGAGCCAGCTAAATACATAATTACTTTAAAACCAGGCTATCTAATCATTATAAAAAATGGATAGGTTTGTTGTTTAAGAATTTGAAATTTAGGGTCGATATAAGAGTAAATCCTAAGTCGCCCACACTAAGAATGATAGTATGCTCAAAAACAGATGCAATAATATTTTACTTTATTTCTAATGTAATGTATGCTAGTTAATATTACATAAATCAGAATGCTTACAAGTTTAAAAAAAAGCTTAAAAATATTTTTAGAAGAATATGCTTCCCTAGGTTCAATACCTCAGCGGTAGATTATCTAAATTCTACCCATCAGACGAGAAAGTGTCAAAAATAAGAATAAAAGTATGAAAAATGTATGAGACCTTGAATGGTCTCTGGTTTATTTCTTAAGTTGGTTAATTCTATGGTATTTAATCACATAATTTTATTTTTAAATTATGTGTAGAAGAACTCTCATTCCAAAGAGCCTAACAAACATTTTTGGTACAAGCACATGCAAGAATAAAACCTATGAAAATAGTAATTTCTATTGTGTAAATAGTGTAAACACATCAACCAAATAAAAAAATCCATGTTAAAAGTTCCACTAAATATAAAACCAGAACCCTGAAAGTATAGTGGCAAAGCCTCACAAAAAGCAAGCATAGATTTCTACACTTATGAAATGATACAAGTCTTTTAAAATAAGAAATTTTATTTCAATCTTTTTTTCCTTATCTTCAGCTTGGTTCTTTTGCTCAAGCTCTTTGTATATTCACCCTTAGAGTTTTCAAATATAAAAGAACTCTCCATTAAAAGAGTTCATTTCTCTTTGGACCTCAAATCTTAGGACAATGCCCTTATTTCATAAACTTCACAACTCTTATTTTAATGAATGTATTTTAAAAAAATTATAATCTAAAACTCCTTCCATTTAGTGAAGTGTTTGAATTTGTAAATAATCAAAGATAAATTACAATCACATACACTTTGTTCAGTTTTAGCAACCTAAGCTTGGCCCATGGTTTTGTTGATGAGGGGCTAAGTAGCAAAAAGACACCTGCAAAAAATCTTATTATTTTTCAAATATGAATTAATTTTAGCCCCCTTCTAATAGCCTCGCATAAGCAATGATCCCTGGAAAAAAAATGATTAGAAGTAAACATTCAAATTATTCTAACCTGGAAAATATCTAATGCCCATCAGTGATCACGTCATAAACATCATAGTATATAAGCCTCAAAAAATTCTTCACATAAATCATAATAGCCATCTCTCATTCACTTACACATCATTTACTTCACAAAAAAACATATGAAAAGAATAGCACCCCAACCTAAAATTAGAGCTAGTTGTCCTAACAAGTCATCTTAAGTGTGTGTAATAAGCTATGTAATTTAGATATATCCTTGGATTTATTTAGCTTTGAGATTTTCCAAGGATTCATTTTTTTTGTTGAAGCTAATGAAATTATAAATTAAGTTTAGATTTAGTATTTTGATATTATTGAGATTTATTTTAGGATATATTTCAATTATTGAAGTTATTAGTTCATTAGTTGTTTAATGTATTTTAATCCTAAGTTGTGTTTATACTTACGAAGATAGTATGCTTATAAAACTTATTCAATTAAATTTTAGTTTTACATTATTTCTAATGCAATGATTCATGTCAATATTGTTCGACAAGTTTTACGCTGGCTGTCGACTACCTAACGCAACCCTCCTTTTCTCATCCAACTGGGACCCGGCAATGCAGTGAGGCCCTGCAATGCTTTATGGTGCCGAATGTTGGCCATATAAAGAGAAAAGCATAAACTAAGTTAAGTGTGCAGAGATGAGGATGCTCAGGGGATAAGTGGCTTTACCCTTAGAGATAGGATACGAAATGAGCTATACGTGAAAGGTTGGAGTAGCTCAGAGAAGATAAGATTAGAGAGAGTCACCTTAGATGGTTTGGTACACATAAAACGCGGCCTTCCGATGACCCGGTTAGGAGAGTGAGGTATTAGATTTGACTTATGTTAAGAAGGTGAGGGTAGACTAAAAGACTTGGTTAGAAAATATTAGGAATACCTTCTTTATTATATTTAATGAGAATTTGATTTTTAATAGGACACAATGGAGAAAAAGAATTCATGTAGCCGACCCACTAGTGGGATAAAAGGCTTGATGTTTTTTTGTTGTTGTTGATTATTTCTAATGCAATGCATGCAAGTTGAAATACCAATAAATCATGTAGATTAAAGTTTTAAAAAGGCTTTAAAAAATTTTTTAGAAGAATATGATTCCCTAGGTTCAACACCTTATGTTTTGTTTGCTAGTTAACGAGCTTTGTATGAAAAGTATATAATTATTTTCTTTGGAAAAATTGATATATCAGCTTTTAGATTTCTTTTATTTATATAATTGTACTCGCCATTATGAAAGATATGTCACCTTAGATGGTGATGATACCATTCTCTGATAGTTCAATTACAAAACTCAAGCCTCACTTGACTATCAAAGTAAATTTAGGAGGGAATATAATATGAATCCAAAAGAGCCAATATATGTTAAATTCTTATGTTTAGCTATGATATTTAGAATGCTCTATCATCAATTAATGAGTAGGACATCATGAACACATATGACCCTGGGCGATCAAAATTGCATTTAAATACACATCTAACTATAATAATCTAGATATGTATTATTTCCATTCAACATGTAATCTGATGCCTCAATAAAATTGTGTAAACATTACTTTCTAAGGTTGATAGGTACCATATTATTATAGATATCCTAATATGACAATAATGATCATTTAATTTTTTATTTTCGCAAAAGAGAATGATTTTTTTTTTATTTATTTGGATCTTAAATCCCCTACAAAGGTAAGCCTTCATAGTTAATGACCCGAATACCCTAATGATGTCTTGTTGAATGTAAATCTTAACTATAGGGGATCATATATTCCAAATGCTTTAAACCTCCCACAAGTTCAAACTTCCCAAAATACTAATAATTCCAAATAACCCATGAATACCCTGATGATGGCCATATGATAGAAAATCTCAATCAGAGATGAACACAAATATTTAATATAGTCAAATGCCCTCAAACACCATAAAATCCAAAACTCCAAAAGCACCAAAAATCAAAATATTTAAAATAAAATCAACCTTCAAATGCTTAAAGCAAAACACATCCACCTCCATAAAAGTTTGTCGGGTGAGTATAAATCTAAAAACTACTTAAGCTCAAAATGAGCTAGATTCTAAATAAAAATTTTTATTAAGATTAATTCTCAAGCAGTTTTTTACAGCAAGGATGTGGCACGTGTCTTCTAACAGATGTTTCGCCGCCAAATTGCTCCTCACCATTGTTTGGCTTCTAAATGGCCCCATAGGTAAACAGTTATGATCGGGATCCTTTGAATCGTGTGGTTCCCACAAAATGGGTCTCAAAATGATATATATGGATAAGGACTAGGATATAAAATAATAAATAAATCTTATAATAGTTTAAGAAAAGAATTTAACATCTTATGAATGAAACAATTAGTTATTGTATGCCTACATTATTATAGAGAATGGATAGTGTAAGTAAGTAATATCCACTACGCACACAACCAAAAAAAAAAAAAAAAAAGATTTTTACAACAATCAAAATCATGAGTATTATAGGCATTTTTAACCTCTTCAAATAACGTGGTCATAACCTCAACTAAAACTAGTTATTACAACCATTGGCATAATGCTTAGCAGAGCGACACTCCAAACCTAATTTTTGTAATTTTATAGCAGTTAAAAATTACTGCTATAACTAGCACTTCTTATAACTTACCCAATAGTCCTGTAACCACCATGAAATTTCATTGCAGCACATTATAATCATAGAGGTCTTGCAACAATTTTCAAATTGCTGCTTCAAAATTTGTGGTATTGATCAAAACCATTGGGTAGTGATCAAATTTAGCTCCTTTTTGTGCAAGTGTTGGAGGGTTTCGAGTGATTTTCTTAGTGGTTTTTTATACTTTCTGGTGCTTCAGCTTTGTTGGGTCTTTTGTTATTGTTCTTGTTGGATTGCTCATGTTGGAGTTCTTATCTAGTGAGGTTTAATTTCATGTTATTTCAATAGTATTTTTTGAATATTTTATCACATCGTGGGTCTAGACTTGGTTTATTTTCTAATGTTGATCCTTTTGGCTATTTTTGGGTTGGCTTCCTTACGACCTTTTTTTTGTTTCAATGTAACTAGTAATGGATCTTATACTCCTTAGTTTTTATTTAGCTTTTTCTTGTAGCTCTTGAGTATGTACCAAGTTTTCAGTCCCTTTTAAGGACTTTCTAACTCCTATTATTAACATATATTCCATATTAGGGTTTTATCCAAAGAAATCTCCATAACTATATAAATAAACCAAAGTCTACACATTCAAAAGTGGAATATGATTAGTGAAAAATCTAAGCTTCTTTATGAATTTTAGGGCTTTTTATCCATTTCTTATTGTTGATTGTTAACTAAATGGATGCATGTCATTACTAGTGCTCAATAACATCCATGGAGAACATGGGCTTTGCCATTACTGCAACGTGGACTAAATCATTGATTGTTACCCAACAACCACCAAATATTGATGTCTCTACTGACGGAGTGGTTGTTAAGAGGATAATCAATCAATTGGTAGAGTGGAAGGCTAAGTGATAGAGAGGTGACCAAGAGCTAAAATACATCTAAAGAGAAGGATTATGCTTTAATTTTTTTAAAAGGAGAAGAGATAGATATAATGGAGAAAAGGAATAAAGGAAATATATATGATAAGCTTTGCAAAGCTCAACTAGGTTGGTTCTCAAATCAGACCTTAGTTGTTTTCAAGTCAAGCCTAAATTATCAAGCTTAGAAAAAAATTGCAAAAATTTGTGGATAAAGCTAAGAATTTATTTTCATTCCAGTCATTCATTGTTGATAATTTAAGAGATTAACTTAAGAATTTTAAATATAGCAAAGATTATAAAAATAAAATTTTCTAACACATCAACATGAAGGAGATTTGAATTATTCTTAAATTCCCTAATTTTTTTAATACAATAAACTCTCCTGATTTGTATAGAGAAATATGTATTATAGATACTTAAGAGCCTTGCCCATTATCTCCAATTTTCATTCGTTGATCAAATCAAAATCTATCAACATGGCCACTTTACATTATCCTTTAAACAACATTAATGCATGTAATTACCACCATTTATTGTTGGCCATCAATGAACATTACTACTTACCATTACTTGATGGCTACTAATGATTGACATATAAAGACCTTTTTCCTATTCGAGTAATCTCTACTCCCATCTGTAGATTAACTAATTAAGGAAAATACCCACCATTGCTCTACTAAAAATATTCCCAATTGTAAAAACCGACATGGCTTAACACAAATATGGATAAAACACTGACATCTATAAACCATTAATATAGGATGTCTATTATCCCAATTTATGAGTTCTCCCATCCTTTCAAAAGTGAGCACCATACTACATACCATTTCAATTCCTGACCTTCTCATTCCTTGTTTCCATTGAAAATATCAATATAATTAACTTCTAATGTTATGCTCCTTTTTGTTTATTAGTCCTCATCCTATCAAGTGAAGGACTAGACAAAGCATCCACCATCACCATACTTCTCACATTCCTCATTGATTATTGATCGATTCCTTCAAATCTGACTTCAATGTATAACATTCCCTAATGATAACACCACCTCTTTCTACATACATGATTTCCCATTGTGTCAAAAGAGATAACAAATGAACCACTCACCAATGCCTATGTTCTAGTTCTTCCTATTGATGATCATTAAAGCATATCAAGTCCCAAATTTTAATGTATGATAGTTATTAATGTTGCAATTCCCTTCTTCTAGATTTCTTAGTCTCATATTCAATATGGAGAATGACCAGGTTGACCTACCCATCACGACCTAATCATTTGTATTCTTATTTGATCATGGAATGATGCCTATCAAGAATCTAACCCAATTTTTTATCACCAATTTTTTTACCAAACTAATAGTCCATTTCATTAATGATAACTTTGACATCCTAATGCTTTTCTTACAACCACCACAAGAACTATGCTCCATGAGTTATATATATTACATTGTACTAATGCCATCTATTTTAACAATGAAGGACACCCTTGTAAAACATGACTTATAGTAATGAACTTATTTCAACTGGGCTAGATCTTATTATTTAGCCCTCAAATTCTCTCTGTGAGAAAATTTATGGCTCTTCTAAGTGATTTTCTTAGCTTATTTGTGTATGTAAATGATATTTTATAAAATGTATGTGATACTCTTTCCACCACTGTAAGTATTCTAGCATGCAATTAGAAATGAGAATTTAAAATATCCCAAATTGGTTGATCAAACATTTAGCCAACAACTAAAAGAGATATTTATTCTTTAAGATAATTTCCTTCTTCAAACAAAACACACGTAGATAGATTCAAAGTGATTATGAACTTGTAGGATCTCCTATCCTCCATGTCTTGATTATTCAAGAAGTATAAAATATTTAAAATTTACTTCTTTTCCCTTTTTTTTTTCAACCCCAATGAAACCACTTAGGAGTTATAAAAAAAAAAGCATTTTTTCTAAATTTTATGAACAATTATGTTACTAATAAGACAAACAAAATCTCTACACTTAAACTAACTAAAAGAAGAGGGAAGTCAGTGGCTGATAAGCTAACGAGATTTCTCTCGATGCAGTTTTTGACTTTCCAACACAACCTTGCAACTATATTTGGCGAAGTACCTGAACTCAAAGAAGTTGACGCTCACCTATATCATCATATCAAATGCAAGTTGGATCTGTGCAAAGGTGACATATTAAATTTTCAAATCTTTTTCTCTGAAATTCTTTCAATTTATTAGGGTTTACAGCAAGGAAACAACCAGCTCCTCTTCCCAAGAGATTCTTTTCAAGCTGTATGCCACCGTTGTGCTGGTATAATTCACCATTTTCTTCAAGAAAGGAATGCAAGTACCCACTTGTGTTTTCTTTCCATTGATAGCTAACATAATTGACATAAAATAAGATCCTTAACACTTCTGTGTAACCATAATGATAGCTAGGAATCTAGTGGGTGGATGAGTTCACTGCATGCCCACCATTTTTTCAGTTGAATAAAGTTTTTACTTATAATGCTGTTATATTTAGTTTGCTGGTTATTGATAAAAATAAGTAACGTTGTATATGACATAAGAATGATTTATTGTTTTATGCATTAAATTAAAGTGTTGCTTTAATAAAAATTTTCCCTAACTATTGTTTTTTTCACAATTAAAATTTTAAGATATAGTTTTAATTGTTTTGAAAAATGTTAAGGGGAAATAGGAATACATTGTAAAAAAAAAATTAATGTAAAAGGATGTAACGTATTTGAATATTTTAAAATTATTTAGATGAGCACAAAATAAATGTAGAATTTTTTTTTGTTTGACTAAAAGCAAAATGAATGTAATGTAAACATCCAACGATGTTAATGACCAGTGGTCAAAGGTGATGGTTGTGGTTGATAGATAGTGGTGGTGGCAACCGGCGGTCGATGATTGCGATGACTAGTGACAATGACAATGGGCCTACTGCCAGAAGCTAGCGTGGGTGGTAGTTGGCAGTGGCGAGTGGAGGGTGGTGATGGCGACAAGCCGTGATTGAGGTGGTAAGGATAAACAAATTATAATGTATTTGGAACCTGATTAAATCTAATGTTCTCTAATTACATCAAAATTGAATTAACTGATAAATTCGAGATATCACATAATTTTACTCTACATTTTCTTTTACTTGAAATCAAACCACTATTTTCAAAGCCACATATTTTCTCATATATATATATATATGCAATTCCATTTGATTTATCTTTAAAATTTAATTTTCCTAATTCCCTAGAAAGTATAATAAAGAAAAATATTAAAAGAAACGTTCAAAGTGCTTAACATCTTTAGTTGTCCACCAATGCCTGGCATCCGAAATTAAATTTGCTAGCAAAGTGTTTGAGCTAAACTGGTACAAAACTGGCAATTTAAATTGATGTCTACTCTTCTAGGTAGTCATCTCCCATTGGAAAATGAGTGTCCATAAAGGTGACTTATCTTGTAACTGTATTATTTCACCATGTGGAAGCTAGCTTGCTCATCTAATCAACTTGCAGAATAATTGTACCAAAAGGATGACATGAGAAGACCAGTGATCAACAGTGGGATCTTCATATATCGTTTGGTAAAGTTCAACTCTCGACATAATAAGAGCCTATAGGCCAGCCATCTATAGCTAGTGGCTGATTTTGTTTACTAGAATCCTCTCTTGCCATTTAAGTGCTACTTTAAGGAGTCCCAAGGACTGGAATTCTGATGTCTCACTTGAAAGAGTAATATGGATCCCAATGTGGCAAATCATGGCGGAAAGAGAGAGAAAAAAGATGATGGGAACTGAAGTTATGAGGAAGCCAGCTACAGCACTCAAGAATAAGAGATTCTTTTACCAGCCGCCGCATATATATTTCGAGGATGACAAGGAGAAGCATGAATGAAAGGGAAAGAAGAATGAGATGGTTAAGTGAATATGCGCATCACTCTCTCTCTCTCTCTCTCTCTCTCTCTCTCTCTCTCTCTACGCATCTTCCAAAATGTGAGGAGTCGTTTTCCCTTGCAAGTTGAAGCTAGCCCACTGATGCATGCTTTCTACTTGGAGTCTTCATCATTTCGTAAGGGAAAGTTTGTGATTCTATTATAGAGGCCACGCTTCTTAGCTTACTGCCAACTTTAATAACGAAGTAGACGACACTAAGCTACCTCAGTTGTTAAGGATCAATGACTATACTATTTCTGTGTTTATGTGGAGGATTATTCATAAGTAATATTCCTACGGATGAGTTGTTAAGAAAGAGAGGTTTTATTATCAGTTCTAGATGTCAATGCTGCTTTCACGTGGAAAACATGCATCATGTTTTTATTTTTGATTCTATTCTGGGAAGGTGTGTGTGTTTTTGAGGCTTTATTTCATTTTAATTTCTATACCCCTTCTATTAATGTTTTCAATCTGTTAGATGGCTGGTTTGTGAATATTAGGGGTCATGTTTCGGAACGTGATCCTGTCCCTGATTTGTTGGTTTATCTGGTTGGATAGAAACGATTCTCGGTTCAATGGTATTCCTATGGATCATCAAAGAATCATTCAGAAAATTTTGGATAAGGTTAAGGATTTTTTTTTCACCAATTTACTTGCTTTGAATAACTTTAAGAATTTTACTTTTACTATGAAGGCTTTTGGTATTAATATGGAGGTGGCTAATCCTTTTCTGCATTCTAGTACTATTCTTTGGTGCAAACCTCAAACTAATGCTGTTAAGCTGGACATTGACTGTATTCAAGAGGGAACTATATTAGTGCTGGTGGTCTTTTTCGTGATCACAATGGGGCTTTTTTACTGGCTTTTGCTAGAAGGACTGGCCACACGGATTGTGCTGGTGTCTTCTTTTGCTGTGTTTCATGGTTTGAATATATGTGCTACTCTTGATCTCAATAGTATTGTTCTGGAAGTTACCTCTCACTTTAATTTAAATTTTCTGCTTAAGCGGGATGATTGTATTTGTTCTTACGCCTTATTATATACTAGTAGAGTATTAATTCTATTCTTCCCTCCCTTAATTGCTCCTTTTCGACTATTGCAGAGGAGGGTAATGCCCTGGCTAGGGAGTTGGCTTTGTTGGGCTGTGGTTTTGTTGATTTGGTTGAGTTATCTTTCAACCAGTTGTCTGTCAGTATTAAAGGCATGGTGAATCTGGACTGGATGGGCTTACCTTATGTTTAAATTTGTTTGGGTGTTGTGCTGGAGGTTGTTCTGTTTTCTGCTTAGTTTGGGTGTTGTGCTGGAGGTTGTTCTGTTTTTCTGCTTGGTCTTTGGGGCCTCGGGGTGGTCGTTTCTTGGGGCACTGTTTATGTTTCTTTCCTTGGTGTTGGTGCAGGTTTAGGGCTTATTTTTTTGTTTAAGGTTACTTGGTTTTGGTGTTGGAGGTGGTTCTGGTTCTCTGCTTGGTTTTTGGGGTCTCTGGGAGGTGGTTTAATTTCTGGGGGTTCTGGTTCTATTTTTATCCTTGGTGGTGGTGCAGGATGGTTCTTTTTGTTGTCTATTTGGAGGGTGTTTTGTTGTCTGGGTTTATTGCTCTAGGCGTTCTTGGGTTTGTTGGTGTTGGCCGTGGTATCTGCCTTCCTTTAGGCCTTCTCGTTGTGTTTGGTTTGGGGCTGCCTTCGGGTGTTATGGTTTTCTTTGCTGACTTTTTTGTGGTTACAGATTTACTGCTGCTGCATTTTGACTGTTGTTTCTTCTCTGCTAAATGGGTGGTGGCTCCATGCTTGGATGTATCATTTTTGAAGATCCTTAATCGTAACCTTTATCTTGTCAATTGCTTTACTATCTTTCTACAGTTTTTGTCCATTCTTTTGTTGTGCATGTCCTTTTTGGCCATTTGATTGCAAGATCTTTGTGGAGACCTGCTGCTGGGAGCTTTTTGGTTATTTTTTGCTTACTCCCTATTTTTGGGTGCTTTTCCTTAAGCACCGTAGCATGTTCCTAGGTTTCATTGTATTGTTTTTTAGCGGGGATCTCAAACTCGTAGGTTTTCTTTTATTTCATTTTGTAGCTCTTTGAGTGGTAGTGAGATTGAGATCCCCTTAAGGACCTTGTAATTTTTCCCTTATATTAACGCGTAGGCCTCTCTTATGGGTTTCAACTAAAAAAAATGACTATGTTGTACTTGAAGCTAATTTCATTTTAAATTTAGGGTTTAAGGTTCTCTTCATCTGAGAGAGAAAAAAAAAAAGAAAGATCAACAAAGATATCACCAAGAATTATCTCTATAATTACCAAGATAATAGTTAGCTATACTTATTTATTTATATAACAAATATTATTAATTTACTATATAATTTTACTTGAATTTCTCATGTTTAGCCTTCATTGTAGCGATGAACATCCACTTAGACTTATAAATAAAAAGTTAAAGGATAAGTTTGACTTGATAAAGGTTATTTAACTAATATTAGTTTATAATTTTTGACAATGATCTAAAGCACATCTTAGGCTTCTTTTTCTAGCTCTCATTTGCTCTCTTCGCTTCTCTCTTGATTTTATCCATTGTAATGGTAAGTGTATAATATATTTTCATTAACTATCATGAATAAGATTTGGTCTTAGTTTTTAACGATTGGTGTCTATCAACTTAAGATTCCTTTATTTTTGTATAAAATTGGGCTTATTTGTTAATCATCAAAAAAGGATTGCAGGTCCTTAGAGGGATCCAAACTCTCTAAATGCTCACAAAGCTACATCAAAAGAATAAACAAACTAAACTTAATGATCCCTATCTAATTATAAGATAAAAGAAAATAAACTAGCAGCCAATATCCAAAAAAAAACCCAAGCAAGAATAAACCTTTAAATTTAATCACCCAGAATCAAAATTAATTTACAAAAGAGAATTAGGATCCACAAAATATGAAAGAAAAACAAAAGGATATAAATTGATAAGCCAAAATAGTGTCCCATGAATAGCATAACAGACCAACACAATAGCCAATCTCCACAACTTTAAAAGAACTTAATTGCACTAGTGAATAGACTATAGGAATGATCCCATAAAAAAACAATGAATAACTAATCCACTACTATAGGAAAATCATCCATTACTGATGGATTTTTTGACTGAAATTGGCAAAGTTCGGGCTGAAATTAAGTTTCCCGATGGCTTTTCAGCAGATATTTTTTCGTCGGTAAAAGCCACATAGGAAATGTGAATCAGCCGATAGCTCATTTTCGATGGTTTGAGGTTGTCGTCAGTCCAACAGTTTGTGATGCCCCAAGATCTAACTTGGAAGAATTATTCAATTGATCCTTTAAATCAATATTCAACCAGAGCTATCTATAGTCATCAATCAGTATTAAATAGTATAATAAAAATCTATAATTTAAACATCTTGTAAATATTTCTATTCATTCCCAAAAGTTCATTTACAATACTCAGGATCTTTCTAAATATCTCATATTTTTTATCCAGTTCTGAGTACAAAAGAATAGCTAATAAAAAAACAAAAATCTGAATAATCCTGATCAATCTCACTCTCCTGCTCCCTTACCTGACCTGAAATCATTAACCATATATAATGAACTTAAAAAGCTCAACAGGTCACCAAATACCTACAACTGAAATCAAAGTATGATACAGAAGCAATATGCATGTCAATCAGTCAAATCATAGCAGTCACTTACACATGATTATTGAGTCAATGCAGAAATAGAAATCAGTACAGAAATAATAATATCCATAATTAACAATAGTAAACTCTGTAAACAGTATAAAAGTCCATAAGGCAATAAATTTATATGTATGCCAGATCTCTATAGTAATCGTCGTATCTATAACCTCAATTAAATCACTAAACAAAGCATCGTATCCATAATATCAGTACAGTATAAAATCCTATGTAGCATAAAATCAATACATCGGTAATGGCGGTTGAAATCAATCAGTACGGTAAAATCATATCATAATGTACAATAGCAATCCAGTTATTCGATATCACGTGCTCAGTATAATCACATGCATAAGATCAGTGCAGTGAATCAGTAGTATCAAATAGTACTAGTGTTTGTATCAGTATCATTAACAATCCAGTAACAGAAATAGTAATGCAATAACAGTGCTGTAACAGTAAATCCGTACAGTAACGATAAGAATAATGCTTAAAACATGCATTTCAGTACAGTAGTCATACACAACAAGTATAAGCGCTGGCTATTACTGTGTTTTTCAGTGTTAGTATCAATGTTAGTAAACCGTTGGCTCAATAAATAGAGTGGTCACCCTTTGCCCGTCGGCATAGTAATAATCTCCTTATAACTCTTAATCAGTGTATCACGTCAATTAGTATAGGATAATACCAAACTGCAGTATTTAAAGAAAAGCTCGTCGGCCCACCATCTAATACAGGCAAATTAGTCTCCAACCAACATGTTAACTAGTCTTTACTTATTTGTTTCACACACATATAATATTATTAATATACTACAATAGTAATAGCGACCAGCTATTACTCAAGCATATATCTACATTCATTTTAATGCATTATAACAAATAGTGCATGATTAAGCTTAATTCAAAAAACCCTTAAGATATCGTACAGTAGATAGAAATCCTAGATAGAATTAAAATGCACAGTTTCAAAAAATTATCCAATTACTAAAAATCTTATAAAACAATATTTTAAAACTTTAACTATACTGAAGCACTATTTTTCAACATCCAGATAATTTTCTATTCGATAAAAATTTCACAGAATTCAGAGTACCCGGTGAAAAATCTCTAGAAAATATTCAAAACGTGTAAAATCATATTCTCTAAAGCATACAAAAAGTTACGCGGTGAAAGTTTCATCAATATAAGGATATGCACATTTTTCGGTAACAGAAACACAAATCTGAGCAGAAAAATACCAAAACACAAAATTTTTGAAATAAAAAATAGGATTTGGAATCCTTACAGAGAGACGAGCAATTTTTCCAACTACGTCGACGAACGAAAATAGCGTCGCGGCCTTCGAAATCAAGCTTTTTCTTTCTCTCTCCTCTTTTTTTTCTCTCTTGATTTCTTCAACCGAGAAATATCATTTCTTTATAAAATGAGAAAAATATAGTTTTAATCGTACAGACGATATTTTTCGTTCTTCCTGGGACGATCTTCTCTGTCCACATATCGTATGGATGATAATTAATTTCGTACCGGGACGATCGGCTCTGTTAAAAATTTGTTCAGTTCGTACAGATGAAGCCAGTTTATACAGACGAACTCAGCTCGTACAAACTAAATGAAAAAATTTTCAACTGTCTGTCCGTACTAAGTTAGTTCGTAGAGACGAACTTGAACCTAAAAAATGAAATATTGAGGGTTTTACAATCTACCCACCTTAAAAAAAATTTCATCCCCGACATTTTCCTTAAGGGTTCAAACGTAAAAATCGATATAAAATAAATCCGTCTAATTAAAACTCAAATTAAATAGAATCAAAAATCAATTCTCGTCATAAATCATACAATCATACAGTTCATTCTATCACATGTCATTCAACTATGTATATAAAATGATGCACTTGAAACTACCCATTCTACCCAACTCTTAATCAAATCCAATAATTCTGGTAACAATTGATTCTTCCAATAACACTACTCTGATACCAAAAATTGTGATGCCCCAAGATCTAACTTGGAAGAATTATTCAGTTGATCTTTTAAATCAATATTCTACCATAATTATCTATAGTCATCAATCAGTATTAAATAGTCTAACAAAAATCTATAATTTAACACATCATGTAAATATTTCTATTCATTTCTAAAAGTTTATTTACAATCTTACATTTTTATTCAGCCTTGAGTATAAAAGAATAGCTAACAAAAGAACAAAAACCTGATTAATCCTGATTAATCTCATTCTACTGCTCTCTTGCCTTGACCTGAAATCATTAATCACATATAATGAGCTTAAAAAGCCCAGCAAGTTACCAAATACCTACAACTGAAATCAAAGCATGGTACGAAAGTAATATACATATCAATCAGTCAAATTGTAGCAGTTACTTACACATGATCATTGAGTCAATGCAAAAATAGAAATCATACATAAATAGTAATATCCATAATCAATAGTAGTAAATTTTGTAAACAGTATAAAAGTCCATAAAGCAATAAACTCATACGTATGCTAGATCTCTATAATAATCGTCGTATCTATAACCTCAGCCAAATCACTAAAGAAAGAATCATATCCATAATATAAGTACAGTATAAAATTGTATACAACATCAAATCAATACATCAGTAATGACGATTGAAATCAAATTAGTATGGTAAAATTGTATCAAAATGTACACTAGCAATTCAGTTATTCGATATCACGTGCTTAGTATATCACATGTATAAGATTAATATAGTGAATCAGTAGTATCAAATAGTATCAGTGTCTGTATCAGTATTATTAACAATCCAGTAAGAAAAATAGTAATACAATAACAGTAAATCGTACAATAACGATAAATTTGTACATTAATGATAAATTCGTTTATAGAAACGATAAGAATAATGCTTAAAACATGCATTTCAGTACAATAGTCATACACAACAAGTATAAGTGCTGGCTATTATGGTGTTTTTTTCAGTGTTAGTAAACCGTTGGCTCAGTAAATAAAGTCATCACCCTTTGCTCGTCGGCATAGTAATAATCTCCTTATAACTCCCAATCAGTGTATCGCGTGAATTAGTATAGGATAACACTAAATCGTAGTATACAAAGGAAAGCCCATCGGCCTACCATCCTATACAGATAAATCAATCTCCAACCAACACGTCAACAAATCTTTACTTATTTATTTCACACACATATAATATTATCAATATACTATAATAGTAATAGTGACCAGCTATTACTCAAGCACATATATACATTCATTTTAATGCATTACAACAAATAGTGCATGATTAAGCTTAATTCAGAAAACCCTTAAGATATCGTACAATAGACAGAAATCCCAAACAAAATTAAAATATATAGTTTCAAAAAATTACCAAAAATCGTGTAAAACAAAATTTCAAAATTTTAACAGTACTGAAGCGCTATTTTTCAACATCTAGATAATTTTCTATTCGATAAAAATCCCACAGAATTTAGAATACCTGGTGAAAAATCTCCAGAAAATATTTAAACGTGCAAAATCATATTCTCTTAACATACAAAAAGTTATACAGTGAAAGTTTCGTCAATTCAAAGATATGCACATTTTTTTATAACGGAAACATAAATCTGAGCAAAAAAATATAAAAACATAAAATCTTAGAAATCAGAAATAGGATTTGGAATCCTTACAGAGAGACAAGCAATTCTTCCAACTACATCGATGGATGAAAATTGCTCTGTGGCCTCCGAAATCAAGCTTTTTCTTTCTCTCTCTCTTGATTTCTTCAACCGAGAAATATCATTTCTTTATAAAATGAGAAAAGATATTTTCAATCGTATGGACAATATTTTTCGTTCATCCCATGACGATCTCCTCTGCCCACATATCGTACGGATGATAATTAATTTCATACCAGGATGATTGGCTTTGTTAAAAATTTATTCAGTTCGTACAGACGGTTCGTATAGATGAAGTCAGTTCGAACAGACGAACTTAGTTCGTACAGATGATTCGTATAGACTAAATGAAGAAATTTTCAACTGTTCGTTCGTACTAAGTCAGTTCGTACAAACGAACCTGCACAAAAAAATTAAAAAATATAGAGGGTTTTATAATCTACCCACCTTAAGAAACTCACTACAGGAAAATCACCTATTACTGGCGGAATTTTCCGGCGACCAATTTTCCGGCGGCTTTCTGTTTGTTTTCCGACAGATTTTCGCGGCGCGGCTAATTTTCTGGCGGCTTTTCTAGATTTCCGACGGCTTTTAAATAATTTAAATAAAATGTTAAAAAAATTATTTATTTAAAGTACCTAACAAAAAAAGATTAAAAATTATATTAACTAATTTAAGTTATTTTTTCCTTAATTAAAGATTTAAATTTAAAATTATTATTTAAATTTTAATGTATTTTAAAATTTTATTTTCATTTTAATTGTATTTTAATAAAGTATGAAGTTATTAATTTGTTTTAATAAAATTTTAATTATAATACTTTAATTTAATTCATTTTCATTTATTATTAATTTTAGGGTTAATATTTTAGTTGAAGTAATTACTAATTTTAATTTTATATTTACAATTAATTTTAATTTAAAAATGTAGTCCCCGACATTTCCCTTAAGGGTTCGAATGCAAAAATCGATATAAAATAAATCCGTCTAATCAAAACTCAAATCAAATCGAATCAAAAATCAATTCTCGTCATAAATCATAAAGTTATACAGTTCATTCTATCACATGTCATTCAACTATATATGTAAAATGATTCACTTGAAACTACCCATTCTATTCAACTCTCAATCAAATCCTATAACTTTGATAATAATCAATTCTTCCAATAACACTGCTCTGATACCAAAAATTGTGACACCCAAAGGTCTAACTTGGAAAAATTATTCAGTTGATCCTTTAAATCAATATTCTACCAGTGCTATCTATAGTCATCAATCAGTATTAAACAGTTTAATAAAAATCAATAATTTAATACATCATGTAAATATTTTTATTCATTCCCAAAAGTTCATTTACAATACTCATGATCTTTCCAAATATCTCACATTTTCTATCTTGTTATGAGTGCAAAAGAATAGTTAACAAAAGAACAAAAACCTGAATAATCCTGATCAATCTCACTCTCCTGCTCCCTTGCCCTGCTAAAATCATTAATAACATATAATGAGCTTAAAAAGCCTAGCAGGTCAACAAATACCTACAACTGAAATCAAAGCATGGTACGGAAGCAATATGCATATCAATCAGTCAAATCATAGTAGTCACTTACTTATGATCATTGAGTCAATGCATAAACAGAAATTAATGTATAAATAATAATATTCATAATCAATAGTAGTAAACTATATAAATAGTATAAATGTCCAAAAAGAAATAAACCCGTACGTATGCTTAATCTCTACAGTAATCATCATATCTATAACCTCAGTCAAATCACTAAAGAAAACATCGTATCCATAATATAGTACAGTAAAAAATCATATGCATCAGCAAATTAATACATCAGTAATACGGTTGAAATCAAATCAGTATGGTAAAATCGTATCAGAATGTACACTAGCAATTCAGTTATTCAATATCATGTGCTCAGTATATCACATGCATAAGATCAGTACAGTGAATCAGTAGTATCGAATAGTACCAATGTCTATATAAATATCATTAACAATCCAGTAACAGAGATAGTAATGCAATAACAGTGCTATAACAGTAAATTCGTACAGTAACGATAAGAACAATGCTTAAATTATACATTTCAGTACAGTAGTCATACACAAAAAGTATAAGCGCTGGTTATTATGGTGTTTTCAAATGATAGTATCAGTGTTAGTAAACCATTGTCTCAATAAATAGAGTCGTCACCCTTTGCTCGTCGGCACAGTAATAATCTCCTTATAACTCTCAATCAGTGTATCACGTGAATTAGTATAGGATAACACCAAACCGTAGTATTTAAAGGAAAGCCCGTCGGCCCACCATCCTATACAAGTAAACCAGTCTCCAACCAATGGGTTAACCAGTCTTTACTTATTTGTTTCACATACATATAATATTATCAATATACTATAACAGTAATAGCGACCAGCTATTACTCAAGCACATCTCTACATTCATTTTAATGCATTATAATAAATAGTGCATGATTAAGCTTAATTCAGAAAACCCTTAAGATATCGTATAGTAGACAGAAATCTCAGACAGAATTAAAATATACAGTTTCAAAAAATTACCAAATTACGAGAAATCATGTAAAACAATATTTCAAAACTTTAACTGTACTGAAGAACTATTTTTCAACATCCATATAATTTTTTATTTGATAAAAATCCCATAGAATTCAGAATTCCCAGTGAAAATCTCCAGAAAATATTCAAAACGTGCAAAATCATATTCTCTATAGCATACAAAAAGTTACGCGATGAAAGTTTCATCAATACAAAGATATGCATATTTTTTTATAATGGAAACACAAATCTGAGGAGAAAAATATCAAAAAATAAAATCTTCAAAATCAAAAATAGGATTTGAAATCCTTACAGAGAGAAGCAATTCTTCCAACTACGTCGATGGACGAAAATTGCACTGCGGCCTCCGAAACCAAGCTTTTTTCTCTCTACTCTTCTTTCTCTCTCTTAATTTCTTCAACCGAGAAATATCATTTCCTTATAAAACGAGAAAAAATATTTTCAATCGTACTGACGATAATTTTCGTTCATCCCGGGACTATCTCCTCTGTCCACATATCGTACGGATGATAATTAATTCCATACCGGGACGATCAGCTCTATTGAAAATTTGTTTAGTTCTTACAGACTGTTCGTACAGACGAAGCTAGTTCGTACAGATGAACTCAATTCATAATGTCAGTTCGTACAGACTAAATGAGGAAATTTTCAACTGTTCGTCCTTACTAAGTCAGTTCGTACAGATGAACTTGCACACAAAAAAATGAAATATGGAGAATTTTTCACAGTTGACCCAAAATATCCGCCAAAAATTTCTAGCATATTTTATGGCGGTATGGCCTCCACTAGTTACTGGCGATCTAGATGCTAAACATTACTATTGAGCACACCACAGGAGAACAACCAGGAATATCCAGCGGTATTACTGGAGGCATAAACCGCCGCTAATTTCTGGAGACCAGTTTGGCGAAAAAACACCAATAAGTTCTGAAGGTTGTTTTTGTATACTGGCAGCCTATTTTATTGTTCGATAGCAAGGTTTTTGGTGGCTAATCCATCAGAAATATGTAGCACCTAAAAAAATTTTGACAGCCCACCACCCCCCCCCCCCCCCCCTCTCTGTCCAACCACATTTCTACATTTTCTACCTGCACAACAACTGAATAATATGAACAAAATATAATATAGTAACACAATATTTAGAATCAACAGATGCTTATGCAGTTCAAAACATAAAATTCAAATTAAACAAACTTTTAAATATAATAAAATATAATGTTCAACTTGTTAAACAAATTTAAAACATAAAGTTCAATTACATTAAACATTTCACATCCATATGTTCTCAAACAGAAGTTAGTTCTTCAAACTCCGACAACAACCAGAACAATAAATGAAATCTAATCATCATTCGTGTGCTCACTGCCTTGTGATTAATTTACAATCTCCTACTCCTTTTCCTTCATATTTTTAGCTTGATAGAATCATAGCATCCCTCTAGTTAACGGTTTCTTCAACACCACTAGCATCATAGAATGTTGAAGTGGATATACTGCTCTCAATAGCATATCCTTGCAAACCTAATCTATAAACCCTCCTCTCATATCTTCCTCCAATATCTTATGACCACTAGCTTGTGGTGCTCAGAGTATGAGTCGATCCTGAAGACACTAGTATACAGGTGACTCTCTTGAAGTCATATGAAATCATCCAATGAGAATAAATTCATAAGAGATAAAATTTAATTTATTTTTTATTATTACTTAAAAAATGATACTCACATAAGCTTTTCTCTCCTTCTCATCAACCTACTGAAAATTAGCTTAATGTATGATGCTCCAATGGTGGCGGCTCACCACCAAGATACTCTTTATACAAATTGGGAGCATAGTTAAAATAATGTATATATATTTTTCAAATTAATTAAAAAAATAATTACTAGTTTCCATCTATGCTTAGTATGAGGCACTGAGCCACCTATATGAAGAGAGCTTCCTAAATCCCAACAGTCAGATGCTCTATTTTGCTTATTTTACTCTCTCAATTTGGTGAATTTAGGGCTCGTCCATGCTCTGTTCAAATCAGCACATACTCCCTCACCAATTCATAATGGATGCTGCCCAGACTTTTTAATTTCTCTGAACATGTCCCTAAGATGAGTAGAGCCTCTTTTCTCAAAATTGGTTATAATCCTCGAACCATTCTCAGGTAATCACCTAAAGTCTTTTTACAAAACATAGGATTAATAAATAAATAAATACAAATGAAATCATTTATTTTAAATAATTTCAAATAAATATACATGAAATTCTCTGAACCACATATCCCTAACTTCCTTTAGGATTTTCTTCCACGATAAGTTAGGAGCATCATATTTGCTCCATATGATGTCATAAATCTTGTGGGTAGGCTGCCTTGAGGGATTGAAGAAGCATAAAATATTTTTTGTCAATTATATAAAAAAACAAATTATAATAACTTCATAAAATAATTTTAACTTACATATCTCTCTATAGCTCCACGTAAACTTGCTTATCCTCTGCTGTTGTAGGCTCCCCAACCCTAACATTTTCTTGTGTTGATGGTCCACCTTATTCTGGTTGCATAGGAGGTGGGTAATAATAAGGGTGATTGTAAGGGGTAAGTTGATGGAGCTATTTGTGATTTTACTCCTATAATTGGAGGAACTCTCTAGCCTTGGCCTTGATCACCCTATTTATATCTAGTTAGTTAAGTACTCAACTTCTTTTTACGATCAAACCTTGATGTAATGGATCTACGAGGAGTCTGATCACCTAAAGTCATCTGTAATTAAAAAATTATAATTAGTTTACATTTGATAAAAGTACAATAATATTACAATTGTAATAAATATGCATACTTATAAATGAAGTTAAAACATATATGAAGATTTACATAATTAGAAAACAAAAAATATGGTTACATCAAAAATATATATTTTTTACTTTATATATGTTGCTACAATGTATTAATGATTTACATACAAAAATTAACTTCCAAATATCATTTGCATTGATAGAATGTATAAATGAATTCTATATTCGTTTCCAAATAACATTTTTTGTTACCATAATATATATATGAATTGTATATTTGCTTTCAAACAATACTTATATTTCTATGTATTTATTTAAATCCTTTTTGTCCTAGTAAGAATTTGTTATACATCCAATATCTCTCTTCTTGGATAATCATTTAGATGTTCAATTAATAATCCTCAAATAATACACAAAAAATTATCTTATGAGTAAAGCATGAATGATACTCAAAAATTTATTTCAAGAGAATGCTAGAGAGGTAGGCATACATGTTTGCGTTGATATTTGTTGGGACATGAAATTTATCTACATTTATTTTCTTATATATTTCTACTCCTAAGGCCACTTCTTTATACCATGATTATGATAGGGTCATACAAAATCACTTTTAAGATATCTTTGGTCTATTATTCAGAGTGATGGTGAAATAGATGGGGATATTATTAGTAGAATTGTTGGCTATTAAAAGAGAAGCAAAATTTTATGTTAAGTGTTGCATAGAAGAGGATGCTCAGGTCTATGAATGTCTTTACTCGTAGAGATAGATATGAAATTAACATATACCTGGAAAGGTTGGATTAGCTCCAGTGGTAGATAATATTAAAGAGAGCCGCGTTAGATTAATTGGTCACATAAAATGACAACCTTCAGATGATCTGGTTAGGAGAGTAGATGTATTAGATTTAACCTATGTTAAGAAAGGCAGGCGTAGACCTAAAAAAGTCTTAGTTGTTCTTAGAGCTCTTCTAAGCATTTTCTTTACGTATAATAATGTTTAAAAACCATATAATGCAGTGCATTATGAAATAATCAAATTATTAATATTTAGACATTTAAATATCTTAACTCTAAATATCTTTTTGGGTTACTTTTAAGGAATGTTTTGATCATAATTAGCTAAATTGGCTCAAGTTATACTTGTCTTTATGATGGTTTAAAAAAAATTAGGCACATCAATTAGGAATTGTTTCATTAATAACCATCTTTAAACCATAGATGAGTATTATTAATTCATGTAAGAAAACTTTTAAACAATAACTTCTATTCTCATGGTCTTTTTTTATTAATCATTATTTGGATTCTTGGTATTAAGATAAAGTACAATGTTCTTTTAGAGTGTTTTAACAAATTTGTTGGGCAACTTAAGGAAACCAACCTTCAGATAATTTAATTTTGGCATACTTATACAATACTAAGAAGCTCATTTCTAGGTTGCACTTTTGTAATATTAAAAAATATTATATGGATATTAGTATGTTATATTATAAGTATGACTTAATAGACACTTCTTATCACCACTGCAGTGCACCTAGATTTAAACCAAATTCTATAAAATAACAAAAAAAGAAGGTTGTTCCATTTTGTCATTTATATTACTTACCCATCATTCTAAGGTTACAACATTTATATCATCCATGATCTCTACTAGCTGCACACATGCGATGGCATCACAAACATTTTTCTCAACAAGGTATTCTAACTCATTCTTCAAATGTTCAGGCCTAAAAGAACATTGACCAAACACACCCTAGCTTTATTTTATACTTGATTAAATTATTAGGCCCGAGGTGTTATAACTGCCACATATTCGGGGATTATCTTGTACCTATTACTTTAGGCTTCTTAACCAATTCAATTTTAAATCCATTAAGAGAACAAAGTATAGTTTTTAAGGATTTATATTTAACTAGATTGAATGAAGAGGAATTAGCTCTTAGTAAAACATTTAAAATTTAATAAAGGTGACATTGTCTTAATTAAAATTGCTTGAACCATTACCCCCACCATTCATAATAAGCTTCATTCTAAGGCAATTTGAATTAAGGCATGATAACCTTTGCAAACTTAAGAAGAGTTTTCCTCCTAGTTTTTTTTACTCCATGATGTACGTGCCTGTACATTTATCATAAAAGATTAGAGTGGGTGGCCTAGTTTAATATCATTGGATATGTCCACTTGAAAGGTACTTGTCCTTTGCATAAATTTTCATTTTAAATTTTTAAGGAAACATCTTACTAAAATTCCCATTACTATATAGATATTTAAATAAGTTGAAAAAGGCAGTTAATTAGATAGTGCACCAGCAAGGTTCAATATGTGAAGCATATCTCTCATATGAGACTAAACAATTTTGTTCCCATTATTTTGAATCACTTCTCCAAAGTTGTAGGACAAAAATTCCTTGTAATGTGGGTGTCGAAGGGGAGGGACAATCTTTGTCTACATTATTAATTTATAACTCATGGGGGCAGCCATAAAAAATATGCATATTAAGATATCTAACTAAAAGCAAATTAGAGCTACTCTACAATATACCCTCCTGAATAGATAACAAGTTAAGCCCTGTTTAGAGTAGGTTATTCCTACTATTTATAATTGATGCTTTTTTAACATATACTTAGCCACAATATAACTATCATTATTATTTCATAAAATATTCATTAATTCCTACTCTACATAAAAAATTACTACCTTTGAGATAAAAATTAAGGTGGACTTTCTAAAATGATTCAAGTCATTAGTATGTTTATACTTAATTTATCATGTCAATGCTTTAAGGATTTTTGACATTGAACATGGTTTTGATTCAATTTCACTGAATAAGTTAATTTGGTTCACGATCCAATAAAAGTGTTGTTAGATAAGGGTTTGTATGATCTAGTGTGGGTTCCCATGCAAGCAGTAACACTTTGCCTATTTTTCTTTTGAATGGATATAGATTGCATCCCAGTTATAGGCCAGATAAGTACACTTCACTATTTATCCAACCAAAGTGTGGGATAAAAAATATTTTCTTGTAGTTATTAAGATAAAATAGAAAGGCATCATTGAGATTCCTATTACATTTTAGGTATGTCATTATTAAGAGAGAATGTAAAACATTAAAGAGCCAACTAATGATGTTGATAACCATGTTGTGATAAATGAGAATGCATTATAAGTAGAGAAGGTTGGCATTTATAGTGATGATAATAGTGAGGTGTGGGAAAATAAAATTTTATGTTCAAAATATAAGCTGATTCAGAGTGCTCCTATTCTTGTGATCAAATATGACATTGAGAATAAAATACTATCTCGAAAGATAGAAAAATTATTCTATAAAGGATTTAAATATAAAAAAAAGGGTTTTAGAAATCATTCACTTTCATAATCAAATAAAATAAATAATAATATACTATCTCAAAATACATATATGTCATTCTAAAATTGTATTTAAAGAAGAAAATGGGGTTTGAAAATTCTATATTTATGTTATCAAATGTAATAATGATAAAAATGATATTCTACAAAGTGATTTGAAAACAAAAATGGGTTTTTTAAATCATCTACATTCCTTGAGATTTTTCCCCTTCCTTATGAAAATAAGATAGGTTTATTTTAATCTTGAGTTACAGATTCCCAATAAAGGTAAGTCTTTCTTATTAATCACATCTTAGGGGAATTAAATCTCCTAAGAATTCTCTTGATTAAAGTAGTGGCAAAGATGTATTTAATTTTCAACGATAAAGATAATAATGAGAGGTATGGAATTTTCAATGGGGATAGTATCAATCTTGAATTGTTCTTTTTGGAAGCTAAAGGAATAAAGAGTAGGGAGCATTTTAAGATTCTAGGATCTCCTAGAAGAACTCTAATCTATCATATATTTGGCTTTGATATTTTAGAAAAAAGATTTTATGTTTGGGTTGATATTTTATTATATATTTGTGATTACATTCTCATAGGATTAGATATTATGATTTGAGGTCTGTCATAGAACCTAGACCAAAGGTTGGCACCATAAAACAGTAAACCAAACCAATATAAGTGTGTTGAATGAATTTTTAGACTTACATCTTCCTGAAGTGAAGAGCCAGCTAAATTACATAATTACTTTAAAACCAAGCTATCTAATCATTATAAAAAATGGATAGGTTGTTGTTTAAGAATTTGAAATTTAGGGTCGATATACAGAGTAAATCCTAAGTCGCCCTACACTAAGAAATGATAGTATGCTTCAAAAACTGATGCAATTAAATTTTTACTTTATTTCTAATGTAATGTATGCTAGTTAAAATATCATAAATCATGAATGCTTAAAGTTTTAAAAAAATGCTTAAAAATAATTTTTTAGAAGAATATGCTTCCCTAGGTTCAATACCTCAGCCTCATGGGTTAGATTATCTAAATTCTACCCTCAGACGAGAAAGTGTCAAAAATAAGAATAAAAGTATGAAAAATGTATGAGACCTTGAATGGTCTCTGGTTTACTTTCTTAAGTTGGTTATATTTCTATGGTATTTATCACTATAATTTTATTTTTAAATTATGTGTAGAAGAACTCTCATTCCTAAGAGCCTAACAAAATTTTTGGTACAAGCACATGCAAGAATAAAACCTATGAAAATAGATAATTTCTATTGTGTAAATAGTGTAAACACATCAACCAAAATAAAAAATCCATGTTAAAAGTTCCACTAAATATAAAACCCAGAACCTGCTGAAAGTATAGTGGCAAAGCTCCACCAAAAGCAAGCTAGATTCTACACTTATGAAATGATACAAGTCTTTTAAAATAAGAAATTTTTATTTCAATCTTTTTTTCCTTATCTTCAGCTTGGTTCTTTTGCTCAAGCTCTTTGTATATTCACCCCTTAGAGTTTTCAAATATAAAGAACTCTCCATTAAAAGATGTTCTTTTCTCTTTGGACCTCAAATCATTAGGACAATGCCTTATTTCATAAACTTCCACAACTCTTATTTTAATGAATTGTATTTTAAAAAATTATAATGACTAAAACTCCTTCCATTTTAGTGAAGTGTTTGAATTTGTAAATAATCAAAAGATATAATTACAATCACAATCACTTTGTTCAGTTTTAGCAACCTATAGCTTGGCCATGGTTTTGTTGATGAGGGGCTAAGTAGCAAAAGACACCTGCAAAAAATCTTATTATTTTCAAATATGAATTAATTTTAGCCCCCTTCTTATAGCCTCGCATAAGCATGATCCCCTGGAAAAAAAATGATTAGAAGTAAACATTCAAATTATTCTTAACCTGGAAAATATCTAAATGCCCATCAGTGATCACGTCATAAACATCATAGTATAAGCCTCAAAAAATTCTTCACATAAAATCATAATAGCCATCTCTCATTCACATACACATCATTTTTACATCACAAAAAACATATGAAAAGAATAGCAGCCCAACCTAAAATTAGAGCTAGTTGTCCTAACAAGTCATCTTAAGTGTGTGTAATAAGCTATGTAATTTAGATATATCCTTGGATTTATTAGCATTTGAGATTTTCCAAGGATTCATTTTTTTTGTTGAAAGCTAATGAAATTATAAATTAAGTTTAAGATTTAGTATTTTGATATTATTGAGATTTATTTTAGGATATATTTCAATTATTGAAGTTTATTGTTCATTAGTTGTTTAATGTATTTTAATCCTAAGTTGTGTTATACTTACGAATGATAGTATGCTTATAAAACTTATTCAATTAAATTTTAGTTTTACATTATTTCTAATGCAATGATTCATGTCATTATTGTTCGACAAGTTTTACGCTGGCTGTCGACTACCTAACGCAACCCTCCACTTTTCTCATCCAGTACTTGGGACCCGGCAATGGCAGTGAGGCCTGCAATGCTTTATGGTGCCGAATGTTGGCCATTAAAAGAGAAGCATAATACTAAGTTAAGTGTGGCAGAGATGAGGATGCTCAGGTGGATGAGTGGCTTTACCCTTAGAGATAGGATACGAAATGAGCATATACGTGAAAAGGTTGGAGTAGCTCCAGTAGAAGATAAGATTAGAGAGAGTCACCTTAGATGGTTTGGTCACATAAAACGGCGGCCTTCCGATGACCCGGTTAGGAGAGTAGAGGTATTAGATTTGACTTATGTTAAGAAAGGTAGGGGTAGACCTAAAAAGACTTGGTTAGAAAATATTAGGAATGACCTTTCTTTATTATATTTAAATGAGAATTTGATTTTTAATAGGACACAATGGAGAAAAAGAATTCATGTAGCCGACCCCACGTAGTGGGATAAAGGCTTGATGTTTTTGTTGTTGTTGTATTATTTCTAATGCAATGCATGCTAGTTGAAATACCATAAATCATGAATGATTAAAGTTTTTAAAAAGGCTTTAAAAAATTTTTTTAGAAGAATATGATTCCCTAGGTTCAACACCTTATTGTTTGTTTGCTAGTTACGAGCTTTGTATGAAAAGTATATAATTATTTTCTTTGGAAAAATTTGAGTATCAGCTTTTAGATTTCTTTTATTTTATAATTGTACTCGCCATTATGAAAGATATGTCACCTTAGATGGTGATGATACCATTCTCTGATATGTTCAAATTACAAAACTTCAAGCCTCAACTTGACTATCAAAGTAAAATTTAGGAGGGAATTACATATGAATCCAAAGAGCCAATATGATGTTAAATCTTATGTTTAGCTATGATAGTTAGAATGCTCTATCATCAATTATTGTAGTAGGATCATCATATTGAACTACATATGACCCTGAGGCGATCAAAATTGCATTTAAATACACATCTAACTATAATAATCTAGATATGTTCATTTTCCATTCAACATGTAATCTGATGCCTCAATAAAAAATTGTGTATACATTACTTTTCTAAGTTGATAGGTACCATTTATTATTAGATATCCTAAATATGACAATAATGATCATTCTTAATTTTTTATTTTCGCAAAGAGAGTGATTTTTTTATTTATTTGGGATCTTAAATCCCCTACAAAGGTAAGCCTTCATAGTTAATGACCCATGAATACCCTAATGATGGTCTTGTTGAATGTAAATCTTAACTATAGGGGATCATATAATTCCAAATGCCTTTAAACCTCCACAAAGTTCAAACTTCCACAAAATACTAATATTTCCAAATAACCCATGAATACCCTGATGATGGCCATATTGATAGAAAATCTCAATCAGAGATGATCACAAATATTTAAATAGTCAAAATGCCCTCAAACACCCATAAAATCCAAAACTCCAAAAAGCACCAAAAATCAAAATATTTAAAATTAAAATCAACCTTCAAATGCTTAAAGCAAAACACATCCACCCTCCATAAAAGTTTGTCGAGGTGGATAAATCTAAAAACTACTTAAGCTCAAAATGAGCTAATTCTAAATAAAAATTTTTATTAAGATTAATTCTCAAGCAGTTTTTACCAGCAAGGATGTGGCACGTGTCTTCTAACTAGTGGTTTCGCCGCCAAATTGCTCCTCACCATTGTTTGGCTTCTAAATGGCCCCATAGGTAAACAGTTATGATCGGGATCCTTTGAATCGTGTGGTTCGCCACAAAATGGTGTCATTATATTACGGTCCTAGCCAGTGCCCCTATGCTCCCTAATAACATTAAATCTTTGAGATACGAATCAATAGAATATGATCGATAAAGCAAAAGCCCTCTATTAGCTAAGGTAGATTTAAATTTGTCCCATTAGAAAAATATTCACCCCAGATCTACAAGGTACCCTTAGACAATGCAACCCATGACTACTAACAATGATCCTTCTATTAGCTTGGGTTCGACTGCCTCCTCTTACTTATGACTAAGTAGACTAGACCATGATGGCCCGGGATGGCATAATCACGGGATCTTGATCGAGCTCATTAAAACTTTGAGATACGAATCAATAGGATATGATTGATAAAGCAAAAGCCCTCTATTAGCTAAGGTAGATTTAAATTTGCCCCATTAGAAAAATATCCACCCCAGGTTTACAAGGTACCCTTAGACAATGCAACCCATGACTACTAACAATGATCATTCTATTAGCTTGGGTTCGACTGCCTCCTCTTAGCTTGGGTCCCCCCCCCAACCACCACACACCATCAGCTTTAAGTGTAAGATGGTGAAAATTCTAAATTTTAAATATCAAATCTTCAAATATTCAAACCAATGTTGCTACTATATACTGGATTGCACGTATCAACGGGTACGACGTGTTCATCGATGATTAACCTTAATCGAAAGTTCTCCCTCATAATCAGTGGGGGTAATTAATTAAAGGGGCATGTGCCTATAGGAAACCAGAACTCAGATCATAAAGTCCTCACAAAATGAGGGCGAATCTCTGGGTACTTTCTCATCTTCAAACCCACTATGGCTTATGAAAATTTACCCTCAAACTTAATACGTTAACACTCCCCCTGAAACCTAAAGCAAAAAAGCGAGCGAGGGGAGGCTGAGGCGTGAATTTTTGGAGCCCACAAAACTATATAGGATTCTCCATTCCTATTGCGTAAGATTTGGAGACTTCTCGGCTCAATGCTCATCTCAACAAATTAGAAAATGATTAATTTTTTTATTTTGGACAACATATCTCACTATTGCATGTTTTTATTTTGTTTATGATCAATGCATGTGACAATAAGGCATCATTTGAAAGAGCTTTTGGCCACTTTTTTGTTGCTTTCATTTTTTATTTTATTTTTTTTGCTAGGAAGCTGTTGTAGAAAGTAGTAAGAAAATAATTTGGGGCAGGTTTCTTATTACTTTCTAAATCAACTTTTTATAAAAAAAAAAATTCTTAAACTAAAAATTTTTGTTCTAAAATACTACTTTAGAAAGAAAAAAAAAAGTTGTCCAAAAAAAGCCTAAATCTTAATATTTATTTAATTAATTAATTGTTTAATATATTTTATATTACAATCCCTCCAACTGCTATAAAATAGACTGCCTTATGCTTTTTTTCTATAAAGTGGTGAAGTTTTTTCTTCAAAAAGACCCTTTTTTTTCCTTTTAAGAGAATTTTTCACGTAAGCAATTTTATGTCGGTTTTTCGTGCTCACTTATTTAATTTTCTTTATTATAATATTTGAAAAGTCAAAACATTATCAATCAGAATTCCTCCTGGTTCATTCCTTTACTGATGCATTATTTTTATATAAAAGAAAGTTTAAAGTGCACTACATTAATTCTTTTTAAGCTAGTGGAGATCGAAATCATTCAGGCAAAGTAAATAATATGATTCAAATTTGATTTAATTTAGTTTGATATTATTTAAATATATTTTATATTTACATATATAGCATCAATTCTTATTTTTTTTCCTAAAACAAACACTCTAAAAAAAAAATTTTTATCTGAGTGTTGCATGGTCAAATAGTTAACATTTTAGTGAATTATTGTCAATAAAATCTAATGGTTTATTTTTCTCTTCAAAACTTCGTTCTTATTGTTATAAATGAAGCCCCTCGAATACGAAGCGAATTTATAAAAATGCAAATATTAAGGCATAGTTTGGGACGACTACTATACTTTTCTGTAAAGCAGCTTTTTAACAAAAAAAGTCTAATTTTTGTTCTAGAAAGTTGTTTCATGAAGCAGTAAGAAAGCTGTCTGGTAAGTGATTCATAAGAAGAGAGAAGCAAACGCTTTGTGATATTTATATTTAGCTTGCACTATATCTATTTTTTCTTATTAACAAAACCCTAACACTTAAGTGTTTTAGGTCTTGTTTGGGACGGTGTTTGCTTTCTAAAGCAACTTCAAGAACAAAAGTTTTTTAACAAATTTTTTTTTACTAAAAAACTGTTTTAGAAAGCATTAAGAAAGCCGCCAGAAATGAACCCTTAATAAATTATGAAAATGCAATCAAATACTTCATGATTCAGTGCACTATTGATAATGAAATTTGATGATTTATTGGTCTCATCAAATCTTTTTGCAATATTATTCTAAATATAGAAGTATATAAAAACTATTTTATAACTATACAAGATTTAAATATTTCAAAATGATCTTTTTTATGTTTTTTTCTATAATTCTGGAGATATGCATGCAAAGCATGATTGCATGCTGTGATATCAAATTCCACCGAAAAAAAGATTGCAGACCTGATAAGAGAAGCATTAGCCAGCAACTAACAAGAAAAGGAAAAGAATATAAAGTGATGGACTTTTTATCCCTTGCTTTAATTCTCCTCATAATTTAAAGTGCAGGACACATGAAAAATACTAATCTTGTGAATTCATTTGTATTATAAACCAAAATTTTCTTCCTCATCTCGATTAGCGCTAAGGCCTGCATGCACTAATTATTTAAAGATGATTTGATTAATTAAGATAATTAGAAATTAAGAAGAGATTAAAGTTCTAATTCAAATGGCTTGTAAACTTTTTTTTCTTTAAATATCTATTAGCTTCTTGTATAGAATTTGGCATGCATTATTAGCTTTGTGTGATCTTATCTTTAACAATTCTTGTGCGAATTTCTTTATAATTATCTTTATGCCCTTATTCAATTAATCAAAAGTTTAAAAGAAAAAAAAAAGTGAAATAAAAGAAAAGAAAGCCATCATTGATTTCTTAATAACAAATATTTTAAAATTCAATTTTAAAAAGTTTCGCTTATAAGTTTTAAACAAATTGTTTGGTCCAAAGAATTTTAAAAACATTTACTTTTTTTAATTGATAAAAATCTATTTAAATTTGTTGTGGGCTAGAATATACACGCGATAGAGTTAAAATCCTACGTATTATTGTATGCACGGATATCCAGCTCACACACAGAGAAACAAGATTTTTTGCATGAAAAACGCTGGAAAGGAGAAAAGCCACGGGGCCTGGCCCAATCTGAAATGATTCCACTAGTGTTTGGGTATATTACAACGGACTGACTCGTCCCCGAGGGCAATCATATTATAAATGTCAATCGTATGGTTGAAATCTAGTGACAAATGGGGGTGAAAGTCCAACGTTACTTGAAATTTTGGGCATCAGTTGGTAGCCTGGTAGAACTTCGGTGTCAGGCAATTATCCGACATAACTATGGAATCACCGGGTGGTCTGACAGAAGTCTGGGCCTCAGGTGGTGATTCGACTGAAGTTAGTGCCTCAAGTGGTGGTCCAGCAGAAATCAGGGCCTCAGGTGGTGGTCTGGCAGAAGTTCGGGCCTCAAGTGGTGGTTCGATGGGGCTCAATGCCTCAAGTGGTAGTCCGGCGAAACTCAAGGCCTCATGTGGTGGTCCAGTGGAGCTCAAGGCCTCAGGTGGTAGTCTGGCTAAGCTCAAAGCCTCAAGTGGTTGTCCGACGAAAATCATGGCCTCAGGTGGTGGTCCGGCAGAGCTCAGGGCCTCAGGTGGTGGTCCGGCAGTGCTCAGGGCATCAAGTGGTGGTCCGGCGGAGCTCAGAGCCTTATGGTCCGACGAAACTCAAGGCCTGAGGTTGTGGTCTGGCGGAGCTCAAGGTCTTAGGGGGTCGTCCAGTGGAACTCTAAGCGGTAGTCGAGGACACAAGGAGGTAAGAGCGATCTCTGATCTCTCTCTTTTCTCCTTTGGCTTAGGGGTCCCTTTTCAAGAGAATGGAGGGGTCTATTTATAGATTTTCTAGAATGGCATGGCCTGTAAATAGGAGGAGGATCAAGGGTAAATGGAGAGTGGTATGAATGGACGGCCGATGTTGAATCCCTTGATCATGATCGTTCACTAGATATTTGAAGGTTTTAATGATATCGGAATTCCGTGATCATGGGCTCGTTGGATTTTTGTCGTCGAGCCGCTCGGTTTGACTATGAGCATCTCACGTTTAGAAGTCATTTGGTAATACAAATTGTGGTTTGAACCTTCCAGCAGCGCTTCGGGCCTTAATTTGGACCCATTTGGGCTCGGATTGAGTCGAATTTGGTGTCGTTGGGTTCGTTTTTTCGAGACGTTTAGTTCGACTGTAAATTTGCTGAAATCAAGGTTCGAATGGTCCTAATTTTGATTTCATAAGTTTCCAAGTTTATTTCGCCTCGAGATTCATGCCCGATCAAGATAATTTTCTGATGATGTATCAAAAATATTTAATTAACATAAGATACTTTAGGCTTAAGATCACCCTGCGCATAATAATAATTTTAATAATATTATTGTTATTTATTTATTTGATGAATTCCAAATTGATATTTAAACAAAATAATATCAATTTTCCAAATTGATAAATAAATAATAGACAAAGAATTAAACATGCAAAACATATGATGAAAAATAAAATATAATTTTAAAAAGATTAAAGGGAAAGAAAACATGTTCTTATAGAATATTAATGAGCATGTGTGGCGTATGATTTAACCTTTCCTTATTAGATTTGGGAACTGTATGGAGCTGAAGCTTCCTTTTTCTTCCATGCATTAAAGTTCTCATATTTTTAATAATTTGTTCATAATTTGCTGTATTAATATGGATACATCAAATTGCCAATAGTAAGTTTGAGTCAACCCAACTATTCAGAAGAGGTCAGTCATATAGGCCAATCTGTTCAAACCAGATCGATCAAAAGCTTCATGTTAGTCATATATTTAGAAAACTTTAAATGTATATCACATGTATATAAAGAGTTTTAATTAGCATATCTCATTTTTATGAAGAATTTTTATTTGGTCATACTATGTGATTTATATATTTACCTTCTAATGTAACTTTCTTATATAACCTGGCCTTTATTCCCATCTTTAAATAGGTCTCTAGCAAACCTCAAGACACAATAACTTAAATATCTTATTTTCTAATTTCGAGCAATAAAATCAGAATTTTTCTCATAGTCTCCCTCTCTACTACAGAAAATTTGTTGTTTACCGGTGGTAATACTGGCGGTCATTTGATCGCCAGAATTACGGCCCGTTAAATCGGTGGTCTAACAGCTGGTATTAACCGGCGGTTTTTAATAACAAACCGCCAGAAATGCCAGGGTAAACTGAACGCCAGACATACCACCAGTTTTTTCTTTAGGCGTCGACAATTATCGTCGGTTTGGCTATCGATTTTAAGTAGCTTTTTTATGGCGGTTAAGATCACTGGAAAAACGGCGGTTCAGACCACCAGAAAACTGCCGGTAATCGCCCTAAATTTGGCCGCCACAACCCTATCTCTTCATTTCTTCGCATTTAGGATTTTCGTCCAGACTGTGCTCTCGCCTCTCCGACATGCGTTTGGAAAATGTCAAAATCACTGGAAAATTTCAAAACTGCCAGAAAACTTACCTCAATCGTCAGAACTGGCTGCCGATAATTGACGATTTTCCTGTAGTGCTCACTAGCTCTCTCTCTCTCTCTCTCTCTCTCACTCACTCACTGTTTTTAGCTCTCTATTTTTTGTGACTAATCCTATGGAAAAATTCAGATATGGCGATGGATTTTCCGATCTTTTTCACGTACTTCTATATGTTTATAATTTTAAATTTTGATTGAATCTTTTCTCAATAAACAAAAACTTAATGTAAGCATATAAATCTATGTTGTGAAAAACATAATGGGGCATTTTAACACACATACAGCAATACTTCCCTAATTTTTTTCTTATAAAAACTTTTAACACACATATAAAAGGATTTTTTGTAGATTTTTAATTAGGAGCATCATTTAATTATAATTAAGTAAAAAGAGTTTAATTAAAACTTCACTTAGAAAGGAGTAAAAATGTAAATTAAATTTGCATTTTGACTAAAAATACTAATCTAATTTAATTTTCAGTGAAAATGCAGATTGGAATCGCATTTTCACTGAAAGCAAATCTGATTTGTGATTTTAATCAAAACAATTTTTAATAAACATAATTTAATGCATTCTTACAAAAAAATAATAATAATAACAGTTGTCAGGTTTCTAAAAATTGAAGAAAGTTATATTTTAAATTAGTTGAAATAAAAAAATTCAAAATAAATGTGACTCAAAACATAATTATTATGCTAATTATATAATGGACCTCTATTGTTCCCAATAAAATAAGATTACATAGCTAGAGAAATGATTGGTTAATTAAACTCAACTAATGTAGTCCTAATCAGAATTAGGAGTTTTCTAGAAGCTTCTATATTCAAGATAAATGCTTCTTAATCCTATTATTATAACATTTTTTTTTTATAATTGTGTTTTTTTATCTAAAATAAAAAAATAAAGGGAGATTTACACACATACCACATATATAATACTATTCTATTTACATATTAAACATCTAAAACTTTAATATTACATACATACCACTCATAGTTCATTTTCATATCAAATATGAGTGGTAGAAATGAAATATATGAGTGGTAGGAAAGAAATATAAGTGGTATATTTGATATTAAAATAATATAGGGTGGTATGCATGTAATATTAAAATTTTGGGCGTTAGATATGTAAATAGGATGTTATAAAGTGATATGTATGTAAATTTCCCAAAAATAAAATCTAAAAATTTGAAATCTTTTTGAATTATTTGAATGACATATATACCTAAGCTAAAGCGTAGCTATAATTGAGAAGAAGTGAGTTTTAGAAGGACAAGGCAACCAAATAATAATATATTGGTTGTGGAAACCAAACGGCTAAGAAATGGGATGCATAAATGTTGAAAGCCAAGTTGGTCACGTGTAAGCCAACATCTACCCTTACTTTTTGCCATTAATGCTTTATAATCGTGATAGAAGAGCTCAGATCGAGTTGCATGTAACGTACATTTATACACCACATCATAATACATCTGGCAACCATTAACGTAAAAGAAAATATTATTGTATTAATAACTTAACAAATTTCTTGTTAATTAAGCTAATTTAATTTTAGATAAAGTTTAATAATTGTTAAGCACAAATAATGTTATCTCTATTCCATTTTAATAGTTGTGTGTGTTTATGACAGATGAAGATTCCACTATGTAGAATTAAAAAAATATATATATATACTTTTAATACATGTACATATTTTTAATAAAAAAAAATTGTAAATCATTACTAGTTTATATGTAAATATATAAAAAATATTTTTGCAAATACAAAACTCAAAAGTTAATTTGCAAAATTTTATCTATCTATGCATTAATTAAAGAGAAATTATTTTTTATTTATTTTAATATATACATATTTTTAATCAACCATTATAAAAAATTAATTTAGCATATTATGATTGAAAATATTTTTTAAAAATATGTACATGTTTTAGTAGTATTTTTTTCTTAATTCTACATAATGGAGGCTTCATCTGTCATAATTAAACACAGAAGTATTAAAATGGAATAGAGATAACTTTATTGTTGCTTAATAATTATTAAAAAATATGTATATAATTAAACAAGAAAAAATGATTTCCCATTAATGCATAGATACATAAAATTTCGTGGATTAACTTTTGAGTTTTGTATTAGCAAAATTATTTTGTAGTTGTATATCTATATAGAAATTAGTATTGATTTATGTGATTGCTCTCTTTAATTATATATACATAATTTATTTTTATTTTTTTACATGAAATTGGGGTTTCTTTAGGCATGCTCGGTGTGCTTGGTGGAAGATCTGTGCCATGCCACCAAGCCAGTATGGTCCACAGAGCACTATCTTTACTCTCCTATATATAAGGCAAGCAACTTCAAATGTAGGTGCAAGCCAAGTTAGTTTGTTCTTCTTCAAATTACTTAGCTAAGCAAGCTTTGGGAACGGGGAGGGGAGAAGAGGGAGCAAATAAGGAGTCCTTTCTGCTTTTTGCAATCCATCTTCGTCCTTGAAAATGGCTGGAGGCTTGTCTTTAGAACATCCTTGGGCTTTTGCCTTTGGCATATTAGGTATATATGATCACCATGATCGATTAGCTTCCTCTCATTCCCTTTTTGCTTCCTAGCCCCTCAAAGCATTCTCAATAGTTTTCTTCCGGTCCCTCTTGCTCCTCTACTTCACTAACAAAAGAAAATTTATATTCTTACTTTCTTTTTTCTTTGTTCCACATTGTCGGTTTGTCTTTTCATAGCTAATTAGCATCTTCTTTCATTAAAGTTTCATTCTCTTGGAGCAAAAATTCATAGAAGAAGTTTTGCTTTCTCTCTGTTCTTGCAGAGTTTGAATAAGATGACAATCTTTCTCATATATATGTACTTGTTGTGGGTCTACTCATAAATAGAACAAATAAAATATAATATATATTTATACAAGAATCTGCCAAAAAAAATTTCAACCCAGCAGAGAATTCCTATGGCCTATCCCAATAGAGTATTTTAATATTATTATATCTAGTTATCAATCTTATTATTGAACAATCATCACTTGATGACAATTATAAACAATATCACTGATACAGAAAGTTTTATTTTATTTGCATATAAATTAATATACTGATGAATTTAATTTATTTACAGGAAATGTTATCTCTTTCATGGTCTACCTTGCTCCACTGTAAGAATTTCTTTCCATTTCAAACCCTTCAATAGTGGATATTTTATTTTTAAATAAACTAACATGTTACATATATGATTTATTGCAGGACAACATTCTATCGTGTTTATAAGAAGAAATCCACTGAAGGATTTCAATCTCTTCCATACGTTGTGGCATTATTCAGCTCCATGCTTTGGATCTTTTATGCATTCATCAAAGGCCACGATGCGCTTCTTCTCATCACCATCAACTCCTTCGGCTGTGTCGTTGAAACCATATATATCATCGTGTATCTCCTCTATGCCCCTAAGAAGGCAAGGGTATGTACTGTTAATACTTAAATATCAAAATACTACATAATAACAAGCTAATTAACTTCAATATTAATCATGTTAGCTAGATACCTCTTCTAAGTTCATTAATGTTTATATTTCATTATATTTATTATAATTGTATTCAGGTGCACACATTGAAGATGTTCTCGCTCTTAAACTTTGGACTATTCTCTTTGATAGTTTTGTGCACTCTGCTCGTCCCCAAGGCTTCCCTTCGACTAAAAGTTCTCGGCTGGATCTGTGTTGCTTTCGCCGTCAGCGTTTTTGCTGCTCCTTTAAGCATAATTGTATGTTATTAAGAGCATAATTAATCCATAAATTTTTATATTCTTAAATACTTAATTTACCATGAATTATAAGCTTAACTAATTAATTTGAATTATCATGCATGCAGAGGTTGGTCATTCGAACAAAGAGTGTAGAGTTTATGCCATTCTCCCTTTCATTCTTTCTCACGGTGAGTGCAGTGGTGTGGTTCTCCTTTGGCCTCTTCTCCAAAGACATCTATGTTGCGGTAATTATTATTTAATTGTGATCATTTAAATAATTAAATTATTGATATTAACATCTTGATACTAACTATGCTGAAATCTGGCATACAAATATTTGTGTTTATGTAGCTCCCAAACATATTAGGATTCACATTTGGGGCGCTTCAAATGGTGCTTTATATCATCTACAAGGACACCAAAGTTCCTGCTAGCTTAGCAGTGGATAGCAAGCTTCCAGAGAATATGCTCGAAATCTCGAAACTTGGACCCTGCGAACCAATTGATGTTGATGTAGCGACCAAGCCACATGCCACTAAAAATGAGATGAGCCCTGTATGAGGGAAAATTATTCTGTGCGGAATCCGAGCGTGTTTGAAGGTGAATCCGGGCATTCAGATTCGTCTCCGAACAGTTCGGATTCCGCAAAGTTGAAGTTATTGAGTTACAATTCTATCCTCAAATGGAGAACACTTCCTTTATTTTATCATGGTCTTGTCAATAATGTAGTGTTGGAGGGATAGAGATTGTGAGAGAGAGAGAGGGTGGATTGTGAGAATTTTCTCATATATTCTGCTTTCTTTCTTCTCAGTCTCTAATTCTTCTTATGTAGTTATGGATGTTAAGTAGTTTGTTGTTGTTATCCTTAACTTATTTATCGGAATTAATGAGAATAAATATATGTAAGCAAGATTCCATTAGCAACAAGCGATGCTTTCATGCATGAACCAACTAATCTATGCCTTCTGATACTTGGAAATGTACTAAGCCTAGTATAATTTGAGAGGGTGATTCCTTCACATTTTATTATGTTTCATACGTCACTACTTGCAATTAATTTTGAACATCTGAGGCTTAATATATTTATTGTTATTTGAGACTTGCGTGTACACTAAGGTTTCATTTGGTACAACTTTCTTCTTACTTTTTAAAATAGTTTTCTGACACCAAAATTTTTAGTTGAAAAATCTTTGTATCAAAAAGTTTTTAATAAGCAGTAAGAAAGTTGTACCAAATGAAGCCTAAATTACAATAGATATTTTAAAAATAAACAAAGTGGTAGCTGGGATTTAAATGTGGAACAAAGAAAATAAATTTTAGTGGCTAATTACAAATAAATTCTCACAAAAATTGATCGGTTTTCTTACTATTTTCTATAGCAGCTTTCTAATATAATTATTATTATTTTTAACGGTAAAAAAATAACGGTTAAAAGTTATCTCAAACAAAATCATAGTATTACAACTTGAACATTCTAAAAATATGAAGATGGTCTAGTATCAAGAAAGGCAGGACGTATATATCCTAATTTATGGTTTAATCAGAGAGGTTTACCCAGGAAAAGATTCAGATAGTTCAGAATTTTGTAAGTTTCCCTCAATATATTGTTATTTTCTTCGAAAAAAAAAATTCCTTTGTATTATTCAAATTAAAATTATTTTTATTTATTTTTGTGCCGTTCTGAACAAGGCTAAAGAGCTCTGCCTCTAAGCTTGCCCCAGATTTTATCAAACTTCTGTGTTTTGGCATACCAAAAAACAATTTGCTGAAGCCTAGAATATGGTTTATTGGGCTAGCAATATTGCGGTTAGATGGGCTGGTAACTGTTCATCCATGTTCGAAATCGGTTGCATTTGTGGATGTAACTATTTCTAGTTTCCACTTCCTGATATTCAGCCAGTCACGTAATGTTGGGGTTTTCCATTTTTATTAATGGTTTTGTGTTACTCTACGCATCAAATTGGGCCTGTTTTCTTGTCTTTGACGTCGATCCATGCTCACGACATTTGATAGGATGTTGAATCCAAATTTATTTATGGATGACACACAATGTTACTAACTGGCAAACTCTAAGATGGCGACCTTGAAACTTATTTGAGAATGGAGAGAACAATCTACCAGAAGAAATATCTAGTATAAGTTCTCAAAATGCTCCTCTTCACCCTTTATTTATAGGGACCTGAGGGTTGTAGGAATGGTTTTATAAAAAATACAATAACTTATTGACATTTTATATAGATTATCCTAGGCATGTGTCCCCTTCTAGTTAGCTTAAATGCAAAAGATACTATATAGCCTTGACGATTTGCCTATGGGCGAGTTCAATAATGCTACATGAGTTAGTTTATGAGTATTGAGTTGAAGGGGCCTATAGCTAATAGATGCTTTCGAGTCGCCAGCAACCTATGTTGTTTAACATCCATCATCTGAAATTCAGGTAATTTATTTTTAACTATCATTAATTTTAAGTTAATTAGTACTTAAGATTCTTAGAAGGTTGAATAGAGAGGAAGTAACTAACATTGGGGTCTAAGAAATGAAAACCTAAGTTTAGAAGATTTCTCTGTGGGTGTCGCTATGCCAGAGTTGATATATAGTGTAGTAGCATTGAGCTCTCAAAAAAAGGGAAAAAAAAAAAAAAGGTTTTGGCAAGCATTGCGGCAACGGGTCTTAGGTGAGCTTATTTTGGGAGAATTTTAAAATTCATTGTAGGCGCTTTGGGGTTGGAATCAAGTGTCGTGTCGCTAGGTCAAAGTTAATGCTTTTCAAATGTCACAATATCTCAAACCATTTTGGTATGACATTTATACGCCCAGCTTGCTAGAAAAGAAGAGAGGAGGAGGAAGAGGAGAGAAAATAGAACATAAGAGAGAGGGATTTGGAGTCCAAATCTCAGGATTTGTCCGTTATGCTAGTTCGGGATATGGTAAAGCTCGAGGTAGACTCTCAAACCACTATTTCTGATTTTAATTTCAATAAGTTTATAAAAGATATGAATGAAAAATATATTTTTCTCATGTTTTATGACATTTTTATTGTGTGGTTTTGATACGTTATTGTAGTCTTTTTCGATAAAAGCAATAATTATATAAAAGCCTTGAAATATTAACGAGAATTTTCTTTTGAAGTTAGAAATTGAAAAAAGATAAGTTCAATGAATGTGATTGCTACTGGAAATTCAAGCACTTGCTGAATAATGCATTGAGTACTGTTACATTACAACTAAATTCTACATTATATGTCATTGGGAGATATTCTATTCTGAAATGTTAAAAAGTGTAAATTATGTTATGTTACAAGGGACCTAAATATATTCTTCTAGCCCTGTCTTCCTGAAGCAGATGAAGGAGGTTAATTAATACTACAAGTATTTTTTTGGCCCTATCTGCCTGATCAAATTGTGGGAGGGATTCTGACTCCACTTGTTATATCTAAGTGAGGCAGATATAAGTGAAAAGTAGAGCTATAAGCACGTATCATTACATGTATATTAGAATCATTGTATTTTATATGCTAAAATTTTAATGAATTAAACTTAAGAAATGTTCTAAAATATACATTATTGAACTTTGAATTTCTGCATGAAATCTATTGAGAAAATAAAAGTGAAAGTGAAATGCAAGCAAACCACTTATTATGAGTATTTTGTGCAATATCTAGTTCTATGGAAGTGACTCTATGGATATGAGAGTATAAGTGCTAATTCTGAGATCAAGTATATATAAAAACTCTAGTAAATTAATTTTTTTTTATACTTTACTTTTTGTAAGTCTTTATACTTTCCTTTAATCAATTACTTTTAAATATTTGCAATGTATATGATACCTTTAAGGGGTGAAGAAGAAAGTCTAATGAGCTAGTGAGGCTCACCTTATTATTTTAAATTTTTTCAGGCTAGGGAAAGACTTTAGTAGAGTGAATCGGATTAAACGAGGATTCACTACAAGAAACATTATTATTTTCGATGGCCAAAATTTACCAGAAATGAACGTTAACCTCCAGAAATATAGAATTTCCTACATATTTTCAACAGAAAATGGGTCGATAGTAAAACACGCATCGGAAATAGATTACCAACAAAAATAAGACCACATAATTATTTCCAGTGGAAATGTAGTCGGAGAAATAAGGGTTCAATATAGTTGTTATAGGTAAACTTTTTGCTGGAAATACTGACGGTCAAGCCGACGATTATTTTCACCAAGATAACCGGTGGGTATCCCCAATGGAATGGCCGCTAGAACTTCTGGAGGAAATATTCCGTTGGAAAAGTTATAACAATTCACTGTATCATTGTTACTTGTGGATAATCCAGTAGAAACATGTTGCAGAAAAAAAAATTGCCCTTCCTCTTTAATATTCTACAACACAACATTCATATAAAACATAAATATATCATACTCACATTTCAACTTAATTTAAATAGAAACATTAATGCATCATGCCTATAAAAATCTTTCTGTATATAAAAATATATAATATAAAATATTTTGTTAGCTTAATTAAAAAATATAATATATAATATATATTTATACTAGTAATTAATATCAAAATCCCTAAACCACAAGTTGCACATTTTCTTTGAAATTTTTTTCCATGAAATATAAGGAGCGTGCATCAAACTTGCTTCATATGATGTCAAGTATCATATGTGTGGGTTACTTAAGTGGATAAAATCTACACAAAATTTGTTAGGCAAAAAAATATTTCTCAAATTATCTTAGTAAAGTTAAGGATGTCCTTAGTACGTATGTATCACTCTCAGGTGCCACTACAGGAAAACAGCTAATTACCGGCGGTTATGTCCGGCGGTCTATGGACCGCCGGTATGAACGGCGGTTTCGCCGGCGGTTTAGCCGCCGGCTTATTCCTGCTGAGACCGGCGGCATTACCGGCGGTCTATTCTGAAAGACCACCGGTAATAGCGGCGGTATATGCACCGCCGGTAAACCGCCGGATAATTATATTTACCGACGGCTTAACGGCGGCTTATGCCGCCGCTGATAAGTTATTTATTGCCGGCGGCCGTAACCGCCGGAAAATCGCCTGTTAAAGCCCTAATACGAACAGACCTGCACCTCGCATTTCATTTCTATCCTCCGCTCCTCTCTCTCCTTTCGGCCGCTCTCCCGTCGCCTCTGCCCGGATCGAGCTCCTAGGTCGCCGCCGACGAACTCTCTCCAACCGCCGACCACCCACCGGCCGCCTCTCGCTCGATCAACCTTTGGTGTCACTTGCCGCCGTCGATCTAGCTCCGGATCTCACGCCGCCGGCAACCCTAGGTTCGGTTTGAGTTGAACAAAAATCACTATAGTTTAAGGTAATATTTAATGTATTTTGTTGATTATTTATTTTCCCTAGTATGTTAAGCAATTTAGGAAAGTATATGTGAAATGAACTCATCATTAGCTCCAATGTTTGCGCCATATTGCAAAAGAGGTCATAGTTATACAACATTATAACCTTCACCAGCTGTGAGATCTCACATATCATTTTTTTTACTTTCAAGTTTATTAAAAAATGAGAGTTTTGCATTACCCCATGACTTCAACAGTTTTTTCTCCTTTCTAATGACATACATGAGAGCTTCTATGGACCACTTAAAGAGTCATTCATCATTAGCTAATTGTACATTGAGATTTTTCCTATAAAATACTAATTAAATAATTTACCTAATGCAATAATATATGATCCATAGATCTTTTGGTAGCGCTATGTTAAGGTCTAATGTAAGAGTTTTTAATATATTTCAATTTATTAAGTTTTAATTTAGTAGTGATAGATGTAATTTGTTAAGTTTTAATTTAGAGAGGGAGAGAAAAGAGAGGGAGTGGGAGAGAGAAAAGAGAGGGAGAGTTTAATAGATATTTGGAGACCTTGTTTATGGTTGAAGATTTAGAGCCTTCACAAATTTAATTTAGTACTACAACCTTTTAACATATATGCTCATTTCGTATCCTATCTTTAAGGGTAAAGCCACTCATCCACCTGAGCATCCTCATCTCTGCCACACTTAACTTAATATTATGCTTCTCTTTTATTGGCCAACATTCAGCACCATAAAGCATTGCAGGTAAAAACCGCAATCTTATAGAATTTTCCCTTAAGTTTGAGGGGTACTTTCCTATCACACAACATGCTCGATGCATTCCTCCACTTCTACCATCCAACTTGAATTCTGCTGATAATATCCCATATATTTCACCATCACTCTGAATAATAGATCCAAGATTTCTAAAATGTGTACTCGATCTTATTAATGGCTTGATCGCCCAAAGTCACAATCCCCTCACTAGATCTATTACTACTAAATTTATACTCCATATATTCCATTTTAGACCTACTCAAGCGAAAATCTTTAATCTAATGCATGTATTATAATAAATGTTTTCATAACTATGTAAGGTGACGTTTGCTTCAACGTCGAAATGACTATCCAAGAAGAGAGATATTGGATGTATAACAGAATATTGTCGGGTCGAAAAGGATTGACATTTGAATTTATAGAGGGAGTTGAAAGTTTCATTCAAGTTGCATCTCAACTGCCTTCCTTTCAGTTTGATAAAATGTTTAGATGTCCATGTTCGAAGCATAAAAATCTAGCATTCCTGAAGCCCGATGATGTAAAGCTTGATTTATATCGTAGGGGATTTGTTCCAAACTATTGGATTTGGACATCACATGGCGAGTACGAGCCACATAGAGATGCTCATGCCGGTTCATCTACAGCTTATGAAACATTTGATGAAGATCAAATAAGTAGACCCTATGAAGACCTTATTTTTGATGTAGCAGGTCATAATTTAAGGTCTAATGTGGAAGAGCCACCAAATGCAGAAACAAAAAAATTCTTTGAGTTATTACATTCAGCTCAAAAGCTAATTTGGGATGGTTGCAGTACACATTCGAGTCCGTTGACTGAGCTTAGCATCTTCTTCAAAGATTTATGTTCAGCTAAACTAAGTGAAGATGCTTTACGGAGGTACGAGGATAACATACCAATCATCCTATGCAAGTTAGAGAAGATATTTCCCCCGGGTTTTTTTGATTCTATGGAACATCTTCCAGTCCATCTACCTTACGAAGCTAGAGTTGGTGGACCTGTACAATATCGTTGGATGTATCCTTTCGAAAGGTAAATATGTTCAAATTTTTATTAAGTTCAAGAACATCTTCCAGTCCATCTACCTTATGTTCAAATTTTATTCAGTTGTGATAACATGATTGTAATTGTTTAATAGATATTTAAACAAGTTGAAGAGATATGTTAAGAATAAAGCACGACTAAAAGGATCAATATGTGAAGCATATTTGTCTCAAGAAATAATTCACTTTTGCTTCTACTATTTCGAGCCCCATGTAAGGAGTACAAGAATAAAAATTGGTCGTAACATGGACTTCGATGTAGAAGAACAATCACATGCTGAACTATCAGTATTTAAAAGGCAAGGAAAGCCCAGTGGAAAATGCGTTGAAAGATTTCTCAACGATTTGGAAATAAATACAGCGAATTTGTATATATTGCTGAACTGTGAAGAAGTTGAGCCAATCTTAGAGTAAGTTCTTGCATAATGTTAATAATTAGTAATGTTTATTTAAAATACTAAAGTATTATTTGTCACCAGGTATTTCGTAAGCAATTTGTCTTTGACAGATTCGAGGGATATTGAGCAAGCTGTTGCAAATGAATTCCCAACTTGGTTTAGATCATATGTGAGCACACTTCTTTTACAAATTTAAATCTTATTTATAATAAGAAATACTAATATGTGAGCACACTTCTAGGTACAAAACCTTGATAACAAATATTTCGATAAAGGTTTGCAAGCATTAGCATGGGGTCCAATGCGAAAAGTAAAAACTTGGTCAATATATATAGTGAATGGGTTCAGATTTCATACCAAATCGTGGAGTGAAGGAAGAAAAACTGAAAATTGTGGAGTATGTGTTAGAGGGAACACTCATGAAGAAAATGAGTGTGATTATTATGGTGTTCTGAATGAGATCCTTGACTTGCAATACCCTGGCGAAGATGAGAACTTTGTATGCTTGTTTAACTGCCAATGGTTTGATCCAGTACAGAATAGAGGCACAAGGGTGCATCCTGCGTATGGTTTAGTAGATGTAAAACAGAGTAGAAGATACGAGAAGTTTGATCCATTTGTGTTAGCAAGTCAAGCTATTCAAGTTTATTTCAGCAATTATCCCAGTGGCCGTAGAGACAAACAAGATTGGCTAGCTATCATAAAAACAAAAGCACGGAGAATAATTGATCAACAATACATTGTAGCAACTGCACATCAAGAGGATGAGATGTCAAGTTGTAGGCCTGTTGAAATTGAGGAGATGACAGCTACAACCTCTACTATTGAAATGGAGTTAGAAGATGTGAATAGTTCAACTAGTTCAAGCGAAGATGAGAACGAGGATCAAAGTGAAGATACCATTGAGAGCAGCGAAAATAGTTTAGATGATTCAGATTAGTTTTTGTAATTTAGAAATGTAGAATTTTAATGTTTTGTAATATTTTGAATTCTAAGAAATTAAATTTTTTTTGTCAACTTGTATTTATTAATTGCTTTATTAACTGCTTTTTATAATTTATTAATTGCTTTATTAACTGCTTCTTGTCATTCATTACCTGCTTTATTAATTGTTTATAATGCTTTACTAATTGAATTTTTTTTTAATATTGCAGATGGCTTCAGGCGACGATCCGCCTCGCAAATCATTTGCATCAAAATTCCGCCGGAAGAAGATTACTACTAGCAGGGTCACACAGCCTGAGGTAGGTGAGGGGCCTTCAGTTCCACCAGATCCTACACCACCACCTACCAGGAGCCAGCAGCAATCCCCAGAGCAGGGTCAGACAGATGCACCTGCTTCTGTACCTCCACACTTCCCTGGCCACTTCCCTGGTCACTTCCCTCCTCCCTCGACGAGTCCTCACTACCCCTCTCCAGATCAGACACATGCCGCTCCATTCTATTCCTATTACCCTCCACCATCATCACAGGTAGTAGGTCCATCCACTGGTCCACGTCATCCTTACCCCTACCCATATTACTACCCCTATCCGGTGGAGCATGAACAGGGTGGACCATCAAGACCACCAGATGTTGGCACTAGCGATCATGCAGCTGCAAGAGATAAACGTCAGTACATTGAGCCTAATGGCGATAAGTAAGTTCAAGTTAAGTTATTAAGTTGTTTTTATTTTGTTATATTACATGTTATTGATAAAAAAAGTTACCTGCAGCTTCAATCCTTCAAGACCACCTATTCATATGATCCGGGATATAATAAAGAATAAATATGATGCTCCTTACTTATCCTGGAAGAAGATCCCGAAGCCAGTTAGAGATATGTGGTTTGGAGAATTTCAGGTATACTTTTTCTGGTATGATTTCAAATATATGAATTAATTTGTACTAATCTTTTTGTTATTGTCTAAATATTTACAGAAAGAATTTAGGTGGTTGTCTGAGCACAACACGAGGATCAGAACAAAGTTTGAGAGGAGAGGAGCGACCCGTCTCAAAGACATGTTCACGGACATTAGAAAGTCTGGGCAGCGTCCTAATTGGATTGGAGAGGGTGTTTGGACTGATTTGAGTAGTGCTTGGGCGACCCCTGAATTTGTAAAAATGAGATAACAGAATAAACAGAACAGAGCCTCTGACTGCGGAGGTTTAGGAAGCTCTCTTCATACTGGTGGATCAGTACCTCATACGGAACATAGGCGGCGACTGGTAAGAGTTTTAAATTATTTTATTAAATATATTTATGTTATTATAACTATTTCTTAAATTTTCAGAAAGAGCACATTGGTCGAGAGCCAACACCACTGGAGTTGCATACAAGAACTCATCAACACCAAGCTGATCAGAAGTGGGTTGATGAAAAGGCTAAGAAGGCTCATGTGAGTACTTTTGTTTGGAAATTTGGAATAAAAATTTGATTTTATAAAACCAATTTTAATATCAATATATTTTATGGATTGCAGGATGATTTTGTACGAGCTCGAGACAGTCGGCAGTCCACTGGAGAGGGATCATCTTTAGGTTCGACCCATATTTCTGAGTATCATACCTGGTCAGAGGTTGTAGGTGGAAGACAAAAGGGGAGGGTATATGGCTTGGGCGCATAGGGCTATGCTATAGAGGGCAGTTCATCTACCTCTGCATTTCATGATGTAAGTGGAGCTGAAGAATCTGTAAGCGAGAGGGTTGCAGCGCTGACTAGAGAGATTGAAGAAATGATAAAAGTGCAAAATGAAATGCAAGCAGAGCTGCAATCCTACAGAGTTCAAAGGAGGCAAGAGGAAGAGCAGCGACGAACATCTCAAGACAGCGAGGATACACCTAAGGACTAGAACTTTTTTATATTTATTGTGAACTTATGAATTTGAGAACTTATATTTTATGGTTGAACAATCAGTAAATTTGTGAACTTATATTTTATGGTTGAACAATTTGGCTTTGTTTACATTAATATTATATTTGGTTGTGCTAGTTATGATTGTTGATTGAATATAGCGGCGTGTTGCCCAAAACTTGTTATATATTATTTTATGTGCATTTTAGAATTTAGGGTGAACCTCTCTCAAATAGAGGGGAGGCTGTCATTTTTTTTGCATGTGCTACAGGTTTCCGGTGGCTTACCAGCGGTCTGGCCGCCGGAAACTACGATACCGGACGGTTATCCACAACCGCCGGTAACAACCTTAAACCGCCGGTACATAACCGGCAGTCATCCGATGGTACCCGGCAGTTAGGCGTCGGAAAACCGGCGGTCACGACCGCCGTTACTAACGACAGACATGATCGCCGATGTTCGCCGGTAACGTGCCGACGGCTTACCGACGGTTTACGGCGGTTTCACAACAACTGCCGACGCCATGATACCGTCGGTTTCTTGGCCGTCGGTAAGCCGCCGGTATAGTGACCGGCGGTTAATCGGCCGGTACACCGCCTGTATATAGTTATGGAATTGCCGGCGGCATTGACCGTCGGTAAACCGTCGCCGTTTTAGACTGCCGGTAATAACCACCAGTACAGAATTTCCTACGCCTAATTTTCCGGCGGTCACGTACCCGCCGGAATAACCGCCTGTGAGTTATAGAACCGCCGGTAAATAAGAGTGAACCACCGGTAAAAACCGCCGGTTTTTTGTGATTTTCCTGTAGTGTGCAATCAACATGCACCCATCTAACATTTACTTTACTGCAACCAGGGTAAAAGGTCCACGTGTATAGGGATAAGGTGGTGGTGGGTGTTAGAATTACGGGATATATGGTATATATGAATAAGTCAAAGAGACTCCATGAGAAGGTGGTGGGGAATAGTAAGGGTAGAAGTGAGCACTGTGCATAGGGTCTGGTGAAGGAAAGTAGGGGTCTGGTGAAAAAACTTAATTAGGACTATCAGTTGGAGGAATAGGTAAAGGTGGGCTTCGCTAGCTTTGAATGGTTGGCTGAGAGGTCCCCTTAGTACGTATAGGCAGATCGAATAAGCCACTAGTCACCTTCTTTCACCTGCTAAAGATGTTCTTAATCAATATCAATCTCCGGGGGGGGTTCATCACTAGAAGACATCTATAAATAATATTGAAAAAAATATTAGTAAGATATATGAATAAACCTAATCTTATATTTTTTAATTATTATGTAGCAAAGGTAGGATGTGTTCGATAAAAGTATTTCCAGGCATCTGCTTCTGACAGATGTGTTAGAAAACCTGCTTGTGAGATATGTTTGTATGTCATTTCATATGTAGACATGGGCGACCCTCTGCACTAGTTTGTGTCTTAGTATTGGGGGAATCAATAGAAAACATTCACAGCCAAAGGCGCAAAGATGATAGTAGGTTGATTTTTTATTTTAGCGGAGAGATGTTTTTAGTGGTGAGATGTGGTATCCGGTTTATGAGGTATGTGTTGTAGAGAAGATGGCAGTGGCAAGGTTCCATGGTAGTGCCAACTGGTTGTTGTGAGAGGCGGGATTGTGGTATGACGTTGATGTCGAGAAAGCAGCGAAGCCATTAGCTCTTAGGAGCTTAAAAACTTGAGATCTCCACATAAGATAGTTGTCATTGGAGAGTTGGATAGGTACTATGTTTTAAACGTTAGATATCATGATAAATTTGAGAGAGGATGGTATGTTGGGGTTCTCAGTTGAGGTGTCGATGGAAGATTCACTGATCTGAGAGGTTGCGGAATAGGCCATAGCTGCTGATGACATGTGCTTTGATACCATGAAGAAGCTTGATGTCCTGAACTAAAGCATTTGCCAAGGCGAAGTAGAAAAGCAAAATAGTGAGTAGGAAAGTGAAGACAATAATTCATATACAAAAATTTTCTTCTATGTTTGTTGTTGTGAACAGTACAGTGTATATAAGTAAAGGCATGAGATTGCTTTACACATGTATGGTTGGGATGCTTTAGTTTGTTATAAACTAAGGGCTGAGATTACTATATCTAATTAGTGGTTGTGGCTTGGCACATATACATACATATATATATATATATATATATATATATATATATATATATATATATATATATATATATATATATATATATATATATATATATATATATATATATATGTGTGTGTGTGTGTGTGTGTGTATAATACTTCCATCGCTCTTTCAGCGGGCGACAAGTCATTAGATTGAAAAAAATGAAAAAGCCAATGACTCTACGAGCGAGCTAGCTGAGATGTGAACTTTCAGTCACTCGCCTAACGAGCTATTATCGTGAACTTAAAATTTTTAGGTAGTTTTTTATTTAATTATTTTTAAGAAAGAACTCATTTTTAAAATTTGATATGTGCTAAGCCAAGTTGGTCACGCATAAGCCAACACGCACCTTGTCTTTTTGTCATTAATGCTTTATACTCTTGATAGAAGAACTCATAGTTGCATGTAACGTATGTTTATATGCCACATCAAATATCTGGCAACCATTAACGTGAGAAAAAAAAATATTCCAGTTAATAACTTCACAAATTTCTTGTTAATCTAGCTAATTTACTTTTAGATAAAGTTCAATAATTGTGAAGCACCAATAAAGCTATCTGTATTCCATTTTAAAAGTTGCGTGTGTTTATATTAAGACAGATGAACGCATGAAGCTTCCATTATATGGAATTAAAGACAAAATAACTGTATTAATTTATGCACATATTTTTAATCAAATTAACATTCTAAAAAAAATATTTGAAACCATTTTTGTTTTTCCTTAGGCATGCTTGGTGGAAGATCTGTGCCATGCCACCAAGCCAGTATGGTCCACAAAGCACCATCTTTACTCTCCTATATATAAGGTGTGCATCTTCAAATGTAGGTGCAATCCAAGTTAGTTTGTTCTTCTTCCAATTACTTAGCTAAGCAAGCTTTGGGAACGGGGAGGGGAGAAGAGGGAGCAAATAAGGAGACCTTTCTCTTTTTGCAATTCATCTTCGTCCTTGAAAATGGCTGGAGGCTTGTCTTTAGAACATCCTTGGGCTTTTACCTTTGGCATATTAGGTATATATGATCACCATGATCGATTAGCTTCCTCTCATTCCCTTTTTCCTTCCTAGCCCCTCAAAAAGCATTCTCAGTGATTAGGAGAGGAAACCAGAAGATGATGAAAGTTTTGTAAAATTTGATTCAATAGTTTTCTTCCTTTCTCCCTCTTCTACTTCACTAACCAAAGAAAATTTTATTTTAGTTTTTTACCTATAACATTTACTGATGAATTTGTTTACAGGAAATGTTATCTCTTTCATGGTCTACCTTGCTCCACTGTAAGAATTTTTTTTTCCATTTCAAACCCTTCAATAGTGAATATTTCACTATTATATAAACTAACATGTTACACATAATTTATTGAAGGACAACATTCTATCGTGTTTATAAGAAGAAATCCACTGAAGGATTTCAATCTCTTCCATACGTTGTGGCATTATTCAGCTCCATGCTTTGGATCTTTTATGCATTCATCAAAGGCCACGATGCGCTTCTTCTCATCACCATCAACTCCTTTGGCTGTGTCGTTGAAACCATATATATCATCGTGTATCTCATCTATGCCCCTAAGAAGGCAAGGGTAAGTATTTTTCTTAATCATTTAAATATTTTGTTTATACTTAAATTTAAAAATACTAACCAGCTAACTTCAATATTAATCATATTACATAATCTTCAAAGTTCATTAATCTTTCTATTTCATTAAATATATTTGATTAATTATTATTATTATAATTCTATTCAGGTGCACACAATCAAGATGTTCTCGCTCTTAAACTTTGGACTGTTCTCTTTGATAGTTTTATGCACTCTGCTCGTCTCCAAGGCTTCCCTTCGACTAAAAGTTCTTGGCTGGATCTGTGTTGCTTTCTCCGTCAGCGTCTTTGCTGCTCCTTTAAGCATAATTGTATGTTATGAAGAGCGTAATTAATCCATTAAGTTTTATAACCTTAAACGCTTAATTTACTTTGAATTATAAGTTTAACTAATTAATTTGAAACATCATGCATGCAGAGGTTGGTCATTCGAACCAAGAGTGTAGAGTTCATGCCGTTCTCCCTCTCATTCTTTCTCACGTTGAGCGCAGTCGTGTGGTTCTCCTTTGGCCTTTTCTCCAAAGACATCTATGTTGCGGTAATTATAACTTAATTACATTCATAAGTTAATTTAAATCATTAATTATTGATTTTAAATCCTTAACTATGTTAAAATGTGCATGATATACAAATATTTGTGTATATGTAGCTCCCAAATATATTAGGATTCATATTTGGGGCGGTTCAAATGGTGCTTTATATCATCTTCAAGGACACCAAAGTTCCTGCAAACTTAGCAGAGGGTAATAAACTACCAGAGAATATGCTTGAAATCTCGAAGCTTGGACCCTGCGAACCTGTCCATGGCGATGTAGAGGCCAAGCCACAGGCCACCAACAATGAGATGAGCTTAGTATGAGAAAGTTTAATGACTTGAAGTTATTAAGTTAGCTTGTATTCTATCCTCACATGGAGAACTTTGTCTTTATCTTATCATGTTCATGTCAATCTACTGTGCTGTTGGAGAGAGATTGTGAGAAATTATTATGTGCGGAATCTGAATGCATTCGGAGACGAATCTGGATGAGCCACGTCACCGGATACACTCAGCCCCGGTGATGTGGCATGTCAGGATTCGCCTCCGAACACGTTTAGATTCCGCACACATTAATTTCTCATCAGAAAGAAGGTGGGTTGTTAGAATTTCCTCTTATAGTCTTCTTTCTTTCTTCTCAGTCTCTAATTCTTCTTATGTAGTTATGGGAGTCAAGTTGTTTGTTGTTGTTATCCTTCAGTTATTTATATAAATTAATGAGGATATAAATATATGTATAATTTCATTAGCAATAAATGATGCTTTCATGTATATCCCAACTAATCTATGCCTTTTGATATGTGGAAATGTACTAAGCCTATAAATAGTTATGGAGAGGGAGATTCCTTTACAATTTATGTTTCATACATCACTTCTTGTTTTTAATCTTAAACTTCTTCTTCTTTTTTTATCATGTAGCTTTATATAAATAGTATATATTAATTACTATCATATCAAACACATGCATTTACGTCAAAAAATAATAATTGTTTTGATAAATTAGGGGATTCGAGCACGGATCTCTGAGAGGAACTGCTTCCGTATATCAACAGGCCGCAACAAGATCTACATATACGTCAAATTACAATAGAAAAATCTAAAAATAGACAAAATGGTAGCAATGCTTTTTACAAGCGAGAAAATTTAGAAATAGTAATTTGAAAAATTAAAAAATATAAAGATAGATTAAGGTTTTGTTTCTGACATTTTTATTATTGCTTCTTAAAGCAGTTTTTTAGTATAAAATTTTAATTTTTTTACTAAAAGTTGTTTTTAAAAATAGCAAGAAAGTCGTCCCAAAAAAAGTCTAAGTTGGCCTAACAAAGATTATTATCAAGAAGGGGAGGCTGTATATATCTTAATTTATAGTTTAAGAAGAGGTTTACTCTGCAAAACATTCAAATAGTTAAGAATTTTGTTGGTTTTCATCAACATATTTGTCCTTTTTCTTGAGAGAAAAAAAAAATCAATCTTCTCTATATTTTTAAATTAAATTTATTTTTAATCGTTTTAAAGTAGCATTTTAGTAAAAAAAAAATTAGAACTTAATTAATTTTTTTGTATCATAAAAGTTATTTTAAAAAATAATAAGAAAGCTATATAAAATATTGTTTGAATGTATTTTGGGCTGAAGGAACGAGGGTACTTATGTCATTAATTTTATGCTTCTAAATTTGAATACCTTCTATATTGATTTGTGAAGACGAGCTCATGTTAAAAAATAATCCACAAAGTCCTGCCAAAAGTTTAATAATGATCCCTAATTTGAAGTTTATATATGAATGCTAATGATGAAGAAGATGTTAGAGGGCAAACCAAATCCGACGACATCAGAAGCAAAGGAAGCCACCGGCGAGAATGGGAGATGCGAAAACCCAAACCCATTTAGGGGATTGTTGAGAAATGCACAAGATTTCACTTCACATTTTGCACACGCCTTATGTCTGCTTGTATGCATGTTTGTTGACCTCGAATTTGTCAGAAAGTAAACTATCAAGAAACAAATCATTAGTTGCTCAAATCAGAAAAAGAGCGCTACAAATGATGATCTTCCATCATGATGCGTTATTTATGGGTTAAAAATATGTTCGATCACTAAATAAATTTTTCTCAGAAATATGGAGAGATTACACTGAAACATTCATTCTGGTTGGAAAGAGGCCATTAGCTCCTATTATGCTGACAAATCAACGTGAAGAAAAAAAATTAATTTTCTTTATAAAGAACTTGAGAAAGATCCTTTATAAATAGCCTGTAGCACACTTTGTACCATAAAAATTATTTTAAAAAATAATAATAAATTTTTCTCAGAAGATCCTTTGTACAATAAAAGTTATTTTAAAAAATAATAAGAAAGCTATGTATCCCAACTCACGGGCCGCTTCCCGCCTTACTTGGCCAGCCCGCCCACCAACCCGCTCAACCCAGACCAACCCGTAGCTCTGCGAACAATTATTACATCCTCCGACCGGACGTAAAGGAACGTCCGGTCAGAGGCAAAATCGCGCCAAAAAAATGAGAAATAACGAGCAATACCAAACAATAACGAGGAATACCATCACGTGGAGACCCAATACCGAATTATACCGAGCAATACCGAGTTATACAAAAGTTGTACCGAGTTTTTCCTAGAAAAAACTCGGTACAACTCAGCATTGATCTTCACAGAGCGGTATTCCTCGTTATTATCAAATAATACCTAACAAAATCGAGCAAATACCGAGTTTTTTGGCGGAATTTTGCCTCCGACCGGGCGTAAAGGAACGTCCGGTCGGAGGCCAAATCGCGCCAAAAAAATGAGAAATAACGAGCAATACCAAACAATAACGAGGAATACCATCACGTGGAGACCCAATACCGAATTATACCGAGCAATACCGAGTTATACAAAAGTTGTACCGAGTTTTTCCTAGAAAAAACTCGGTACAACTCAGTATTGATCTTCACAAAGCGGTATTCCTCGTTATTATCAAATAATACCTAACAAAATCGAGCAAATACCGAGTTTTTTGGCGGAATTTTGCCTCCGACCGGACGTTCCTCTACGTCCTTACACCGGACCTAATTAAAGTTCGAAGCTCTGACCCGACTGCGCCCACGATGCCAGCAGTGAATTTCAAAACCCAACTCCTTCGAGATCCAACGACCAACCATTAGGCCAAGAGGATAGATCTGCTATAAATGCTAGTTTTTTTAATTATATTATAACTTATAGAATAATTAATTTAACAATATTTATTTGATTAGTTAATTAATTAGTTTAAATTAGTTAATTTAACATAGCAATAATTATGAAAACTATTTATTTAATTCAATTTAACAATATTTAATTTTATTTTATTTATTTATTTTAATTTGACAATAAATTATTAAATTAGCTAATTGACTTTAACAATATTTATTTTTAAATCTATTTAACAATATTTTTTAGATTAGCTAATTAATTAATTTAAATTAGTTAATTTAACATAATAATAATTATTAAAACTATTTATTTATTTTAGTTTAGCAATATTTAATTTAATTAATTTAATTTGACAATAAATTATTAAAAAATTTAATTTAAATTAACAAAATGAATATTTATAAATATTTATTATAATTTTTTTTATATAAAATTTTAAATTCCAATCGAAATCCATCGAAAATCTCAGCAAAAAATTCATTGGAAATTCCGCCGGAAATCCATCAAAATTTATGAGGGATTTATTCCGGCCGAAAATTAGCATTTTTCATATATATATATATATATATATAAAGGTTGTAAAAATTGAATCAGACAATGAATCAGAAGAAGGAGAGGTTCACATTTCGACCAATCGAATCAATGTTGAACCGAATGACATAATAAATAATAATATTATTAAAAATTAATAAAATTAACATAGTAATATGGCACAAATGTAATTCACAAGTAAATCATAAATTTATCAAATATGAATGTCAATTTCAACAATTAAGAAATATGATTTCACCAAACTAAAATCTGATTTTAGTAAACAAAAAAAAATTAATTTTAGCTGCTCAAAATCTATTAAGCAACAATACCACCAAACGACATAGGTTTCCGCACAAGATGGTACGACCATCCCACAGCTCCCTATTCCCGCAAAGGATGACCAAATCATCCTATTCTTTTTTTCTTTTTTTTTTCAAAACATAAATTTTATTACAACATAAAAGGAGAGTACACAAGCTATAAACGGAACGAGCAAAAGCTACAGAGAAATAAAGGGGGAACAACCCTTCAGGCTCAGTATTTGGCAGAGGCTACCAACTACTCAGAAGCCGGGCACGGACCATCCAGTATGGAGTGAGAGCAGTAACACACCAAATAGCCATTCCAAACAAGCAAGACACACACCACCAAAGGTTGCCACGAGCCACGGCTTAAGAGAAGTGAACCCTAGCCACATCATTTCCCACAAAATATAAAACACATCCGCAAATATAACATGAAGATCCAGCAAAACCATAGTGCCTTCCAACCAATGCAGCCCACCACCACTAAAAAACCAACAAGCATAGATAAGAAGCCAAAGGAAATCGAAGCCAGCACAACATTCCAAAAATTATTTCCTACCACGTCTACCCCTCCCTCGAGAGGATACAAAAACAACAAGTCGGTCATCATGCAAAGAAAAATCTTCGTCAGGTCCTTCATCTCCACTTGCCTTTGAAGATGAATCGGACGAACATTGAAGCCAATCTATTTGCATTTTTACACTCTCCCCGGAATTGACACCCACATGAGAAAACAAAGCCTCATGTGATATTAAATTAACATGAACCTCAACAAAAGGGTCAGGTACTTGAACAGTAGGCGTCACATGGTGAACAGACAAAGCCAAAGCATCAGAATTTAGGTGAGAGACAGAATGAGCCCAATTCAACTCACAAGAAACAACCTGCAAATTCGAAGCCAGATTAATAGAGGAAGAGGCAATATTCAGACTCTCGCTAACTAGAGGAGACAAATCCACAGCACGACTAGGAGCAATAGGAGATACAGAAGGCTCAGCGCCCACACATAGCCCCTTTTCCACAACCAAATTGTACGAGATAGGAAAACCCGCATAGGATAAAGAATGTTTTGAATTAAAGCCACCTTTCAAAATAGCAGGCTCACTCAAACACAACCGAGGGAGCTGGGCAACAGAAGCCACTCCCTCTAAAATCTCAACAAAATCCAACTGGACTAAATTAACAAGACTAACCTCCTCACACACCACGCCATTCTCAACAGGAACATGAGAGACATTATCATAAGAAACAAAAGCAGGGGCATTAGATGGCACAGGTAATTCAATCACAGCAAACTCAATTATGACAGCTGGAACCACTGAAATTAACAGGTTAGTCATAGGGTCACCAACCCCCAACAAATTAAATGGAGGAGGCAAGGCAGTTGAGTCAAGATTAGGGTGAAGAATCCTACACCCAACCTTCGAATGACCCAAAGCAAGACAGTGCACACAATAGTTAGGAAAATCATTAAAAATCATAGATTGAACATAACCAAAGCTATCCGAGCCATTCCAAATTTTCTCCGGGTACTGTTTTGACACATCCAGTTTAACTAAAACATGCGCAACTGACGGACGTGAACCAGTGGAAGTAGCATTATCAGTTTTCAACGGTTTGCCAAAAATTGATCCTAAGCCCTAAAGAATACTCGAGGCAAACAAGTGAGGCCAGAGATTAGGAAAGGAAATCCATATAGGTATAACATGAGATTCGATCTCAATATCCAAGGTAGAATATCATTTAACCAATTTCATATAACAATTATTCACGAAATACAACCTATGAGCAAAGACCCTACAATAATCCAAGTCGTTAAAGAGCTTAATCAACATGTTATGCCAGTTCAGGATGGTGACAGAGACTTCGTCATTAAGCTTAAGCTTAAAAAAGAAACTCCTAATAGCATCAAGGGAAGGTCTACACCCAGGAAATTTACGAACCATAGCAAATTCGAATGGAGCAACCAGCGACTAGATTTTTGCCTCGGAAAATCATAGAGCAAGTAAACCTCTATGCGAAAAAACCAAGGTCAGGAAAAGGAGCGGAAGAAGACGAAGAACTAGAAAAAGCATCCTTAAAAGAAAGAGAGGATGATCCAACCAAAAAACCAGGATCACGAAAAACGAGGAGGCGCCATAAAACCAGAAAAAAGGAAACCAACACCGAAGATCAGAACTAAAAGCAGAAGATAAACTTCCCTTGAGCAGACGAGGAGAAACACCCAGCACCGAGAGGCCGAAAGGGGCGGCTAGGGCAAAGCCCTAGCACACCCTCGAGAGCGAGAGAGAAACATCGGGGTTGAAAAATCATCCTAATCTATAATCATGATCATCAATGAAGAATCAAATAGATAAATAAAATAACTTATGCAACACTTAATAGATATAGAATATAACTCAAACAATTTTCTAACGTAGTAAACAATTTACAAAACAATAACATTTCTAAAATCAAAACCTCACCTTGACGTCAATCTAAAAATCCATAAAATCGCTTGAATTCTTAGCATAAAGTTCACTGCAGAAAATAAAATAGAAATAGTCTTTTGCAAAACTTGAAGGATGCAAATGCTGCAAACGGCCCAAACCACGTCTCAGTTGCAATTTCATACTCAATATTCATAGAAGTAGCAGAAGAATGCTGTAAAGTGTACCACAACACTGTAAATTTCATTTGAAAAAAAATTGGTATTTCTGATTTTTTGTGCCGAGGATGAACTTCAGATTTCTTACTTCAACAGCATGTTTGCTTCAATCAACTGGTAAGCCTGAGACAAAAGAGAGTGATGGGAGTGATGAAGTGTGAGCTATGAGCGGCCAACAATGTGAAACTCACGAACAAGAACAATGTAGTCGGGAGACATGTAGAGACTGGGAGAGGAAAAAGAGAGTGGCTCATTTTTGTTTAGGGCTTGCGAATTTTTATTTTGTTGAAGTTGAAGCTTTAATGCAATTGCAAGCGTGAGATGTGCGATCAACGGCTAAAAATCGATGTTTTGCGAACCATCCAGTTATTTCCAAAGAGGCTGGTCCGCAGGTTATCCAATTCAACTGCAACCGGACTCTCATCATACGACCTGTAATAACTCAAATATGTTAAATAAATTTTCTTGAAAAAATATGATAATCGTGCAGTAGGGCGCTTTGGCGCTGATCTAGTGAGCGTTGTAGGGCTTGGTCGTGAACAATATATATATCCTTGTCTCACCCAACCAACTCCCTCACTTGATTGTTTGGTTAGGAAGAAATTCAAAGAGATGAGAGAGAAAAGTCTTTGTAATATATTTATCCGTCATTCCAATCACATATTTTGTTATATTCATTATAAGTGACTATACTCTTACTTCTATTTTCAATTATTTTAATTTGTATAATTTTTTTTTCTCTTAAATCTATGAAAAAAGCATTATCTTCTGATTTCATAAGCTTTCACCATGCAAATTTGAATATATTATAAATTTGATCATTCTTAGTGATTTGATATGATTTTATTATATTTTAAATAAAGTATTGAATGATATCAAATACATGATATGATAACTCCACATGAAACCCTACTTACCAACGTAATTCACTAATTGGGAGTCATAAGGAGCTGGAGATTAATTGAGAGCTATAAAAAGTCGGGGCGACTGATTCACGTGACTCAAGGGGAGTTACAAGGAGTGCATTAATTGGGAGTCATAAATAAAATAGTAAGATACCCTGAAGATATACTCATTGAATATCTAAATAATGATATTCACACTGCTACAAAACACTGCATTAATATTATGATTGAAATTAATAATATTTTATGTCATTATATTTCACTATTTAACTTTATTGGTTAATGATACTAATTGTTAATGTTACTGTGACTGATGATATATAATGGATCGAGATGTGATGAACTATAAAATGATAAATTGATACAGATAATTAATATAGACATTAATGCATATATTTTTAATATGATTTATAGCATATTATTCCTTTTTTTTTCTTGCATTGATTTTAGTTATAAGATTTTAGTTACTTGTTATGCTGTGTGTTTATTACGTGGTTTTATATATTTTCAAAAAAGAATAAAAATCATATGATATAAGGCTCCATACAAGATAAAAATACAATCATGTTTCTTTACACTATTTATTAGTAAGCGCTTGTTAAATGATTAAAATGAAATACAGATGTTATTCTTTCAATATAGATCTTTAGGACATGTGTGTAAGCTTAAGAAATCTCTTTATGCGCCAAAACAAGACCAAGAGCTTAACTTGTATGGTTTTTTTTTACTACTTTGCATTTGATTAGTTTTTTTTTTTGGGACATTTAGGCCATTTAAGGCAAACTCACACACACAACGCATACACAAAGACTCGAACCCAAGACCTCTTAGTTGGAAGCATAAACTCTCAACCAACAAGCCAAGGTGAGCTGTGTGCATTTGATTAGTTACATCTGAAGTATTTTTTTTAAAGGAGATTGATGGTTTAGATACTATTATCCTCTTATATTTTGACGATATGATAGGAACATGGATGATAAAAATGAAGTTATAAATTTATAAGTTGATATATCAATTATATTTAATATAAAATATTTGGGTGAGTTTATGGAAAATTTTAGTTTGAAAATTTTTATTTTTATAATCAAATTTGCATTTAGATCAATAGTATATATTATATCGATAGGCAGAAACGCTATAATTTTATTATATTAATAAAATAGAGCTGTTTTTTTTTTATATATTATTATTAGATATAGGTTTTTCATAAAGATAAGTATTTATGGTTAATTACACACAAGAGAGAAGAATATTTTCAGAATAATCCTGATTCAAATAGTGATAAATATTTTTGAGATTTCAAAAATTGAGACAAAGGATGTGTTTCTAGAATTTTTAAATAGAATTGTGACAAAATGAATAATACTTCTTTCTAGAGGCCAAAGGAAGAAGGTGAGTGCTAGATTCTATGCAATTCAAAAGTACTCTAAATTATTCATTGTTGGGCTTTAAAGTTTTGAGTTGTCATTTTATCATAAATTTAATTAAGACTTATAATTTTGTAATCCCAAGATTGAGAAAATGCCTAAGTAGTCAAGATTTATGATTTAAGAAATTAGTCTCAAACTCTAAAACTAAAGTAAGAATTATAGAGGAGTAACTCTAACTTAAATTTTTTTTTATATAAAAAAAAGTGTACTTACAACTTCACCCTGCTATAAGTTAAATAAGAAAGTCTAACTCCTTCGGATTAATATCTTACTTGAATAGAATTATCAGCTAAACTCATCTAATCGTTAAAAAAAAAAATTTAATAGTTGAAGTTTGATCTTGCAATGGCAAATGGGCTCAATCAAGCCAACCAAATAAGCCACCAACTTCACTTGGGCAAACCAATTAGCACATATCAACTTATTTTTATGATCATAAAATCATAAGTATAAATTTAAGCTCATGGGTTAACAAATTTGAATCTTAAACCTTCCATAAAAAATATCATTTTAAAAGTTAATGCTAAAAAATTATCATTCTTATTTAAGTCTAGTAAAATTATAAGATTTTATGCTTAATTATACTTCTTTTGAATATCTCAATGAGCATGTATTGATCATTCACCTAATGGTTGCTCATCAAGGGTGAGAATTAGGTCACAAGGGATGTGCTTTGATGAATAATATGCATTCTAATACATTTGTTGATGATAATATGATGGCACCAATAATATAACTATTTTTATATGGATTTGATTGTCATTGTGAGAGGAACATTTTGTGTTTTATGACTCAAAAGATAATGATTTGCAAACAACAAGAAGAAATTAAGTGTTATTCAACAACCAATCATTAATTGATTGTAATTTTTTAATACCTTAAAATAAAGATTTAACATTCAATTTTTTTCCAATAATAAATTAAATCTTGCATGAAATGATGGCAAAATCCTAGGGCTTAAGTAGTTCAACTTTTACAAAAAAGAGTAACATGAAGGCACCATTAAAAATGCAACTATTCATAGTTCTTAAATTTGCCATAAAACATACAACTCATCTTGATCTGTTGGTTTGGAGTCAATCTTCGGTTTAAGTCATATGTATATGATGTGTTATGAATTTATCTAAATTGACCTCAAATTATTAGTATATATGTTTATAATTTCTTAATTTATAAAGGACCAAACTAAAAATTTTAATGGCTTCAAAATTTCAATTAAAGGCATCCAGTCATGTTAGAAATAGTTTCTCTCATAATTTAAAGGTTATAGTTTTTTACCATGCGATCTTTAAAGCAAAATAATTATTAGAAAAAAAAAATACTGTTCCAGAAAAAAAAATTTATATACTAAAAAAAAAATTCATTTTATAATTATTTATACAAATAATTATGATCACCTCAGCAGACCCTAAAATATAAAAATTTTTAAGAATGATTAGGATCCAACAAGAGCTAGATAATAACCATATTCCTATTGTAGAATGGTTTTTTAAAATATTAGCTCATGTTGTTCAATCCCACTTCGAAACTCAAGCAAAATGACAAGAAAACCCATGCCATTATGAACAGACCTTATTTCTTAGCTATCATATAAACTGACAGAAAACTTGCAAGAGGGAGAAATTAATCTGTGCGGACAGTTCGCAGTCAATCAGAACGCACTATATCACCCGGTGCACAAGATTACCTAGCACAAATATCAAGTAAGAAATTGTTGTGACGCACTATAATTGACCTCCAAATAATATTTGGTGTCCAGACAGAATAATTTAAAAGTTTTCCTGGAGACCGAAGACAAGGCAAAGGGCCATCGTATAATTGAACACAACTCAAAGCTACAGGTTTGAACGATCAAAAAATGCCCCATTTGACAATAGTCCGATGAAATTTGTTTGTTCTGTAGATGTCCACTAACTTAATTGATACAAATTTTGAAAATTATTTTCAAATCCATGCGTTCAAATTCATCCTTCAAAAAGATCCATTCAAAAAGTACTCTCATAGGCTAAACATATCAAATATTAGATTACAAAATTCCAGCCCAAAGCTTACTCATAGCGAAATTTCCAACAAGCTGGGCCTAAATTCGTATAGCCAAGAAGACGAGGCCCACCTGCACCACCAAACGCTCAGATATTGGCCCAAGAAACAAAAGCAGTAAGGTACTAAACCAGTAAGAGTTAGAATTTTAGCTACCATTATTAACATCAGCCCCTTGGTTGAGTTACCTTATTTCTAACACTCATAGGGCGGACCAGAGATTTAAACCTCTACAATAGAAAAATAAAATAATAACAACAACCAATCATAAAACATTTACACAATTTAAATTATAGAACACCCCACCATAGTTCTTCTTCCCTCTGACATTATAAACTAAACTCAATCCACTTGCTAGGCAAAAACAGAACAGAATAAAGGGAGCAGAACCTTAGCTATTTGAATTTGTGAGACCAGGATCAACGGTAGCCATTCGCTTCTCCCTCCAATTTGCTCCCCACATCTTAGCCTCTGCCACTGCTCTCTCCCTATCAAAATTTTGGTTAAGGAAAGTACCTTTATCCTTAGGGGACTCATCTCTCTCATTGGGAGGCACTTTCTGATCATCCAGGTATGTTTTGATCCTCTCTGCTTCCTGTCTTCTACCATTTTCAACTTCACCTCCTTGAAGATTAGGGTCATATGGATGGGATGCAAGGTAGGAGAGTGCAGTCACAATGTCTGTGACAGAAGGGCGGGCGGCAGGATGCTCTTGAATACACATCGATGCCACGGCAAGAGCTTGGTAGAGCCCTCGCATAGGATACCGCCCCTGTAGCCTTGGGTCGGCGAGCTTAGAGATCCGCCTCCGGTCATTGAACAAGGGCTTGACCTGCAAGCACCAAGATAGTGATGGGGTAAAGTGAAAATTGCTGATCCATTTCAATGTACTTACAAAGGCCATAAAGTAGATGAGCTGAATTTAGGGAGCTCAAGTGTTGTTCGGCTTAACTCATTATATAAATGAGCCAAAATTTTATATTAGGTTTTTGCTACTATCAAGCCGAACATGATCGAATAAAGCATTATTCATGTTTGGCTCATTAAATAAGCAAGCATATAAAAATTAGTCGAACTCGAGTTAATTAATAATTATCGAGTCAAACATGATCGAACACAAACTTGGAGCTTTTTTGACTTCCCAACAAGCAGATCAAATAGAAGCAATCAGCAGTTGGGATTTGCTAACCCCTTCTATTGTTACGAAAAGATGGAAAGGTCTCAAAAGATCTTATTTTTGCATGAAAAGAGTTGGAATGCATCTTTTTATAACAGTGTGAAGAATAATTAGAAAATATCTTTTTTTTCATAGATCTCACTAAATCATCCCCATTAGAACTTTATTCACTATGTTATGCATAAAATGTTATCTTGCTATAAAGCAAATCCATCAAAAAGTCACAATTATAAGAAGTCTTAGGAAATAATAATGATAAGCCATAAAATCTGAAAAATATAACAAATGACAAGAAAATAATTAGCATAGAAAGATATAATATGCTCATCCAACATCAAGGATGCAGTAAAAAATAAAAAATTTCAAACTCACCCATAATATAAGATTTTGTTCTCCATGAGCTCTTGTGCTATCAAAGGCTCGTCGTCCAGTTATCAGCTCCAATAGTACAACCCCAAAGCTAAACACATCGGATTTAACAGTTAACTGCCCAGTCATAGCATATTCTGGGGCGCAATATCCATAGGTTCCCATGACCCTAGTGGAGACATGGGACTTATCATCCGTTGGGCCAAGCTTTGCAAGGCCAAAATCAGATAACTTTGGCTGGAAATCCGCATCCAATAATATGTTAGCTGATTTCAAATCCCTATAAATCACAGGTGGACTAGCCACATTGTGGAGATAATCCAATCCATTGGCTGCACCAGCTGCAATTTTCATCCTCGTATTCCAGTCAAGAGGCTCCTTGTCAGGAGGAAGATCTGTGAATTAAATAAGAAACAATCAGTAAATTTAGAGCTCCACAAAATAATCTTAATGCTACTATGAGAAAGGGCATGATAATTTGATGACAAACCACTGCTACAGAACAAATTGAGCTGAAAAGCAGATGAAAGCCTCAACTACAAAAACTTTAAAATAAAAATGCCAAATTGATAAGCTAGGGCGTAGTACGGAACAAAAGCCAATACATAAAGTGTAATATTTGACATTCCTACTGAGTGTCTCATAATATGTTAAACTTATTTTGTTCAAATCCTTTTTCACAACTTCTATTCCTATTACCTTTAGTTTTAACCCTTTTAAATGTCTTGTGACTTATAAGAATGGGATGTGTTCTCTATTGATGTTCCTGATTTGGTCAACTTCGGATCTAGTCAGCTTAAATGGTTTGCTCAAGATAACTGCAGCTGTGACTTGCAAGTCTAGAAATTAATTGCACTAGGATTTACCTGCTAATTAGACTTTGGGCAACATGTTTCAGGTTGGAGTTTCTTGTAACATACTTCAGTCCTTAGGATCTCAAGTAATAGGTGGTGATTTCGTGTAGCAGGTTTCGGAATTATTTGAGAAGCTTTGGAATTATCTTCGCCATGGAATTAGATGTTTAGAATTATCATGTGTTACCTGTTAAAGGTTTAGAATTATCCTACAATGGGTTTGTTCTGGCTTTGCAATCACCCTCGGCTTGAGCTTAAGCTTGAGTTTGACTAATTAAACAAACTCAAGCTCGAGCTTGAACTTAATTCTGACTTTGAGTTGATTCATGAAAGAGAAAATAATTTTAATTCAAGCATCTCTCATAAAAATGACAAACAATGAGCAATCATGGGAAATATAATAAGAAATCACTTGATATAAGGAAAGAAGATACAATTTTAATGTTTTTAATAATTTTATATTTAAACTACTGAATTCTTTTATATTTAATTAAATTTCATATTATAATTTTTTTTAAACAAGCTGATTAAGGAGCAAATGAGTCAAGTTAGGGCTACCTCAAACTTAACTTGTTAGATCATCAAGCTCAACTCACAAGTAATTTATTATACAGACCCTCAGACAGGTCATCAATTGGCTTGGTTCAATTACACCCCTAGATGCCACTAATTGAGGGTTGTGAGAGCTGCTACTTACAAATGTACAAGAATTGCTACTTAGGTGTCACAGGAAAATTGGAATTGGCTTATCTACAGGAATGTTCTACTTTTGGATGTGCTTAGCCACAAAAATTCAAATGATCACTATAGTTGAACCATCTAAATTTGAGTTTGGCCACATATTCCAATTCAGGAAAAAAATGAAAAATATATAAATGAATAATCTGAGGCATGTATGCTTATAAGCTTCTGATTAATGAAATAATATATTCTTATTCTAAATCATGTCTATGACCATTGGAAATAAAGTTTTTTTCTGATGTGATACAAGTGTGAAAAACAACCTCGGGAAATTATAATCAAATTTTCACTTTGGAGATCTACGTCTTTTTCTTTTACTTCTTAAATAATTTATTATTAATAATGCTAGAATTCAAACTTAGTCAAATTTGCCACGACGATTTCAATTGCAATGAAATAATTTATTATTAATAATGCTAGAATTCAAACTTAGTCAAATTTGCTACGATGATTTCAATTGCAATGAAAGAATTCAATTACTTGATCATTTTTTACATTTTGAAATTCGTGTTAATTTCTTCAGACTTATATGGTAATAAAATTATCCTTTTAATTCAATTTCTCATATTTTTTAGGTTTATAATAAGAGGAGAATTTATGTGTATTTGGTGGTCTTTGATATATGAATCATTATTTCTGTTTGCATGTTCAACATTCATTGCATTATACTTGTTAAATCCCAGCCTCCCGCTTCGAAACTGATCCCACGGCTATGAATAGTGATTCAGGTGGACTTCCCACGGCTTTGAATAGTGATCCGTGGGAAGTCCACCTGGATCACATTAAATACCTTCCATAGCTAGACAGCTGATTTAGGAAGAATTGTATTACTTATTATTTTGTAATTATTTGAAGTTATTTTTTCTTTATCAAGGCATCTTGTGTAGATCTATAAATAGGGAGTATGTGGTATAATAAAATTCAAGCTTTTCCTCTCCAATTCTCTGAATTCGACATGGTATCAAAGCACCAAAGGAATAGAAGAGGCTTCATAAGAAATATATGAAGGGTTGAAAAGAAGACATATGGGAAGCCGCCAAACAAACTTTTTCAAAAGCTCGAGATGCTGGTCAAATCTTTGAAACCAAAATCAAAGTAGATGGCACAAAATAAAGAAACAAGACCATGACGGAGTATGCCACTCTCCTACAAAACCAATGGCAAGAACTTGATCACCACATATTCATAGAGACTAGATGTTTAGAAGATGCTGCTATCCCAAAGAACTTTATTGAAAAAGATAGAATTTCTGATTTTCTAACTGGACTAAATGCAGAATTTGATCAAGGGTCCAGATCTTTGGCAAAGAGAAGAAACCACCATTAAATGAAACAATTGCTCTCATCCGTGCTGAAGAAAGCCGATGAGGAATGATGTTGGAGCCAAAGGTTGTTGAAAGCTCAACAATGGTGATGAACACATAAGCACCATTGAAAGAAAAAGGTAAAGCCTCCTTAAAATTTAAAGACAAAAACTCATTTTGGTGCAGTTATTATAAAAAAGTCAAGAAAAATAAAGGAGATGTGCTGAAAAATACATTGAAATCCCCCCAGTAAGGAGTGGAATCAAATAAGCATATCACATCCCAACAATATAACAAGTCAACCTAACCCTGAAACACAGTCCAGCTTCAATAAAGAAGATATTAAAAAACTAAAACTCCTAGTATCCCTTGAAAAACCAAATGCATTTTCCTTTCTTACAATTTCAGGTAAGTTTCCTATTTCAATTAGTTTAAGTGCCTCTATAAATCATTTAAAATGATTATGGATCATTGACTTAGGAGCCACAGATCACATGATACATTCCCCTACCAGCTTCATCAACTACACTCCTTGCCTAAGTGACAAAAAAATCATCACTGCTGATGATTCTTTTGCCACACTAGAAGGCCAAGGAGACATACACTTATCTTCTTACCTTACTCAAAATGTGCTCATTGTATCTGAATTATCCACAAACCTTATATCATACAAAAACTTACCAGTGACCATAATTGTCAAGCACTTTTTAACCCTACCTATTGCTTATTTTAGAACCAGGGATCGAGAAAGTTGGACTGTACTACTTGGAAGAGCTGAACAAATCTAAAAATAGCTACTCTATGTTATCCCTACTTGACAAAAAGTCCACTATCTAGCTTCATCGTTATAGATTAGTGTTGACCTCGATTTTCGCTCGAATCCCCTTGAACACCTTCGTTCGATTTAATCGAACCCCGTCGAGCCCAATTTGAACTCGAATTGACTCGACTCGAGCCGGATTAGACCCGACTATGTTCAATTAGACTCGATCATCTTATTCTGGTCGCGCCGTACCCTATTTGATTTAAATTGATTTTTATTTTGGACTTAATTTCGTTCGATCAAATTCGTCGCGCCGGTGAACCCGAACTGACTCGAATCGAGTCAAATTTGGACTCGAGTCTAAGCCAATCTTAGCCAAATCTGAGTTAATTTAGCTCAATTTGATCCTACTTAAATGCCATTTGACTTTCTATATGTTTTGAATTTATCTCCTAAATCTGGTAATTGCTTTGACGGCTGCGATCAAATGAAATCTTCGTTTCAGCCCAAATCCCGCTCCTCAGTCGATTCTCTGTATCTCGGGCAGACATCGAGTAGCGAGCAAAGCTATTCGCGGTAACTTTGAAAGCTGGAGCGCGAGACGACGGATGCGCGGGCTTCCTCTTTCAGCGACGGGTTCGATTTACTCAAGACGGAGGCTCTCGGCTAGGCATGAGGACTCGCTCCTTCTCTCTCTCCCTCACACCCGGATCTCTCCCTCTCTTCCGATCTCTTGCCTCCGACTCCCTCTCTCATCCACGAACAAAGAGGCAGCCGAAGCCCTCTTGCTTCTAGGCGACGGATCCACCCCGACCTTCCTCCTCCCACTCTGCTCGTGATCGGTCCAAGCCCGAAGCCCTGTTCCCGACCTCCCCTGGTTCGAAAGGCTCCAGGCTCCCGATTAGCAAGACCGAAGCTCCTCCCCTATCTCTCGGGTTCACGACTACAACTGTAAGCCGAAACCCATCCGCACCTAGGCAAGGCCGAATCCCCCTCCTTGCTCTCTTTGATTCGTGACCTACCCTAGCCGACCTAAGCAGATTTTGCTAGCTGCAGGTACATTGGGGTGACTTGCTCGCTTGAAGCTCTTAAGTGGCTGCGCCACAGGCTTTGTGTGGTCGAGAATAATTTGCTTGCTTGGAACTATTAAGTGGCAGCTCCACAGTCAAGTATAATTTCTGCAACTTGTAAAGCAAGCTCTTAATTATATATCGGAATTACTACACTCCACACACATATTGTTAATAGATATTCTAGCATGTTTAGGTAGACAACCATAGGTTAGTGCACTAACGAAGCTTTGGTCCTACAGGTCAAAGCTTGCCCCCCTTCTGTGAGCCCTAGAGACCATTAGGGTCATTTAGGCCTGTAGAGTAGGTCACCCATTTGTGCCATTGGGCATCGTTGTTTTCCCACATGAAGTGGGCATCGCTAGAATTTTGGCCTTTTTCTGGTTTTGGGTATGATACCTCCACCTTCTGTGAGCCTTAGAGATCATTAGGGTTATTTAGGCCTGTAGAGTAGGTCGCCTATTGTGCCACGGGCATCGTTGTTTTCCCACACGAAGTGGGCACCGCTAGGATGATTTTTTATTGTTGTGTGATGCAGGCATCTTGCCTAGAGGGTACCCTTAGTGTGTTTATTTACTTTTCTGTACTCTGAATGTCACGCATGCATTTTTACACACTTTTCTCCACAATGCACTTTACTTACATGCATGTATTATATTAGTGGACCTAAGGACATTTCTTACTTATGCATCTTTTTCACGCATCATACAACGCTAGATCTATTCCTTTGCATATTACAGAGTCTCTGATTTAATTCTTTTGAACTAATCCTTAATTCCTTAGGATAGAACCTTCTTATCTTGCATACATATAGGACGATTGGTTGTGCTTAGAATTTTAGCTGACTTCCTTTTTCAGGCAAGGAATAAATCCAGATTGCATTAGCTAGGTCGTAGGTGTTAATATCGTATGTACGATATTACATCTTTTATAGATCTAGGGTCTAAAGGTGAGTGGTACGAGTGTACCACTATACGCCTTATCGGTGGGTAAGACTTCCTTTCTTTCAAAGGCTATAAATCCTATCCATCCGCGTCACACAGATGACGCTGCTTCCCTCTGTCTCTCACATATGTTTGAATGCAGTGTCTCTTTTTTTTTCCTCAGTTTTCACTTCCACGAGCTGACCGGATGATGACTGAATCACGTGTGATTGATTGAACCAAATTGGGCCTCTCTACACCCCTTTGATTAGGAAAGCCTAGAAATTTCTTCGCGCTGAACCCATTTTTAGAAGATAATCTAACATCCTTAATCGAGAGTTTTCTTAGACCGAGGTCTAAGATGTAATTAACTACGGGGGCTTGCGCCCGTAGGAAACCGATCCCCACAATCAAATAAACTCCATTCGAACTGACGTATCGAATGGGGAAAATCTCGTGAAATTTTGGGTTATATATATTATTATCCATCGAAGTGTGTAGGCGAAAGTCACTATCTGCAATGGTTAATCGTATATATAACTCGATCTGCTCTTCCATCGGCCTACTAATGTCGATTGTAAAGGCCTGCGATCGCTTAGTCCTATGAGATAGTGTGGTCGTACTCTTTGCATTCGAACCGCATGAGCAGAATCTTTTCGAAGACCCACAATTAGGACATCCGTCTTTTGATATCCTAAAATATGTGTATCCAAACCTTTTTTAGAAATTAGAAAATGAACATTTTCATTGTGAATCTTGTGAGTTAGCCAAACATAAAAGAGCTTTTTTTCCAAATAAAAATAAGAGATGTGATACTCCTTTCTATCTTATCCATAATGATATATGAACCCTAAAAAATTCTCAACATCTCTGGAGCATGCTAGTTTGTATCTTTCATTGATGATTGCACTCGAGTCTCTTGAATCTATCTCCTCAAAAATAAATTTGATGTTAGCACCATTCTTCCCATTTTCACATCATGATCCAGAATCAATTTGGGGTAAAAATAATGAAGTTTCGCTCCGACAAAGCTAAAGACTATTTCAACCAAACCCTATCATCCTACTTCCAAAGTGAATGCATCATCCATGAGTCCTCCATTCACACCCCACAACAAAATGGGATTGCGGAAAGGAAAAATTATCACCTTCTAGCCTCCACATGTGCTTTCCTATTCCACCACAATATACCCAAATCTTATTAGGGGAAAGCCCTTCTGACTATCGCTTACCTCATAAATCGTCTAACTTCAACAGCCCTTGAACTAAAAACCCCAATGGATATTTTGTCATCCTATTACCCCAGGTTTCGAACCCATAATAACCTTACACCCAGAATCTTTGGGTGCACTTCCTACGTCCACATCCACAGCCAAAATAGAGAAAAATTAGAACCAAAAGTACTCAAATGCATCTTTATTGGATATTCAGCCACCCAAAAAGGTTACAAGTGTTATCATCCTCTTACAAAAAAAACCCTTGTCTCAGTTGATGTTACCTTCGTCAGGGGGAGATTGAAGATGAGGAAAATGAGCTTGTCCCTCTTGACCTTCCTCGACCACCTCAAATCAATTCTCCTGAAACCAAAAACAGAGCAACTAAAGATAAAGCTATCAGTAGATTTGGGAATGTATATTCTAAGCGTGTAAGTCCAAACTGTGCTCCGAAGCAGATCCAAGAATCTGAACCATCTCCTAAAATTAAGATATATACAAATTCACCACCTGCCATGTACGCCATAAATAACTCTATTTCCTTCAAAAAAAATTCATCCTCACACAAAAATTACTGATTACATTAAAAGATATTCATATTCCTAACAATATTTCTGAGGTCTTATCTGATGAAAATTGAAAAAAATACCATGAAAGATAAAATGCATGACCTAGAAAAGAAAACGTGGGAAATCATCAACCTTCCGAAAGGAAAAAAAATTCGTCGGCTGCAAATAAGTGTTCTCTATAAAGTATAAAGCTGATGGTACACTGGAAAGGTACAAAGAAAGACTAGTGGCGAAAGGGTATACTCAAACATATGGTATTGACTACCAGGAAACATTTGCACCTGTTGCCAAGACGAACACTTTCAGGATCCTACTCTCATTAACAGCTAAGTAAAACTGGCATCTGGAACAACTAAATGTAAAAAATGCATTCCTATATGGGTACTTGGAGGAAGAGATATTTATGGAGATACCACCAGGATTTATAGAAAAAAATTGGAGGTGACAAAGTGTGTAAGTTGAGAAAAGCCCTATACGGGCTAAAACAATCACCTAGGGCTTGGTTAGGAAGATTATCAAAATTCATGCTTCTGAATGGGTATCGACAGAGTCAAGGGGACCATATATTATTCTTTAAACACTCAGACTCATGGTGAGTCACAATATTATTTGTGTTTGTGGATGATATTATCTTGATTGGAAATAATAAAGAGGAGAAAGTTAGTTTGAGGAATAGTCTTACCAAATAATTTGACATCAAAGAACTTGGTAGACTAAAATACTTCCTCGTAATTGAAGCAGCACACTCCAGCAAATGAATCTTCTTTCACAACAAAAATACATTAAAGATCTTCTGAAAGAAATAGGTAAACTAGCTTATAAACCAGCACCAACACCACTAGAACCAAATCTTAAATTGGGGGAAGCTAAAGAAAATCTAGATGTAAATAAAGGGGCTTACCAGAGACTTGTAAGAAAATTGATTTACCTTTCCCACACTATACCAGATACAGCATTTGGCGTAAGCATGGCCAAACAGTTTATGCAAAATCCAAAGCATGCTCATAAGCAAGAGGCAAACAAGATATTGCACTACCTTAAAGGAAACCCAGGGAAAGGAATTCTCTTTAGAAGAGATCATGGAATAACCCTAGAAGCATACGCTGATGCAGATTATGCAGCATCACTAGTAGACAGAAGATCTGCCTCTAAATACTGCACATTTCCTGGAGGTAACCCAGTTACATGGAGAAGCAAGAAACAGAATGTGGTGGCAAGATCTAGTGCAAAAGCTGAATATAGAGCTATGGCCATGGGAATGTGAGTTACTATGGATCAAAATAATTTTAGAAGACTTAAGGATCAAGTTGGATGATCCTATGAAGCTACATTATGACAATAAATCAGCAATCAGCATAGCCCACAATCCAGTCCAGCATGACAGGACCAAGCACATAGAAGTGGGCAAACACTTTATTAAAGAAAAATTAGACAGTGGTCAAGTATGTATCAACTATGTATCATCGAAAGATCAACTTACAGACATCCTTACCAAAGGATTGGACAGCTCTACCTATCTCAGAATGATTTTCAAAATATGAATGATAGATTTATATTCTCCAGCTTGAGGGGGAGTGTTAAATCCCAGCCTCCCATTCTGAAACTAATCCCACGGCTATGAATAGTGATCTGTGGGAAGTCCACCTGGATTACGTTGAATACCTTCCATAGCTAGGCAACTGATTTAGGAAGGATTGTGTTATATATTATTTTGTAATTATTTGATGTTATTTGTTTCTTTAATAAGGCGTCTGGTATAGATCTATAAATTGGGAGTATGTTGTATAATAAAATTTAAGCTTTTCCTCTCCAATTCTCTGAATTCGACAATACTAGTTGCATTAAAAATCCTAAACTCTTAAGATGTCCCGCATAAATTTGTTATTAGGGTTTGTGGTTGCATTATCATGTCAACCAAAATTTGGACAAATTAATTTAGTTAATTGAAAATTTAATAAATGATGCAATCTAAATAGGATTAGGTAAGTTATAGTTCCAGATGAACAAAGCTTTATATATGAGGATTAAAATTACATTATTACAATCGATAAGAGACATATTTAAGAAATTTTCAAAATGAATTGATAATTTAGATACTTCCTTGAAATTTATCTACGGTACAAAAATTCGTGCCCCGGCCTCCTCTGCTTACGGGATAGTTTAATGAATTAAATTCCGAGGTAAATTTTCAGAAGGCATATTGGGTTTGAAATAAGTCACTACCTAGAGGTTTCGCCCTCTTTTTGCGAGGACTTTATGATATGGATTCAGGTTTCCTATAGGCGCAAGCCCTTATAGTTAATTAGTCATCCCGATAGCGAGAGAGAACTTTCGATTAAGGCTAGTCGCCAAACAGATATGTAGATATACATAGTATCTGGTGCATAATAATAACATGGGTTGATATTTGAAAATTTAATATTTAAAATCAAAAATTTCACCAACTTACTCTTAAAGCGGATGGCGGGGGAATGATGATGAAACCAATCAAGATCCCATAATTATGTCGTCATGGGTCATCATGGTCCTTAGTCTACTTAGTCAGAGGTGGCAGTCATGGTTTGCTTTGTCCAAGGGTACCTTGTAAACCGGGGGGAATATTTGTCTAAGGGGACAAAACAGAATCCACCTCAGCTAACAGAGGGCATCATGCCTTATCGGTTATATCCTCTGTTTAAAATTGCGCAATAAGAGGCGCGCCTCTGTGCAATTCTATCCAAAAGCGCCTCGAGGCGCACGCAAATTGAACACTAATTGAGGCGTACGCCTCACCCTGTGTGAGGCGCGCCTCAATTGCGCAATTATGGGTGAGGCGTACGCCTCATCCAAATGGTCATACCTACTTAAAATCAACCATTAAAAAAGCTGACGAGGCGTCCGCATTGAGTCGTGTATTCGCGTATAGGATTAGGGCTTCCTGTGAGAATTGAAAGGCGAACTAGAGGCGAAGACGTGAAAGAAATAGACGAAGCTGTGAGGGAAGGAGACGAAGCCGTGAGTGTAGGAGACGAAGTCGAAAGGAGACGACGTAGGGAAAGAAACGAAACCGAAGTTGTGAGTGCAGGAAACGTTCAGGCATCGGTTAGGTCGGAAGAGCAGGTACGCGGTGTTGTGGCCTTGACTTTGACGTGCAGTAACGAAAGCTTGAATAACTCCTGATTCGGCTTTCTTTCATTCGTCCGCTCAGTACAAGCTCGGTACCGCTCAATACATGCTCAGTACCGCTCAGTACATGCTCGGTACCGAACCAGTACCGCTCGGTATTGAGCGGTACAAGCTCGGTACTGAGCGGTACATGCTCGGTACTGAGCGGTACATGCTCGGTACCGCTCAGTACATGCTCGGTACCGAACCAGTACCGCTCGGTATTGAGCGGTACAAGCTCGGTACTGAGCGGTACATGCTCGGTACTGAGCGGTACATGCTCGGTACTGAGCGGTACATGCTCGGTACTGAGCGGTACATATTTGTGCACTGTGAATCTATAGGTTTGTCATATCCTATTTGACACTGCAGAGCTTGATGGAGGTGAGGCAACCTTTGGAAGCAATGTTTACATCAACTGAATGGCTTAACTCTGCTTGGGGGAAGAAAAGTGAGGGGAAGAAAATAAGAAAGATAATTCTGAATGATAAATTTTGGGCTACTGTGACCTATGCCATTTTGAGCACGAGACCCTTAGTGCAAGTACTACGCTTAGTGGATGCAGAGAAGAAACCAGCTATGGGTTTTATTTATAATGCTATGGATGAGGCCAAGGAGTTGATTGCACACAACTTGGGAGGAGAGGAGGCAAGTGGGAGGTGCAGTTACACTGTCATCTACATGCAGCGGCATATTATCTCAATCCTCAATTTCAATATTCAGATAAGAAATCTTCAAATCCGGAGGTGAAGCTTGGTCTATATCATTGTATGGAAAGACTAATACCGGAGCAGGCAGATAGAGAGCTTGCAGATTTACAACTTGTTCTATTCCGGAATAAAGAGGATTTTTTTTTGTTTGAATGCAGCAAAAGCAACCATTTCCAAATGGTCTTCAAGTATAGTTATTTTGGTAAATGCAAGACACTTTATTCAGTTCTAATTATATTTTTTCTTGAAAACAGTTGAATGGTGGATCCAATTTGGTGATTCCACCCCTGAGTTACAGAGTTTTGTTGTAAGAGTGTTGGGCCTCACTTGTTCTTCTTCTGAGTGTGAGCGAAACTGGAGTACATATAGTCAAGTGCAAACAAAGAGAAGAAATCGGCTATCTACACTCAGAATGAACTCCCTCGTATATATAATGCACAACAAGAGGTTAAAAGATAGGAGGTTGAGGAATAAGGGGTTGAAGGATGATGAGGACCCGTTGGTGTGTGATGATGTGTCATCTGATAATGAGTGGTTCATAGATGATGAGACATATTTGCCATTATCAGACTTACAGCTAGAAGATCTAAATGTTGATGTCTTGAGGAGCGAAACAGATCAAATGAGCACATCTACTAGTACCACACCACACACATCCACTAGCTCTATAGCACAACAATCAAGTAAAGATATTCCACAACTTCTTATATGCTATCGCAGTATATTTATATCAAGTGAGCAATTAACATGCTAATGATCTTTTCTCTTATTGAACAGGTAAGAGAAAAGTGAGTCATATTAAAGATGATGATGACATGACATTCATAGATACAATTGGAGAAGAAGATTCCCTTGAAGACCCATTTAGTGATGGGATATGATTGCATTTTATATATTTTTTGTACTTTGGGAGTTTTGTTAAACTAATATTTTGTGATTTTGTACTTTGGGACATGATTTTATTGCATCTACTTTCTTACTTTTCACTATTTTCATATATCATTTAGATGTTTTTATTGTAAGATACAATATTGCCATTATTTTCCTGCTAAAACCCTTAATTTTTCATTTACGCAATTCTGTGTCCGTGAGGCTTACGCCTCAGACCGCCTCGAGGCTTATTTACGCAATTTTAAACCTTGGTTATATCCTATCCTTTCATGTCTTAAGGATGTGACGTCATTGGAGAATATATGGGCTATGATCGTAATCGTAATACAGTGGATTCATTGGACAAAGCCACTAGGTCAGAGAGTCGTGGTCGTAATCATTAACCACAAGGAGCCATCCGTCAAAACCATGGGTTATTAGCAAGCCGTCCGGCCAATCCACTGATCAGAGGACAAATGCTACGTACTTACTGGTAAGAGACTATTTAATAATGAATCTTAGAGATATTTTTGACTAGGCATTAGCTCTTTGTGAGTTGAAGTAATTTTTAGATATGTCCATCTCGACAAAATATTGCGGAGGATGGATGGGTTTTGCTTTAAGCATTTTGATGGTTGATTTCAATTAGAGGTGTCAATATTTGACACAACCCGAAAACCCGACACAAAACCGGCCCGAATATTCAAAGTTAGGGTCAATCCTTTTGTGAAACAGGTCGGGTTCAGGTTTAACAAACCGACTTGTTTAAAAAATCAAGTCGAGTTCGGGTTGACCTGGAAACCAGAGAATGGCCCAGAATACCACAGCTGACCGCGCCTACCCGCATCTCTCAAGCCACGTACTGGCTCCTGCCCGTATATCCCGCCCGCATTTTTGCCAGCATCACCTGCCCGCGCGTCTGCTCGCGTCGCCTGCCTGCGCCTGCTTGAGTAACGTCTACCCTCATCGCCTAACCACGCTTGCCCGAGTCACCTGACCGCGTGTACCCAAGTCGCCCGCCCGTGTGCTTACCATATTAACCTGTCTGCGTCGTGTCGTTGCTCACCTACGTGTCTTCCAGCGTCGCCACTCGCGCGCCCGCGCATCTCTTCGAAAACCGTTGTCGTGCCGCTAACTTACGGGTCGAGTCGGGTTGACCCAAACCCGAAGCGGGTCATGTTTGGGTCAAAAAAATTGACCCGTTTGCAAAAATGGGTTGGGTTCGGGTTAACCTAAATAGTGTCGGGTCAATTCCAGATTCGACCCAAACCTGACCCATGACTTGAATTTGGCACCCCTAATTTCAATTTTAAATATTTCAAGTTTTAACATTTTTTTTTGGAGTTTTGGGTTTTCATAGGCATTTGAAAGTATAAAGTCCCCTCCGGTTGATATAAAAATTCAACACAGCCATCATCGGGGCAACTTGAAAATCACATGTATCTCTGTAGGAATGTGGGGGGTATTTTAAAAAATTAAACATCCCCCTCCAGTTGAGATTTTCTATCAACACGGCTATCATTGAGGTATTTATAGGCATTTTTATTTCATTGATTAAACCTTGTCAATTTTGTCTATTCGCCGACAAAGGATCGGATTTGTTGTCAGTTGTATGCTTTTATTAATAAATTTTCCTTGTTATAGGTCTTGAAGGCCAATATGAACATATTAAAACAAATATCCCGTCAACACATCACCATATATTTGTTTGATAGTTCGAGTCGTGTCGACTCAATCTATGCACATAAAAGGATCAGAGTCAAACTTAAATTTATCATTTGACCCACGCAGCACGCAGCATCTTCAGATGTCGTGTGTATACCTATAAAATGTTCGATAGGGCATATACAGGTATATATTCTTACATGTATACTGGTTAATGTACTTGCATGTTTATTTTCATATTTGTATGTATACATGTTGCACTTCATGTGTGAGGACATTTTGAGATACTTGATGCTCATCAGTTGTGCATGCAACTGTCATTTGAATGTGTGCGACACTCTATTTGAGAGCTTGTAGATGCCTTCTGTCGCTTGTGTGAGTGTTGCAGATCTGATGGCGTTGTATTGCACAACGGGTTGTCTCCCACATTCCCACATTATCATAGTTAATTTTAAAATTATGAACGTGCTAAATTAAAACTAATGAGAAAAATTCAATTATTATAGCAAAGTGTTGTAAATATAATTTTAAAAACATACACATCATATATTTATCATAGAATGAAAATAATCAAACCTATCACTTTAAGTATCATATTACCTTCTAGTAATATTAGCTAATAACTATTAATATCACACTCATTAAAATTGCATATTATATACTCTACTTGAATTCATTAAATCATTTCTCTACTAAGCATGTTGTCCGTTGTATTAACCTTTCACTTGTTTTAGGAGAGGTCTCGTTGATTAGGAATATATCAGTTACAAATGACATATCGAATGCAGCTCAAGTTGAATACTCCTAACAACATCTTCATAACTAATGCAAAAAAGTACAAATTTAATATTGATCTTTGATTTTAACCTACTATGATTGAAACTCTTTAGTTAGTGCACAATTATTAATAATGATACTTAATTTCCATCATATATATCTTTAAACCTTGAAATAATATTTATCAAATCAATTATTATGATATCCAATCATATACCTTCATAAAATGAAAAAGAATCACATGAAGTTAACTTCTTTGCTTTCTATACTTTTTTATTATTTTTTTTGGCACAAAAATCATCTCTAGTAAATCTTCTTAGCATAAAATTAAATTAATCCTCTCAAGACAATATAATTTTTCTAAGTTTATGCTTTCTCCCATTACTTCAATGCATGGCATATAAGTTGTTATTATAATTCTGAACATCACATTTGTTCTTAAATATTTGTATTAAAATACTAATCCTTTGGTATTAAATTATGGTTCAATATTTGATAAACAAGGTTATTAACCAAATTATTATAATTTCACCTATAATTTTGTAAATCTCAACGAGTATCCCATATAGACCTAAAGCATTATCTTCATGAATCTTTCTCATAACTTCTTTTAACTTTTTTATATTAATCTATAATATACCACATAAATATATATGCTTTTCCAAGAAAATTTCTTCCATCAAATTCTCATTTAATGATTACTCAAAATAGATTTCATTTATTCTTAATATCTTCATTTTTTAACTAATATTTTGGTATCTTTATTCAAATGTATGCTTACTAGTAGTGCTTTTGTCATGCTCAATTATCCAAATGTTGGGACTGTTATAATTTTTTAGAAAACATATAATTTAGTTTAAATTTAGTTATGGGGTAAGCAATTCATTAAATGTTATGGTCATGCTTATACAACTTGGTTTGACCTCATGAGCCTTCACAATTAGCTTTGAATTTCATTGGTAGAAGTACCTTAATCAAACTAATTGGAGATATACTAGGTGCTCACTAGCTCATACAGTTCATTTAAAACTTTTGACCGTGTGTTTTGGCTCAAACTAGAATTTTTATTTCATGATTTGGTTACAAATATTTTAATTCAAACTTATTTTAAATTTATTCATAATCACTGCTTATAAATGTTTTAATTTTTAACTCATGCAAATCATTGTATGTTTGTTCATAAAAATCCCATATATGGAATCATAAAAATCCCATATACGGAATCATAGATGCAATCAAAATAAAATTCATATGAATTTGAACCAACCATGCATACGATAAGCCAGTTGGCAGTTTTCTGATTTTGCTATGTCAAATCATCTTGAAATTCATGTGTAGTCCGTGGGGTGCAAATGAGCCAAGTTTGAGCAAGATTGTAGTGTGTTTATATTTGGCTTATTCAAATTTTCATTTATTTGTGTCGGGCATGTGCTTGAAATTATTTGTGATATTTTATTCATGTTCGAATCATTCAAATTCAATCCGAAGATGAGATGATTTTAAACAAATAAAAATAGATAAATAATGAACTAAAGACAATAGAACCATTCTACTTATTTACAAACTAATAAATGAATCTAAAAAGAAGAAAATTAATAATGTACAATTTAAGGTTATATATATGAGCCATTAACAAGCCAAACACAATCGAATAAGGTTCTATTTGTCTTCACATCGTTAAGAAAATAAGCTCAAAATTACAGTTTAATATAAAATAATTTAACGAATGAATCGAGCACGAGCTATTGGCGGATGACGAGCTTTTTCATAGACCTATTTAGAATGTTGGGTAGTTTATAAAAACGCTTCATCCATTTCTAAAGGCTAATGGATCCTTGACTTTGTGTTTTCAAAGTAAATTATTTTTAGGGAGCTTTTTGAGTTGAGTTCAAGATAAGCATCTATGATCTCAAGATCTAATCTTTGTGAGCTGCCTCTTACAATCTCTAAGGAAAGCTTGAAAGTGCATTTAATTATTTATTTCAATATTCCCATTAGTAGAGATTGTATTTCTATTTATGGAGTCATAATCATTAGGTTACAACCAAGTTTGAAGAGAACTTTGAATTCACATTTTAATTTATAAACCTTAGTCATTAGGCCAAATGGTTGGCTGAAGCAAATAGGGGTACTCTTGCCAATAGAATGAAGATGGAGCAAAAGCTTCAATTAATCGATGATTGAAAGAATTAGAATTGTGGTGCCAAGTTCAAAGTAGTGGAATCCTATGTTGGCAAAGGGCATAGGTATGGGCATAAGCCAATTGAGAGCTGAACCATATAATACCACAATGATCTAAATTCTCTTGTAGCTGAGTCTTTAATTCTTGCAATATTTATTTAATAAGTTATTGCTTGATTTTGAATATTATTTTATCACTAATTTAAATACAAGCTCATTATTGCATTATGTAAAATAAATAATTAATCACTTGTTTTAAAATATTTTGAGTTTAGCATATTGGATTAATTAGTCAATTTACAGCTTTTGTTAATGTGTTTTGTTTTGAAATTATATTTTGTTGTGAGTGTTCGTATTGGTGAATTTCAAAAGAAATTCAAAGTGCCCCATTATACACGCGCTTTACTCTCACTTGATGGGGCCTTGACCATCAATTTTAATTTTTAAAGCATCCAACTTGATTATATATATATATATATATATATATATATATATATTGTACCTTTTACTTTTACAAGCCTTCTACCTTCAGCATACTCATTACAAATCTCAATATTTGACATTACAACTCTTTAAAAAACACATTTCAATTCTTACAAATCTTGGGTACATCTCCATAACACCATCAAGTCCATTTATTTATGTTATATTTATTTATAAATTCTTCTAAAACTTCTATGATAATCTTCCTAAAATAACTAGTCATCTTATCTCATATTAGATCTAGGTTAATTGAAAATTCTAATTTGCTCTCCCATCAATAAATATTGAAAGATCGACAATATGTGGTTCAGAATAGGTTGAATGATAATGTGGTTCAGAATAGGTTGAATGAAACTTCTATGATAATCTTCCACAACTATGTTGAATGATAATGTGGTTCAGAATAGGTAAGTTACCTCTTTAATCAAATATATCTCCAAAAGCAAAGTTCTTGGAAAAAGCAAAGTGTGTTAGCATTTATTTCATAGCATTGATAGTGAAGGTTCCAGATCAATCAAACAACAAGAATAGCTGGGAAGCTGGGAAGTAATTTCCTATAAACATAAAATTCATATGCATGTAATGCAAAATGCCTCAAAATGTATGAAAGCAATGCATAAGTTTCATAGAATTTTGCTTTTAAATAACATGAGAAAACAAAGTAGCCAAACTATTTGAGTTAATCACCTGACATAATTGGTCAAAGACCCAAAATACCCTACGTTTGCTCCATCTGAAAGTTCAATTGTCTTCATCCAATTTTCCAATCATTAATAGCTGAAATATAACACTAGATCCCTCATGTTGTAGTAACTCCCTCACAAATCTTCTCATGCTGAATTTTCTAGTGAAATTTTAACAGACAAAAGAACTTGCAAATGATTCTTTTTTAGTTTTAAATAGGTGTGGAGGCGCTCCATAATCTTGAGGCCATTATATTCATTGAGATTGGGTTTTTATATGGTGAGCAACAAGGGTGATAGGGTCAAATTAGCTATACATTGACGATCAGGATTTCAGTCAAATTTTGCACAATAAAATTTGAAGGCAAGAAGAAAATAAAATTTGGTTAGTGAAGCCAGACAAATAATAGGGGCAGAGTATGTGGTAAAGCTAAGATCTAAGACAAGATTTAAAATTGCACAATTGGATATTGAGGGCATTTTCGTTCGTGCGGCAAAATGTAAAGCCCTAAAATCCAAAAATTATATAAAATAAAAATAAATGTTAAAAGTAATTTTTTATATAATACCCAAATAATATTAAAGAATGACATTAACTTTATATTAAACTATGAAGTAACAAATTGGTATGCATATAAAACCAAAAATTGCATAAGATTTAGAGTGACAAGTCATGAATTACATGAAATAGAATTGAAATCAAGAGTATAACAACATAAAATATAGGAATTACATAAAAGTAACATATAACATCAAGTTTAACTCTAAATTCCTTCTTTCTCACATCCCTACTCACTCATTCATATTTCATTTCTAAAGAAAGCTGAAATAGGTGGCAACAACTAAGAAATCATCTGCACTGTCATCATTGAGAGAGTCCTTATTTGACTCGTCGTCATAACAAATTAATTTCTTCCCTACCTCATCCAGTAGAGTCCAATGCCTCCCTATTTATTTCTTGTTCATTTATTTTAGTCATTTTTCTCTTTCATAAATGTTTGTCATCAACATAAAGATGAAGGTAATACTCAAAATTTTTTAACAAAGGAGGTGGTGGTGGTGAGCAACTTCCAAGTGCTCCCCAACAAGAGATAAGACGGTGAAGACGACGGGGTAGAGGTCAAGGCAGTCAAGACGAAGCTGCTGCGACACAAGATTGCATGAAGGTGCAATTTATTCGGGGCTTTAGTTTAGGATTTATGTAAGTTTTATTAAAAATATATAAATATGATGAGGCGTATGCCTCACAACAACGAGGCTAGGCATGCCTCTGCCAAATTGAGGCGCATGCCTCATAAAAAAAGCTTAAGGTGCACGCCTTAAGATGTTTTTAATTAGAATTGTGTTGAGGCGAGCCTCATATTGTCCAATTTTAAACAATGATCTAAGGTCTCGGTGTGCAACAAGATTTATCATTTTAAAAGTAATATAATGAATTAAAAAAATAGAATATTATCATATTTTAAAATTTATATATTTATTATGTTTTCAATTTTTAATTATATATCCATCACTCTGTTTAAAATTGCGTAATGAGAGGCGCGCCTTTGCGCAATTCCTCCCAAAAACGCCTCATAGCCTACGCAATTTTGGTCTTGCAAGAGGCGTACGCCTCACAGGGGCTGAGGCGCGCCTCAGAGGCGCAATTGCGCAATTCCTTGTGAGGCGTACGCAATTTTGGGTAGGGTCCACTCACTTAAAATGAGGTCTTTTTATCTCTTTCACCCGTCTCCTTCAGCCAAACCCGATTTTTTCTCCCTCCCGCACGCTCCAGGTCACGAAAACAGCTTACGCACGCCGTCGGCCTTGCTTCCCGCCGCTCCTCCCGCCGGCGCCGCCCCTCTCCGGCGAAGTGGAAACTTCCGGCCACCCTCTAGGAGTACTCCACATTGGATTTTAGGTATTTTTATTAAGTTTAGGGATATATTTTGCAAGTTTAAGAGAAATTAGGATTTGCCATTATCAGACTTACAGGTAGAAGATCTAAATGTGGATGTATTGAGGGGCGAAACAGATCAAACGGGTACATCCACTAGTACCACACCACACACATCTACTAGCTCTGCAAGTAAAGGTATATGTTCTCTGCCAGTCTGCCTGATAATGAGTGGTTCATCCAATTAATATGCTAATGATCTTTTCTTTTATTGAACAGGGAAGAGAAAAGTGAGTCATATTGATGATGATGATGGCATGACATTCATAGATACAATTGGCGAAGAAGATTCACTTGAAGACCCATTTAGTGATGGGATATGATTTCATTTTATATGTTTTTTGTATTTTGGGAGTTTTGTTAAACTAATATTTTGTGATTTTGTACTTTGGGACTTGATTTTATTGCATCTACTTTCTTATTTTCCACTATTGCTATTATTTTCCTGCTAAAACCCTTAATTTTTCATTTACGCAATTCTGTGTTCGTGAGGCTTACGCCTCAGACCGCCTCGAGGCTTACGCCTCGCCTCACGGACGAAAACCGCCTCGAGGCGCAGTTACGCAATTTTAAACCTTGATCCATCAAGAACGAACTAAACAATCATTTATTTAAAGTCCCTTGTTAGGGTATATAATTGATTATCATTGAAAAAATATGATGTCAATAAAACGCCAGTAAGGTGAAAATGTAATGTTAATTACTTAATTTAATAAACAAACGCAAATATAAATTATCTTTTCGAGGAAATATTAATTCTTTGTAAATTGATGTTTTGTGATGACTAAGAATAAAACTAAGAAAATTAGAATAAAGTAGTACTTTATATTATGCTCTTGGAGAAATGCTCTTTAGACAACTCAATTTGACTCATTTTCAATATAACATGTGTTTATCTTAAAAAAATCTCATGCAACTACATCATCTTCTTGTTCAACATGCTCATATCATACATAATATGCCAAATGAGATATATGTTCAAAATGTGTTACTTTTCGGGTGTGAAAAGTACTATTCATATTATTATATTCAGAAAAATATAAAGAAGGTGATGGTATCATTAAAGATTATAATCAATGCTTTGAATAATCCAATTTCCTATTGATTTGGCACTTGAAAAGAGACAAGGATTTCTCTTATCACATTAAACAAGTTATAAAATTATTTTCCCTTTTTTTAGATCCAAAAAAGTTGTCAAATTGTACCATTTCGCATAAAAAACATGACATCGAGGAAAACAAGCTATTGGGCTTTGAGATGCACAATACATATAATAAGTATAAGAATCCAAGTGGTCCACTTCTAGATTAACTCTGCCCCTAGGAAGAGTGTTCTCTATTACAATGATAGGAGATTGCAATTGAGAATGGCATATAAGGACCAACAAACAATGGGTTAGTTCAATGGGATATTGTCCCCCAATAGGAATGGGTGTACAATCAAGCTAAAGCATTGGCATATGGTGCTAGCATAAAGGTAAGAAATTAAAAGAAAAAAGGATTAATGATGTGCCTAAAAGTTATGTGGGTGGTGAAGTGCCCAAGATCATGAGGATTCCTTTTTATATTAATAAAGAATAGGCATGAAGGATCTCTCTCCCTTGCACTATCTCCTCCTCTTTCTCTATCTCTCCACCTTTCCCTCTTCCTCTTTTTGTCCCTGTTCCTCGTCGAGCTTGCAGATTTTTAGCAAACAACAATGAACATGGGATCAAAGTTAAGCTATAAAAATGACTTGCAAGAATCCATTCAGATTTTACTTCATAAATTTATTGAAAAGCAAGCACAAACTAGAATTTGATTAGCGTAGTCTGACGAAGAATTTGGGTAGAGTTGTTGCTATTATGAAGATCTAAGGAGATTGGAATTGGGAACGCTGGAGGAGTGACTGCATACATGGACAGGCATGAAACAAATAATGGGCTATAGTCCCTGAATAGAGACGTTTGAGCATCAAGCTAGTGTGTTGGTTTATAGTACTAGCTAAAGGAAAAAAAAGAGGATGGGTTAAAGAATAAAGAATTCACAAAGAGCTATGTGGGTGGTAATGCTTCGAAGATTATAATGATCTTCTTTTGTATTGAGAAAGGATAAGCATAAAACTGGCTTTCATCATTATTTACAAACCCTCTTCTCCTGGGAAAAATCAGCCTTATAGGCAGCCGTAAAGGACTCCCCACGTTCTGCCATTTCATGAATTCTAAATTTTGCAAATCTTCACCATCTTTTAAATGTTCTGCACAAACTACTATAGACAATACCCATATTTTCCATCTATTTTTATTTCTTATACCTGTTAATTCTTAGTAGATGTATTAGATTTGGGTTATGTTAAGAAAGGTAAAGGTAGACCTAAAAAGACTTGGGTAGAAAATATTAAAAATGATGTTTCTTTATTAGATTTAAATAAAAAATTGACTCTTAACAGGACACAATGAGAGAAAAGGATTCATGTAGCCAACCCCCCATAGTGGAATAAAGCTTTGATGTTGTTGTTGTTGTATACCTGTTAATCCCACATTCCCATCCCATCCATGGCATTAAAACTCTTCAAAAATCAGAATTTACAAATGGATAGCAGATGGTATTATGTAACTTGATAGTTGTATAAGGAAGAATCTTGTTATAAATGTTAATCCACTATCCAATTCATTCATGTAACTTGGTTTACATTCATGTAGCCGACCCCCCATAGTGGAATAAAGCTTTGATGTTGTTGTTGTTGTATACCTGTTAATCCCACATTCCCATCCCATCCATGGCATTAAAACTCTTCAAAAATCAAAATTTACAAATGGATAGCAGATGGTATTATGTAACTTGATAGTTGTATAAGGAAGAATCTTGTTATAAATGTTAATCCACTATCCAATTCATTCATGTAACTTGGTTTACATTCATGTAGCCGACCCCCCATAGTGGAATAAAGCTTTGATGTTGTTGTTGTTGTATACCTGTTAATCCCACATTCCCATCCCATCCATGGCATTAAAACTCTTCAAAAATCAGAATTTACAAATGGATAGCAGATGGTATTATGTAACTTGATAGTTGTATAAGGAAGAATCTTGTGATAAATGTTAATCCCCTATCCAAACCCCACCACCCCGCCCCCCCTGACACTCTCTAGCACACAATGTACATGTAGTCTTGCGCACAATAGAAATTCAACTCATGAAATTGAAAATCTAGCGAATTATATGCACAGGTAATACCTCACAGGTAATACCTCATGTCACAAAATTTGAAGCAGTAATTATGCCCATAGAAGAACTCAGCTCTGCTACAGGATACAGAAGAACAATTTTTCTTTAATAATGGCAGTAAACGAGGTTAAGACACTCTAGTTAAAATAAATGATAATATGAAAGACAACAACTCTAGTTCTCAAGGAAAAGGGAAATGAACAAGCAATGAAAAAAACATTCAACATTACCATTGATTATTCAGTGATAGCTACCACAACCCAACAGTAACTTCATAAGCTTTTCTATTTCAAGTCCTTGGACCAAATTGGGAAAGTATGCACAGAAAGATTTTGAAGGGTAGCCAGCCTTGAGGATGACTCACTCACACTTTATCAACAGGAAAGAATAAATTAAATCTAATGACTGTTATAAGCATTAAATTTATTACTTTTTAAGGATTTAGGAAGTGCAAGCTTCTGATGTATTAGGGCAAACTAAGAAGCAAAGCATAAGCTTCAAGGTCAAGAGTCATACAATTGAAGTTAAAAAATAACCTTCAAAAGAGAAATATTCCAACAAAAAACTCAGGCAAATTTTATATTATATTCAGCAATAAAACTAATAGCTTTCAGCAAGAGCTGCCACAACACAAATAGTAATTTCATAAGCCTATTTAGATCATTTGAAGCTTTGCAAGTCAACCAAGTTTTCTGTATCTGATTAGCAAAATGATATAAAACACGTAACTCAGTAAGTCTCATAAGGGAAAAAAATAGAAATTTCTTTCATATTCCGCCAAAAGTATCAATTTCCTTTACAAATAACACATAAAGAATGTTTACATGATTGGCTTTTTCATATTAAATAAGCAAAAATTAAAAATAATCAAGAGAAAAAAAGATAATGAATCAACAAAACTGTGCTTATGCTAATTATTGTCAATAATAGCATCCGCAATAGAAATCACTTCTAGTTTTAAAGGAGAATAAGATCCTTATATATTATTATTGACATTAGAAATAGTCAGTTATTCAGCAATATTGAAACCTATATCTTATGTTTCAGGATAATTTTTCCTACTTAGGTAGAAGGAATTGAGTAACAGCACAAAAAACTAAAATGCATAATTTGCAAAATTCTTTGAAACCAAATTTAATCTCTTCATAGAGTGCTACACTTAGTTTGCATCAAAAATAATAATCTAATATGGCTGCATGATGAATGAATTATTTGAAATATAGATGAGGAAAATCAAAAGTTTACCATGTAGATGATTTTCCAATGATCCCAAGGGAAGGTACTCATACACAAGAAGCCTTTGATCTCCATCGGCACAGTAACCAATCATATTTACAAGATTTGGATGATGCAATAAACTGAGCATGAGGACCTCCACCAGAAATTCTTTATTCCCTTGTAGTCCATTTCGATCCAGCTGCTTCACAGCCACAATCTGGTGTTGCAAGCAGAAATACTTGTCAGTTTAATGAATAAAACAACAAATTCTTAGCCAGTGGAACCACAAAAGATGGTTTTGAAAATGAAATTAGTTGGATTAATAACTTTTAAATTTTTTCATAGCTTAGGCACTGCATAACTTAAATTTTGATCTCAACTAAATCTACAAAAAAGAAACCAAACATACCTCTCCTGTCTCCAGTCGTCCCTTATGCACACTGCCAAATCCCCCTTCTCCTAGAAAGCATTCCTGTCTAAAGTTTTTTGTTGCAGCAGCAAGTTGCCGAAAGGTGAAGGTCCTTGCAGAAAAATCACTTCCAGAACTCTTGTTTTGATTCAATGCCTCCAACTTCAAACCACCCAATTGTCTCTTTTCTGAAACACTCACCTGTTCCCTTTTTAAACCATTCACTAGTTCTCTCTTTGTATCAAAACTACTTCTAGAATTCAAGCCTCCATTCCCTGAGAGTAAAACAGGTACCACGAACTCAAAAAGTTAGGGGCCGTTCGGCTACCAGTACGAGTTAATTTAAGTAGGATTTAGTAAAACTCGTAAATCCAGATTTAGTAAGTCTTGGAATTGTTGAATTCAGAAAATAGTTTGGCATGATAGATGTTAAATCCAATTAAATCGTATTAAAAGTTTTGACAAATATTTTTAATATTTACAATTTAAATCAAAGTCATAAAGAGGCATAGTGAGAGTAGTGTAAATCTCTTAAATTTCCCAAGGATTTGATAAATGGAGATTTAACCTAAAACTAGAGGAAAACAAGATTTAACTAAAGTATTAGGAATTATATGGCTCAAACTATTTGGAAAATTTTAGCATGAATCCTTATTAAGCCTTGCCTAAATCTTGCAACCAAAAAAACTCTTTAAAAAAGTGCTCAATCATCAAACACTGCTCCTATCACTACGATAGGTAAGTCATCACTGCATCACCTACTCCATTAACTAAGAAAAGTTCAGTCAAAGTACCAAAAAATCAAGAACTATAGCATCACATTAACCAAATGCCAGTTCAAAATGACTGAAAGCCACAAAAAAGTGAATTCGAAAGTCATTAAGCACAGTACGCATCAGCCAAGTTAACCTAATAATCCAGATCAAGTAGCATTCCATCAACCGGTATAAATATGATTGAGAACACAGAAAAACAATCAAAACACCCGCTTTAAACCATATCAGACCAGCTTTTACAAAAAGAGAGACTAACAACATCTCAAGTAAATCATCAGCAAAACAAGAACAAGACATCAGCACTCACCCGCAGGCAATCTATCGACGCTCGGGGGCATCATTGGCTTCTCCTCCCTCGTCTCATCCTGTTGCCGGCTCCCTCCGACGAATTCCACCGCCTCCTCGTTCCAATCGAAGCACGGGAAGAAGCAGGGCATCTCCCCGGCCGATCTAGGCTGGAAAGGAAAAGCACGTTACGGATCGGAATCGGATTCACACAATCGGATCCCGCCACCACCGCACATCTTCGATCGACTCTTCGCCCTGAGAACGGGTTATCCACATGAACTAGAACTCAGGAAACGACCAATATAGAGGACAAGTCGCTCCGGGGTTTATAGCTGCTCCTTTGACTAGTCCGATACTAGGCAGAGTAGATGGGAACAGAGGCGGCCGCCTATTGCAATGTGGCAGATGGATTAATTTAACAGTAACTTCTGATTTTGATTTGAACCAAAATCAAGTTTGACTTAATTAAAATTTATTAAAATCAAACCATTTTTTTATTTTGAACATAATTAAATTCTAAGATAAACAATTTATATATATAATGTGTTGGAGTATCCATATTGATATGAAGATAGAGAGTTTAACATCCTGATTTTGTATGAATATTTAATACACATACACAAATAAGTGATATGGGTGCAAGAATTATAAGTGATCAGAATTTTCACATGAACATACAAAATGAGAAAAAATCATAGAGTCTTGTCCAGTTAAAAACATTTCACTATTTTGTAATTGATTACAAATGATGTCATTCTTTGAGGAAAGGCATTGGCACAATATAGCAATTATATATATATATATATATAAGGCACATTACATTATTAGAGTTGGAAGAATCCAATTGCATGAAAAGTTGATCTTAAGAGACACATGCCCCGTTCATTTGGTTGTCATGATCATAATCGAGCGATGGTGGTCCAAGGACCATGGTTGATAGACTACCGAGGTTGGAGGGGCTGTAATCGAAGGTAGTCTATGAGCAACTGTAAGTTAGGCGTTGGTGGTCGGAGGGACCGTGGTCAATCGACGGTGTTCAGTGTGATCGTATTCGGGCGACGAAGGTCGGTGGGATCGTAGTTGGGCGATGAAGGTTGGTGGGGCTGTAGTTGCACGATTGAGGTTGAATGAATCATTGTTGGGCAATGGAGGTCGATGGGATTGTTGTCGAGTGATGGTTGGTTGGCGAAAGGTCTAACAACGTCACTCAGGTGGCTATCATCATGCAAAAGTCCAATGGCGCGTGGTCGGTGAGCAAAAGTTCGACGGTGGCTACCTGGCAAAGGTCTGGCAGCAGTAAGAGGCATGTTGATAATGATAACTTTTTGAATGGGTTAGTCTTACCCTTAAATCTGCCTAAAATAATGAAAGTATTTCTCTATAATTTTTTATGTTAAGATCTTTTGCACTTAGATATATTTTTTATAAACAACCATATTCCTAATTTTAATTATAAAATTGAAAATTCATTGGATCTTTGTTATAATTATGATAAATTAATGTTTTTTATAATGAAGTTAGATAGAGTTAAGTGTTTGGGTTTTCCTTATAAATGTGATGATGTCTTATATCTAAAATTTTTTGATAGAATAGTTATGATTGTGCACAAACATTGACTTGTAATCTGAAGTCTACGACCAGATGTCTTGATCCAACACGATTCTTTCAATTGAATGACTTGTTTGATACAAGTGAAGAGAAGCTTCCATTAGAAGGGAATCATCTACGAGAGAGGGGAAAAGAGAAGGAGAAATAAAAAAAAAAGAGAGGGAAGGCGAAAACAGAAATAGAGATAGGGTGGTTAAACTAATTACTTCAATATTTTAATTCGTCAATGATAATCCAAAGTCCCTTAAAAGCACTCACATTTTCTAAGGGAATTTTGCATATAATGAAATAACATAAGGAATTTGGTACCATTTTGTAAGATGCTCTCAACTAACGGTACACATCTTCATACATTATGCGGCTACATATGATCTCTTATATAATAATAGAAGCGTGGAAGGCATGGAAAAGAGAATTTATTATATATATTAGAACTAGTAACAATGTATGAAATGGGTTGGGAACAATAATAATGGATGAATGCTCCTTAGACTTTAATTGGTGTAGCATCAATCTTTAGTGAATATTATATTCAAGATTTTGTTTCAACATCATCCTAAATACAATGAAGCTCAAGGGCTTAAACAACATCACACTCTGATCATCATCATACTCAACTAGGTGTGCAAGCGAGTTAAGTCGAGCTCAACTCTCGAGCCAAATCACGAGCTCAAACTCGAGTAGAGCTGAAAAGGCGAGCTCAAGCACTGCTCATGTAACTGGAAACAATCTTGTGAGATCATGTCTTCCATGCCCCAACTTTCGCAACCTGCTCGCTAGTTCGCCTTTCACGGTCAGCCCTTTCGCATGCTGCTCACCTGTTCACCTTCCACAGTATGCCCTTTCACATGCGGTTTGCCTATAGAGGACTAACAGTTTGCCTTTCACTCGTTGTCCGCCTTTTGTGCGTGCTTAATTGAGAAGCTTGACGAGTAAATGAACCGAGTGTCGATTGATTGAACTCGAGCTCGAAAATCCGCTCGAGCTCGAAACTCGATAAGCTTGACTCGCAAGCCCATTAACGATTTGAGCTTGAGAAGGCTTGCAAGTCGGCTTGACTCGTTTGCACCCTTATTCTTAACTCAAGTGAAGGAAGGGGATTATTTGGTATGGCTACAGATTTTCATAAAATTAGTTATACACATATTATGAGGAAAATAACTTTTTTGCTATAATTTTTTTTTTTTTCGGCTCAAGAAATTTAATATTTTGAGGTGAAGCAATTTTATTTACTCAAATAATCTTATAAAATTTAGATATATGTACTGGTCTTCAAAATTTAATAAGCGGCATTAGTTCATGCAACTTTTCCATCTGGATGGTCATACTGCTTGCACAGTTGCACTATTATTTATTGCTTTTTTTCCCATGCTTCTCAATTAGGCTTAGTTTTATTTCTCAGATCTTTACAAGTTCCTTACTTAGTGCTAACACCTAAACCGATATTATTGCTTCATCTTCTACTCCTCAATTTGGCACCATCATACCCTCTGGCTTTTTAATATAATTTATCTCCTGCAATAATTTATGTAGCTCCATACCAACCCTACTTTACTCACCCTTGCCACATCAATGTGTACTACTTTTATAGTTAATAAGAATTCGAATTTGTTTGAGATGATTTTTCACGGTTTTGTTTTTCAAAACGCAGCAATAATTTCTGTTTGATCATTATTTTTTGTTGCTTTAAAGAAAAAATTGTACTTGAAAGCTGTTGTCTATAACAAATTCAAAAAGTTATTTTCTATGCAACAACTTTACAGAATATATAGTAAAAAAAATTATCATAAACGAAACATTCAATAATAATCTTTTATATTAAAGCTTCACATACAACATCAAAGTAATAAAAAGAACTGAAATATTTCAAAAAATCCCCATAATTCTTCTAATATTGTGTACCATATGGACTTTTTTTTTTGTTTAAACTCTTGTTGGAGAACTCTAATAATAGTAGCAAAAATGACTAAAACTTGTAATGTAGCATATCACTCTGAGCAAGGATGAGATAATAAGAGGAGAACCTTAGTTTAATTATCTATCATTTCATCCATTTATATCAATACAATTAGCTCTCCTCAAAAGCTATAATATATTAAGTACAGACATAATCATTTCATAGATCTATGGTATATCATCATAAAAGCTATAAAATTATTATAGAATGTTTACATGTGATAGGGTGATTAAAGATTAAATTTATATAATATAATATTTACCATCAAAAAAATTTGAAGTTCACCATCAGACTTAGGCTTCGTTTGTGGCAGCTTCTTTGTTGATTTATAAAACGGCTTTCTAATATAAAAAATTCTTGAATTTAAATTTTTTGTACTAGAAAATAATTTTATAAAATAGCAAAAATTATGTCCTAAATGAAGCCTTAATATGGTAAAACTATTGTAATTATTTATATCATATTTTCATCTCGTTGAGATAGGTTTCGATTGAGACAATTTTCTTACTGCTTTGTAAAATGACTTCCTATTATAAAATTTTCTAATTCAAGAAACTTTTATATTAGAAAGTTGTTTAAGAAAACAGCAAAAAAGTTGTCCCAAAGGAAGCCTTAATTTAACTATAAGTTGGCTGAAATTGGTATCCAAATTATCACAGATTTAGGGTTCGTTTAGGACGGCTTTTAATTGCTTTTTAAAATAAAATTTTAATTTTTTTTATTTTTTACTAAAAATTATTTAAAAAAAAACAATAAAAAAGTCGTCCCGAACGAACCTTTAATTTAAAATTTTCAACCTTCATAATCATTTCCAGATGCGAAATCTTGGACCGCTGTCACAATTTCTTGGCATCCAAACATCCAACACGGCATCCGGAATTCTTCTTCATCAACAAGCGTATGCCAAGAAAATCATAGAACGAGCTGGCATGTCTCAATCTAAACTAGTTTCCACACCAATTTCAACCAAAACGACAATCTCCACCAACTCCAACGATCCATATGACAATCCTCATCTCTACCACCAAATTACAGGATCATTACAGTATCTCACATTAACAAGACCGGACATCCAATTCGCCGTCCAACAATTGTGCCAGCACATGCAACAACCGCTGAATATCCATCAAGAGGCACTCAAACGTCTCATTCGGTATATACACGGTACCACACAAACAGGTATTCCTCTCACCTGAAGCTCATTGCTATTACAAGGTTATGTAGATGCAGACTGGGCTAGCAATCAACAAGATCGATCATCAATCTCCGGCTTCTGTAATTTTCTCGGCCAATCACCAATCTCATGGCAAGTCAAGAAACAAAGCACAATTGCTCGCTCTTCCACCGAAGCCGAATACCGCGCATTAGCAACGGAAGCTGCAGAAATCCTATGGCTACGCCGACTGTTAGAAGACTTCCATATACCGCAACACCGTCCCACCACAGTCTACTGCGACAACACATCGGCCATTGCACTCGCAAACAACCCGGTGCTCCACGCACGCACAAAACACATCGAAGTCGACTGTCATTTCATTCGAGACTGCATCAAGAAAAATCACATCTCCGTCCATCACATTTGCACAACGAATCAACTGGCCGATCTATTTACCAAGGCACTACCATCACAAAGATTCAAACACCTCTCAAGCAAACTTACAGCCACTACGTATCCACAAGTTTGAAGGGGGCTGTTGACAGTCGTACACGTGTACAGATCCTACTGGATCTGAATTGTACCGTTAGCTATTTGTGTACTTTCTTTATTTTACTTTCTCTATAAATACTCTGTGTATCCTGTTATAATAAATCAATGAATCTAATATAGTTTTCCTATATTTCTCTTTTCTCCCCGTCTCCCGTTCTCTCTGGCCGACTCGTTCTTGGTCTCTGCTTTCTACAAAAAGCAGGGCTTGATTTTTTTAATAGGGATTATAGAAACTAAGTGTCTACATATGGATAGTTATACCCAACAACAAGGATAAATCTTATCAATATTCTAGATATGGTAGAGATTTCTTGGTGGCAATGGTGGTTGTTAGCGACAATAGCTTATGGTGGTTGTTAGCGACAATAGCTTATGGTGGTTGTTGGCGGCAATAACTGATGGTGGTTGTTGACAGTGATGTTTGAAAAATGCAAGAGAGCTCTCTTTAGTTCTCTCACTTTTTTTCTCCCTCATATGAAGAAGGAGAGTCAATTTATAGATTTTTGAAGTAGTTTGCTCTATAAATATGGAGAAGATCTAGAGCAAATTAGGAATGTCTCATTACACAGTCCATATTTATTCCCTCAATTATTGAGCTTTCATCAAACATTTAAGTGCTTTAATGATGTCAGAATTAAATGATATTGGGCTTGTTGGATTAGTCTCGTCGAGCCGCTTGATTCAACTATGATCATGTCATATTTGAAGATTAATTCATAATCTGATAAATACTTTGAAGCTTTCAAATATGCTTTAAGCCCTTGATTCAAGCTTATTTGGACACAGATTGGATCAGTTTTAGTTTCATTGGGTACATCTTGCTTAGATGTCAATTTGATTATAAGTTTACTGAGAGTGGAGTTCAGATGGTCCCAAATTTAATTTTAAAAATTTCCAATTCAATTATGCCTTGATATTCATGCCTGATGAAGATGATTTTTGGTGACACATCAACATTAAAAATAAAAGTGGAAAGCTTGAGGGAGTATGAAATGACAAGGGGTGTGCATTGTTTAGTTAAAATTATAAAAATAAGCCTAATTGATCTTATGTAGTGCATTTGATTTAGGGGTGCAACCGAGTCCAGCCGGCTCGGACTCGACTCGTTAATGGGCTCGACGAGCCGAGCTTATCGAGCTCGCAAGTCAAGCTCGAACACGAGTTCGAGCTCGAACGCTAAATGAGCTTGAGCTCAGACACTGGGCTGATCGACTCAATGGCTCGTCGAGTAGCTCGCGATTGCGGGAGAGGGTCGCGTCTGCAGGAGCGGGTCGTGTCACATCTGCAGGAGCGCGACAGCGAGCGGGAGCGAGCGCAAGACTGCAGGAGCGGGTGCCTCGTGGGAGCGGGAGCGGGTGCTTCGCGGGAGCAGGTCGCGTCGCGTTTGCGGGAGCGGGTGCCTCGCGGGAGTGGGTCACGCCGCGTCTGCGGGAGCGCGATTGCGGGAGCAGGATAACGAAGAGCGGAATTCGCGTACGAGGCATCCGATCGACGAGCCGCTCGAGCTCGACTCGTCTCACGAAACGACTCGACTTGTTTCGTGAGACGAGTCGAGCTCGAGTTCGTCTTTCGAGCTCGAGTTCGTCTTTCGAGCTCGAGTTCGTCTTTCGAGCTCGGTATTTGGCAGTCGAGCTCAACTCGAACACCCCTTGGCTCGAGCTCGACTCGACTCGTTTGCACCCCTAATTTGATTCAGTTCTTAAAATATCCATTCGATTATCAATTACAAATTTTACTTTACAATTTTTGTTTCTCAGGTCGGCTTTTTTTTCAAATCAAACAATTAAAAAAATTATAAATAATAAATTAATAAAATAATATAAATATTATTCATTTAAAATTTTAAAAAATTTAATAAATATTATTTGGTATTCTTCTTAAATCATGATATTTAAAATTATAGTAATTAATTTATTATTAAAATTAATTTATTCAGAACTAAACTGAACAAATTAATATTTTATTGCGTTCAACTATATCTAAAAATAATTTTACTATTTCAATTTATTAAATTTTGGAAACAAGATAAAGTAATTTTTTTTAATTTACAAATCAGTTAAACTTGGACCAAATGCACACCCTACGCGTTTTGTTTACGCGCTTCTCTTTTTTACCGCCTTCCATGGCGGAGGAATTGCGGGAAGTGCGTTTGATTCCTTTATTAAAGGCTAAAGTGTCTCATTGCGGCAATCCTGCATGTCCTATTTGTAGCGCTTTAAGATGATTTGGGGCTTCGACGTGATGAGCGGGCCTTGCAACTTTTTACGTAATTAGCGTTTTTTTTTTAAATTTATGTAGCATCTAAATTTTTATTTTTTTATTTATATATTATATATAATTTTAAATTACATTAAATGTGTCACAATATGCTCCTCGCACTAATATATTTGATTATATAAAGCTATTCCTCATAACTTAATTTTTTTTTAGTAAAAAAGCAAGGCAAATTTCGTATTCTTGTTTTTTTATTATTTGAACTATATACAATACTTGAATTAATTAGGAACCTGCATTCTAACATATACCCACTATTAGGGGTGTCAATTATTGACTCGATCTGAACCCGATCGAGAAAATTTGGGTTCAAATTCCAATTTATGACTCGTTTAACAAACACTCGTCGGTTGCTCCTATGCAGTGCCTTGCCCTGAACTCGCGCATCCCCAACACTCGCACCCGCACCTATAGTGCTCGCCCCGAACTCGTGCAGCTGCACCTACACTTGCGCGGTCACGCCCTTATTCGCAGTCGCGTATTCACATGTGCACTATCACGCACTAGCGATGAGGTGGTCTAACCCTCACCTGCTCATAGTCCGCAGTCATGCCCCGCACCCACAGAGCTTGCCCCGGACTGGTGCACACTTGCTCGCATCTCGCACACACGGGTTACAGGTCAGGTTCAAGTTTGAATTTCTGACCCGTTTACAAAATTAAGAAGGGTTAGGGGCAACTGAATTGGACGTATGTTAATTTCGAGTTCGACTCGAATCCGACCTGAATACCAATTTTGACACCCCTACATACCATACATGTTTTATATAGTAAAAAATAATAGAAATCATATAATAAGTATTCCCTAACACCCCTTTTAGTTTGGAATGTATTTTAATAATTCTTAACTTATTTGTTGGCAAGAAATGAGACTTGTGAACAACATAATAATTTGATAAAGATGTCTACTAGTTGGCTAGTTGTAGGCATATGAGATGGCAAGTAATTGCTATATAATTTCTACATACTCATTTGCGCCCAACTGGACTTTTTTTAGGAGGCAATGGATGTAGATATCATATGTCAATGGATTCTAGAGCGGAAAGTTCTTGTTGCATAGAGAGAAGTCATTTAGGATCACAAACTACAAGTAAATAGGAGGGTAGTCCTCTTTTTGTAAAAAGAAGGATAGCTTTGAGACCTTATTTCTGAATGAAGTTGACAAAATCTTCATGTGCTTAGCCTTAGTTCATAGAATCTTTTTCTTAGTGTAGGGCTTTCCTAGTAGGTCCCTCCTAGTTGGATTGGTAATGACTTGGTATTAGCTTGCTAGAAAAAATCCAAAATCTTAAGGTGTGCCACATACCCTATTCTAGACCCTTGAGACTCAAAGAGTAAGTTGACCCTAATTTGACTCAAGTGCCATCCATGACCTTTTAAATCTATTCTAGATCTTTTTAAATATACTAAAAACATTCTCAACCATTTTCAAACCAATTTGTAGTGGGTTAAAATAAAATTCGAACTGAAAACCTATTGAAATCCCTTGGTAGATTTTTGTGTTTAAATAGACTATACATGTCCTACTTAGCTCTATGCTTGCCTGATTATTCTAAATATATAGTAGACCCTATTAAATATGTAAGTCATGTTAAACTCGCTTGACCCATGGTCAAAGAAGGGTTGACCAAAGTCACCCTTGTATTGAAAAATGCTTAAACCTAAACCCAAGCAACTAATCTGAATCCAATGGTCTTCACATTGAGTCTAAAGTCTTAACCCATTCTAAGAACACTTGGACTCATACTTGAGCCATAAATAATTTTGATTGTAAGAACCATAACTTATTTTATACTATTTTGATGATCATAACTATAATTTAGCTTAACTTTTAATTTTATTATATAGAGATGAATATACTTGTTGTATGAGTTAGAATGAATAAATGCAACTGCACATGAGGATTAAACAAAATGTGTTGTGTGACTTGTGTCTGCCTAGAGCTAAGATGAAAAGTAAAGTTTTGGTTCAAGATGTTGAGGTCTAGATTAAAAAATTAAGAGACAAGTATCAAGATAAATTATGGAAGCTTCAAATATAAAACAATACGAGTTTTAAGTGGAAGTCAGGACAAGTAGAACACGAGCTACTACAAAATTGGTAATAGGTGTAAAACTCTCTCAACAATCTCCTTAAGAAACTAGAATATGTTACCTGCTATAGACAAGCATGTAACAATCTATTTCAATACTCATGGTTGTTCTTGTACTCCTCCATCGAGGACTCTACGTCACACTAAATTTTAATTACGCATATAACTACTATGTGCATTAAATTAAGATAAGAATAAATATTAAAACAATCTTAAACATTGATTACCCAAGAGTTATATTAGCACTAAACATGCATTTTACATTACCCGACCACGGTGTCATTCAACATTGATCATGCACATCTTTCTTTGACGTGGTGAGAAGGCTAAGACTCTCCAAATTTCTCCTAAAAGGGGAATGCCCGGAGGCTACCGTAATTTTTAGCAAACAAAGGACTTGAACTTGAATAAATTGCAGGAGACAAAACTTACATTTGTAGGGAACATGACTTGAACAATCATAGAGAACTAAACTTAATTAAATGAGCAAAATAAAATTAAAATGAAAATTGGCGAATTGAACAAAAATGAGAAATCTATAATAATGATAACTAGGTACGTACAAGTGATGGCAAGAACTTGTAATAAATACACCAATTTGCTCATGACGACGCAAAGGAATGTGAAATGTGCACGATGAATTGCCTATGGATGTGACAATTTTCCAACAAGCGCATATAAGAAAATTATAATGAATGATGCTCGCTTACAGGCAATATCCAGTCAGCTACAAAGAACACATACACATCCTATAGGCAACATATGATGAATTCAAACATACACAACACAACATACGATGAATGCAAACATCCATTGACAGTTCATCTACGAGTGACAATTAAGAACCCATTATGCACACAATAGTTCACGTAAAGGCAATAATAGGCAACAGTCATCAAACCATGAATGTAGAACATTGGACCATAAGCAGTGCCAACAAAGCCTACATTGTGCGACAATCTACCAGCATAAAACAGTAGATGACATGTGGAGTAACGCTACGATTCATTTGTAAGCAAAAGCATAAAATCAATAGTAAAAATTGCGGGCCACTGATGAATTGATGCAGTAAATTTGTGATGCTAGGTTGTCACACTAGATGAACCAGTCTACTTGCAAGCGGCAAGTAGGAGGCCCTGATGCGCCACACAGCTTATTTGGAAGCTGAAATACACTCCTGCAAGCTGAGTACCAAAAAAAAAATGACAACATGTAGAAAACGAACTGAGCTAAACTACATTGCCAATGCATGATAAATGAAACCCAACACCATGGTAAATAACACAACTGGATCCAAAACACTTGTACAAGCTGACATAAGGCATTTACAAATTCCAAAATAAAATCCTAAACACTTATCAGCAATAATTATTTGTATAGTTGATCATTGTGAAAACACCCCATCTTATGCATTGAAATACATACTAATACGTTCATAACATGCATACATTTTGTAATATATAAAGTGTATCATGCAAATACGTTATTCAGCATGCGAAAGGCATCATACATATACAAGTTGTGATATATAGAATGCATTATACAAGCATGTTATTTGGCATATGAAATGCGCCACATAGCAGCAGCACATTACACTGGCATGTGAATATACTATTTACTACATGAAAGATTTAAATCATCATGCAAATGTATTATTAAAACAAAAGATAATATATGGATGCATTATACATGCATATCATGCAAATACATCATATGCCATGTTAGTGTAGTAGGCCACTTTAATGCATATCAGTATACTATGCAACACACAAAACATGATGCAAACATCATTAAACAATGTGCAATTGTGCAAATGCAAAATGCCAATGTATATGCATATATGAAAATGCATATGCAAGCATATTGACATGTAGATGAAAGCATAAGTGCATATGCAAGCATGCAAATATGGCATATAAAAATAAATGTAGTTAAACACTTGCATTGACCCTAACGAGCGTCATGTATGCACACACGTGACGTCTGAAGATGCTGTGCGGATCAAAAAATAAACTTAAGTTTGAACTCGATCCTTCTATGTTAATAGATAAGAGTTGACATGGCTCAAACTATCAAACAAATATATAATCACAGCATCGACCGAAATATTTATTTTATACGTTCATATTAGGCCAATAAGATATATAACAAAGAAAATCCATTAATAAATGTTTAAAACTGACAAAGAACCTGATCCTCTATCGACAAGTTGGCAAAGTCAATAAGGCTCAACCAATAAAATGAAATCGCCCATAAGTACCCTGATGATGGCCGTGTTGACAAAAACTTTCAACAGAAAGGGACCTCAAACATTCAAAAAATATCTCCGAAATTCTCACCAAAATTTAATACTTAAAAACTTCATATTCATTAAGAATATAACTATTTAAAATTGAAATAAAAACAACTAAATAACTTAATGCAAAATACCCATCTACCCTCCGTAACAGTTTACCGATATCGATAAATTTGAAAAATCACTTCAACTCACAAAGAGCGAAAATTTGGTTAAGAATATCACTAGGATTTATTCTCAATTCGTATCTTGCTAGTAAGGATGTGGCATGTGTCGTCTAATCAGTGATTTTACCGTCAAATGACACCACAGGTAAACGATTATGATCAGGACCCTCTGATCGGGTGGTTTCTCTACCAAATTACACCATTAAATTATGGTTATGGTTAAAGCCTGAATGTTCCCAACGACGCTAAATCATTGAGTAATGAATCAATAGGGCATAAAGCCCTTTGTTAGCTAAGGTGGATTCAAATTTATCCACTTTGATAAATATTCACCCCATGTCTACAAGGTACTCTTGGACGAAGCAACTCATGGTTGCTGAAAAGGATTCTTCTATCAGATTGGGTCGGCTACCTCCTCTGACTAAGTAGACTAGGGAACATGATGACCCGGGATGACAGAACTATGAGATATTGACTAGGTCTATCATCATTACTCATACCATTTGCTTTAAGTGTAAGGTGGTGAATTTCTAATTTTAAATATTAAAATTTCAACTATCAAATCATGTTGTTATTATACACTAGATATTATGTATCTGCGGGTACATTGTATCTATTCGACAATTAGCCTTAATGGAAAGTTCTCTTTCGTTATTAGGAGGGATAATTAATTATAGAGCCTTGTGCCTATAAGAAACTTGAACTTAGATTATAAAGTCTTCACAAAATGAGGGTGAAATCTCTGGGTAATGTCTTACTAAAAACTCAATCTGCCTTTTGAAAATTTGCCTTGGAACTTGCTTATTAAAATTCTCCTCGACGACCCGAAAGAAAGGAGACGCAGAGAGGTTGGGGCTCGAATTTTCAAAGATCATAGTAGTAATGCTCAAAAAATAGATTACATATGAAAATCAGAGAGTTCGATAAGATGAAATTGAGCTACATAGTAATTTGACATCTATAGATAAGCCTAAAAAGATTCAAGAAAGTGATGTTCGGAAATTGAGAAGTAGAATAATTTCTTATGTGAAAGTAAAATGGAAGCACAGATCAGGAAGGAGACTACATGGGAAAAAGAGGTAGATATGAGATAGTAGTTTCCTCACCTTTTTTGAGAAAGTATAAAAAGTCAAATTTCGGGGGCGAAATTCTAATGGGGGAATAATTGTAATACCCAAAAATTTCAGATTAAAATATAAATTTCGCTTAATTAAATTAACCTGAAATTTTACTTCCAAGAAAATTCCAACAAGTGCATATTTTTCTTAATGTTTAAAGATAATTGTTATAAATGATTAAATAACTGTTATATTAACTGTTAATTATAAACTTAATGTCATTTAAGTTAATAACTAACAGTTATACTATTAAATTATATTTTATTCCACTAACTACTTCACTAATACATCATTAATACCACCCTAACATTATTAAATTAAGCACTAGCGGTTAAACTAAATAATTTTTAATTCCAAACCAATTCAACTAATCAAGCCATGCAAAGACTTATGGGGGGATCAGCCACTGCTTTCACGAACAAATAAACCTTCTTCTACTTAATATTCCATTCGCCCTGGAAGAGGCAAGCTTGCAGCTAATGTGGGAGAGCGGTGAGAAGTAGAAGTTTTGCCGTGGGTTAGAAGTGATTTTCGGTGGAGGAAGAAGAAAAGGAACGGAGAATGGAGAAATTAAGGGAGGTAAGAATTTTTGGGATTGTATTGTAGATTGCCAATTTCTCGTAAAGTCCTTTATGCAATTTCTAATTTAGATTACCCAATTATTATTTGGGATACAACTGCTATATGCGGAAGAGAGGTTACGAGGTAAATTTGTTATTTAAAAAAAATGATTTCATTAAATTGATTGAAAAATTGAATGGTAAAAAATATAGAATTTGAGAAAGATATACTGTGTATGTGATTTACAAGCGAGAAATGGTACGAGCTGCCAGATTTGAGGGAATTTTTATTTGGTCCGGTGTCCTGACGTAGCTCTACATTCGGACGCCAGTTAAATGGTGCCACGTTCCCTTATTCTTTACCGCGCCCGGACCGGACCCGGGATTGCTATGTTCGTGTATTGCTAAGTATTGCTCGATATTCTTCGACAATAATGAGAAATACCATTCTGTGAAGAGCAATACCGAGCAATACCCCGGTTTTGCTAGGTATTGCTCGGTATTGCTCGATATTGCTAGGTATTGGTCTTGATAGAGTGGTATTTCTCGTTATTGTCAAGCAATACCGAGCAATACCTATCAATACCAATCAATACCTAGCAATACGCGAACATAGCAATCCCGAGTTCCGGTCTGGGTCGGGTCGTCGGGCCGCACGGCAAAAAGTAAAAGCACGTGACGACATGTTATTAGCCTCCGGATGTAGAGCTACGTCCGGTGTCCGGACCTAATAATTATCCGATTTGAGGAGACAACTCACCGCGGGGCTAAACAATGCAATTTTTAATTTAAAAGCAAGTTATCTCATTTTTAGGCATATATAATTGCAATTGATTAAAATGAATAGTAAAGTGCATTGAAGTTATTTAAATTCGGTTGAGTGGGTCTGCAGGCAATTATTCAAGTATGAAATACCACATGTGAATTTTAATAGTTTAAGCTTAAAATGAGATTGCATATGATTATATAAATATTTTCTTAATTGACAGCATGTTGAAAAAAAAAAAGTATTGAGTTATGTATCACTACATTATTCTTCTTATGCAAATTGTTATTTCAGATGCCTTTTATATCAAGTTATGAAGCATGCAATGATCAGTCAATCATTAAATTAAGAAATTTTGAAACATAATGAATATCGTATTAGTTGAAGATTGACTATGAAATATTATCATACATGCACAGGTGGAAAAAAAGGGATCCCGTGGGGTCAAAGAGATCCCGTTGGAGGCAAAATGGACCTCAATATAGTTCAATAGTGATAATGTCGGGTTCTACAAGGGCTCCATTAAATATTATTATAACTTATAAAACCTAACTCTATGTTATATAAATGATTAGAACCTGAAATAGTTAATTATGATATTATTTACAGTCTTCAAACAAGTACAAGATCTTTATAAGTTTAAGTGCAAAGTGTGATATGTCTACCAATAATACTGTAACAAACCTGTTGTTATTACTAATTCAATTGGGCATGTATATATTTTTAATCATTTTGTAGTTTATCTTATGAGTTAGTTCAATTATTAATGCAATTATAGTGTTTGCTACTGTTAATTGAATTCTTTATTAGAATTGAATATCTTTCTTAACTTCATAGCTCATCAGATTTTATTCCGACTATTATTATTGGAAGGGGCAAGGATAAGGTGGAAACATATTAGCATCAGGTTAATATAAAACTTTATATTTTGATGTACAGCTATATAAGTGAATCTACAACAGAGATATATAGATTGTTTATTATTATAATATTTTGAGATTCTTCCGTTTATATATATATCTGATTATGAGTTCTAAATATTAAAGAATTTGATGTTTTCTCTGTTGCACCCTCCATTGAACCTAGCAAATTAAGATGACCTCTATGTGCATTAAAATTCCATATTTATACAAGAGCTCTATCCACAGATCATGAGATGCAATACAAAATTATATGTTCTCAAGTAAATAAGGCATTTTACCATGCTATATATGTTCGATTGGTTGTGTTTTGAATAAGCCCCAACTCCAAGGGTTTTAATACCTGGCTAGCTCGATCTTATATCTCATCTAAGAGATACAAAGAGAGTGAAATTAATTAAAAAGTGGCTTTAGATCATCTTAGCTTTTAAGGAAAATCTATTCCTTAATCAAAAAATTTTAAGTCTTTTATCAATTTATTAAGGATGAAAAAAAAAATTATTCTAAGAGCTTATTGCAATATCATTTATATCTTAGTCAAACAGAACAATAATAAAGAGAAAGTATATTATAAAAGTACTTCAAAGAAACTTTAAGAGGAAATTACACATTATGCTTCTATGGATATAAAAGAATAAAGAATAGGTTATTGAAGTTGGGTAGGCCGACATATATATGCTCTTAATTTAAATAGAAAAAGAATTTGATTTTTTAGTAACATGCTCATATGCATAAATCTAAACAAAAATAGACATGATAAAAAACTATAAGCTTTGGAGTCCTCTTAGCTCCTAATCTTTATCACCTTATTCAAATATACACAGAAGTTTAAACTAAAAAATAGATTGCACAATATGATATACATCATACAACATGATTTCTTCAAGATTCTCTCAATTAACGCAAATTGATTATCCTTATTTTAGTGAAAAAATAAAGATTATAATATATAACAATTACCACTATAAAGTACAATTAATTCAAAATTTAACTCTTAATTAATGATATAAATTGATCTTGGTAAAATATTTTTATATTAAGATACATACAATATGATATCTATTAGGTTAACAATTAGTATCTCCAATGTCTTTCTCATCCATAGCAACATTTTGCTCCTTCAATCTCTTGGTCTTCACATTAAGTTCCATGATTGTGGAACCTAAGGTGAACGTAAATCCAATAGATTTTTAAAAACTTTAATGCATTCTCTGGAATTTACATTTTTGTCACAGTAATAGTATGATAAGATCAATATTAGTGTGATTATTCTACATCAGCAAGAGCTCTACTTCAGTGATATATCAAAAAGGCCCCCTTAAGGAATCTTTCTTGAGAGTCCTCAGTCGGCCTTCTCAGGAATTCCTCTTGGGTAATCTTCTCAATACATCCTCTTGAGGAGCTACCTTTATAGGCCCTCGAATTACCTCAAGAACCCTTCTGCGTCTCTCATTAAGTCATTCTACTTCTTATATTCCTCCTCTATTTCTTCTGCCATCTACTTCTCTTATTACAATGCCTACTACTTCTATCAGTTCAACTCCAGTTCCACCACCAGCTACTACAGTGCCCACCCAAACCAATTCTCTGTCTACATTTAATATGGAACAAACTACTGTTACATTTCCTCACATTGAGTCTGCTCACAACTCTATTTCTAATGCTGCCTCTTTGCAACATACACATAAAATGGTTACAATATCTCAAACACTTTCAATCTGACATCATATACTCAAGATATTAAATATGCAATTTGGTGAAATGCTATGTCACAAGAATTTAAAGCTCTCCAATCTCAAGGCATTTGGAAACCTTTTCCTCGTACACCTCAACAAAATGTTTTGGAAGTAAATGTATTTTTAAAACAAGCTAAACTCGGATGGGAGTGTGGCTAGACACAAAACTAGACTTGCGCTCAAGAATGTCATCAAGAATATGATTTAGATTATATTGATACATTGGGTCCAGTTGTAACGACAAAGTTTAAATGGAATATTATGTAGTTGGATGTGTCAAATGCCTTTTTACAAGGAAAAGTATAAGGTCTATATGTCTTAGCCTTCAGGTTTTCAAGATTCTCAGTATCCAAATAAATTTTGGTTGCTCAAAAACTCAGTATGTGGCTTAAGAAAATCACCACGTTGATGATTTGAAACCTTTTCCAATTATCTACTGCATTTTGGTTTTCAACAAAGCTTTGTCGATCCCTCTTTATTATTTTATCATAAGAACTCAACTACTATATATATTCTCATTTATGTTAATGATATTCTTCTTACTGAGAATGATGAGCAACAAATTCAGCAATTACTCTCAGGCTTATACACCAACTTCAATATGAAAAATCTTGGTACTATTTAATACTTTCTTGTATGTGACATCACTTGCAAACAGTTTACATCTCTCAAAATCTGAATATGTTGCCCACTAAGCTGAATTCTAATGAACCTTCCTTGGTGCCATCTTCCACTCTGGACCAATAAAGACATATCATGGGTTTTTGCAATATTTAACCATCAGAGTCAAGATATTGCATAATCAGTTAATAAATTTTGTCAGCATATGTATCAACCAAGGGAAATCGATTATAAAGTTCTCAAACGCCTTATTAGATACATCAAAGATAATTTGTTTTTCAATCTACCTATTATTCTGGAAATCTGACGCTCTCTATTTATTCTGATTCTGATTGGATTGGAGACCCAACTGATAGAAAATCTACTATTGTATTTTTTGTTTATCCTGGAAATACACTTACTATATGGTAAACAAATTAAGAAACAAAAGACAGTTGCTCCATCCTCTACAGAAGCAGAATATAGAGCTTTAGCTACATAAGCTACAAATCTCATTTGGCTACGTCGGATGCTTCATGAATTTCAGCTACACTCCTCTCCTGCTTATTTATATTCTGATGATATATTTGCAATTGCTCTTGCCAATAATATTATTTTTCACATTGAAATTGATTTTCACTTTATTAGAGATTGCATTAAAAACAATACTATAATTATTCATCATATACATACTCAAGATCAACTTGCAGATATTTTTATAAAAATCATACCTATTACGAAGTTTTTACTGCTGCGGAACAAGTTAGCTATATATGAGAAGATAGTTAACTTGCGGGAGGGTGATAAGTATGCCTCCTAGCCTAGGTAAGTGTTTTATCTAATTTCCTCATGTGGTCACTTACTCCGATGATTGCGGTCTGCTACCTTTTTCAGCATTTATTTCTCAACATTGATATTTAACGGAATCATCTAGGCCCTTGCGTCAGCGTCTAACTGATGTATATTTTCTGGTACTGTTTTTATTGAAACCATGGAAATGAATATAGAAATTTTCCTCATCTTCTCTGCTCTATTTCAATTTGCTGTTTCAGTTTCATTAACCTGCTGCAGGCAGCAGTTGGTATTATTGTTAACAATGGAAGATATCAAGTTCTTCTCCATGCCACTGAATAAAATGAGCAAACACAATTTCATATGCCTTTTAAAGCAGATAGGGATAGCAACCTAGCTAGCAAAATCAAATTCTAAAACCTCCATTAAACAATGTACAACATCCAGCAATCAATCTCAGAGAGCAGCTGCTCCACTGTAGAATTTATAATTTGGATCAGTATTTTAAATATACAGAGAGAGAGTGAGAGCAATTCATAATGAAAATATAGAGTTAGCATCTCAAAGATTTGAGCTTTGCTTCTTTAATAACCTCTGATTCAATTGTCAACAGATAAATAAGAAAGAGAGAAGAACCTGAGCTATAATGCTCGACTTGAAATGCTTTCGTCAAAAGCTTAAAAATGTAGCCTAGCTAGTACAGGTAAGAAAGATTAATAAATGAGCATAGCTCACAGCCTCGTAATTCTATTGTTTCTAGACACATGCTATTAATCTGTACTATTTTATACTCGTCTGATACGAATGATTTGCACCGCAATATCAATTCAATACATAATGAGGTACACTTTCTCACTTATTTCTCCAAACTCTAAATTTAACTTACAAATCATTTATAGGTGTAAAATGAAAACGAATAAAAACAATGGAAACCCCGCTCTCCATCTAACAGTTCCTCCCTTTCCACTGCTTCCTAATTCCTTAAAATGAAAAAAAAAAATAAAAAAAACAGAGAAATTAAAAGCACGGCATAACAAAAAAATATCAACTAATCGAAAAAGGAAAAAAAGAACTCACAAACCCTAGGCGCAATCGACTTTAAGATCCGACGGCGGTAGAAAATAATCCATCGCAAGGCCATGTAGATTGAAATCAGCCTCCTCAATCGTCCAACACTCCTCCAACCGGCGCTTATGATTAACCGATCCCTCGCCGTATCGGAAGAGAGTGACGACGGTTCGGCCACTGTGAGCTATATTGATGCCATCAATGTATCGATAGTCGTCAATGATGGATTCCATAGAAGTTTCCCAGAATATGGAAGAATCGTTGTTGATGCTGTTGCAGCTGATCTGGGTGGAGGCGGAGGTGCGGCCGCAGCCGGACTTCATACGGAGGAGATGGGAGTCTTCCAGCTGCATAAGGAGGCCAGTGCGTTGGCTAAAGTAGCCCCATACGGTGTGGCGAATAATGTCGAAGCTGGATGCGCTGCGGGATTTGAGGACATTGGCGCTGACTTCGAGCTTTAGAATGAAGCATTCCTCGCCGTTTACGATTTTTTCGCCGATGCAGACTGCGTCGACGAAGAGATTGGCCGTTGAGCGCGGGTCTAGGCCCTGTAGCATCCAGTAGTCAGAATACAGTGCATCGCATTGCAAAGTTAAAGAAAGTTTCCCAAAAAAAGTAAGAAATAAAAAATTAAATAATTTTTATGCCACTTTAATATCTAAAATTTTAATTTATAAATTTATATATATATATATATATATATATATATATATATATATATATATATATATATATATATATATATATATATAATCTAAGCATATAGTGTCTATATGCGTAATATCTAGACTTCATTTGAGATAATTTTCTTTTTCTTTCTAAATTAATTTTTTTGTATAAACTTTTTTGTGCTAAAAAACAGATTTAGAAATTAATTAAAAAATTGTTCCAAATGAATATATAAATTAAAAATTATTAATGTAAATTTATTTAAAATCTATTAAATAAATTATTAATAGTTTTTATAGCTTTTCTCTCCTACTTGACTTAGTCATTTTCTTATTTTTTATCTCAGGATAAATGATTCCTCTATCTACTAAAATATACATATGATAAGCCCTATTTAAAACAAAAATCATGCTGTAAGTCAACATCAGTTTATATGTCAAATCATTTTTGAGATGAATGGAACTTCAATTTTGTATGCCTCACAATAGGCATAATTGAAAATATATATCCAATGCTTATTTTTTTGAAAAATATACTTAAAACTTTATTTCAGATCAAAATATTGTTCTCTTATATCCCTACTGTATATGAAGGATAACATCAGTTCCTTCCACATTGCAATTTTATGCATTGATGCAATCATCATTTCTTTTAAGGTTTATTCGCTCAGCATGGTTAGATAATTGTGCCGGTGAAGTCCAATTAAAAAAGTAGGCCATGTCTTTTGATATGTACCATGGGGATACAAGTAACAATTCAAGATTTGGACAACATGTGAATAACTCCTATCATATAAGGGTAAGTGCCTAAAGTATATAAAATACAATGGTCATTGATATAAAGGCTTAATGCGTGAGTTTGTGCTCACTTTATTAATAGCGGGCATAGATTTTTTGGAGCAAATAAAAGTTAAAGAGGATTTTGCATCTCATAGGAATTTTCAATTAAGGTGAAGAAATCAGTAAAGAAGTATGATATATTATTTACAATTCAAAGAAATGCTCATGTTACAAGCTAACAAATCGGCAGCCTCAAGTATTTTTGAGATTAGGAACCTAATTGTAATTGGCATACAATTTGGATGTTAGATTAAAAGACCATTGAAAAGGTCAATAAAAGCTCATTAGGTATGTAATCAATGAGAAGTTCGTTAGATTTTATTATAATTTGAATCCAAATATGTTCATATCGAATATGAAGAGAGACAATGATATTAATTTATCATATAAGTAGGATTGGCAGTATCGTGAAAAAAGCTATCATTCATGTAAGAGGGTCCACCAAAATATCATTTTAGAAGCTATCTTCTTTTTTAGTTGTACCACACAAAAAATTAAGGGATAATCTTCAACTTTATAGTAAAAAATATTTTAATTATGTTTATTTTTCTTTGGTTATTTAAATTCAAGGCTTCAAAAGTACATGTCAACCTACATTAAGTGTGGATTGAACAATTCTAAATACACTATAAATTCACCTAATGATATTTGCAATAGTTAACAAAAAAAATATTAAGTTGCATGTACATTAATAAGCAGACTAAGGGAGTGAATATAAATTGTTAAGAATTTGGTGTTTATTTATAATAGACATAATAGTATTGCCAATGTTTTATCACATCTTTCTAAAGGAATATTATGAAGCTTATAATCATCATGTAGCAATGAATATCATGGTAAAGTTCAAAATTGATAGCTATTATGAGAAATATCACTTGACTTTCAAGGCTTATATAAGAGTTAAATTATATAGAAATTTGACAAAATGCATGTTAAAGACTCAACCATAACTACTCTCTAAAGAATAAAGTTAGCTTTGAGCCCTAGAACCTATTCAACTTAATGATTAATGATATTGTTTATAGCTTTAATAATATTAGCAATAATGCATGTTCCAATCCACGACTTCTTTTATTTTTAGAACACAATATAGAAATAGCTCTTAGATATACACAACATTGCTTTGAATGTAAAAACAATACTGGCAAAAAAAAAGGATGCATCAGGAAAGTTCCTATATAAGGCTGAAAGTTTGATTTCCTGCCCCATTACTAAACTTGAACTACATGTCCATGATAATTACCTTAGTGGTGATTTTGAATTATGGGAACACACATGTACATGCAATTTTGTATCGATATTAGCAGGGGTGGAAATCTTTGTTATATTATTCTTTAGGTAATTTGTCTCATATATATATCTATTTTTTAGTCTTTATTATAAGGGTCTTTAGACAATTCCCCCAGCAAATAGTAAATAGAATTCATCATTTTATTTATTAATTTGAATTCCAAAAATATCCTTACAACGAAAATTTGTTCCGAGGGCGCTGCCCCCTTGGACCCCCGATATATCTACGAAGCGCACGACGATCAAGGACATGAACAAATAGGGGCCATTATTTAACCATTTTCTTGTAGTGAAGGGTCGAGCCAAATTTGAGGCAACACCAACAGCTACTTATAAGTATTGAAAAAATACATGGCCAAAAAATATGGATGTACTTCCAACAGAAGAACCATCAAAATTTTATTTGATGAATTTTGGTGGATTGGTACGCCAATAATCTCGCACTTATTTTCTACAAAGTAGTTTGATAGAAATAAGTTAATATTTTTTCCCAAACCATCTTCATCCTCCCATTTGTGTTGTAATAACCTGATACAAGAAGAGTCGCACCGTGTGGCTCAACTTACTCGGACATCGTTCTGCCATTAAGGAAAGATCCTGGCTTTAAGTGTTGAATCAGAACTTAGGGCATCACAAGACACAAGCATGACATAGAGAGGATTGTAGCAAGAAAGAGAGAGCGGCAAGGTCGCGATCCAGCCGATGAGTAGGAAATCAAAGATTTGAAGTTTGATGCAAACCTATTGTGAAATGCAATATATTATGCATGAGAGAGAAGACTAGCCATATTCATAAGCTTCACGATTCGGTACCTTTGCCGATTTAGTGGCTTTGGCTACCCGGTGCACTAATTGGGGAGGAGGCCGTGTGAAGGAAAAGAGGGAGAAGTGATGATATCTCATAATTTTTCTTTTTCACCCATTTGATTTAGGTAAACTTCAATATCTTAAATTTTTTTTTTTTTCAATATCTTAAATATGATTTGTGCAGTATGGTTTCTTCTAGGTGAATATATGTTTATTATTTTTATAATTAAGTATGATTTTTGGAGGTCTTGTATGTGTGTGTTGTTTTATTTATCAGATTTTGAGCATTTGAATCTATGTTTTCTTTTTATTATATTCATTTAAATCTTATAGGTTTAATAATTAATATTAACATATCAAGTTTAGCATTCAAATCTTTAGCCAAGATGAGCTTGCCAAAATGTAATGATTATACTTATATTATTTAAATTTGAGTCAACAATTGCATTAGCAATAGTTTATATTAAAGAAATCAAAATTTTATGGTTTAGGAGAAGTCATTTTATATATTGATGAATTGGTTACAAGTATATGTATGTATATTTTAGAGTTATTATTTAATCAAATCTTTATGATGATTGATTCTTAAATAGTTGCTAAATATTTTATTTGGGTCGTGGTGAAAGATATTTACATAAAAAAATATTAAATAAAGCATTTAAATTTGAGATCATTATGAAGAATAACTTAGGATGCATGGTAGAATCCTTTATTTCAAAAGGATGTTCAAGTGATTGTTGCATTATTTAATATTTTGATGTGAGATATATTGAATATATGATTAATTTAGACTCTTGTGGATTTAGGATTTGTTGAACACCATGTGTTGGAATGGGAGGAACTTCATCATGGTTGGAAATTTCAACTGCTTATATCCTCTAATTGGTAGATGACTCTTTATTGAGTAATTAAGGGATAAACGTATCTTTCCTTGTTATGGGTCAAACCCTTGCTACTCGTTTTATGTGAATAATATGTATGGTAAGATGTAATAATTCATTCACAATATTACATGTTACTATTTTGGCATGATCTGATAGTTAGCGTTGTCATGTTGATTTTTGCATAATTTTATGAATAATTCACATACTTTATCCTGATTGCTCTAAATAATTATTTGTTTATATATATATATATATATATATATATATATATATATATATATATATATATATATATATATATATATATATATATATATATATATATATATGAGCTTAATTATTTTATACTTTTATTAAGCACTATTATTGAAATACAATATGTATATAATAAAAACTTGTGTGTTTGTTGCTTGTAAATGTTGATATTTAATCCTATTGGATATTGGCTAGCCAGGACCAACGTGTCCTAAGAATGACGACTCTATAGGAAATCATTGAATTTCCTTGGGATTGGTGCTTACCATTTCCAGAAGGGCATTGTTGTAAACAAACTATACATATTTAAATATAAACTAAAATATACAAAGAAAAATAATAAATGACTAATGAGTCATTAGTGGATGTATAAGTATCACATACTTATAAGTGAATGAGTTTACATTTGAATGCAATGATTATTGGATGACAAATATTTTTTTGTGAGTTATACTAACTTTCATAAATGAAGTATGTATATTCAAAAATCTTATATCATACATATTGTTGGTATTTATGTTCTTTTCTTTGCTCATATTTATGCTCATTTCTTGTTGTTTATATTTTACTTAGTGGGGTCCTGAATTCTTTTTCTTGCAAACTCACACCCATTGCTTCATGGTTTTAGGTTTGCCGTTTGCTAGTTTGGGCTGATTCTAATGGAACTTCTAGGTTAATTGCCCGTACCAACAGGGCGCCGCTGTTGAACCTCTGGTCTACCATCTCCGTCATACCTCCATATGGAAGCCACTAACGAGCCTTCCTCCAATCACTGCCACATGTCGACTATGTATGGTACCTATGATCACTGTCACCCGCTGACTACGGTTCCTGCAACAACTATTGCTCAGCCAACTATAGTACTTCTGACCTCCGTCGCTCGTCGAATATAAACCCTCTGACCATCGTCATTCGACTATAGCCATTTTGATCACCATCATCCAACTACGATGGCACAACTCTATGGACCACACAAACAGGCCCGTTCAATCTTAAGAACAGCTGCTACGTACGTTATTCTCCAACGGTGTAATGTGCTCGTCTGAACAATGTGTATTTGTTACATTGAGCTAGCGCCCATGCCTCCTTCGATGAAGGGTATTATTTGTAATCAACCACCATCACTAGTGGAATCTGTTTGATCAGGCAATACCCCATGGGTTTTTCCTCTTTTTGGGATTTCCACATAAAAATTATGATGTATTTTATAATTGTTACAACTCTCTATTTGTGTCATATCTTCATATAAAATTAGGATGCTAAATTTTATATTTCTCTACTGTCATGAATATTTCATATTCTAGGATGCAATAGTTTGAGCGAAATTAAAAATTTTCTATGATATTGACTTTTTTATGTAAGATAATTATTGCTATGAAAATTGAAAAGCAATGTCATTGTTAACCGAACCTGTAGAGATCTCCGGAGAGGACGCGGCGGGCCACGGGAAGCGTTAGATTGCTCCGAGGTGGACTGGCGCCAGGCGAGCTTGCCATTACAGCCTGCGCTCATCTTACAGCCGGCCATAATGAGCTCGAAGAACCAGAGCTCGGGGTTCTTCTGCCATAACACGAAGCCCCCGATCTCGCCTTTGCCATTCCTTGTTTTGGACGGAGGAACCGCGGTGGAGTTATCGTTGCCCATGTGGAACTCCGACGAGCTCATCCGCACCTTCCCAACTACGTACATACTCTGCACCGACGTCAATGCCGACTGCCCGCCGGTCGCCGCTATGTATTGCTGGAGTATGTACTTCGCCGTAGAGGCTTGCTGCACATATAAACATGTGGTTTTTTATTTATCGTATATATAAGCATGGAATTGGTAATATTATATTTTAATTAAATTTGTCAATTCAGCAGCTGACTTTGTTAGAATTTTATTTATTTTTTAAAAGGGAAATCATTCATTTTTTTAAATAATCAATTAGGTAGGATGGAATGATGTTGTTTGCTAAAAGATTTTTCATAATAAAGAGAGAATTTATCATCTTAGAGTTGCACGAAAATCACGCACATATAAATACATTGAAAGCAACAGAGATATTGCATGAAATTTCGCATCGTCAAAAACATTAAAGGAAAAAAAGTTGGGGTCAATTTAGTTGAAGTGTGGTCAATTTATTTGAAGTGTACAGCTCAACAAATACAAGTCAAAAGATTATAAAGGGCATTATTCTCATAACTAGAGAGGGTATTAATACAATATCAAAGATTTAAATTAATGAAGATATCTTCTAAGATGGTAATAGGTGTTTTGTTGTGCTTGAGTTGCTCTCAGACCTTAAGTATATAGCAATGTTTGACGTTACACATCAAAATCAAAGAACAAAATTAAATTGGTATGCTCATTTTCTAGATTTTTTTTTTTAACAAAAAGAAAATATATTAATAACACAAAAAAAAGGTTACATCAGCAAAAAAAGAAAAGCTGGCAGAATAAAAGACTAAACAACAGAGAGAATTAGAAGCTAAAAGCGAGCTCAGGAATTAGTCAAGGCTTCCAGCATCCAGGGCGTCCCGCACGGACCCTCCAGTAAGCGAAGATAGCATCCCAACGATCCATCCCGAGAATCCACACCTACGGTTGCCACCAGCAAAGAACGACCAGGACACGAGCCCCGACCTCATCATTGCTCATAGCCTCACGTAGCAGCAAATCAAACAGTAAAGGCGACAAAACCCGAGAAAAAACAGCAAGAAGCAACAAAATTACGAAACGAAAATTCATCTTCTGCGCCGACCTCGCCCCCAAAATTTTCCGCGAGTGCCAACATTTGAAGTACGCACGAGAGAAAAATCATGGTCGGACTCAAGAGACTGCGAATCCGAATCACCATCCGACGAATCAACCAACCAATTATTCTGATTCCTAATATCCAAACCAGATGAATTACCCACACAGTTAGCCATCACTTGGGTATCAACCTCACTTACAGGGACCACAACTAAACTGTTGGTAATCGAAATAACTTCCTCTCTCCCCAGATATGGAAACTCCTTCTCAATTTCAGCCGGCACCACCGCAACAGGCATAAAACCATCAAAACCACCATTAGAAACTTGAACACCCCCATTAGAATTCACAACACCCAAAACTAGCGAGCCATCAGAATTCACCACATTCATCGCACCAGAAACCACCTCCGGCACCATCACCGGAGAATCAGGGTCTCTAACATCAGTCACAACCGGAGGTACAAAAGGAGCTGCATCGGGGGATAAGACAGAACATTTACCAACACGACTACCAGGCACATCATTCACATCATTAACCACATCAACCACATTCATAGGGGGTATACTGACGGATGGGTTAGAAGTAACCAAAGACTCCAAAACCCCAGAATTTCCGCTCACAGGCAGCGGCCGATCCCCAAAAACAGGAACAGGAAGATCGCCCGCAACCTGCGCCTCATCAACGACCAAAGAATTGACAACAACAGCATTATTCGCATTATCAACAGGCTTAACCACATTCTCACGAGATTTATGCACATTCAAAGTAGCAGAAAAATTACCACACTCCCCCTTAATATGACCAAGCTGTTTACACACAACACAATAAGCAGGCACCTCCTCGAAAAGAACCCGTTGAACATACCCAGAATTCTCCGAACCAAGCCAAATTTTATCAGGAAGATCCTTAGTAATGTCAAGCTCCACCAGGACCCTCGCCAGAGAAGTTCTAGACCCGACAGATGTTGAATTATCAACTTTTAATGGACGGCCAAACATCGAAGCCAAGGCATGAAGGATACGAGGGGCAAAAAGGTGTGGTCGCAGACTGGGAAAGGAAACCCAAATAGGAATTACCGGAGACTCAACCCCGACATCAAGATCCGACGACCATTTAGTAAGTTTCAAAAAGCAGTTATTAACCATATAAGATCTATGGCTGAACACTCTACTATAATCCAAATCATTAGAGAGCTTAATAAGAATATGAGATTGATCCAGAACAGTTACAGAGAATTCAGCATTCAGTTTCAAGCTGAAAAAAAATTTCTGGATAGCATCTAGTGAAGGACGACGCGGAGGAAAGAAACCAACAAGAGCAAATTGAAAAGGAACAGACATAGCTAAAATTTCTTCCTCCGATATCCATAAAGAGGGTAAACCACGACAAAAACCCTTTTTTAACTCAGGAAAATCAACTGAAATCGAAGAACCAGATAAAGCTTCCACAAAAGAGCGCGATTTAAAGGCCCCATCCAAAAAACCGGGGTCACAAACACGACTAACCACCATAACGAAAAGAAAAAACGAAGGCAGAAATAGAAGAGGGCAAATAAGGAGAAACTCCTTGGAGATCAGCAATCCGAAGCCAAGATCCAAGCCCCAGCAAAGCTAGGGCAAAGCCCTAGCGGCGGAGACAATGCCCTAAAATCGCAAAAGCGGAGACGAAACAAAGTGGGGGACTACTAAAAAATGCTCATTTTCTAGATAGAATAGGAGATCACTTATTAGATATAGGTGGTTGATGGATATTGAATGTCAACTATTGCCATTTTGATTACCTCTAGAACTTTGGATGCTAATAAGATGAGTATATGGCTTCGTTTGGGACGGCTTTTTTACTGCTTTTTAAAACGGAGTTTTAGTACAAAATTAAAAAATTTTGTATTAAAACTCCGTTTTAGAAAGCAGTAAAAAAGCCGTCCCAAACGAAGCCTATATCGATGGGTTGAGAGTTCATCATTAGAAGACATTGTATATTGATGGACAGAGAACAATAACATTGAGTAACAGTGAGCGTCTGATTGGTCAATCTTCTAATGAAATGACATATAATGTTAATGAGAAAACTAATGACAAATGACGATCATTAGCTGATGTTGAGCAAAATCAACAAAAATGTTTTGGTATCATGCATTCAATAAGTAACTTGATTGTTCTTTTGACAGAATGAAGTACTAAGAGACTGAGAAGGTGAGCATATGATAATGATGAGCATCAATATCAATCAACAATTGGACATGGAGTTGTGGCAACTATATGTCAATGATGATCTATAGTAGGTATTCTATGTAGTTTTTTAATATGAGAGGTAATGGGATGCCAAGAAGATGGATGTCAAACTTCGATGGTTATTAGACTTCAAACGATGGCGATAGTAGACATTGATGTCCATTGATTCCTAATATAATGTGTTAGCACTTTCTAGCATCAATAGTTGTTGACGCACAATCTAAGAGTATGGATGATCAAGCGCACCGACTCAATTATCTTGATTAGAGTCAATTTCTAAAATAAATAATAAAATACCCAAATATTTTGATATCTAAAAGTTATATCAAAATTTATTTAATCAAATAATATCCAACATAATTTAAAATTTTTATAAGGTAAATTAACTAACGATTTGAAATAGACAAAAAATAATTATGGGGTTTCTGTCCGTAAAAATTAAAAAGAATCATTTAGAAATTGTTATAAACATGAAGATATACGTTATATCCTTATTTGATCTAAAAAATGTTTTTTTTTTTTATATATTTTTTTATCAAATTGTAACAAGCTCAAAAAACAATCAACAAATAAAAGGGTTGGGATTTACAATGGAGGATTCGCGGACGGAGCGGTTATTGAATGCGGTGTCGAACGGCACGGGCATAGGGATGAGCGGCGAGCCGACGACGCTGAGGAGGAGCTGCAGCTCGGCGGCACGGCCGGAAAGCTTCTGCGCCGGCGGGGTGTCGGTGGCTTTGTCGAAGGCTTGCGACTTGAGCCAAGCGTAGCGATTGTCTTGGCCGGTCGACGACGACGACGATCCTCCTTCCCACATCCGCCGCCTCCCTTCCAGTTGGGAAACATCTCCTCCGGTAAAGGAACCTCGAGAACGGTGTCAAGGGCATCTTCTCGCTCTAGATTTGGGCAAAGCTTCCTCATATGTAGAGAGGAAATAGATCTATCGATCGTCGGAGATGATAGTATAAATATAGGAATAAATTTTTAGAAGGTTTCTGTTTTAATAGACGAAACACGTCACTTTCGGTTTTTTTAAACTATTAATAGGGAAAATTTTAAGACTAAGCATGATTATAAATTGTATTAAGAGCTTAAGCATGTTTTTAAAAAAATTTAAAAATAGGCAAAGTCACTGGTTAAACGGGCGACTTAAAAGTCTAGTCAGCATCCAGTCAACATTCAAAAAAATTTAATTTTTTTTTAAAAATAAAATAAAATTACTGTATCAAGTCACTAGTTAAACGGACGACTTGCTACAGTAAAATATTTTTTTTTATAATAAATTATTTCTAAAATTTTTTAATTTCTCACTAATACGAACAAATAAAAATATATTATATTAACATAAGTTTGAGCTACAAACAACTTAGTTTTAAAATTTTCCCTTATTAGTATAGGAGAGCAAGATGGGTATTTATAGATGTAGAGATGGGTTGATCGGTTTCCTTTTTTATGATTGATTGTAGGATTTTCTTTCTAATTTTATTGAAGGGATTTGGGAACGTGTAAATCCGGTGGAAAATATTATCTGTAATCCTGCAGGATTAATTAGTATGTAATATATTTGGAAATATATACATATATACATTAAAATACTTAGGAGTTTAAAATATATCAATCAGGTTTAAATTTAAAAAATCTTTTAGCCGTTCTCTATAACACAAGCACAATTACTATTGTGAAATTAAAAAAAAAAACTTTATAGATTTATTGATGTAAACTTTTAAATTCCCAACAAATCCCATTAGTTATATTCGACGAACATTAATGGTCAAATATTAAAATCTTATTTAGGAGGAGATGTTGATTAAATGAGCGGCGGATAAAATGAGCAAATTTATGTTAATATAACAAATTAAAAATTAAGAATTTTTGAAATAATTTAATATAAAAACAATATTGTACTGTAGCAGTAATTTTCTTTTAAAAAAATTTTTTTTTTTGAATGCTGACTAGACTAGTAAGTCGCCCGTTTAACGGGCGACTTTGCCTATTTTTAAATTTTTTTTAAAACATGCTTAAACTCTTAATATAATTTATAATCATACTTAGTCTTAAAATTTTCCCTTTATTTTTTCATGCACGGGCCGGTTTCTCTCACATTTTTCCGGCTCTCCCCACTCTCTCTCTCTCTCTCTCTCTCTCTCTCTCTCTCTCTCTCTCATATTTCAGAATATTATTTTACGTGTAAATTAATGGTAAATAAGTTTTAAGGGGATTTACTAATAAATTTAAACTCTTGTATCTAACATCTAACATCTTAAAATTGATTATTTACTTATCTAATACATAAATCTTTTAAAACATAAAAATCACATGTTACAAATCAATCTGAAATAACATACATACAAAACAGTCTTATTGTGATGCCCCAGAATATAAATTAGAAAAAAAATTCATTTTTCTTTTGATAAATAACAACTAGAGCTATATAATATTATCTATTAGTAATAAACAACAATACACATTCTATAATTTAAAACAACAATGTACACATCTATATTTATTCTCAAAATTATATACATTACTCAGAATCTACAAAAATATATCATAACTATTCTGTGTTGAGTATAAAAGAAAAATTAAAAAAAATAGAATCTGAAAATCCTGAACAATCTCACACTCCTGCTCTCCTACCCCCTGACCTGAAATCATTTAACCACATATAATGAGCTTAAAAAATCCAATAAGTCACCAAAACCTACAACTAAATTCAAAGCACGACAAATAAGCTATATATATGCATGTCAGGGACCAAGTCATAGCAGTTACATTCATATAATCATTGAATCAGAGTAGAAATAGTAAAATTAACATGCAATTGTAATATAATCTATAAATAGTAAAATACTCTAGTACGAAAACTAGTAAACCAGTACAAGTGTTAAATCTATAAAGTAATCGTCATACCGTAATACCAATCAGTAAAGAAATCAGATAAAGTACCAAATCAAAATATCATTAAAGACTATTAAAATTAAATCAATATTGTAAAATTATATATGAATGTACACATGCTATACAATTATTCTATATCAGTTTCAAATAAGTATTTCAATCACATACTCAATATTTCAATCACATGCTCGATAAATCCTGCATATCACATGCTTAGTATATTATATGCTTATTATACAGTGAATTAGTAGTTTCAAATAGTATCAGTATCTATATCATTAACAATCTAGTGATATAAGCAGTAGAATAATACAATAATAGTAAATATAACAGTAATAATAAATTCGTATAATAATAAGAATAATGTTTCAAAACATGCATTTCATAGTCACATTAAACAAGTAGAAGTCCTGGTAATTATGGTATTATTCAGTATTAATATTAATGTCAGTAAATCGTTGGCTCATTAAATATAATTGTCACTCTTTGTTCATCTGTAAAATAATAATCTCCTTATATATAACTCTCAACTAGTGTATCATGTGAATTAGTAGAGAATAACACCAAATCATTATATTTAAAAAAAATTCCGTCGGCCCACCATCCTGTACAGGTCAATTAGTCTCTAATTAACGGATCAACCAATCTTTAGTTATTTGATTCACACACGCATACTATTATCATAATACTATAATAATAATAACGACCAACTATTACTCAAGCACGTATCTACATCCATTTTTAATGCATTACAATAAATAATATATAACTAAGCTTAATTAAGAAGATGCTAAAATGTCATAATGATAGACAATAAAGAATTCTATCATACAAAAAATGTATATTTTTAAAAGTATCAAAATAATAGGAATTATATAAAATGTATTTTAAAACTTTAATTGTACTATATTACTATTTTAGAATCCAAAATAAATTTTTTGACAAACAAAAATTACTGTATTTTCTAAATTACCTAGAAAAAATTTCAAATAAATACTTAAAATACTCATAATCATGATCTCTATAATATACCAAAATTTCACGATAAAAATTTTGTCAATACAAAGTTATTCAAATCTTTTTATAATTAAAACACAAATTTGATCAGAAAAAAACTAAAAATATAAAATCTTTAAAATTAGAAATAGAGTAAAAGTTTCTTACAGTGATACGAGTAATTTTTTAAATAGGCTCGACGGACAAAAATTGCTCTACAGCCTCTAAATCTCAAGCTTTTCTTTCTCTCTCCTCACATTTCTCTCTCATTTCCCTTAAGACATCTCTCTAATGCCAAAATAATGAGGAAAAAAGAGATTTTATACAATCTTAGAGCTTTAAGATATTTATAAATAAATAATAATAAAATTTTAATATAATATTTATTTTAATCAATTCTTTAGTATAAAATTTAAATGAATTATTTTAGGACTTCAAAAATTATAAACAAATATATATATAAAATAAATCATTTTATTTTAAAAATATATGTGAAATTTGTTTGTAAAACAGACATCTAATAGTCCTGAAATACTCATTTGTACTGATAGGTACCATATCCTTAAAGATTTTTATTGGTGCCCAAAAATTACGAAAAAAATTATGTAAGTAAAATATTATAATAACAACACCATAACAAAGATGGTTTGTAATTTAGAGTTATAATGTCTCCATAAAGAAATTAACAAAGTTAAAATACAGGTTATTACAATCTACCCACCTTAAGAAAATGTCGTCTTGACATTTCCCTTAAGTTTTCGGGAACAAAATACAATTAAAGCATTCGTACGATTAAAACTCAAATCAACTCAAAATCAAATCAAAACTCATCAAAAATTATGTAGTGATGTGATTCATTCTATCACATATCAGTCAACTATGTATGCAAAGCAATGTAACAAAATCTACCTAATCTACTCGATTCACAATCAAATCCTACAGCTCTTATAACAATTAATTCTTCTAACAACTATGCTTTGATATCAATTGTGATGGCCTAGAATCTAAATTGAAAGAAATTATTTATTTATCATTTAAATAAATAACAATCAGAGCTATATAATATTATTTATTAGTAATAAATAATAATACAGATTCAATAATTTAAAACAACATGTACCTATCTATATTCATTCTCAAAAATTATATACACCAATGAGGATATACATAATTATATCATAATTATTATGTCATGAGTACAAAAGAAAAATAAAATAAAATAGAACCTAAAGAATTCTTGTCAGCCTTACACTCCTACTCCCCAGCCTTGATCTGAAATCATTTAACAATATATAATGAGCTTAAAAAATCTAATAGGTCATCAAAACCAACAACTGAATTTAAAGCACGACAAATGAATAATATGCATTTTCCGGGATCGAATCATTGCAGTTATATTTATATGATCATTGAATCAGTGTAGAAATATTAAAATTAATATATAGTAGTAGTAGAATCTATAAGTAGTAAAATACTACAATATAGAAGTCAATAAAGTAGTAAATCAGTATGAGTGTCAAATTTATAAAATAATTATCGTATCCGTAAATACCAATCAATAAAGAAATTAGATAAAGTATCAAATTAAAATATTATTAAAGACTATTAAAATAAAATCATATATGAATGTATACATGCTATCCAGTTATTCTATATCAGTATCAAATCAATATTTCAATCACATACTCAATATGTAAATCACATATATACTTAATAAATCATATATATCACATGCTTAGTATATCATATATTTATTATACAATAAATCAATAGTATCAAATTATATATATATATATATATATATATATATATATATATATATATATATATAATATATTAGTAACAATCTAATGGCAAGAATAGAAGAAAAGTGTAATAACAGTAAATCTATACAATATTAATAAATCTGTATAATAATAAGAATAATGTCTCAAAATATGTATTTTAATAATCACACTAAATAAGAAAAAGTCATGGCAATCACGTTATTTTTCAGTTTTAGTATCAATATCAATAAACCGTTGGCTCAGTAAATAGAGTCGGCACTCGTTATCCGTTGATACAGTAATAATCTTCTTATAACTCTCAACTAGTGTATTTTATGAATTAATAGAGGATAATACTAAATAATGATATTTAAAGAAAAGTTTTTCAGCCCACCATCCTATACATGTCAATCAGTCTCCAACTAATGAGTCAATCAATTTTTACTTATTTAATTAACACACGTAAATTATTATCATAATATTATAACAGTAATAGAAACCAGCTTAGTTAAGAAAATGTCAAAATGTCATAATGTTAGACAACAAAAAATCTATTAGAAAAAATGTATATTTTTAGAAAATTATCAAAATACCAAGAATTATATAATATGATGTTTTAAGACTTATTGTATTACACTACTATTTTTAGATATCAAATGGGTAGAAAAAAATTACTGTATTTTCAAAATCACCAAGTAAAAAATCTCAAATAAATAGTCAAAATGCTCATAATCATGATCTCTATAATATACAAAAAGTTATTTGATGAAAGTTTTGTCAATATAAAGTTATTCATATTTTTTTATAATGGAAATATAAATTTGATCAAATAAATACCAAAAATTTAGTGAAACAAACAATTTTCTCACTAGGCTCGAAACAAAATTGCTCCACGACCTCCAAATCTCTCAAGCTTTTTGTTTCTCTCCTCTCATTTCTCTCTCATTTCCCTTAAGACATCTCTCTGTTGCTAAAATAATGAGAAAAAAAGGGATTTAATAAAATCTTAGTGCTTTAAGATATTTATAAATAAATAATAATATAATATTAATATAATATTTAATTTAGTCAATTCTTTAGTTTAAAATTCAAATATATTATTTTAAGACTTCAAAAAATAGAGAAAAGTATCTATAAAATAAATTATTTTATTTAAAAAATATAGATGAAATCGATTTGCAAAACGAACATCAATATCATGCAAGTAAAATACTACAATAACAAAAATATAGCAAAGATGGTTTACTGTTTAGAGTTATTATAACTCCAAAAAAAATTGAAAAAATCAAAATATGAGTTATTACACCTATCTTGTAGAACTATAGTTGGATAAAACTACCTAGTGAAAATTTACAAATGATTTTCCAAACCATGTAGAGTCTTGTAAGCTATAACATATCAAAAGTTACACGATGAAAGTTTAGCAAATATCAGAATCTACCCAATTTTTTGTTGAAAATTTTAAATTTAAATCCAAAAACCCCAAAAACTAAGAACTATTTAAAAATAAGATAAGGTAAATCTAATGTATCTCAACTCAAATAATTTATCAAACTAACTAGATCGATGAAATCGGCCCGAAGCTCCTCGAAATGGACTTTCTCACTCTAAGATCTCACTATTTATTTCTCTACCTAATTGCTTTTACAACAATAATTGTTTAAAAAGAAACGATTTGGTGGATTTTGATATTTATATAAAAGTTTACTTCACAACGCCACATCACTTAGGGCATCTCCAACCGAAAACTCCATTTTTCACTCTATAATGGCGGAAAACTACAAAATGCTGCAATTCATCTCCAATGGAACTCCATTTCTCTTCTTTCCCTCGCTCTCTTGTTTCGCGCCTTTCCCGCGAAGCGAAAAAAATAGAGCGATTTTTTTGGCGTAGGTGAACAGTTCGACGCCAATATTGGCGTCGGACTGTTCATCCGCATGCCATTGGCGTATTTTTTGGCGATCCATTGGAGCAAAAAGTCACTCCATACACGCGACTATAGTTCGGCTGGAGAAGCTCTTAGACACCCAGCGCTGCAGTGCTGCTAATTTATTAGACATGTAGAGAACATGACACAGTTGTGCCACCCCTAGCGCTGCTCCCTAAAATTCTCCTTTCATCATTTTTTTAGAAGAAAAAATATAGAAGCTGAGCACTATAGTGCTCCCCAACACTACACATCATTGCTCCCCAGCACAGCACTACAACGCTTCTAAGAGAAAAAGTTAGATCATGCAACACCATAGGAAAGTCACGAATTTGCAGCAAAAAAATCTATCGCAAAAAAAAAATCATCACAAAATTTTATTTGCGGTGGATTTCATTCCGTCGCAAAATTAAGATGACTTTGCGGTTGATTTACAGTAGAAATTAAAAAAAAAAAAACTGAAAAAATTTAATCTAACCAACTACCCTAGCCTAATCGGTTGCCCGCTTGCCTGATCGGCTGCTCAAGCCGGCCTGATCGCAGCCCGCGCGCACATGGCTGGTTGCCTGACCATGAACACCCTCATGATTGTCTGCCCGCGCCTGATCGGACTGCTTGCGTCACATGACATGTACGATATTCAATCTTGATCCTCTTCTCTTACAAATCAGCCCATTCTCCACACGGCCGTGGAGACAAAATACAACATATCACCTTTTTTTAATTTATATTATAACTTATATTGCGATGAAAAAATCCGCCGCAAATCCATCACAAAAAACTCATCAAAAATTTTAGTCACAAATCCGTCTCCATTTTCAACAAAAATAATCCACCACAAAATCTACCGCAAATCTATAACTTTCATGTAGTACGCATTTTCACACACAAAACCCTCAAGACATGCTCTAAAATAAAATTGATGCATTCAGAATTTGAGACAAACATTAACAAAATTTTAAAAAACATGTAGAAATACAAACTCATAATATTTACTAGATTAATTCAGACCCTAAACCCTAAACAGTATTATAGTGGATATTATAATCTTTCCTCATAAAAAAAAGTCATCCTCAGTATTTTAATATACAATATAGTCAAACATATTAGGATAAAGTTGTCTCATCTCAAATTCATTCTCACAAGTAACTTTCCTATTAGATTTGTGCTTCCATTGCACTTTAAATATTGAAATATATTTACTTCTCAATCATAGGCCATATTTCTTTTAGGGTCTTCTCTATACCTCAAATTATAATGTTCTTGAATTTTACTTTCAAAAACACTGCTCACAGCATCAGAAACCCAATTCCTTAAAGATGATATATAAAACATATTATGAACTTCAAACAATTATTCAAGCAACAACAAATGCTAAGCAGATTTTCAAATTCTTTCAATTATCTTGAATGGTCTAATATATCTTGTACTTAACTTTCCTTCTTTTCTAAATCTTCTTACTACATTCATTGGGCTAACATTTACATATATAAAGTCTCCAATAGAAAACTCTACAGATCGATGCTTTAAAACATAATACTTCTTCTATCGATCCTAGATGAATTTCAATCTATCTATGATTAGTTCTGTCTTTCTAGAGGAGTCATTTACTAGAGCTAGAACTAATAGATTTCTTTCTCCAACTCTATTCAAGATCAAGATGTCCCTTATTAAGGGGCCATATTAATGCTAAACTTGAAGCTATTATTATATGAAAATTTTATTAGAGGTATGTGGTCTTCTAAGCTACCACCAAAATCTAGACTACTAATTCACATAAAGATCTTCCAATACCAGAACAAATCTTTTAAACTAACAAAATGAAAAGTAGTATTGGAATGTAATTTTGTTCTTAGATTTTTCTGAATACTTCTCTTCAGTTTAAAGGTAAATATATTATCATAGTCATAAATAACTACCCTGGGCATCATGTGCAATCTAATAATTTCATGTACATAAAATTGTGCCAACTTTTCTATATAATTAATTTGTCAGATTGAAAGAAAATGAGCAAAATTAACCAGATGATTCATAATGATCCGAAATAACATCATGTCCTTACCTCGATCTGGGAAACCTCATAATAAAAGCCATCGTCACTTCTTTTCCTATTTCCACTCAAGAATAGGCAATAACCTTAGTAAGACACTAAGTCATAGATGTTCTACTTTAACTAATTGATAATTTTCATATTTCGATACAAAGTTAGCCACTTCTCTTTTGGCCACAAAACATGCATTTTAGTTATGATAGTAGGCCTTGGCAAGTTTGGCAACTAATTATACTTTTTAAAGATCTATAAATATATCTTTCTTATTCACTAAATGCCTAAAAATATAATACACTTTAGCCAGAATTCACACTTAAAGAATTTTGTGTACCTGTGTTGTCTTAAAGTCTTTAGATTACGGTAGAGTTGTTTCATCTCACATTCCTTAAAGTTGTATGCTCTTCTTCAGATTTAAAACATACTAGAATATCATCAATAAATACAATAACAAACTAATCCAAATATTTATTGAGTATTATGTTCATTGAATTCATGAAATGGAGGGTACATTATTCACCACAAAATGCATAGCTAAAAATTAGAAGTCTATATATATTACTTATCACTAGCACACAAGCCGATAGGAAAAATGATAGGAGATCAGAAATTTTGCTTGTATTCAATGATTTTCCTATAGTTTTGTGTATGTGATGTGTATGAATTTTTCTTTATTGACCTAAATGTCCGAAAAAAAGTATGGGAGGCTAGAAAAGGCACAACCCAATAGTTCATTTTTTAATAATTTTATATTTTTATTATTTATTGTTTATTAAAATAGAAATATAGTTAAATTATATCTTTTATCCTTATAATTATCTCCTTGTAGCTTTGGTTTTTAGATGAAAATAAATTGCATTAGGATATTATAATAAAAAAATTATAATAAATTAAAATTTTTAGAATTTATTTTGAAATAAATACACCATAAGTTGAGATAACTTTGTTTGCTATGATCATTTTAATAAATCGACTACAAAATAGTAGTGAAGATTAGTGGATTAATTATATTTTAGATTTCAGCCACTTATTTTAAGAAAGAGAATTTGATTGTACTAATAATTAAATAATTATTAAACTTTTTCATAATATATAGAGTAGCCATTATAAATTGTAAGTTTTTTCATCTTATATTCTATCTTTTAAAATGATAATTATAATTTTTTTTCTTAACTGCCAATGTCGGCCCCAAGTTTGACCGAAAAATAGAGAAAACTTTTGACAAAATTTATTTAGAATGTTGGGCCTCACTAGAAAAATGTCACAACTGACTTCGTTATATAGATTATATGAATTCAATAATTGCTCTTATTTATGGGAGAGTTTCTCTCTCATAATTTTTTAAATTTGCTAATGTGTATCATTACCCTATAAACTAAATTCATTTATTTATTAAATTTTATAATTTTTTAAAAATTGTTTGCCAATTATTTATGTGGAGAAGACTTCAATTGCATCTTGTCAATCTACTTTGTCAACAAATATATTTATTTGAAACAATTTCGTAAGTTTTTAAGCTAATATATAAAGTTTGCTAGCTAAATACAAACGAAATTATAAGTACTACTGTTTTAATTTTCTTGATATTGCAATTGAGAAAATGACAATAGGAGGGATTTAAAATGGTTGCTTGATATTGCAATTGAGAAAATGACAATAGGAGATATTCATTAATTTATAAGTGAATGATTTTTATGAATGATTATTAGCTTATATTAATTTATGTTTTGCTTAGATTAGCTTAACTAATCTCAAAGTTTTGATTTTTGACACTAATTTTAAAATTTGACTTTCCATCGGAAATGACTAAGCTCTGAATTTCTTAATTAATCGAAATAAAGTCATGAATACATAAAAGGATTTGTTTTTTTTTTAATTCTCCAAGTCGTACCAAAAATTTATTGAAAATTTTTTATAACCATCTGGATTATGCATGTAACTCTAGAATGACATGCAGGATTGTTGTCACAACCTGACCTGATATTATCCGATAGCTCACATATCATACCATTTCTGATTGTGGTAAGACTGACTAGTTCAATCCTACAACACTTGGCAATATAAAGAAGAATTGAAAAAAAAAATACTTCCAATATATATACTACACATATACAATCGAATCCCACCTCGATCGCTCATTGGCGTTAGCAGAAGCTGTTGAACTGAAACCAAAAGAATTATAAGAAAATTTTTATTTTATCAAAATGGCTCTCAGCCCAATTTTTTATATATCTTTATAGCTTCATTAACATAATCCCACTTGGGTCGCTCACTGGCGTTGACATATATAATCGAATCCCACCTTGATCGCTCATTGGCGTTAGCATAACAAAATCCCATCTCGATCGACCACTGGTGCCAGCATAACAGAATCCCACCATGGTAGCCCACTAGCTTTGACAAAACAGAATCTCACCTCTGTCGCCTACTTCCCATGGCATAATATCACATTTCTTTCATATTTTTTGATGTATTTCATTAATTAAAGCATAATTAGATTAAATTAAAAAATAATTAAAATGCCTCAACTTTAAACCACAGAAATACTACTGAGTAAAAATTTACTGTTTCAAAACATAATCAAATTATCAAAGATTGTGTAAAAAATCATTCTGAAGCTTTAATTGAACTAAAGTACTATTTTTATAAGTCAAAATAAATTTTTGAATAAGAAAAAAATGTTATTTTTCAAAATCACCAGACGAAAAATTTTTAGAATATACTCAAAATATTTATAATCACAATCTCTATAACTACATCGATGGACAAAAAACGACTCTACGATTTCCAAAATCAAGCTTCTTTTTTCTCACTCCTCCCTTTTCTTCTCTTTGTCCTAATCTTTTCTTTGTTAATGAAAATTGAAAGGCAAAATAGAATTTTAATGAAAGTGTATAATGGTTATTAATATCTATAATATATTAATAAAATATACAAATATAATTTTATAATTTATTCAATTTTTAATAAAAAAATTTATATAAATTCTTTTATATCTTTAAATCTAGAGATTCAAAAGTTATGAATAATATTCTTAAATTAGCTAAGCATGTCTAAAAGATTATGGTGAAATTGATTTACAAAATAGACATCTAACAATCCCATAAAGCCCACTTGTAACGATATATGCTAATTTCTTGTTTTTTTTAGGCTAATTTATTAAGAAATTGTACCAATGCTAAAAAAATTATGGAAAAAACTAGTGAAACTAAAACACAATAATGTTTATGCTCTGGCAAAGAGATTTGTGATTTGTACTTAGAATTATTCATAAAATAATTTTTTACTGTTATATATAAAATATAATTTTCTTTTTAATTTTGAGTTATAACAATCCACCAATCTTAAAAAATATCATCCTCAGCATTTTCAGGCCAAAATAAGTTAGAATACGCTTGGATACAATTATCTCATCTTAAATTCTTTCTCTTAAGTAGTCTCTCTGACAGTTATATGCTTCCATTGCATCTTGAACATCAAAATCTATTTTCTCCTCAATTTCCTCACATCATATACTAGAATCTTACCGGGCTCTTCCCTACAGTATAGGTTTGGATGAACCTCAACATCATCAACAATTAACCTCTTCCCAAATCAGATACTGACTTACTCAAAAAAGATATATGAAATATATTGTGCTCAAATCTGTTGACACCTTTCATTAGACTAATTTTGATATAAACAAATTTGTCAACTTGAAATTTCACCAGCCTACGTTTCTGATTATAATACTTCTTATCCTATCCTGTGCATCTCTCAATCTTTCTCTAATCAGAAGAATCTTTATTATATTATAATCCACAAAAGTTGATTCTATCACAAGTCTATCTCTCATTTCTGCTAAAGTCAAAGGGGTTATACACCTCCAACCGTATAGGGCTTCATAAGGAGCTATGCCTATATTTGATTGAAAATTATTATTGCACATAAATTTTATAAGTGGAATATGATCCTCCCAACTAGCTAATAACTAGCTAAGCCTAAAAAACTATGAACCTCTAAACCTACAGTAGGCCTTGGCCATTCAAAAATAGCCTGAAACCTCTATGGATATACTAAAATACCTGCACTACTCAAAACATTTTCTAGAAATAAAATACTACTCAACTAAAACTCACACTATGAGAACCTAGCATATAATTAATACTTCCTTAGAAGCTCTAAAGCAATCCTCTAGTGCATTGCATGCTCCTCCTCAGATCTGAAATAAATTAAAATATTATATATAAAGATAACAAATTGATCCAAATACTTCATGAAAACTATGTTAATCATATCCATAAAATTGTTGGGGCATTAGTCACTCTGAATGGCATGACTAAAAACACATAATGCACGTACCTAGTGTTAAATGCAGTCTTCGCCGTATCCTCTGCTCTCACTTTTAGTTGATGATAATCAGATCGTAAATTAATCTTAAAATACTAAACATCCAGCCAACGGATCAAACAAGTTGTTAATCCCAAGTAAAGAATACTTAATTTTTATAGTTAACTTATTCAAATCTTTATAATTGATGCACATCTACAAGGCACCATCCTTCTTCTTGATAAATAATACAGGTGCTCCCCACAAAAACACACTAGGACGAACAAAGCCTTGATCCACCAACTCCTGAAGTTACACCTTCAACTCCTGAAGTTCCTTAGGTGACATCCAATGCGGAGCCTAAGTGATTGAAGTAGTACCCAAAAAACATCTATAAATATATACTCTACCTCTCTGTATGGCAGTAAAGTCACTAACTCCTCAGGGAAGACATTTGGAAACTTATGAACTACGAGGACACTACTCATACTCATAGATACAAAAGAGAGTCTCAATTCTTTGACACGTGTTAAAAATACTAGGTTGCCTTTCCTCCAAATTTTATCCACTTCTAGAGCAGAAATCAAATAAGAAAGAATATCCCTAATTCCCTGGAATACAAATCTCTCATCATTCTAATGTAAAGTCTTTTTTTTTTTTCAAACAATCAATTTAAGCCCCATACTGACTCATCTAGTTCATTCCCCAAATAATATCGAATGAAGAAATATACAACATAATCAAACCAAATCTCCAAAAAATCTATATAAAAAAAATAAACCTTATCAGCTACCATTCCATCTCCCATAGGCAAAACCGTAGACACATAATCATATAATAATACAGAAGACAAATCGAGACAATCAAAATACTACTCTAATATAAAAGAATGGCACTAGAATCGAATAAAATACATTAAAGATGCAAAAATATAGGTCATATATATCACAACATCTAGAGACTAATTGGGCTATTACTGCATCAGGCTATAAACTCATGGCTATACTAGGGTCAAAACAACAAAACTATATGTACCCTGTAAACCCCCAGAAGACTGATCTAGTGATACTGAACTAACATCCCGGTTATCATAAGCCTCAGAATACTATCGAAGTGGTATTGTCCTCGGCCCTCCCATTGTCGCTACCCAGAACTCTCATCTTTCAAATTAAAATGTCTGTCAAAGCCACCCTATGGACACTTAAAAATTATGTGTCTATACTGGCCACAATAAAAATATTGGCCCAATGCTCTATAGCATTGTCCACTGTGCATTCTACCTCATTGCTGACATAATGGAGAGAACCCACTAACGTAACCCTCAAAATTAGCAATACTTCCTCTATTTAATCTTGAAGGAACTACTACTGGTTGTTCCCTCCTTATGAACTCAACTGGTTCAAACAAGTTATTCTTCTCAAAATGATTACTATCAGCTATCTCACCACCAAATCTTTTCCTGCTCATCATCCATTACTACTACACTGCTACCATATTAGTCTCTATCCTCTTGGTCCTCTCGACCAACTGAACAAAATTTTTAATATCCTATGCCAATAGTGGCTACCTCAAAACATCTCAAAGTTTCTCCAGAAATCTATAATGCTTTTCCTTAGAAGTACTAACCAACTATAGAGTATACTAGATAGAGCAGTAAATTCTACCTCATACTGCATTACTGACATATTTCCCTAAATCAATTTCAGAAAAAAAAAAACTCTATAGTTGTCTCCAAGAAAAAGGAGGTACAAACCATATCTTGAATGCCTCTATAAACTCCTTCCAAGTAATCAAGGTATTTGAAAGACCCTGATACTTCTCTCTTTGTTGGCCCAACCACTAGTACTCTGTCTTTCCATCTAACAGAAATGTAGCTAATGTAACTCTCATCTTATATTAGAAGGATAATACATCCCATCCATAATCTTATCTATCCTCATCAATCAATCATCATCTACTCTAGGCTCAATAACTCCCGATGGTCTAAGGGGTTATAATCTAATGAAATTTTATAAATATCTATCAATATCATCTGGATTGGCACCAAAAACCTGTTTATGAGCCTCACCTACCAGTTATGTTATTATACTTACAATATGAGAACTTTTTATTGTACGCAGCTGATTATATAATTTTTGTAATTAGAAGCTCATGATATAATTTTGTAATTAAAAGCTAATGATATAGTTTTTTTTTTCTTTTTCCAAAGAAATAGTAGTACTTTTTGTTGTACGCAGCTCACCTTAGTTGGAAGCTTTGGCTACCAATCAAATAGTCTTGAGTTCTAATCTTGTGTATGTGATGTGTGTGTGAATTTACCTTAAATAACCTAAATGTCTCAAAACAAAAAAAAGTTGTAGAATTAATGCTTCCTAGGCTCACAGGAGCTTCATCAACCCTATCTCCAGAGAAGTGCTAATAGCTATTGTAGTGTTGTTGCAGGCTTGGGACTATATGGCATACACTGCACAAAGAAAAACTATATTCAAAATGAAATGTATCTAACAACAACAGAATGTCCTCGGTGCATTAAAACTACAATGCATTCATGAGATCCCATCATATTTTTATAATCTTGAGTTTTGGGCAACTTAAAATTTTCCAAATTGCACATTTTATCCTTTTAGTTTTTACTATCAACATTTAACAATTTAGGCTTCTTTTGGGATAGCTTTCTTGCTTCTTTGTAAAGTTACTATAAAGAAAATAATATTATAAAACTATTATAGAAAATAATTTTATAGCAAAAAATATTTTGAAAGAAGCAAAAATCAACAACGCGGCCTTAATCTCTCTCTTTGCTGATAATTGATATTTCTTGGATGTAGTGAATAATTTATACTGAACTAAAAAATATAATTGAATGCTTAATCTGATCAAATAGCTCAATTCTGGTCACTTCTGCACTTTTGGGAGAGAATAATGAGCGTTCAAAACATAAATTTAACGTTAAAGTTTTCAAGGTTAAAATCATAATAATAATTTATTAAATTGTTATTACATTAACTCTCATTTCACTACAAATAATTATCCATCTATACAGCATAACGGAGACATATGCAAGTACCATAGCACTTTATAAAAAGAAAAACAATGTAATCAAATTCTTATTGCACCCGTGAACTTCCTGATCATCTTTTCTCATAACAGGCCAAAAAAACTCACATGTCTCCTCCTGTATGAGCCAAACTAGAAGTGCAGAGCCTCGTCAAGCTCTCAGACACTTATCTCATGCACAACTTCATCATGGAGCTCAAGCTTCTCATCTTCTTCATACTCTTCTCTGCGTTCCTCTTTACAAATTCTCTCTCTCTGAAAACTTCTCCAAAATCAGCAAAGCTCAGGACTAACATCACTATCATCGGCTCTGTCTTCTGTGATGCCTGCTCTGAGAACACCTTCTCCAAGCATAGCTACTTCTTGCAAGGTATAAACTACATAGACATGAAATCTAATACCTTCACAAGAAAATAGAATGACTATTCTTATAAGTTTCTGAGCTCTAGTAGGTGTTCAAGTGCTCGTCCAATGCAAGTTTGCAGTAAACTCCAAGTGGGCCGATGAGATATCAGTCACTGCAGAGAGAACAACTGATAGTTTTGGTGTTTACAAGCTTGACATTCCACCAGTAGAAGGATTTCAGTGCAAACGGGGGCTTGAGATCAAATCCTTCTGTCGAGCTAGTTTGATTCAGAGCTCATCTTCCTCATGTAGCATACCAGGAACACAAAGCTCCACAGCTCATGTGGCAATTAAATCCAAAGCAAGAGATATTTGCATTCTTAATCTCAACACACTTAACTTCCATCCTGTGAAGAGGGACAACACTCTTTGTGGTGCTGAGAAGGGAAGAACGCCAGCAAACTTGGGGAGTTCCCTTTGTTTCTGGCCATTCTTTACACCATTTGGGCTTCCATGGCCGAATCTTAATTGGCCTGACCCAGCATCTTTACCTTTCAGCATCCCTTCTTGGATTCTTCCATTGTTAAAACCACCATATCTTCCATTTCCGTTCTCTTTTTCACCAACTTCACCATCTGCACCATGATATAAACTTTTCAACCTGAGTTCTTATCCTTCCTTTCTTATGCTGGGTTGAATATCTTTTCCTCCTCCCTATCCTAACTGTAAGACTTCTTTTTTCTTGTGATTTCAGTTATCTTTTGTTATTGTTCTTGTTTGGACAATGTTGCTCTTTGTTATAAATGATATTTGCTAAGAGTTTGTATTAATGGAATGCTGCAGTGTCATGGAAAGATCCATTTTACCTAAAATTTTTTTAGGACTCATTTGGTTTAAAATATGTTCTAATATAAATCTTGATCTATTTTTATCCATGAGAGATCTAAGAAGCTCAAAATCAATACTGATTTCTAGTTATAACAAATTAAACGATAAATGTTCACTAAATCTTCTTTTTTCGAAACTTGTTTTCAGATTTCAATCAATTAAATGGGCCTTCAACTAATTCATCTTTAGTGTATTTCCTACAAATGCTTAGAAATAGAAACTAGAGGAGAACATGAGGAAGGATCTACCATCGAAGTAATAAATGGAAGCACTGAGTTTGACAGTAAAAAGTAGAACAGGCAAAAAAAAATTAAAGACGATGCTGAACAAGGAGCAGATTTATTTTTTGATTCAATATCGAAATGGCCACAGATAACTTACAGCAGCTACAACGTAAACATGCAAAACTTACATCAGCAATAATTCATATTCTCAACTGCTACAATAACAGTACTACAACAACAACGAAAAGCCTTAACTGTTACAATAACAGTAACGAGCCAAAAAACAAAAACAAACATACAAACACAAAGATGACAAATTAAACTAAACAAATTAAAATATATGTATATAAACACAAGCAAAATTTATGTAGTTCAAAGTGATTCATTTATGTGCATAGCTATGCATTGATATCAAACAAACAACTAAGTTTTAAAAAAGCGGAACATAAAAAATTTCTCTCGCTACAAAGTAGGATATGATGATGATAATGTTATTATATATTTGTTAAAAATTGAGGTTTTGTTTGGGATGGCTTGAGAGGCAGATCCAGCATTTTTTTTCAAGATGAGCAAAATAATAATAATAATAAAATAACTTTTAAAAATAATTTAACAACTTAATTCTATCAAATTTATTACATAAAATTTGTATCATTTATCTTCTAATATAATACTGATTTTAGTAATAATATAAGTTGGAGTATAATCATATAAGTTATGTTGAAGCTAGATTCTAACTTAGAGAAAAATAATAATAAATAAGCTTAACATTATCTAAATTAATATGTCCCAAAAGAAACCTTAATTTCATTTCTTATTCACCATTGGTTTTTGTTGATTCTATGTAGAGTAGCATGATATCAATCATAGGATGATCTGTTCATCTAAACTCTATCAACATTACAGGTTTTTTGCACACTGCATACCATTCACATGCAAGAAAACTGCTTTCAGAACTAGGCTCTCAAATTCAATCAGCTATTTGATTAAAAATAGAGTACGGAATGAGTTCACAGATAGCAAATTACAAATATAGCTTTTCACATGAAGAATACCAAAACAGAGAATACTACATAGAGTAAGTTGCGCGCATGTTATAGAGACCACCAAAACTAGGCCCTCTAACAGAGAGGAAAAAAAAAACTGTATAATTACTTGTTCGAATACACAAACAAAACACTATACAGATTTACGCGAGGTAACTGCAGTCAGTTTTCAGTTGCAAGCTTGCCACAAGTAGTGTAAAGAATGAAATAAATGTAAGAAACCAAGCAAATGAGCTGCTACTGAATCATATCTCTAGTCAATTAAGTAAGCTCTGGAATGGTAAAGTGGACCGCGAGTACCGTAAAGCCTTTATCACGGTCACTGGAGCTCTGATTTAATTCCACTTATTGCGAAATTCTCCAACTTGTTTATTTTGTCATTGGCAACCTACAGAATAGATAGTAACAATAAGAGCATATGGACATAATAATAATAATAATAATATGGTAAAAAGAAGCACCAATGGATAATTTTTTTTCCTGAATATACCTTTAACATAGTCCTCCATTTCTCTTCTTCTGCATCCCTCCTCTCTCGTTCTTCTAAGAATATGGTCACAATAGTTTCTTGTTCTTTGTCAGCATCCTTCAGCCTCTTTTGCAATAATTCAACCTAATCAATTATAGATTTACGAAATTATAACGTTAGATGCAACGGAATCTAACTTTTCAAAATTCAGCACCACCTAAGGAGTTTTAATAACAAAGTTCAAGTCTAATTGCAAATCAATGAAAGCTGAAAGGGAATACACAAAAAACAACATGGTAAAAAATGCGGAGTTAACATCTCTTGCAGCACTTGATCTACACGAATAGATTGAAGGTGAGGCACTCGATCGAAAACTAACCCAAGTAGTTGGATAAGACTATTGATAATGATGATGATGATGATTAAATCGATAAAAAGAACATTGTTTCTAATCATGCAAGTAAATAGTCAGCTAAAACTTTATATACCTATTATATCTACTTTATATGCAAAGCCATAGAAGAAATTAATACCATTTGAGATGACAAAGCAAACCGGTGGGGTTATACCGTAAACTTCTTCCCAACATTAACACTGAAGAGCAGCACAATGCCAAAGTGCTCATGATGAGAGTTAAAAGAGATGAGGTGTTGAGAATGAAAACAATCTCAAATATAAGAATATTGCCAAAAGTCCTTATCAAGACATGGATATAGATACGTTAGATTACTAGCCTAAGTAATGCATCATGTGTTCAATCTCAAGCCATTAGTTGGGAGTTTGACTTTGTAGTATTAAGGTAAACAACACAGTCAAAGAATTGCGCTGGTACTACCGCCGGTAGTTACCGGCGGATAATGAGCAGGACAACTAAGAAATGCCGGCGCAATGTGCGCCAGTATCTCTACGACGGATATTCTGCCGGATAATGCACCGTTAAAGCACCGGCGAAACATCCGCCGGTAAATGTGCTAGTATTACCGTCGTAAAATCGTCCGCCGGAAAGTCCAACAGTAATGGCGCATTTTCCTGTAGTGGAAGCTTTCCATTCAAGGTATGTTGATCTTAGCTATTTGAAAAAATTACACTTCTAACTAGTGTGCCTTCTGACCACATAATAATGAACTCATGATAATTTAAAGCTTATAACCCATCATCAATATTATAATGAGTACTTAATGCATTAGGAATAGCTAGTCATGGTCAAGGGATTAATATGAGAGTAAAATCAAACGTAAATGAGATGTAACTTCAAAACTTGCAACATAAAAAAAAGCATAAAAACATGGCTGATGGGTTCAGGTCCTAGACTACTTTAAGAAACATAAGGATCAAGAAGCATTTCTAACTTACTTTCTCAGTTAGTTCTTTGTTCTTTTGCATTGCAATCTTCAAATCATGCAACAACTTGCCTTCTACTGTAACTATTCTGCAATTACAAAAAGCATAAATATTATCGTTCTATTCTTGAGAAGAACTTTAATGTGTTTGCAACTAACTCACCTTTCCTTCAAGGTCTTATTATGATTGGCCAACAGTTTGGTGTGCATACCAAAATCCAGAGCTTTTAGTCCATTTCCATAGCTTTCAGCGCCCATTTTCTGATAGGAAAAAAAATCTAAGATGAACATCTTGCATAAATGCAATAAGTGGACGAGATTTACAACGGAAAATATGCACAATGTAATAGTAATTCAAAGAGGATGATAGAAAATAAAAATATAGCTGGAGTTTCAAAGAGGATGATGAAAAATACTACCTACAAATTATTTTAGGGTGAACAATCTCTTTTAGGTGTTCAACAAATATGTGACGCACAGTCTAAATAATTGACTTAAAATGTGTAACTAAACAAATTGATTATGACAGTTGAAGTGCTCACCATCTTAACCTCTACAAAGCAAAAGAACAAAGGAAAAAAACAATTTTGGCATAACAATACAACAACATCAAGATTTTATCCCTCTACATGGGGTCAGCTACATGAATCTTTTTTCTCTATTGTGTCTTATTAAGAGTGAAATGTAAAGAAAGGTCATTTCTAATATTTTCTAACCAAATCTTTTTAGGTCTCTCCCTACCTTTCTTAAGGTAAGCCAAATCCAATACATCTACTCTCCTAACCGGGTCATTGTTTTATGTGGCCAAATTATTTTAGAGGACTCTCTCTAATCTTATCTTCCACTAGAGCTACTCCAACCCTTTCACAATTTTGGCATAACCGTCATGATGCAGGACTACGATGTTTTTAAATGGATGCGATAAAAATTTGCACGATTTCTTGATAAAAACAGTTATGATTAAGACTATTAGCAATTTAAACGTTAAAATAAAACGTAAGAGGGGTAGCTACGCATAGACCTTACATGCCAAACACTTGGATTATCAAAACAAGTTAGAAGTTCAACAACATGTGAAGTAAATAGCTTTCAACAAAATCCCTAATCTAACAATAAGATAGCAATATAGAAAGCACGCTCAATCCTACGTTTACTAAGCTTAGCAGAGATAGGTGAACAAGGCCTTCATGAATCAAGTCAAACCACAAGAGAGTATCTAGAATGCTCTCCACATATTCCTCGACGGTTTTGTCGATATTTGGATTGACGTCGAAGAAAGTGGAGTGAAGGATGTGAACGAAACTTTGCTCGTCGTCGGCGATGCCGTAATTAAGATCGGGATCGGCCATGCATCAATCTAGTTGCGTTAAAGTGTTGAAGGAGGTGGCCCTTTGCTGTCCTTGCCATTTTCCCTTGAAAGAAGGAGGTTCCTCTCAAGAATCAAAGTAGGAGAAGGGAAGAGAAGGTGGTCGTCCAAGGGGAGAGACTTCGGGAATTTAGATTCAAATTTTGGGAGATTTAAGTGGAGGGAAATTTAGTTCAAACAACTTCCTTCTCGATCTCTTGATTGAAATAATCAAGGAAAGGGAAGGGAGAGAGGAGCCAGCGGCAAGGGTGAGAGGGAGGGGCTTTAATTTAATTCCAAAAGAAGAGGTTCCCCTTTGGAAAGAAATTAAATAAGAGGGGCTAGGGGAATTTCGGCCAAGGATGAGGGGAGGGAGTTTGAATTGTTTCCAAGAGAGGAGGTGGGCTTTTAGGAAACAATTACTAATTCAAACCACAAGGGGGGCCGGTTGCTATAGAGGGAGGAAGGAGTTTAATGTGGCCTTCAATGCTTACTTAAATTATTAAATTAAGTTTGGAAAGAAATATCTCATCCTCTCTTAATTTAAAATTTAAATAGGAATTGATTTAGTAGGTTTCCTAAAATAGGATTTATAAATTAGGTAACTATTTCAAATTCAAATTGATTTGAATTTGATCATTAATAGAGTTACCAAAATTATGAAATCTAATTTAGGAAAGATTTGGAGGCAAGTGAGGGTGGAGGGAGGAGCCGAGGGAAGGCCGGCGGTAGTGGTTGGCCGTGGATGGGGTGGCAGGTTGGGTCTAAGCGGTGGGTGGTGGTGGTGGTGGTGGTTGGGGGAGGGGGGGTTAAGTTGTCGGCTGTTAAGGGTTTGGGGAAGGCCCTGGCCGATGGCTAGGGGATGAAAGAAGAAAGACAAAGAGATAATCCAGAAGAACCATGAACCCGGCCGTCTCCAAGGTTGGTGGGTGATCCGATTTCCCTCTCCTAGGGATTTCTCTCTCAAGCACTCTCAAGATCTCACAAAGAAATCAAGCAAGGAAAAAATTTTATTATTCAATCATTAACATCAAAAAGAGAACAATAGGGCAATATATGCAGGCAGATCTTGAGAGTGCTTGAGAGAGAAACCCCTAGGAGAGGGAAATCGAAACACCCACCAACCTTGGAGACGGACGGGTTCGTGGTTCTTCTGCATTATCTCTTTGTCTTTCTTCTTTCATCCCCTATCCATCGGCCAGGGCCTTCCCCAAACCCTTAACAGCCGACAACTTAACCCCCCACCACCACTCGCCGCCTAGACTCAACCCGCCACCCCATCCACGGCCAACCACCACCGCCGAGCTCCCCTTGGCTCCCTCCACCTCCACTTGCCTCTAAATCTTTCGTAAATTAGATTTCATAATTTTGTTAACTCTATTAATGATCAAATTCAAATCAATTTGAATTTGAAATAGTTACCTAATTTATAAATCCTATTTTAGGAAACCTTTTAAATCAATTCTTATTTAAATTTTAAACTAAGAGAGGATGAGATATCTCTTTCCAAACTTAATTTAATAATTAAAGTAAGCATTGAAGGAACCATTAAACTCCTCCCTCCCTCTATAGCCGCCGGCCCCCTTGTGGTTTGAATTAGGAATTGTTTCCTAAAATCCAACCTCCTCTCTTGGAAACAATTCAAACTCCCTCTCCTCATCCTTGACTGAAATTCCCCTAACCCCTCTTATTTAATTTCTTTCCAAAGGGGAACCTCTCCTTTTGGAATTAAATTAAAGCCCCTCCCTCTCACCCTTGCTGCCAGCCCCTCTCTCCCTTCCTCTTCCTTGATTATTTCAATCAAGGGATCAAGAAGGAAGTTGTTTGAACTAAATTTCCTTCCATTTAAATCTCCAAAAATCTGAACCTAAATTCCCCAAGTCTCTCTCCCCTTGGCCAGCCACCTTCTCTTCCCTTCTCCTACTTTGATTCTTGAGAGGAATCTCCTTCTTTCAAGGGAAAATGGCAAGGACAACAAAGGACCACCTCCTTCAGCACTTCAACGCAACTAGATTGATGCATGGCCGATCCCGATCTTTATTATGGCATTGCCTACGACGAGCAAGGTTTCGTTCACATCCTTCACTCCACTTTCTTCGACGTCAATCCGAATATCGACAACACCGTCGAGTAATATATGGAGCGCATTCTAGATACTCTCACCAAAGCCATAGAGGAGCAACTCGGTGCCGTTCAATGGTGGATTACGTTCAAACCGTGACAAAGGTCTTCCAATCTTTCTACTCTTGTACTTTCTTAGTTTAACTCTCTCTTGTGGTTTGACTTGATTCATGAAGGCCTTGTTCATCTATCTCTGCTAAGCTTAGTAAACGTAGGATTGAGTGTGCTTTCTATGTTGCTATCTTATTGTTAGATTAGGGATTTTGTTGAAAGCTATTTACTTCGCATGTTGTTGAACTTCTAACTTGTTTTGATAATCCAAGTATTTGGCATGTGACTTGGCCTAAGTGTAGCTACCCCTCTTACATTTTATTTTGTCGTTTAAATTACTAATAGTCTTAATCATAACTATTTTTATCAAGAAATCGTGTAAATTCTTATCGCATCCAGTTAAAAGCATCATAGTCTTGCATCACGTGATGTCTCTAAATGCGACATGAAATTTTGATTATCATAGGGCCATAAATTTTGTTAAGCTAATATCACCCTTGCCAAACACCGCACTCCAAAAAAAAAAACATATTATTTTCCTATTTACGTGTACTAGTACCATATCATGCAAAATTTTTTATACTCATGTTTTTAGTCTAACCATGTACAATACCAAAGACGACAGATAAATTTACTTCAGAAAATAAATGTAAATGATTACCATTGAGGAAGATCTCAAACAGGACATATTTTTCAAATCACTTTCAACAGAAACAGGACTTTGTCGAAGTCCATCATTGAGCACGGAAGATGATAATAGAGATGAACAAGCAATATCTTCAGATCCATCTGAACTTTTCTTATTAGGCTTGCATTCTGTGTTGGATTGCCCAGATCCATCGCAATTACTGGAAGAAATGGAGAAGTGGTATCTTGGCTGATGAAGCAATATGCACTCTCCAGACTTCTCATAACCATTATTGTGAGGCTTTTTTGTTGAGTTCACAACTTCAAAATTTGAATGCAAAGAAAGCTTTGCAGAATTTTGATGCCTAGTTGAATCGTTTGATTGGACAACCATACTAGGTTTAGCCATCATAGGAGGAACGCATGGTTGTTTAGGAGTTTCAGGTGAACTCTCTGTTCAAAAGCATTACAAAAAATTTATTATTAAAGTTAAAGCAACCTATGCAAATATATAATTTAAAAGTTACATCAAAACATTTAAATTAACCAGCAGAAAACCACAGATTGTAAAAAAAATAAAATTATTGTCATGAACTTGGCACATTATAAAATTTAGCAAATTTTTTAACAATACCTATACCATTATCTTCTGAAATTTTTATAGATTTCTTCTGACGTCTCGGAGCATATCCTATATTCTGGCAGTTTGATGACCTAAAAGCAATAATCCAAGTAAAAAAAAAACTCAAGTTTAATGAATATATTACATTAAATCCAAGCAAATGAAACTTTAAAAAACAAACCAGTAATTTTTCTGGATACGAAGCAAGCGTGCTTCAAGTCTATTTAGCACAGCTGTGCGCTCAAATCCTTGTTTGTCATGTGCAGGTTCAATAAAATTTGCCTCCAATACCCCTGAAGTGGCAATAAAATCGTAGATCTTAATGACTGGTCAATGTAGCAATCATTGAGATCATTAAAGTACCTATAACTCCACGACCATCACTTCCAGCAGCATTCCAAATCCTCCAGAATGGCTGATATAAGAGTATATTTATCAGGTGAAAACTACTTATGAAAACTTGCTTTTCTCCAAACACAAAAGAAGAATATTATAATTATAATAAAAATTTCTGTAAATAGAACAAGATGCACTATGTAACCCTAAAAAAGGCTTGTGAAGGATAAAAGAAACATGGAGAAACAACAACATCGATAATTTATTATTTAAATATCCTTGAAGTTGATAGTTCTTAATAATATGATATTATATAGAAAATGTCACTTGACTAAATAGAGTCTTAAATCGCAAGAGTTCTTTCAATACTCTGATTTACATAATTTCTATAAAATAAATAATAACTTACACAAAGATGCATTTCCTCACCTTTATTAGTCGGTTTTTGTGATAAACATTAAAACCTTGAACATCAATATGATTTACTGCATCCTTAACAAAGCCAATGGTCACCGCAGCAAAAATCTGCACAAAAATTACACACAATTTTTATTTTAAAACTCAAAACTACATCTAAATAAAATCAACCATATTAGTTGCACAAAAAATTTACATTTGGATCCTTAGACACCCCATCAGGACCTGGCTGTGGCCTGTAAATCTTCTCTTCTTTCAGCATCATATCATTTGCGATACTATGATGTTCAATTTCTTTCCCTCGAAGAACTATTCTGAAACCTTGAGGAAGTCTAAGATAAAGAATCGACGCATAACTCTGTAAAATAAACAAAACAAAAAAAAGATAAGGGTAATAACCTGTAAGTCAGCATATACGAAAAATGCAAAGTTTTTCAAAATCCATGAGAAAGTTTATGATATGATGCTGAATAAGATGAAAATAACTTGATCTCTAGCACAATTGAAAAGAATTATGATCGTAATAAGTAGAAAAAAAACTCAATCAGCGTAACATTTAGCATCTCAAGTAGTATTGATTTAAAAGAGCTAAATGGCATAATGAAGTTCTTAGTGACTTATCCATAAAATAGAGAAAATTAATGGTGAATATACCCTCATTGAATGATGATATGTAAGAAAATGTCTTGAATTTGGAAAATTTTTGGACATTTCAATCTTCTTCTCGTCTCTATTGGCACCTCTGATCTGGATGTCCTGCCATTTTGAAAATCAATATGCAATTATTATTAGTAATTACTTATTTTCTTAGAAACAACTAATTCTATTCAAAATCAATTACAACAAATATTTTCAGTATAAAAATATAAATCCCATGCTTACTCAAATGTACGGCCCAAGACGAAAATATGTCCAAATTAATAAAGAAATTATCAAAGAAAAATGTGAACTTCTATCACTCACTTGAGCATCAGTAACAAAATCAAGTTCAAGCTGTCCTTCATCATCCTCCCATAGATTGTATATAATTATTCTTGTGCCTTGATCAAACATAAAGTTGAACTACAAAGATGCAGACAACAACAACCAAGTTAAAAGTGCAAGTGAGCTCAACTTTTTTACTTCTTAATGTTAAAATTTGTAAAGAAAGTGCTTAGTCATTAAGAAAACCATAAAGGTATAATGATCGATAATAATCCGGGTTCTAGAGACACCAAAAACATTGCATTGCCAAGAGTAAAAAGTAACAAAAAATGAAGATAGCATTTTTCTGAAGCAAACAGGACACTAATAGACAACATAATTTCAACAGTGTGGAATAGTAACCCTTCATCGTGGGGAATAGCAACTTCATTCTGATGGGCTATGGGGTAAGATTAGAGTGTGATGGTGCACAAAGAATGTAACATGCAGAAAATTTTCCAAAGATCGTTAATGTAATTAAAACGAAAAAAATACTAGCAAAATTGATAATTTCATGGAACCTAGACAAGGTGTTTATAACTTTATCAATCACAAAGGACAAAATGCTTCCTAAATCCAATCAATGATAGCACTTCATTTTCCTTAAGGGGTTGTTTGGTTGGAATACAAAGTGGTATAAATTATTCCAAATGCAGACGTTTTAAAATTTTGATATTTGATTAGAATACAAATTAGAACAAAGTAAAGTAAATGTAGTGTAAACCATTTTAGGGGCTGTTTAGTTGGGAATACTTTAGGGTGTATAGTATTCCAAACACAGGGGCTATTCCATTTTTGAAGTAAACCAAACTCGGCTAGTTTTGAGTGAGAACCATTGATATTATAAACAAGCTCGCTTGACCGCCACTACCCATCTGCCAACACCGGCTGCCACCCACCACCGACCGCCACCACCACCGTCGGCAGCTGCTACCACCCGCCACCGATCACCACCATAGTCGGTCATTGCCACCGCCAATCCTCCATGGTCCCACCATCACCGACAGCCATCACCATCAGCAGCCACCATCCCCGGCCATCACCACCGCTCCCAACCACCACTACCTCCCCCAGCCACCACCACAGCCGGCCGTCGTCGTCCACCATCAACCATTACCACCCCCTCAGGCCACCATCATTTTTGAATTTTTATTTCAAACCAAATAAAAAAATCATTCGCCTACATTTATTTTACATTCATCCAAACAACTCTAAAGTATTCCTTTTATACTACATTCCTTTTTTAGCCAACCAATCAACCCCCATAACTAAAAAACAAAATTATCATGATGCTTAAGGATTCTATAGGGTTTTAATAGATAATCTAAATTTACATCTTTCAAAAAAGAAAGGTGATAGGACACAATAGCGAAAAAAGGAAATTAATCGCTGAAATCAAAATTTCAGAGGTTTAATCTAATAGATTTTTAGGTTTTTATTGATAAAAACACAAGAAAAACACCCTTGATTGCTAGAAGATGAAAGAAAATAGCGAGATACAAATGATCCTCTATTCGAGGAGGATCAATCTCTCCAAAACTTTCTAGATGTCGTTAGAGCCCGAGAACACCAAAGAGCACTCAGAAATTAGCCAACCAAAAAGATGTCCTAACACTAATACAAACTCCTAATTAAAGAAAACATAAAATTAACCAAAAAGGACTAAACATCCCCCCTTCTCTCTTCCCTAAGCCATGGACCCCACCCCCAAGGGGCGGAAATTTGGGCCTGCGGCTTTATCGGATTCCACCTTCTATATGTGGTGAGCCGACTCAAGGGCTGGGTAGGCTGGACTGGTCCCTCCTTGACTAGTCTGGGCGTATGAAAACCCCGCTCCCAAAGAACCACCTTCTTCTCAAGGTGGAAAAATGAGAATTGATGTTGCACCCTCTTGGGCTCCCATGTAGCATCATAATCTAGAAGGTTCCTCCACTTTTTTCAACACCTCCTTTACCCCTCCTCGCTAGGGCAACCCTTGTAGCTCAAGGGGTACCAATACCAATTTCATATCTTTAGTCAATGTTGTTGGCAACTTTAAACTCGATGTGTGATCCCCTATAGCTCTGCTCAACTATGATACATGAAACACTGGATGTATGATAGTGGTGGGGGACAACCTCAAACGATATGTCATTGCTCCAATTTTCTCTAATATCTCATAAGGGCTAAAATATCTTGGAGTTAGCTTCTCGTTCCTCCTATTAGCGACAGTCATTAGCGACAGTCATCTGTCTGTAAGGCCAAAGCTTCAGGAACACCCTATCCTATACTTCAAATTGATAACTTTCTTGTGCTCATTCGCATGTTTCTAAATAATTTGTTGAACCCTCAATAGATACCTCTTCAATTCTTCCAACACCCTATCCCTCGCCTCCAAGTACTCCTCCACTGAAGAAACTTGGGTGTTACTATGCCCAAAATGCACCAGGTGAAGTGGATTCCATTCGTACAACACTTTGAATGGGATCATCTGAGAAGCAGAATAATATGAAGTGTTGTACTAGTACTCTGCCCATGCTAACCACTTGGCCGACATCCAAGGTATTTCCGACACAAAATATCGTAAGTATGTCTCCAAGCTCCTATTAACCACCTACGTCTACCGATCTGTCTGTGGGTGGTAGGCAGTGCTCCTCTTCAATACTATCCCTTGTAGTTTGAATAACTCTCTCCAAAAGTGATTGAGGAACACTTTATTCCTATAGGATACTATGGGCTCCGGTATCCCATGCAGTCTAACCACCTCCTAGATGAAAGATGATTCCATTATTATTGTCGTAAAGGGGTTTCATAGGGGAATGAAATGAGCATATATACTTGCTCATTCTATCTACTACCACTAAAAGCACTGCGAACCCTTCCTATTGAGGTAATCCATCTATGAATTATATGAATACCTCCTCCCACACCTAACCTGGTAGAGCTAAGGACTGCAGTAATCCTCCTGGAGACATGGCAATATACTTGTTCCTCTAACATATCTCACATCTGGCTGCCAACTCCTTTACATCATTGTGCATCCCCTTCCAGTACAACTCTGAGGCAAGTCTCCTATATGTCTCTTGCACTCATGAATGTAGCGCTCCCATGGAACTCCTAGAGCAGGTGTGGAATATGAACTGATATCCTATGCATCACAAATCTCCCATGATATAGAAGCCTCTCCCTTCCTAAAGAATAACCTAGGTGGCTACTCCCCTCCTTCAATAAATCTGCCCCAATCCTCCCTAGCTTCTCATCCCGTGCACTCTCCTCCTTAATGGCCCCCCAATCCAACATCACCAGTATCGATTCTGCCATCATCTGTAACTCCCAATATATCTGGATAAGGCATCCGCTGCCTTGTTCTCTACCCCTAACCTATACTTGATTTCAAAGTCATATCCTAATAACAGTGACAGCCATCTCTGGTGCTCCTCTATCACCATTCTTGGCTACAAAAAGTACTTCAGGTTTCGTTGGTCTATCCTGACAATGAAATGTTGAACCAAAAAGTAGGGTCGTCACTTCTAGATGGCTAGCACAATGTCCATCAATTCCCTCTCATAGACTAACTTCAGTCTGGCTCTAACTATCAACATCAGGCTGAAGTAGGCGATGGGTCAGTAGTTTTGTATAAGTACTGCTCCCAATCCATACCTGAGGCATCCTTCTCTACTATGAAGACCTGAGTGAAATCTAGTAAGGCCAAGACCGACACAGTGGTCATGGCCTTATTTGGGTGGCTGTTTGGGCTGTTTGACTCCCTCTCTTCTCCTATATATAGTGGTCGTTTTGAGGCATTTTAAAAAAAAAAATGAGATTTTGGTAATGATTTTTGGAACTAAAACCTGAGGGTTTTTGGATAGCTTGTGAGTTATATATCCCCTTCTCTTCTCCCCTCTATGACTTCGTCTCGAGCTTCTTATCTACTTCTTCCCTCCGCAAGTGTCCACCCCATTTGTATCTTTCTTCTCAATCAAGAAAAAGCTCTTTTAGGTGTTTCTATGTTCTAAAATTATGAGTTGTAAGGTGCTTTATTAATTTTGAAAGGAAGATGCTTGTTTTTTTGCAATCCTATATTTTTCCTAAATTTTTAATTGCATCAATTTGATATTAGAGCCTAGGTTAGTATATATTAGGTTTTTTTTTTGGTGTCTTCCTTTTTTTTATTGAGTCTTCTTTTATTTTTTTGGTGTCTTGTTCTTTTGTAATGGACCAAAACCTAGGAGTCATTGAGTCAGTTGTGGGTGAAAATCAGCCAGGTAATCTTGAAGTCAAATTCCAATTAGCAGCTGGGTTGCTTCCCAAGGTAGTTCTACCGATCCGATTCAAAATGAGTTATACAAACTTCAGATGAAGATGCACTTATGTAAAGAATGGTATGAAAAGAGAAAGCAATTTCTTCAGGCCAAATTCAAGCAAGAAAGAGATATGATCAAACAATAGTACGCAACTTTAATTCTCGAATTGGATAAATCTCATTTGACGCGTACTAAGAACTCAGAAACTATCTCATCAGGAGATGAGCTATTTCAACCGGAGGAGAATCTGATGTAGGCAAAGGGGGGGGGGGGCAGCATATTTGCTGGTTGTTGAGCTTCTGTTTCCTTTCCTGCTGTCCAGATTCATTTCCTCTATTTTGGCCTCTTTGGTTCCTCTGCCTACCTGGTTAATCTCCTCTATTTTGGCCTCTTAGGTTCCTCTGTCTGCCCGGTTCTCCCTCTTGTGTTCGCCCCTTCGGTTCCTCTGCCTGCCCGGTTCCTTCCCCCTGGTGCTGGTTGTTCGTTTACTGTGTCCTGCTGGCCTTTTGGGTGCTGCTCCATTCGGCTTCCTATTGGCCTTCTGCCTCCCCTTTGTTGATTGGATTATTTGGGTGGTTGTTTAGGTTGTTTGGCTCGAGCTTCTCCTATATATAGTGGTTGTTTTCAGGCATTTAAAAAAAAGAGTTGTTGGTAATGATTTTTGGACTTAAAATTTGAAGGTTTTTTAATAGCTTGCGAGCTATGTATCCCCTTCTCTTCTCCTATATTTGACTTCGTCTCGGGCTTCTTACTTCTTGCTGCAAGTGTCCACCCCATTTCTATATTTCTTCTCAAAGCTTTATTAAAAGAAAGTTGATTGTGTTGTTTGTTATTTACAAGTTTAAAATGTTGTTGTCTTTTTATTTAAAGTTGTATGATGTCGTTGCGATGTGTTGTCCTTTTATTTGTTATTATTAGGCATTGTGTCTCATTTATTTTTGTTGTTTATGAAAGGAAGACCATAGGTGTTTGCAATCTTAGTTTTCCAAATTTTTGATTACATCAATTAGGTATCAAAGCCTAGGTTAGTATATCCTAGTTTTTTTTTTTGTCTTACTTTTTTTTGTTGAGTCTTCTTTTTATTTTGTTGGTGTCTTGTTTTTTTGTAATGGACTTAAACTTAGAAGTCATTGAGTCAGTTGTGGGTGAAAATCAGCCAGGTAATCTTGAAGTCCAAATTCCAATCAACAGTTGGGTTCCTTCCCAAGGTAGTTCTACCGATCTGATTCAGAATGAGTTATACAAACTTCAGATGAAGATGCACTTATGTACATAAGGGTATGAAAAGAGAAAGCAATTTCTTCAGGCCAAATTCAAGCAAGAAAGAGACATGATCAAACAACATTACGCAACTTTAATTCTCGAATTGGAAATATTTCGTTTGGCACGTAGTGAGAACTAAAAATCTATCTCATCAGGAGATGAGCTCTTTCAACCGGAGGAGAATGTGATGTAGGCAAAGGGGGGCGGCAGATTTGCTGGCTGTTGAGCTTCTATTGCCATTATTCTTTCTGTCCAGAATATTCATTTCCCCTATTTTGGCCTCTTCGATTTCTCTGCCTGCCCGCTTCACCCCCTCTGTTTTGGCCTCTTCGGTTCCTCTGCTTGCTCGGTTCTCCCCCTCTTTTTGGCCCTACGGTTCCTCTGCTTGCCCGGTTCTCCCCCCTCTTTTTGCCCCTACGGTTCCTCTACCTGCCCGGTTCCTTCCACCTGGTGCTGGTTGTTCATTGGCTGTGTCCTACTAGCCTTTCGGGTGCTGCTCCATTCGGCTGCCTATTGGTCTTCTGCCTTCCCTTTGCTGATTGGATTATTTGGGTGGCTATTTAGGCTGTTTGGCTCCCTCTCTTCTCCTATATATAGCAACTATTTTGAGACATTTAAAAAAAAAGATTTTGGTAATGATTTTTGGAACTAAAATCTGAGGGTTTTTGGATAACTTGTGAGCTATGTATCCCCTTCTCTTCTCCTATCTCTGACTTCATCTCAGGCTTCTTATCTACTTCTTCTCGCCGCAAGTGTCCACCATTTTTGTATCTTTCTTCTCAAAGCTTTATTAAAAGAAAGTTGATTGTGTTGTTTGTTATTTACAAGTTTAAAATATTGTTGTGTCCTTCTATTTAAAGTTGTAAGATGTCGTTGCGATGTGTTGTCCTTTTATTTGTTATTATCAGGCGTTGTCTTATTTATTTTTGTTGTTTATGAAACGAAGATCATAGGTGTTTGCAATCTTAGTTTTTCAAATTTTTTATTGCATCAATTTTGTATCAGAGCCTAGGTTAGTCTTTCCTAGGTTTTTTTTTTTTGTCTTCATTTTTTTGTTGAGTCTTCTTTTATTTTTTTAGTGTCTTGTTCTTTTTTAATGGACCTAAACCTAGAAGCCATTGAGTCAGTTGTGGGTGAAAATTAGCCATGTAATCTTGAAGTCCAAATTTCAAGCAACAGCTGGGTTCCTTCCCAAGGTAGTTCTACCGATCTGATTCAAAATGTGTTATACAAACTTCAGATGAAGATGCACTTATATACAGAAAGGTATAAAAAGAGAAAGCATTTTCTTCAGGCCAAATTCAAGCAAAAAAGAGATATGATCAAACAATAGTACGCAACTTTAATTCTCGAATTGGATAAATTTCGTTTGGCGCATAGTGAGAACTCAGAATCTATTTCATCAGGAGATGAGCTCTTTCAACCGGAGGAGAATCTGATGTAAGCAAAGGGGGCGGCAGATTTGATGGCTGTTGAGCTTCTGTTGCTTTTATTCCTGTTGTCTAGATTCATTTCCCCTGATGTAAGCAAAGGGGGGGGCAACATATTTGCTGGTTGTTGAGCTTCTGTTTCCTTTCCTGCTGCCCAGATTCATTTCCTCTATTTTGGTCTCTTTGGTTCCTCTGCCTACCTGGTTAATCTCCTCTATTTTGGCCTCTTAGGTTCCTCTGTCTGCCCGGTTCTCCCTCCTGTGTTCGCCCCTTCGGTTCCTCTGCCTGCTCGGTTCCTTCCCCCTGGTGCTGGTTGTTCGTTTACTGTGTCCTGCTGGCCTTTTGGGTGCTGCTCCATTCGGCTTCCTATTGGCCTTCTGCCTCCCCTTTGTTGATTGGATTATTTGGGTGGTTGTTTAGGCTGTTTGGCTCGAGCTTCTTCTATATATAGTGGTTGTTTTCAGGCATTTAAAAAAAAGAGATGTTGGTAATGATTTTTGGACTTAAAATTTGAAGGTTTTTTAATAGCTTGCGAGCTATGTATCCCCTTCTCTTCTCCTATATTTGACTTCGTCTCGGGCTTCTTACTTCTTGCTGCAAGTGTCCACCCCATTTCTATATTTCTTCTCAAAGCTTTATTAAAAGAAAGTTGATTGTGTTGTTTGTTATTTACAAGTTTAAAATGTTGTTGTCTTTTTATTTAAAGTTGTATGATGTCGTTGCGATTTGTTGTCCTTTTATTTGTTATTATTAGGCATTGTGTCTTATTTATTTTTGTTGTTTATGAAAGGAAGACCATAGGTGTTTGAAATCTTAGTTTTCCAAATTTTTGATTGCATCAATTTGGTATCAAAGCCTAGGTTAGTATATCCTAGTTTTTTTTTTTTTTTGTCTTACTTTTTTTTGTTGAGTTTTCTTTTTATTTTGTTGGTGTCTTGTTTTTTTGTAATGGACTTAAACTTAGAAGTCATTGAGTCAGTTGTGGGTGAAAATCAGCCAGGTAATCTTGAAGTCCAAATTCCAATCAACAGTTGGGTTCCTTCCCAAGGTAGTTCTACCGATCTGATTCAGAATGTGTTATACAAACTTCAGATGAAGATGCACTTATGTACATAAGGGTATGAAAAGAGAAAGCAATTTCTTCAGGCCAAATTCAAGCAAGAAAGAGACATGATCAAACAACATTACGCAACTTTAATTCTCGAATTGGAAATATCTCGTTCGGCACGTAGTGAGAACTAAAAATCTATCTCATCAGGAGATGAGCTCTTTCAACAGGAGGAGAATGTGATGTAGGCAAAGGGGGGCGGCAGATTTGCTGGCTGTTGAGCTTCTATTGTCATTATTCTTTCTGTCCAGAATATTCATTTCCCCTATTTTGGCCTCTTCGATTTCTCTGCCTGCCCGCTTCACCCCCTCTGTTTTGGCCTCTTCGGTTCCTCTGCTTGCTCGGTTCTCCCCCCTCTTTTTTCCCCTACGGTTCCTCTGCTTGCCCGGTTCTCCCCCCTCTTTTTGCCCCTACGGTTCCTCTACCTGCCCGGTTCCTTCCCCCTGGTGCTGGTTGTTCATTGGCTGTGTCCTACTAGCCTTTCGGGTGCTGCTCCATTCGGCTGCCTATTGGTCTTCTGCCTTCCCTTTGCTGATTGGATTATTTGGGTGGCTATTTAGGCTGTTTGGCTCCCTCTCTTCTCCTATATATAGCAACTGTTTTGAGACATTTAAAAAAAAAGATTTTGGTAATGATTTTTGGAACTAAAATCTGAGGGTTTTTGGATAACTTGTGAGCTATGTATCCCCTTCTCTTCTCCTATCTCTGACTTCATCTCAGGCTTCTTATCTACTTCTTCTCGCCGCAAGTGTCCACCATTTTTGTATCTTTCTTCTCAAAGCTTTATAAAAAGAAAGTTAATTGTGTTGTTTGTTATTTACAAGTTTAAAATATTGTTGTGTCCTTCTATTTAAAGTTGTAAGATGTCGTTGCGATGTGTTGTCCTTTTATTTGTTATTATCAGGCGTTGTCTTATTTATTTTTGTTGTTTATGAAACGAAGATCATAGGTGTTTGCAATCTTAGTTTTTCAAATTTTTTATTGCATCAATTTTGTATCAGAGCCTAGGTTAGTCTTTCCTAGGTTTTTTTTTTTTTGTCTTCATTTTTTTGTTGAGTCTTCTTTTATTTTTTTAGTGTCTTGTTCTTTTTTAATGGACCTAAACCTAGAAGCCATTGAGTCAGTTGTGGGTGAAAATTAGCCATGTAATCTTGAAGTCCAAATTTCAAGCAACAGCTGGGTTCCTTCCCAAGGTAGTTCTACCGATCTGATTCAAAATGTGTTATACAAACTTCAGATGAAGATGCACTTATATACAGAAAGGTATAAAAAGAGAAAGCATTTTCTTCAGGCCAAATTCAAGCAAAAAAGAGATATGATCAAACAATAGTACGCAACTTTAATTCTCGAATTGGATAAATTTCGTTTGGCGCATAGTGAGAACTCAGAATCTATTTCATCAGGAGATGAGCTCTTTCAACCGGAGGAGAATCTGATGTAAGCAAAGGGGGCGGCAGATTTGATGGCTGTTGAGCTTCTGTTGCTTTTATTCCTGTTGTCCAGATTCATTTCCCCTGTTTTGGCCTCTTCAGTTCCTCTGCCCACCCGGTTCATCCCCTCTGTTTTAGCCTCTTCGGTTCCTCTGCCTGCCCGGTTCATCCCCTCTGTTTTGGCCTCTTCGGTTACTCTGCCTGCCCGGTTCTCCCCCCTCTGTTTGCCCCTTCAATTCCTCTGCCTTCCCAGTTCCTTCCCCTGGCACTGGCTGTTCGTTGGTTGTGTCCTGCTGGCCTTTCGGGTGCTGCTCCATTCAGCTGCCTATTGGCCTTCTGTCTCCCCTTTATTGATTGGATTATTTGGGTGGCTGTTTGGGCTACTTGGCTCCATCTCTTCTCCTATTTATAGTGGTTGTTTTGAGGCATTTAAAAAAAAAAGATATTTTGGTAATCATTTTTGGAACTAAAACCTAAGGGTTTTTGGATAGCTTGTGAGCTATGTATCCCCTTCTCTTCTCCTCTCTATGACTTCGTCTCGGTCTTCTAATCTACTTCTTCTCTCCACAAGTGTCCACCCAATTTGTATGTTTTTTCTCAATCAAGGAAAAGCTCTTTTAGGTGTTTTTATGTTTTGAAATTATGAGTTGTAAGGTGTTTTGTTAATTGTGAAAGGAAGACGCTTATTTGTTTGCAATCCTAGATTTTTTCTAAATTTCTTATTGCATCAGTTATGCATGATTATTGTGGCTGATTTGGTGTCTTGTGTTCATGGTGCCTCGGCCCATAGCTTTGTCTAGGGATTGGGAGAGATCGATCCTCTCTCGAATTGAGGATCAATTGTATCTTAATTTTATTTTTTCGTTAGTTGATCCTCTCAATAAAACTATTGTTTTCTTCTATTTTCCCTAAAATTGTGGAGTTTTCTCGTTGTTTTTGTCTCTAGTTGTAGGATTAATTGAGATCCTCAAGTATTTTCTGACAAATTGGTATCAGAGTAGATTTTTGGACCATTTGTGGGCTGCTTTCTGGAAATTCAGCTGCTGTTTTTTGGCCAAAGGAAGGGATTTTTGCTGTCTTTTGGGTCAATATCAAGAATTTTCGAACCTACGAAAATCCGGGTAATGATGGCGGCTAAGAAGGTATATGCATTGAAGGAGCGCCTTAAAGGGGAGATGAGCCAAATGAAAGCAATGGTAGAAGATTGAATTTCATCCGTGGAATAAAATTTCTGATCTTCATGAGATTATGAAGAACATATTAGAAAATTAAATTCAAATGACAGCATCATAGACAAAAGGACTGGTGGGGAGAACTATGAATTCTGAATTTTTGTAGGAGGGACAATTATTTGGAAATCAAGGAGGAGAAATGTGGAAGGTATGGAGAGAGGCATGATTATGGGGGGTATGAATCAAATGGTGCTGGTTGGGAGAGAAAAGAAGGGGATTATGGAAGGGTGCTGATTTTGGAGAAAAGAGGGGAGAAAGCGAAGAGTGGTTTGGGTATGAGCGTGGGAGAGAATATCCGGAGGCTTGAGGATAGCCAAACACTTGGGAAAGGGGAAATTATGAAGGAATACAGGGAAATGGAGGAGATCTGAAGGTGCAGAAGCTAAAAATGCCCATTTTTGAAGGGGAGGATGCACACAGGGGGATTTACAAGGTGGAGAGGTATTTCACCATCAATGGACTAACGGAGGAGAAAATTTTGATGGCCGCAGGCTTATGTTTGAAGGGGAAGGTGTTGTCTTGGTACCAATGGAGGGACCATATGAGACCCATACGGAGTTGGAGGGTATTCAAGGAATGCTTATTAGAACGTTTTCAAACCTGCAGGGGAGGGGATTTCTATGAGCAGTTCCTTACACTAGTGTAGGACGGATCAGTAACAGACTACTGTGAGAGATTTGAGCACTAAGCCAGTCGAGTGGAGAGAATATTGGAGATTGCTTTGGAAGGAAACTTCATGAAGGGACTCAAATCCAAGATCATGGTTGCAGTGAGGATCATGAGGCCTCGTGGCTTAGGAGAGGCAATGGAGCTGGCATAGTTAGTAGAAGATCAAAAGTACCATGAGCCAGGGCCAGCAATTCAGGTGGCTCTTATAGGATGACTACGATTTTGCTATCACCCAAGGGTCCTGCTGCAGTCCATCTTCGAGAGACTCCCAAGGAAAATCCAGGAGGAGGAAGTGAGGGCAACTTCAAAAGGCTGACAAAGAAGGAGATACAGGAGAAGAGGGCAAAGAGACTATGCTTCAGATGTGATGATAAGTATACTCAAGGGAACCGATGTCGGTACCAAACTCTTCAGGTTCTCACTATTTGTGATGATGAGAAAGCTGAGGAGGGAGGTAAGAGTGATGTAGAGGGAGAGATGGAGGACAAGATGCATCTGGACATGGTAGAGGTCTTCTTGAACTCAGTGAAATGATTCACTCCAAATCATACCATGAAGGTGAAGGGGTAAATAGTAGAAAGGGAGGTAGTGGTGTTGATAGACAGTCGAGCTACCCATAATTTCATCTCCAACCAAGTTGTAAATCAATTGGGGGTGAAATTGGTGGATACATGATATTATGGAGTGATGATGGTAATATGGAAGGTGGAGACGGGCAAAGGGATCTGCAGAGCGACAGTACTAACCATACAGGGGGTTCAGGTGAGGGAGGATTTACTCCCATTGGAGTTAAGGAGCACTGATGTCATCCTGGGGATGAAGTGGCTACAGACATTGGGAGACATTAAGGTCAACTTGTTGACAAATATTTTCGTATCAACCCGACCCCGATCGAGCCCGACTAGACTCGATCGTGCTCGATCGACCCAATCGAATGTCGTCGAGACGAAATTGACTCAAATCGAACCCTGTCGAGTGTCGGCGAGTTCAATGCGACGCAATTCGGCATTTCTCGGCCTCGATCCGAGCCCAATTTCGTAAAATTGGCTCGATCTGACCCGTTTCGGTCCGAATCGACTCTAATCGATTCAAATTGGGTCCAATGCGAACCCAATTTCAGCCCAATTCGTCAAATCTTAGCTCAATTCAAATCTCAAATCAAGATTTGAATCAAACGGCTTATATTTCCTCTAAAATCCCGCTCTGTTTTCCGTCAAATCGTCTGGTTTCAGCGGCTACGACAGAAGATCCACTCGAGTGCGATCTTTTCGCGTGTAGAAGGAGCGGGAGAGATAGAGGAGACGGGCATTCGACTCCTTCCTGTTTTTTTTCGTTCGTCCCTGTCCCGACCCAGAGAGAACGACAGAGAGAGCGAGAGATAGAGAGCGGTAGAGAGCGAGAGATCCAGAGAGCTAATAGCCCAGTCCAGGCGGAACTCCTTTCCGCGTCCAAGGCTCTTTCGTGCGACCGTTTCCCCCTGTCCCGCGACTACCTCGCGAGCAGGCGTCCCTCTTGCGTGCGGGAGTCCCGTTCGGCCCCTCTCTCGGGTGCGACAGCTCCGTCCGAGCTCATCCAGGGCTTCGGCCGGACCTACCAAGAGGTTCGGTTCTTTCCTTCGCCGGACCTGCGCGACCCGACCACCTCGGGTCTGTTTCGACCGACGCAAGGAAGGCTTTACACTTGCTGCAGTAGCTTCTCCACCTTCCTTCCTCGACTCCGGCGAACTCATAGTGGTCAAGAAAGCTGTTGGAGACTTCCAAGCAGCAAAGGAAGGCTTCTCCTCCCTTCCCTTTCAACTTCGGCGACTTCTCGACGACGAAATCAGCTTCGGGAGACTGCCAAACAGCAAAACCTGCTGTTTGCATCGTGTAGACAGCAGCCAACAACTTCCGGGAGCTTTGAAACAGCGATTTGGGGCCTCCAAATCGTTTTGGACAGCAAAGGCGACGTCCGGAATACCTTGGACAGCGACTTTGGAGCTTGGAGCGGAGCTTGGAGCGGAGCTTGGAGCGACTTTGGAGCTTGGAGCGGAGCTTGGACAGCAGCTTGGACTACAACTTGGAGCGCTAGGACAAACCGGGTGTGGTAAAATCCTTAAAACTTAGGCAAAACCTTAAGGCTCCATAGCCAATGGCATGTGTTTGACGGTCCAAAAGCTTTAGGTCCTTAGAAACTTTGATTTTTGGTTCCCCAAAATCCCTTGACGGCTGTCCTCTTTGCAAAACAGCGAAAATTTGGTTACTTTTCGTTGTTGGTTCTCATGTGAGAATCCGTAGAGGATGTTAATGCGTGTAGAAGTGTTGGATTTGTGTCTAATGCCTCTCAAGTGCATGCTTTAGCATTCATATCGTCTTCCAAACTTCCACCTATCAATAACCATAGGCTATGTGACATTCTCCCTTCCCAAAACGAATGTTGAGGTGTAGATTTCTTTGCATACCCGACATCCTTAGGCATCTTGGCCTCAAAGCCAAGTTATAAGTCCTACCTTTCTAAATAAAAAAAAAAAAACAACCCTACCACTCTACATTTGCATTGAGACCGGACGACATAGTTTTAAAAGCGATTAGGAGGGTTAGCTGGTAGTCCCTTCCAGGCGGGACAATAAATCCAGAGGTCGGGCGGGTTATGCCTCTTGTGAGGTGTAGCTTGTAAGTCCCTCTTTGCACTCGTTAGATCTAGGTTCGAGGCACTACCTCTCGGTAGTCCTCACCTTAGTCTTAGGGTCCGAGGCACGGGTTGATTCCAAATCACCCTATAAGCCCTCAACTTTCGGGCAATTCCTCCAACAAGTGTTGTTGGGATGTAAGCCCCAATCTTCTAATAAAATACCAACTTAAACCAAAATTAGGTTGCTAAAATGTAAAGCCCAACATAGGATAGTTTGGGCACCTCTGAGTTTCATCTCAGAATCAAGTGCCCCTACTTCAACTCCTTTGGCTTTCTTTCCCAAAAATCTAAATCTAAGTTGATCAATTCCTCGAAATTCCTAAAGGACCAAAACCTTTAAGCAAGACTTTCATGGATTTTAAAATGAAAATCAAGCTTTAGCCAACATTTAAATGACTTCAAAATGAAGAAAACCACTAGTTTAATCAAAAGTTTTCCCAAATCAAACTTGGGATGTAATTAACCATAGGGGCTTGCCCCTATGGGATGTCTGTACCCCAGAAATAAATAAACCCCACTCAACCAAACATTGAGTGGGGGAATCTCTGTTAAATAATTGTAAATTTTATGATTGAGTCCATAAGGAGATGATATTTTTACCCTTCGGGGTGATATATCATATTCTTATGCCGCACCCGATTATAAAATATGCAATCCGTTTGAGGATACAAAAATTCTCCTACACAACTGAAGGGCATTGATGATGAAGTTGGTGGTGGAAGGGAGAAGAGTAGTAATATGGGGAGATCGAGGGCTCTCCAAAGACATGTTGTCACTTAAAACCATGGTGAGGAGTATACATGAGGTGGGGGAAGGTTATCTGGTGGAATTATACATATTGGAGGGGATCATACTAGAGGAGGGATGGGAGGTTTCATAATTCAATAATTCAGTGAGGTTTTTCAACCACCTCAGGGATTGCCACCACCAATGGAGCAGGAGCACGTATCACCTTCAAGGAAGGTGTGCCACTTATTAGCGTCAGGTCCTACCACTATCCTCAATTTCAGAAGGATGAGATTGAGAAGTTCATTAGAGAGATGTTGGAGGTAGGAATTATCAGCCCAGTGTTAGTCATTTTTCTAGCCCAGTGTCACTGGTTAAGAAAAAGATAGGAGTTGGAGATTTTGTGTGGAATACAGGACAGTAAATAAGAAAACTGTGTCAGACAAGTTTCCTATCACAATAATAAATGAGTTGTTGGATGAGTTGAGTGGGGCAGTTATCTTTACCAAAATAAATATGAAGTCAAGATATCATTAGATCAGAATGAGAAAGGAGGATATGCAAAAAACTGCTTTCAGAACTCATGAAGGGCATTATGAATTCCTAGTGATGCCTTTTGGCACATCCTCCCTTTTCATCATGAGTTCTAAAAGAAGTCTTCGACACATCCTCTCTTTTCATTTTGATCTAATGGTACCCTGACTTCAGATCTATCTTAGAGAAAATATATAACTACCCCACTCAACTCATCCAATAGCTCATCTTTCACTGGGATATGAAATTTATCTGGCACAATTTTCTTATTCACTACCCTGTAATCCATGCAGAACCTCCAACTCCCATCCTTTTTCTTAACAAGTAATATTGGGCTAAAAAAGGACTCACACTTGGCCTGATAATCCTTACTTCCAACATCTCTCTGATGAACTTTTCAATTTCATCCTTCTAAAACTGAGGATAGCAGTAGTGTCTAACACTGATGGGTGAGACACCTTTCCTCAAGGTGAGCATGCTCTTGCTCCCTTAGCGGTGGCAATCCTGAGGTGTCTAAAAAATCTCACTGAACAATTAAATCAATGGTTGCATTAAAAGAGGAATGTCCCCACCCTCCTCCAATCTGATCCCCTCAAGCCTATGTAGCTCCACCAAATAACCTTCCTCTATCTCTTGTATGCTCCTCACTATGGTTTTAAGTGATATCATGGCTTTAGAGAGCCCTACATCTCCCCGGATCACTCACTATCCTTCTCCCTTCCACCACCAGCTCCATCGTCAATGCTCTCCAGTTGACCTTGGTGTCCCCAAGGTCTGTAGTCACTTCATACCAAGGATGATATTAGTGCTCCCTAACTCCAATGAGAGAAAATCCTTTCTCACCTGAACTCCCTGTATGGACAACACTACTCCCCTATATATCCCCTGACCTTTCTCCACCTTCCCTGTACTTATCATCACTCTATAACACCCTATATCCACTAACGTCAACCCCAATTGATCCACGATCTAGTTGGATATGAAATTGTGAGTAGCCCTACACTTAATCAACACCACCATCTCTCTGTCTGCTATTTCTTCCTTCTCCTTCATAGTATGTCTCGGAGTGAATCCTACCACTAAGTTCAGAGAGACCTCTGTCATGTCAAGATAAAACTTGTCCTCCTCTTCCCCTGTCTCACTCTCACCTCCCTCCTCAGTTTCCTCATCATCAAAAACAATGAGAATCTGATGAGTTCAGTCCCTGCAAATGTGCCCCTGAGTATAATTCTCATCACATTTGAAGCATAGTCTATTCGTCATATTCTCCTGCATCTCCCTCTCTTTTAATTTTTTTAAGTTCTCCGCACTTTCCCCTCCTACTGGCTTCTTCCTTGGGGTCTCACGAATGTTGCCGATATAGGCCCCTTGGTGCTAAGAGAGTGGTAGTTATCCTGTAAGAGCCACCTGAGCTATTGCCTCTGGCTCCCCTCTCCTGGTACTTCTGATCCTCCACTAGTTGTGCCAGGTCCATAACCTCTCCCAAGTCACGTGCGCTCATGATCCTCACTGCTGACAGGATCTATAATTTGAGTCCCTTTGTGAAATTCCCCTCCAGAATAGCCTCAAATAGTTGATCTAATTGACTCGCCAGGTATTCAAATCTCTCGCGATAATCTGCCATTGAGCCTTCCTATACTAGTGCAAAGAACTACTCATAGCAGTCCCCTCCCTTGCTGGTTTAGAAACATTCCAATAAGCATTCCTTGAACTCCCTTCAACTCCGTATGAGCCTCCTCATGTCTCTCCGCTGGTACCAAGCCAATGCCTTCCATTCCAAACATAAGCTAGTTGTCGTCAATTTTTCCTCTTATGTCAACCCATTGACGGTGAAATACCTCTCTATCTTATAAATCCACCCATGTGCGTCCTCCACTTCAAAAATGGGCATTTTTTAGCTTCCAGACATTCGAATCTCTCCCATTTCCCCTTAGTCCTCCATAATTTCCCCTTACCCAAATGTCCCGATCCTCCCTTCCAAGCTCATACCCATACCCATCTTCACTTTCTCCCAAAATCAGCACCCCTCCTACCATAACCCCCCTCTTTTCTTTCCCAATTAGCCCCCCTTGGTTCATGCCCCCCATAGCTACACCTATCTCCATACCTTCCACCCTCTCCTCCATGATCTCCACATCATTTTCAGTTCTACGAATTTCAGAATTCGTATTTATCCCTACCAGACCTCTTGCCTCTGTGATTCTGCCATTTGATTTTGATTGTCCAGTATCTTCTTCATCATCTCATGAAGATCTAAAACTTTGCCTTCCATGAAAGATATTCGACTCCACTGTTGCTTTCATTTTGCTCATCTCCCCCTCAAGGCGTTCTTCCAATGCATCCACTTTCTTGGCCTCCATCGATACCCAGATTTTTGTTGGATTAAAAAATTTGGATATTGACCCCAAAAACAGTAAAAATCCCCTCTTCGGACAAAAAATCAACCGCCAGATTTCACAAAAATAGCTCAAAATAGTCCCAAAAACTTCTCTGATACTAATTTGATAGGAAACAATAGGGAAAAATAGAAATTAATCGCTGAAATCAGAACTTCAGCTATTTAATCTAATAGAATTTTAGGTTTTTATGGATGAAAACACGAGAAAAATACTCTTGATTGCTAGAAGATGAAAGAAAATAGGGAGATACAAATGATCCTCTATTCGAGAGGATGATCAATCTCTCCAAAACTACTCTCTAGACGCCGCTAGAGCCCGAGAACAACAAGGGCACTCAAAAATTAGCTACCTAAAGGATGCCCTAACCCTAATACATACTCCTAATTAAAGCAAACATAAAATTAACCCAAAAAGACTAAATAGCCCCCCATCTCTCTTCCCTAAGCCGTGGACCCCACCCCCAAGGGGGAAAAATTTTGATCATGTGGCCCTGCAGGCTTTCCGCCTACTGTCTGTGTTGAGCAAGCCCAAGGATTGGGCAGGCTGGACCGGCCCCTATTTGACCGGTTTGGGCGTATCAAAAGGCCATAAGCATTACTTTACAAGATCAGGTTATATAAGTCTGGCTTCAAACAAAGTCGCAAACAAACCAATTACAATTATGTATAGTGAATTTTTACGTGATCATTCTTCTATTTAAATGTTTTTATCATAAACAACTAAAATAAATCACTTGAAAATCATCACATTACAATCACTTTTGAAGGTTTAGAAAATAGCTCCATCATCTGTGAAATAATTTTTAGAGGCAATAACGAATGTACAACTATCACCAAAGCCTACTCAGTACTGACTGAAGATGAGATAAAAATGTCGTTACTAATGTCGTTACTAATATATCCACCTATCCTAAGTAACGAAGGTATATATACCTGTTGAAGCAGATCAGCTTCACTGCTATAAGGAGACCATTGAACAATTGAATCCATATTTGTTTTCCAAGCAACAGAAGATGATCTTTCCATTTGATGCCAATCATCATCTCTTTTTTCATAATCAACCTGATCAGATATATGAGTGTCATTAAGATGAATCTGTCAAGAGATAAATGACACGCAGATGGATGGTGAAACAAAACAAATTATTTAAAAAAAACAATGGTAATCAAATCCTAGTCCAAACCAGATGTAAATCAACTTCTTTCGCAGCATACTCACATACTAAAAGACAATATCAAATAGTGTGAAATTCCTTGGAAATATAACTTGAGAAACAACAAAAAGAGAGGGAAATTTGCTTACCATAGGAACTATTATATCTTGCTTCCCTGTATTCCTCAAAAATGTGTATGACAGCATACCAATGCTCTGTGTTGGACTAAAACATACATGAAAAGTGAGTATCATAGCTTGCTGAACAAAAACGCTAGAAACACATTATTTATCAAAGACTCGTATTGCAATATAATCAAACTAAACAATACTTTATCAAATTACTTGAGAACAAGTGCATTAGAAAAAACACAGAAGAAAACAAACAATGGAAGCTAATATGGTCACCAAGAAAAGATGATAAATTTAAAAATCTTAAATCTCTTATAATGTGACAATTCAACAGGAAAATTGTTAAATCAGAGTAATAGTAGAAAGCAACAACAAGAATTTATTTAGGTGTGGACAAAATTGTAATGCCCATAAATGTTGATTTTAAACTTAATAATACAGCTTACGGAAGAGGCTAGTGCTAAGGTCTCATACAAGAAGCCCTCCCCAAGAAACGTTGGTGGGTGGTTCTTGCACCGCTTAACCCTCTCCATCATTATGACAACTTATTAACAAGTACTTATCATTAAAAATAATAATAACATGTTAGAAGTGTAAATATTAATCTTAAAATAAAAGTATCAATATGAGCCAAGCCTATTGCTATTGATTGAACAATTTTTTTTTCTCGTAGCACTGGGTATGTGGCCTAGTGATATTACCATCTATCCCAAAAAGGGGAGGATTTAGGCTTGAATCCTCAAAAAAAAAAGTTTTTTTAGCATGTTGAACAAACATAGCTATCTATGACATAATCATCCGAGTTAATTTAAAAATGAGTGGAACTGAATAGGGATATTGATGAAAAGGGAGAAAAAAAAACCTCATTCCATCCTTCCCTTGACAACGAGAAAATACAATCACATCTGCACCTAGCCTCATTGTACTTGTCTTAAATCCATTTCCATCTGATTATATGCAACAGAAAAGTAAACATATCAATATCAAATAAAAAGACATTTTAGAAATAAGTCATGAAATAGCAAAAGTTACATTTAAGGAAAGTACTCACATTGGCCAATTGTATTTGCAGATTTGCTTTTCATTGAATAACCCAATGACATACATTGTCGCATTTTATCTGGGTCCATCCCACCACCATTATCTGAAGAAAACATTTAAGTTGAAAATTGAAAAAATCGACATGACAACATTTTTAATATTTTTATATTGTCATTCGAAGAACTTGAAGATTATGAACACATTTCCTAAGTTTCTCATTGAAACTACTATCTTAAATAGACATCAGCTTCATTTAAATCTAGAAATTAATTTGTACATAATTTGAAAGGATTTTCATGTAAATTCATTTTTTTCAATTTAGCAATACAAAAGGTCTAGCACCTCAGCCCAGCAAACAAGGACTTGTACTAGTAAACCCCATATAACAAACACAAGTGCTAATTAATCAAGCATGCTAGAAAATTTACCAAGAAGACATAACTGATTAAATAGTAGGGGAAAATTCTGAAGATGTACTTTTTATTTGTGATTTTTCAATGATGTGATTAATTAATTTAGCATATAATCATAGCATTGTTGCAAACACTGTGCTAATCCCCTCAAATAGTGGGAGAATAATTATAATACCAAAAGTTAAAAGAGCAAAGCTTTCTTAATCAAATTATACCCAAAATACTAACATTCACAAAAATCATAAAAAAGCATCCCATTGTGTTCTACTCATTAAATATAGCAAATCAGTAATATAGAAGTATATGCTAATTTGTTAAGGTATGAAATCTATGGAATTCATTTCGATTTAAAATATTTTCTAAAGTTTTGAATTACTTTTACTGTTCAGTTATGCAAGTTATAGTAACAAGGACAAGAAAAAAGTTAGAGTTCTTACTTATGGAGGCATTCATTGGTGGTGACTTAGGGTGGAATAGGAAATTTATTTAAAATAGGCATTTAAGTTCTTTCCCTTCCAAATTGAAACCTCTCATTTTTGGGAGCTCTCGGTTTGGGCTATTTTAGAGGTCGTGTATGGGAGCATGGCATGCTGAGTAGCTGGACGAGGAAATCAAGTAGGAAAAGAAGAAGAAGAAGAAGAAGAAGAGGAGGAAATTATTGAAAGAGAAGAAAAAGAGGTAAGAAGTTTTATTGTAGACATTTTTTATAGAATTTATTTTGTAAGTTCCTAAGTTAACGATACACAATTATTATTTATGATTTGAGTTAGGTCTGAGGAGAGAAAGTTTTGAGGTAAAACATCATTTTGAAAGAATTATTTGTATTGTTAGGCAGGAATTGTATCAATTAAGAAATTTGGATTATGTAGGTAATTTACAAGCATAAAATGTTACGAGGTATCACAATTGAGGAGGCAACTCGTCATTGTGATAAGAAATATAAATTCTAATTTATTAAGCAAATTCTTTAGTTTTTTTCATGTACAATCATACTTGAGCTATAGCTAAGTATGAAATTTATAAGAAACTCCTAATATTGTTGCATGTATATCTACAACTTAGTATTTATATGCAAACGACCACGCATATATTTTAGTGATTTGAGTTCAAAATTAAGTATCTTGTGATTATATAAATATTTTGCTAATTGATAACATTTTGAAAAAAAAAGTAATGTGTTATCAACCTTTTTCTTAAATACAAGCATTGTATTACTTATTCATTTAACATAAATGCATTAAACATTTAATTACAAGTTAAATAAATTGATTAGAAATTTCTAAGCCTGAGAAATGTCATGTTAGGTGATGGATGACAACAATATGTTATTATACCTACGTAGGTGGGGCAAGAGGGACCCCAACGGAGGCATCAAAACCTCAATATAACAAAATCGTGATAATGTTGGATTTTAATTGGTCACTTTTGAACAATATGATGAAGCCTTAAGGGTTATAATTTATGTTATGATGATGGCCAAAAAACTTAAACATCTACACATGACATATTCATAGGCTTATGATGAAATAAGCTGTGAAAAGGAATATCATTACTAAATGAAGTATCATTATGAATAAATTCAAGGTTAGTTTTTTAAATCATTAAATGGTAAGATATCATCTTACCTATGACATCTTAACAAGCATTTTTTTTTGTTACTAATTCTTGTGAGCATCTAAATGTTAATTCATTTTACAGCTTATGAATTTTAATGTCTAGAATGTAAAGGATTTTTAATTATGAATTATATTAAATCATAAATACATGCATATTATTCATTGTTCTTGATATTTGAATTCTAGCTTAGAATTACATATCTTTCTGAGTCTCACAACTCACCGAATTTTTATTCTAATTGTTTTTATAAGGTTGAAGTTGAGTAGAATCAAGTCTAACTAAAAAAAATATTTTGTTGTATAACTATTTAATAAATTCTGATTCGAGGAATGTAGGTTTTTGTAATGGGAAAAGTTTGGCTTTATAAGTGGTTTTTATTTATTTACCTATTTGATAAATGAAATATTTAAAATGCTTTAGTTTTATAGTTGAATTTGGTGAAATTTCATGAATATCATTGGAATGTTTATGAATTTAGAATGTAAGATGAATTGTATGTGTTTCTCTATTGCATCCCGCATCGATTGGTAGAGAGGGGTTGGCCTGGGGTGTGACAATAATAAGAAATTTTACAACAATTTAAAAGTTTGGTAAGTTAATAAATATATGTAGAATAGAGTTGTTTAGTAATAACTACAAAAGTGATTTATTGTGTTAATAAAAATTTACAAGAGATAGATTAAAGCTTTTGTATCACCATACTTCATCTAACAATATATAGAAAGAACAAGAGTAGTCAATTTGTGATATAAATTTGATGCATGCTTGTGGCTAATGTGCTGACAGATATAAAAGATAAATACTTATAAGAAGGTAAATAATATGTAGTTGTAATTATTCAAGCTTGAATAGCATGAACTCCAAAGAGAGTCTAATCATGCATCAACCATTGTTTAGGTATAACACAAATGACACCATTTAAAAACTAATATTTGTAAAATGTTTATACCACAATTTATAACATCATAAATAAACCCCACAAGTTATAAAATGTGACCAAAAAGTTCTAGGTTCAAATAATAATAGCAACCAATCTAATATATAGGGTGGGTATATAACACACATGAACCCCTGGTAAAACCCCTATTTTCCATAAGCATCCTGCACTGGCACCACTTTTTTTTTTTTTTTGTGTATGGTGATAATTTAATTCCAAAATATGTTGTAATAAGGAACCGAAGAAACACCTAAGGGAAAAAAGAAACGTCCTGAAATATGTTACATATTATAGTCAACCCATTCTAATAACTTTAGAAAAAAAGTTCACATACCTTCAACAAGCAACATTTTAGACTGATCTTTAGGATTCTTCAGCACATCAATGTTGACAAATGTAGCTCCATTACACACCTAAAAGTGTAAGATAATATTAAAAGCTAAAAATTAGCAAATCATTATCTAAGGGTTTGGAGAAGCTCAAATTGTTTACCTCATCCATAGAGTTGTCCAAAAGCTCAGCCAAAGCTACAGAGGTAATAGAAATGAAATAATAAACTAAACAATGACAAGATACTATATCCAATGAAAATAACAACTTCTTAGAGAACATGATTACCCCCTAAAGCCCATTTATGGCTTGTGGCATTTGAGTGGAGAAACTTCGGATGAACTCTCACATGATCTATATCAGCTGAATAATTAAATTAGCCTTGTTAGTCCTCTAAAAGATATATGAAATTTAAATTAAAAAGAAACAGCAAAATTATGTTGATAAATTAAGCATTACAAATAAATATCTATATGGTAAACATCCCAATTAAGCTGAGCAAGTTCATCAAAAGCATATTCATAGATACAATGAATCATTTAAGATTTGGGATCGATGGTGAAAGATTTGAGGGGAACTGCATTCTAAAGGAATAATCCCTCTCTCTCTCTCTTTCTACACACGAGCGCCAACCCACCGACCCACCTTCATACTCACAAAGAAATATTTTTTTCCATATACATTCTTTAAATATAGTAGTTGAGAATTATATTATTTTCTGGAAAAAATTAAACTACATTTCTGTTTTCCTGAGTTTGTGAAAATGTAATAAGTTATCTAGCAACACAATGTACTCTCTTTATTAAACTCTAGCAAACACAATGCGTTGGAATAGCTAAAGTCATTAGAGTTTAGAAATTAAATTTAGCAGGAATATGATATTCTTGCTAGAAGTATCATAGTGAAAGCAGGAATGGGCTTCAAAAGATCCAAAAATGAAACATAAAAAACCGAAACTTTACAATGAAACCTATATAAATATGCATTGCCAAATCCGATGAACCAGACCTTACTGGCTCTTCAACTCCATCATATTCTAAAATGAGATAAAGACTCCAACTAAATCACAACTTTCTTAAAGTCCATCATGTTAAACCCTATTTCATTTAATTCTCTCTCTCTCTCTCTCTCTCTCTCTCTGTATATATATATACATATATATATATATATATATATATATATATATATATATATATATAGTGGAGGAATAAATTATAATCTTTTTGTTCTAAGAAAACGTTTTCTTTTTTTTTTTTCTTTTTTGGTGGGGGGTTTAAAAAATAAAAATTTTCACATAATTATTTTTTTTACTTCTTTCAAATGATCGATGTGATTTATGGGAGAAAAATAAAGTATTTTTTATTTTATGTTGATTAAAATTTGTGGTAATAATTTAGGTCAAGTAGAGACAAAATAATTAAACAAAATTTTATTTAAACAATTAATTAGGTGTAATTAATAGATAATGTTTTTTTAATGATGACTGTTAGGCAGGATTCAAATTCAGAGTAATAATTTTCAAAAAATTTACCAATTAAACTAGTAGGCATTTACAATAAATAATAATTTAGTTATCAACGTTTGACTAATTCCAGATTATATATGAATATTATTATTGATAAATATTAATTAACTTGATGAAATATAACAATTAAAATAATCAACTAATGTATTTGTTAATTAATTAGCGATTTAATATCAACTGTATGAAATTTTTTCAAAGTGCCACAATAGCAGGTAAGTAAAAAATTTTTTTTTTTAATTTGTCTCCCTTGGAACATTTTAGCCCACAGTTCAGGCAGGGGATTATACAATGGCTGCAGGAGTATTAAGATTGGTTAAGTGATATACGAGGAATCCTTTTAGAACATGCTTATAGGATTACTATTAAATATTCCCCCAAAAAATTTCATATAAATAAATAGAATGCATAAATTTTTGTCCCATTCAAATCAAGCCGCTGAACAAGAAAGTTGTAGGGCTCTTAATCCAGCAATGCATCCGATATCATCAAATTACTCGGTTAAAACACATTAACAATCAAGATCAACATCGTAATATCATCCATAAATTGCTAAGCACAATAGCATAAATTATAAATCATCTAAGAACATTAAAAAAAAACATGATGTTACCTGAAAAAGAAGAAGAACATTCAGTCGGTCCTTCATAGTCCCCTGCTTTCCAAAACTGCTTACAACCATTGCTGCCTTCCTGCTTATCCTCAACCTTCTCCAACTTCAAAGGCGGTGACTCCGACCGAAACGTGGATGTCGAAGGCCAAACCATGGAGGGCGACGCGATCGGCCGAGCCGTTGAGAGAGGCATCACCGGAAGAACAGTGGAGAGCGGCGCCATTGGACGCGAAGTGAAGATCGGCGCCATTGGACGCGAAGTGAAGAGCGGCGACATTGGATTCACCGTGGTTATGGGCGCAATGGGACGCACGGAGAGCGGCGTTGGACAGAAGACTGTCGCCGGCAATGGTTCAAGAAAGCCGGGGGGAAGGATAAAGTCCCGCTTAGCACGCTTTATAACCTCTTCCACTTCTAACCCACAACTCGAAACCCTGGCTCTCTTACCCACGTCTCCACCGCCGCTCCCGGCGATAGCAGGCAGTGACACCGCTGCATCGGATCTAAACACCAACTTTCCCGCGTCACACATCTCTGATTCCATTACCGGAGGGAACCTCAGTGACGATACAGAGTTCAGAGTAGAGAGATAGACTTCGTTGGGATTTGAGGGGTTCTACGATCCTTTAAACCGCAGTCGAGAGACCGAAGAGGCGGTTGCTGAAACTGTGACGAGTTCGCGAGAAGGCCTTTCTTTAATCAAATATATATTTTTTTTTTTAAAAAAGAATGAATGTGAACCGTTGAATGGCGGACTTTGATAGGAAAGTAAGATCAGGGAACAAGTGACCGTTACCCAGCCGGAAAATCGAAAATATCAAATCAAGAATTTCCGGATATATGCCTTATGGACTATGGAGTTTGCTTTCGTAATGATTTAGGAAATAATATATTTAGAAACTAAAGCAGATTATTTAAATTACCTTCAATTAAAATTTCCAAAATAATAAATTCCTAAATATTCTTTAAATAGAATTAAATAATTCTATTTCTATATTAAGACTTTATTTAGGACAATTTTTTTACTGGTTTGTTTTCAAACAATAGTCATAAATTTTATTTGAACTTTATTTTTTTAGTACTTTCAAGAAATTTTTATGTTAGGAAACTGTTTTTTATAGCAACTTTTCAAAATTTATTTTTCCAGAGCAATTTTTTCAATTACTTTTATAAAAAATTACAATCATCATGAATGGATCCTAAATTAATTTTTAAAAATAAAATTGAGAATTTTTTTTCTCTAATTATGTTTACATGTGTGTAGGTATACATGGAAATATAAGTTTGCAATTTCCATAATTTTTTCAGTATCAAGAATTGGTGGGGTTATGTGATGGGAGAGCATCAAGATATATATAGCAAGCAATGAATATATGTATACTACTATTACAAAAGAGGTTTGAGTTTCCACCCATGTCAAATTTTGGCCATCCATTTTAATAAATTTTAATTATTCAAATCAAATCTCAAACATTCATTTTAATTATTATAATTATAATTAATTTATAATTATAACTTTATTTATAAGTTAATGTATTAATGAAGTAATTATGAATTAACACCTCTTCACATCCCACTCATAATCATAAACTCTTCGTTTTCACGTGCTCTTCATCTTCACGTGTGTCTTAATCATATAGCTACGGCTCTTCCTATTCTCAATCACAAATCTTAGTACTACTACTATAAAAGGGGCTTGAGTTTTCATCCACGTCAAATCTTGGCCATCCATTTTAATTAATTTTAATTATTCAAATCAAATCTCAACCTTTCATTTTAATTATAATTATAACTTTATTTATAAGATAATGTATTAATGAAGTAATTATAAATTAACACCTCTTCACATCCCCCTCATAATCATAAACTCTTCGTCTTCACATGCTCTTCATTTTCACGTGTCTTAATCATATAGCTACGGCTCTTCCTATTCTCAAGCACAAATCTTAATGCTACTATAAAATTAAAAATAAAAATAAAAATAAATCTTGATACTACTATTATAAAAAGGGCTTGAGTTTTCACCACGTCAAATTTTGATCATCCATTTTAATTAATTTTAATTATTCAAATCAAATCTAACTTTTCATTTTAACTATTATAACTATAATGAATTAAAAATTATAACTTTATTTATAAGATAATATTAATGGAGTAATTATGAATTAACACATCTTCACATCCCACTCATAATCATAAACTCTTCGTCTTCACGTGCTCTTCATCTTAATCATATATCTACGGCTCTTCCTATTCTCGAGCACAAATCTTAATACCACTACTAGTTTTATTGCACGTGCATTAAATGCACGTTAATAAAAATTTTAAAATAAAAATATATATAATAAACAATTTAATTATATTTTATTTAATAATAAAAATAAAATTATTATCTTTATTTATATATTTAATTATAATAATGAATAATATTAGCAAAATTTTATATATTTTTCTTAAATTGTTATAGCAATAATGATAGCGAGCATTAACATCATAGATTTATTTTGTTTTGAGATATTCTCAAGCTTTTTTTTATAATGTTCTCGTTAAAAGACTGTAAATTCGTGATTCACTCTAGGATAATCGTTCATTACCAATGGAAGAATTTTTGGCGGATTTTTCGGCGGATTTCCGATGGATTATTTATAAATATTTCTGACAAATTTTCAAGCTGGTTTTCCGGCAGCATTTCCGACGGATATGTTTCCGGCTGATTTTCCTACAGAATCTAAAAATCTTTGAAAATATAATTTATTTGTAATTTAATTCATTAATAGTTTTATAGCTTATTTTTAATTAAATTTTAAATTAATAATGTATTTTAATTAATAATTAATTAATTAATAATATTATTTAATTAATTGTTACTTAAGTAACTTATTTTAATTATCAATTAAAATAATAAACTTAAATTAATTAATTTTCTTCTAGTTTTAATATAAATAAAAAAATTTATCAATTAAAATACTTTTGCAGGAACGACATGCTGGTCCAACTGGCACGGGGGTGGGGTGCGGGGGAGGTCCTTGGTTCAATTCTCAGGGCAGACAGGCGCATCTGTGCTCACCTGGGCACAGGAGCGGGCTTACCAACCCTGGCACGGGAGCGGTCTCACCTGGGCGAGGATCAGAGCGGGCTCACCAGCCCGGGTGCAAATGGGAGCGGTCTCACCTGGGCGCGGGAGCGAGCTCGCCTGAGCCGGTAATTTTTTAAAAATCATTTTATTTATTCTGACGGTTCTTTTCCGCCAGAAAAAATTATCGGCAGACGTTTTCAGTCGAAAAACATTTCCGGCGAGTTTTTTTTTTTTTTTTTTTTTTTTGACGAAAAGGTTTCTGATGCTCGATTTACTATCGAAGACATTTTCATCAAAAACCAACTAAAATTTTTTGAAATCCGTCGGAAACTTCATAATTTTATTCAAGAAATTCCGTCGAAAATACGCGACTTTTCTATAGTGATTGATCATCCATTTCATATGTGTTCTCCATTGTTCAAACAAATGTGAAACTTTCATAGCTCTCAAATTTTGGATTATGACCAATAATCATTTTTGTAGTATAGCTCAGTTGTTGAACACTTCCTACTACATGTTTTTTTCTAGATAGTGAAAGGTATTAATTGTTTTACTCAACATTTGAAGTGAGCAGTGGCTCCAAGAACAACACACAAAAGGTGCATTGAATTAAAATATTCATATTTTTATATTAAAATATGATCTGTTTTAAGTTAGTAATGTTGCTTATGAAGTGAAGTGATGACAAAATAAGTGCATAAGAAAATAAATCATTTTTAATTAATTTATTTATATTATACATTCTAAGTTATATTTTAAGAAAATTAAACAAAGAAAAGGAGAACCAAAGGAAGCATTATAGTTCTTTTAGTGAGGTACCCGTAGTGATCCATGATATAAATTCTGGATCAATGTTATAACATCATGAATTATAACAATTACAAATGAAAAAAAAAAAAAAAAATCAGAGAAGAGAGAGTATTGATTACCAACAATGAAATAGCAGGCAATCCATCCACCTCTCTTTGATATGAGAGCATGTCTTCCTTTGAGATCAATAGAGCCATCCTTAATTAGTGAAAATTAAACTCCCACTCTTCGAGCCATTAGCTTCTTCCATTTCTCTTATGCTAGATTTCTTCTTTTCACTTAAATCTAAATATATATATAAAGAAAGAGAAAGAACACAGACAACTCGTCATCACTCATCAGTGCTTCTTATCAAATATTATTTAACCATAACTTTATTAATTAATCGAGAAAAAATTGATTTGTTTCTAAAAACAGTCATCAATTTCAAATTTCAAACTTTAATAATGGCTTGTTTGTATCATTCATAAATTGATAAAGATTACATTTCTAAAAGAAATCAAAGAGGTCAACAAAATTAAGTATTCGCTGACATAAATTCAGAACAAGCTTAAGTACAAAAGCAATATATCATATATTCAAAGATAAAGTATAACACATCGTACTCTCTAAGAATCTTATGTTTCACAATATTATGATGGTTAATTTTCCAAAGGGACTATAGAACAAATGTTTAACATCTATGAAAATGAGATCCAACAAATGAAGAAATTCATTTAGCAAAAATATTACCTCCACTTCCCAAAGATTCAAGCACTCCTTCCAAAAGTAATAATTTTTCTTAATTTTCTTATTGGTAACCTGTGATGCGAAGTATACATGAAATGATATAAAAACAAACAAATTAATACTTGACTTTCATTAAAATGGTCTAACATTTTTTCACCAACAAAGTAATTTTTGGGATCAATAGCATCAGAAGCCACCTCTTTCGTATCCTCCCAAAGGCCAAATTCAGCTTCAGTGGACTTTGGTTCTACCTCATCATTCCAGTGTTGGCTAACACCAGATGTTTCAATCTTCACAATCTCAAAAAGGTTTCCTTCAACTTCCGAAATGACCATGTTAGAATTTTCTGCCTAAGCAATTTTCTGAATTATAAATAAAAATTTTATAGAATATTGAAAGCATAATACTGTTGACATATGAACAAAAAAAATTAATTAATTAAAATTAACTCACCTGTCTGGCGCCGACTCGCACGACTGCGGAAATCCCGTTCGAATCCTCGACATCGTGCTTCGTATGTCTCCGCATGACTGACGTCGCGTCACCCACGATCTTTTCCTTTCGACGTTAAAAGAACGGAGGGAAGGGATTCGAGCGGCTTTTTCTCTCATTCCTCTGCTCACCCGCTCGATCCTTCTCTTCCGTGACTGTTTGACGCCGCTCCTACGACTTTCCCTTGTTGCCGGATCGGAAGTCGGACATTAAAATCGGAAGCAAGATCGGGAGCTTGCCTGTGAAGCTGTTCGGCTTCACTCAATCGACGACATTTCGATCGGAAGTTACGACAATTTGATCGCAAGCAAGAACTGGAACTCGCCGACTGTGAGGTTAACTTTATCCCTTTTGTGCGGCTTCTCCGGCTCCTTCCCGTCGCTGTCCGACTTCGCTCCTTCGACGACTTGCCCTTCCAGTCGGATCGGACGTTGCGACGTTTTGATCGGAAGCAACAACAGGAGCTCGCGGGCTGTGGAGTTAATTTCCTCCCTTTCGATCGCTTCTTCAATCCTTCGTGGCTTGTCCGACCTTGCTCCTTCGACGACTTTCCCTTCCCTTTGGTTAGGAAGTTACGACATTTTGATCCAGAGCAACAACAGGAGTTCACTGGTTGAGAAGGTAACTTTCTCCCCTTTGTACGCTACTCCGGCCAAATCCCGTAAACCCGCCGAACTGAGAGAGTGGAGAGGGAGGGATTACTTATTTTAATATTATTAATTAACTAATATTAATTATAATTAATAAAATAATTATTTTTAATTATAATTAGTTATTAATTATATTAATTATAATTAATTATAATTAAATATTATTAGTTATTTTAATTATATTTAATTATTAATTATCATTAATGTTTATTAATTATTATTGATTATAATTAGACATAACTAATTATAATTAATTATAATTAATAGATTAATTATAATTAAATAATTAATTATAGTTAATTTTAACTAATTGTTTAATTATTTTTAGTTATAATCTATTGTAATTAAATAACATTAATTATAATTAAATATAATTAATGATTAATTATAATTGAATAGTTAATTATCATTAATTCAAAATGCTCCTCCCGCCTCAATTTTCATACCCTCCTTGCCTCGGTCCACGAGCCGACACTGCCAGCCCGCCGGACTTCAAGGTATAAATTTTGAAACCTTGGCTCTATCTCTTACCTCGTCCCGCGTGTCGAGTCGGCGGTCTGCCTATACACGCTCTTGTAGCGTGGTGGGAGGGGCAACCGGCGCGACACCTACGACAAGGTAGGCGAGCGACCTTTGGTTCCGGATCTTGCCTCGACTTCCGTGCCCACCTCCATCGGACTTCAAGGTATAAGTTTTGAAACCTTGGCTCTATCTCTTACCTCGTCCCGCGTGTCGAGTCGGCGGTCTGCCTATACACGCTCTTGTAGCGTGGTGGGAGGGGCAACCGGCGCGACACCTACGACAAGGTAGGCGAGTGACCCTCGGTTCCAAATCTTGTCCTCGAGCCTCTTCCACCTCCGCCGGACTTCAAGGTATAAGTTTTGAAACCTTGGCTCTTTCTCTTACCTCGTCCCGCGTGTCGAGTCGGCGGTCTGCCTATACACGCTCTTGTAGCGTGGTGGGAGGGGCAACCGGCGCGACACCTACGACAAGGTAGGCGAGCGACCTTTGGTTCCGGATCTTGCCTCGACTTCCGTGCCCACCTCCATCGGACTTCAAGGTATAAGTTTTGAAACCTTGGCTCTATCTCTTACCTCGTCCCGCGTGTCGAGTCGGCGGTCTGCCTATACACGCTCTTGTAGCGTGGTGGGAGGGGCAACCGGCGCGACACCTACTACAAGGTAGGCGAGTGACCCTCGGTTCCAAATCTTGTCCTCGAGCCTCTTCCACCTCCGCCGGACTTCAAGGTATAAGTTTTGAAACCTTGGCTCTATCTCTTACCTCGTCCCGCGTGTCGAGTCGGCGGTCTGCCTATACACGCTCTTGTAGCGTGGTGGGAGGGGCAACCGGCGCGACACCTACGACAAGGTAGGCGAGTGACCCTCGGTTCCAAATCTTGTCCTCGAGCCTCTTCCACCTCGTCGGACTTCAAGGTATGATTTCTAACTCCAATCCCGTTCTCGACGTTTGCAGCGGACCGGGGAACCACCTATACGCGCTCTTGTAGCACGGTGGGAGGGAGCCCGGTGCGAAGCATACGACGAGGCGGGTAAGCCCTATACACGCTCTTGTAGCGTGGTGGGGATGGTCCCCGACCTCGACCTCGACCTCGACGCCGACACCGCCGACGACTGCTACGCAAAGGTATGATGTTCCAAAATCCCATTCTCGACGTTTGCAGCGGACCGGGGAACCACCTATACGCGCTCTTGTAGCACGGTAGGAGGGAGCCCGGTGCGACGTATACGACGAGGTGGGAGAGCCCTATACACGCTCTTGTAGCGTGGTGGGGAGACACTGCTGTTCTGCTACGTCACTGCTGTTCTGGTACGGGTACTGCTGAAGGCCCCATACACGCTCTTGTAGCGTGGTGGGATGAAATTTTGTACGGCCGCGGTGTCCAAGGACACCTACCATACACGCTCTAGTAGCGTGGTGGGAAGGCCCAGCTCCCCTATTTTCCCCCAAACGGGGGATATGCCGGGGTGCTGCCGAAATTTTCACTGAAATGTATAAAGACTTGAACAATACGAAGACCTTCTTGGACAACAATATAGAAGACCTGTACTCGAACAAAAATACACAGAACTTGAACCAAATGAGCAGAGGACTTGTACGATGAACAGTGGACTTGTGGACCTAATTCAGAACAAAATCTAAATGGTTTCTAAAGATCAAACCCAAATGAAATAAAATCAAACTTGAGTCAAAATCAAATCATTTGAACATGAAATTGTACCTGCAAATGACTACAAACCACTTGTGGATAACAACAGTGGGCATATCGTAAGCATTACGAACCGCTGTGGGCACAAGTACAAATATCTCCTACAACAATTCCTACCCATGCCTGTTGATTGAGATGTTAATACTGGAGACCAGCAATCAAAGTCATGTCCTCTACAAATAAGTACAATCAGACCACCTGAGATTGGTGAAAGGTGGACACAATACTGATGTCAACAGGGTCTCCTACAAATACCTTCAGGAGGTCGTAGCGGATACAATGGTCCCCTGCAGACACAAATAACTTGTGGATAACAACAGTGGACATATCGTAGGCATGAGGAACCACTGTGGGCACAAGTACGGATACCACCTACGACAACGGTGGTCAAGATCTTCAAGCATGCCGGGTACAAAGACAACTCGATGTATGAAAAGGAACACCTCTAACAGAAGGGAGGAAATGTTTGAACAAATTAGAACCAAACTTCCTGGTGTTCCAAAGTCTCTTCTTAGTTCCACACTTGAGAAGAGAACCGTTCTGATGTCTACAAACACCGGAAATAGTAAGTACACTACACTGAAGATCCTAAAAGAAGTTCTTCCCAAAATAGCAGTTATTGACTCCAAAGTCCAGAAAGAATCCCCTCCCCGGTGAATGAGAAAAGGGGAATCAACATTAAGATGCCACGCCACCGGATCTGCAACACTGATACAAGCAGACAGAAGGCGTCTACAATCTATAACTCAACGCCACCGGATCTGCAACACTGATACAAGCAGACAGAAGGCGTCTACAATCTATAACTCAACGCCACCGGATCTGCAACACTGATACAAGCAGACAGAAGGCGTCTACAATCTATAACTCAACGCCACCGGATCTGCAACACTGATACAAGCAGACAGAAGGCGTCTACAATCTATAACTCAACGCCACCGGATCTGCAACACTCATACAAGCAGACAGAAGGCGTCTACAATCTATAACTCAACGCCACCGGATCTGCAACACTCATGCAAGCAGACATAAGGCGTCTACAATCTATAACTCAACGCCACCGGATCCGCAACACTCGTACTAGCGGACAGAAGGCGTGTATAAGCTCTGAAATCAAATGTTGTGTATTCAAATGTCAATTTTCTACACAACTATAAATATTTCAAAATACCCCTGCACGTGCACTAGAGACTGTATGCACATAGGTACACTAAAAGGGGTATATAAAAAATAACCCGCATGGGCCCCGGCGAGCGTGTTATTGAAACACACGTGACGCCTAGGGATGCTGCGCGGGTCGATAAGTGAATTCAGGTTCGAACCTGATCCTTCTATACGGACCAATAGGAGTCGATAGGGTTCGAACCATTAAACAAATACATGGTTGTGGGGATCAATGTATTTGTTTCAATACATTCATATTAGGCCTTCAAGGCCTACAATCAAAAGAATTCATTAAATAAAAGGCACAAAGCCTACAAGAAACCCGATCCTCGGTCGACAGCTTGGTCGAGTCGACAAGGTTTAATCAACAAATAGAGATGACCCCAAAACACCCCGATGATGGGCGCGTTGAACGAAGATCTCAACTGGAGGGGTTCACAAATATTTCAATTCCCACTCAAGTGTCTATCAGAATCCAAACTCTACAAACTCTAAATTCAAAAATATTTAAAATTGAAATAAATCTATCAACGCTTAAAGCAAAAATCCATCCACCCTCCGCAACAGTTTGCCGGGGCGGACAAATTCAAATTTACTTCAGCTCACATAGAGCCGAATGCCTAGTCGAAAATATCACTAGGATCCATTCTCAAACAATCTCCTGCCAGTAAGGACGTGGTACGTGTCCTCTAACCGGCGGTTTGCCGCTAAATGGCCACCGCAGGATAAACGGTTACGACGATCCGGGGCCCTCTGAACCGAGTGGTTTTGCCACTAAAGGGCACCACGAAATACCGGTTATGGCCAGCGCCGTTACGTTCCTTATTGGCATCAAATCCTTGAGATATGAATCAATAGGATATGAGCGATAGGGCACAAAGCCCTCTGTTAGCTAAGGTGGATTCAAATTTGTCCCCTTAGACAAACATTCACCCCCGGTCTACAAGGTACCCTTGGACGAAGCAACCCATGGCTGCCGACAAGGATCCTTCTGTCAGGTTGGGTCGACTACCTCCTCTGACTAAGTAGACCAGGGACCATGATGGCCCGGGACGACGGAACCATGGGATCTTGATCGGGCCCATCATCCATTCCCCCACCATCCGCTTTAAGTACAAGATGGTAAAATTTCTATTTTAAATATCAAATCTGCCCAAATTTTCAAACTCTCCAAATTTTCCCAATTCTTCAATTCCCAAATCCAAAATCTTCAAAATTTCCAATCCCAAAATCCATTGCTGCTACTATATGCCAGATACACGTATTTCTATACGTATCTGATTGATGACTAGCCTTAATCGAAAGTTCTCTCTCGTGATCGGGAGGGGTAATTAACTATAGGGGCTTGCGCCTATAGGAAACCAGAACTCAGATCATAAAGTCCTCACCAAATGAGGGCGAAATCTCTGGGTAGTGTCTTATCTACAAACCCATCTGCCTTCCAAAATTTACCCCGGAACTTAATCCGTTAAAACTCCCTCGTCGCCCGAAATAAGAAAAGCGAGTGGAGGCCGGGGCCGAATTTTCGGAGCCCACAGATTTCTGGCGACTCCGCTGGGGAATGGTTTCTCTTTCCATCTCTGGCTAGTCACTTATACGCTATAGTAGCAGTAAAAAAAAAAAATGATGACGATATTCAGCTCTGTACGGTGAACATCAGGATGTGACATTTGGTCCTCTGATCCAAAAATCCATCACTGAAAGGTCCCGACAATAACAAGCAAATCAAATTTTAAATTTCCTGAAAACGAATCTTTTAAATAAGATCAATGGAAATTCAATTAGCAGGGTTTTAAATTCCATGCTAACTCTCCTGCTTCTATTATTTGTTCTGCGTTATTTCTTTGTTATGAAAGCGTGGGGTGATGTATCAATTCTGATCACTAACCCCTACCTTTCATTTTTGCAGAATGGAAATGCAGGACACACCGATGACCGTCCAACTGGGACGAGGAGCCAAGATTCAGTTGGCGAATGCTGTCATTGAAACTGGAAATACTGGAGCCACCATCCACTTTGGTGGGCTCGAATTCTCAGCAGCTACTGCAAGGGCTGCAGCCGTTCCTGTGTACGGCGTAAACTCTGATGAATTTTCTGGAAGGTCCTATTCTGCAAGGGCTACTGCCAGAAATACTGCTCAAGAAAAAACTTCTGTGTTCGAAAGACTATCCCAACCTGAGACCCTTACTGCAAAAAGGGTTGTTACTGGAAGAAAAATCTCCGTGGTGACTGCTAACACCACTAACCTGCCCAGAGAGACTGTTGCATCTGGGAGGTATGATGCTGAGGCTTCCTCATCTGGAGGAAGGCTTACTAGAAGGCAAAGGAGGAAGAGAAATGCAGAGCTGCGAGCTCAGCAATTACCTGTACCAGTCCACCCCTCCAATTTGCCAGCACCAGAATCAGAAATTAATATTCCCACTCAGAACAAGTTTTCCAACCTGAAGTGGATCAAAAGAAATAGCTTTACTGGGGAGCTCAAAAAATCTTTCTGGGAGCGTCGACCTGAAGCTCCAACCCCTCAGAAGATAAGAGAGCCCGAACGCCTGTCTGCCCGGGTTCATCGAGTTTTGAAGACAGTTAAGGAGAAGGGCCTGATGAAAAAGAAGTTCCAAAGGCCACTGATTGTTGAGGCCCGAAGAACCCCTCCTAGAGAGAGGCTATCATCTGCTACGATAACAGAAAAAAGAGGTTATCGACGACAAGCTCCGCAGGAAGCACATCGGGGCGTGACACTTGGACCCCATGTCCAAGAATCCGTCGCCGAAAGGTCCCGGTGGAAAGGGAAACAAGTATGGAGGCCAAAGCCTCGAAAAGAAGAGATGATTGAAGGAAGGATTAGTTCGGGTGTGACATCCGGAACAGTCTACCAGAGAGCCGCACCTGCCAACAGAACTCGTCAGAAATGGGTCCAAAAGAAGGCCCATAATGACGACAATTATGATGACGGTCGACATCCTAGAGAGTCTTCCAGGAGATCCCGTTATTCTCCTACTACAACCAAAGAGGAATTTCACTTTGATCGTAGTCCACGGGTTGAAGAAATAGTCATCCCAAATCAAGAACCTGAAATTCAGTGGCGCCGTCGCTCAGAAATTCAGGTGCAAAATGATGAAGAAGAATATGATGATGAAGACACTATGGAGCTCGAAGTGGTTCATATGGTCAGTCACGTCGATGTTGAAGAGGAAGATGATGGTGATGAAGATGACCAGCAATCACAGCCGCGCGTACGTGTTTATCGACGTCGCCACAGGGCCAGATCCATTGCCAGCCGAAGTGCTCGCTCTTCAGAAGAAAGAGATGAGGAAGAAGAAGAGGTCGGAGAAAATCCCTTCGGTGACGAAGATATCACACTCGCTGAAATGAGAAATCAAATGAGGCGACAGATGCGAAGGAAAGACAGAGAAATCTCTCAGTTAAATGATAAAATGACTGAGATGATGACTCAGATGACAGCTATGATGGAGATGATGCAGAAGACCACTTCTGTTGGTCCTACACCAGCTCAACCCGTCAACCAAGCTGCTAATTCTCAAAATCTCCAAGCGCCTCAAGCCTCAGGAGTGAAAGGTGTACCTGAAGGTGGCGATAAAAATAACGATCCAATCCGCCAGCACACTCCCCAAAATGTGGCGAGCGCATCTGAACCTGTAACTGCAGCGCAGCTTGAGGGCTTAATTAGCGAAAAGATTAAGACCATTATAGCTGCTGAACAAGCGGAGAAGTTGGTAGGAAAAGGTCGCCCGTACCCAACAGAGTACGATCAGGTGCCATATCCAAAGGGATATTCTGTGCCGAAGTTCAATATTTTCGATGGAAATAAAAATCCCAGGCAGCATCTCGCACAATTCAAAGCTACCTGTGGAAACACAGGGGGCAATGATGCTCTGCTATTTAGGCAATTCGTAAGCAGCTTGAATGGAACTGCTTTTGAATGGTATGCCGAACTGCCAAATGATTCACTGAAGACCTTTGCGGAGCTGGAGGCCTTGTTCGTGAAAAGGTTTGCCAGTGCAACGGAAAAGACTACTATCGCTGATCTTGCCCTTGATAAAAGGAGAAAAGATGAGTCAGTGACGAAATATATAACACGCTGGCGCAATCTCAGCATGAAGTGCGAGCAGCAACTAGAGGAAGAACATGCAGTTCAACTATTGATGGGAAACATTGATGATAAAATGCAGCCCTTCCTATGCATGGCTTCTATCACGACCTTTCAAGATCTGCTCGACAGGGTGGCGAAGTTTGAAAAGTTAAACTTATCAAAGTCTGAAAGCTTCCCTGATAAATCCAAAAAGGCTAAAGCTCCTGATGCTAGAAAGAATGAGGTCTACTCTGCATTCCCTCCCAGACCTGATAAAGGTAAACGGGTAGTGTATAATGTGGATAAAGGAAAGCAGCCAATGCAATACGAAGAAAAGCCAAAACAGGCTTACAATTCAATCCCTCAACCAAAACTGGTTCTTGGAGGAAATGACAAACCTCGAGCCTTTCCTGGTGGAGGAGAGCGCCAGAGGCAGACTGCAGGAGCTGGTGATAGAACGTTCCCTTCTCTGAAGGAGAAAATGAATAAAGAATATTCATTTAAAAGGGAGAGTGTCGCTAAATTATTTCGACAAGCACTCAAGAACGGTCTAGAATTGCCAGAATGCAAAAGACCTGAAGAGTCCAAACATAGTGGCGACCCAAACTACTGTCCATATCATCGGGTAGTTAGCCACCCAATCGAAGATTGTTATGTCTTCAAAGATTGGTTGGAAAAGATGTACAAAAGGGGAGAGTTAACATTATCAGATAATGTATTAGTTCGTCCCAGAAAGGAATCCATCCGGGTAGTCACATCCTCTTCCGTACTCCCGCATAAAGAAAAAATAAAAGAATTTGTCCAAGAGGAACAATGGGAGACTGTGATCTCCAAGAAGACAACAAAAATGCTGAAACAGCTAGAAGGAGTTCCTGGTGTCAAGTGGAAGTCTCCTATTGAGCCAGTACTGAACTTAAAATGGTTGCCTGTGTCACAAGCATCCACCTCTAAACAGCAACCTGGCCAAGCTAGCTCATCAAAGTCTGGAAAGTCAAAGTCAAAGTCTTCCAAGAAGAAATCCAAATTGAAGAAGCCTATGGCGAAGAAGACTGCAACTCAAAAGGCTATTGATAGTTTGGGTGAATATTACCAGACTGCTAGGAGGCCTATCAAGCTCGGTGATTTTATGAAAGAGCTAAAATAGATGAAAAGGAAGAAGAAGCTGAGGATGAATCCCTTCATGCGGAGACATGCCAAGTCATCTCAGCGACACCAGAAATAGCAGATAGGGAGAAATACGCTGAAGAAGCGACCCCTGAATTCTGTCTGATGGTGTCATCAATGGAATACAGTTCAGAAGAAGATCTATGTTTTCCAGATGATGAAGATTCAGACCCAAGCATAGAATCACAAATGAAACAAGTGAAGTTGGGAGACGATTCCGAGTCTGCGGATGAATCTCCAGACACAACAATGACTGAATCTGAAAAGAATGCTTCATCAAATAAGTCTGAATCAGATGAGGTGGCCCAAGTACAATTAAGAAGTGGCAAGGTACTGCCGCCTCCACCAAAGAAAGGGACTTCTAACAAAGATAAAGGAAAAGAGATAGTTGTTAATGAAGATATTATCCCCGAAGACTGCAAGAAGAAAGATACTTTGTCCAAGGGGATAGATTACAATATCTTATCCCACTTGAGGAAGATCCCAGCACAACTCAGCATATATGATGCTCTCTTGATGTCTAAAGACCTTCGAGAAACTTTGATTCAAGCTCTCAGAAATCCCGAAAGATATGAGGCATATTTTGCTGAACGCAATTTGACGGAAGTCTTGCAAGCTCGAAATGAGCCCCTCATCACCTTTGCTGAGGATGATATGATGCTTGGAACGGCAGATCACAATCGCCCTTTGTATGTTACGGCAGAGAGCGACGGTATGGTGATCAGTCGAATTTTGATTGATCCCGGATCTTCCGTAAATCTTATGAGTCTTAAGGCACTGAGATCCCTCTGCCTTGATGTGGAATATCTTGGGCAAGACAAGTTGATGGTGCACGGCTTCAATGAGAAAGGGCAGAAAACCCTCGGATCATTTATGCTCCCTCTTGTATTTGGGGAACTCCATACGGAAGCCAAATTCCATGTGATTGATGCGGACACTTCGTTCAAGGCATTGTTGGGTCGCCCCTGGCTGCATGAATACGGTGTTGTCCCTTCAACATTACACCAGTGCATGAAGTATCTCAGAGAAGGAGAAGAATTCAGAATTTCGGGTGATATTCAGCCATTTGCAGTACATGAAGTAACAGTTTATGAAGATGCTAAGTACTTCATGCCAAAGAAGCAAAAGTCGTCAAGTTCTCTTGAGGCTAAAGCATCAAATTCTAAGGCTGCAAAGAAATCCATGCAAGAAGGTGAGAAGAAGCAGGTGGGAAGAAAGAAGGCAGTGCCAACTATTCCCAAAGCGCCGAGCATTCCTAAAGAAAGGAAACATGTGCCTCACCTTGGGAGTGACACAGATGAAAGTGATGTCGCCCCTACAAAATCCAGAAAATTAGGCCAGTCTGCTTCCAAAAGGAGCCGGGAGGTTGAATACTCAAATGATGATCATGACTACGACTCAATCTACATGAACTCAGTGCAGAGTGTGTTCTCCAGAAGAATAGACAGTCTGGCAATTTCAGACAGCGTACTCGTAGTCACTCGTGTTCCCATACAACATTTCAAAGAACTCATTTCGCGCGAGGTTCATAAAGTAGAAGAACTCTCCACTCTTTATCTGCCTCCTCTGAAGAAGGGGACTACACCCGGAAATGTATTGTATTCCACAGGAGTACGCGAAGAAGAGAATAATGATTGGTGTTGTATGTTCCTCGATTCTGAAGAGTCATTTCCTACGAGGCTACCCAAGTTCAATACCAAGAATATTCAAAGAATGCTACGAAAGCAAATCAATATTCCTACTACCAAGCGACAGCTCCGTACAAGCTTGGGCCTCTGGTATGGAAGAAATCCGCGTCCATTGCGACGAAAAGATATAGATGCATATAAAGGCATTGGATTCATCAAACGAAGATTCCTCCGGAAAGAAACTTGCCAAGCAATCACATGCGGAGAAATCAAATCTGATAGTGATGAAGATGAGGTATATGAAGCCAAAGCTTATGATGATAAACCCGTAGAAGCTGAGCCTGCACCAGAAGAACTGGAAGATGGTGGACAAGCTGCCACGATGGACGAGCTCAAAGAAGTCAACTTGGGAACTGAAGAGGACCCTCGCCCAACTTTCATTAGCTCTCTTCTACCAGAAGATCAAGTAGAAGAAATAAAAGAGCTCCTCTGTGAATTCAGGGACTGCTTTGCCTGGACATATGCTGAGATGCCCGGTTTATCCCCTGAAGTAGCAGTTCACAGATTAGCAATCAAGCCTGATGCAGCACCCGTTAAACAAGCTCCAAGGAGAATGAGATTGGAGATTGAAGAGCAGGTGATCACAGAAACAAAGAAGCTCATAGAAGCAGGTTTCATTCGTGAAGAAAAATATGCCGACTGGATTGCCAATATCGTCCCTGTAAAGAAGAAGAATGGCCAGATTCGTATCTGCATCGACTTCAGGGACCTCAACAAGGCATGCCCGAAAGATGACTTTCCGCTTCCAGTGTCAGAGCTTCTAGTTGACAACACTTCTAACTATGATTTGTTCTCATTTATGGACGGATCGTCGGGCTACAATCAAATTAAGATGGCGCCTGAGGATGAAAAGCACACATCATTCAGAACACCCATCGGCATTTTCTGCTACACAGTTATGCCCTTTGGCCTAAAGAACGCCGGTGCCACCTATCAACGGGCGATGACTCGTATATTCGATGACTTAATTCATCAAAAGGTTGAATGCTATGTAGATGACTTGGTCATTAAGAGTATGGACCGAAAAGACCATCTAGATGACTTGAGAATAGTGTTCGAGAGGATCAGAAAATATGATCTGAAGATGAACCCTCTCAAGTGTGCATTTGGGGTATCCTCAGGGAAATTTCTGGGATATGTTGTTCGACATCGAGGCATCGAAGTCGATCCCAATAAAATCAAGGCAATCATGGAGATGCCACCTCCAAAGAGTCTCCGACAACTCCGTTCCCTACAAGGACAACTGGCTTTCATTCGGAGATTCATATCAAATCTTTCGGGTAGGTGCCAGCCATTTTCAAAACTGATGAAGAAAGATGTCCGCTTCAAATGGGACGAAGGGTGCCAAGAAGCGTTTGACAGCATTAAAAGATATCTGTTGAATCCTCCTATTCTTGCGGCGCCAATTCCCGGGAAGCCTCTAATACTGTATACGGCAGCACTAGAAGAGTCTCTCGGAGCACTATTGGCCCAGCATAATGAAGAAGGCAAGGAGAATGCACTCTACTATATCAGCCGGAGGTTAATAGGAGCAGAAATCCGCTACTCTCCAATAGAGAAGCATTGTTTGGCTCTGATTTTCGCAGTTCAGAAGCTCCGCCATTATATGCTATCTCACAAAATCACCTTGATATCAAAGATCGATCCGCTGAAGTTCTTGATGACAAGACCAGCGTTGACAGGTCGTTTGGCAAGGTGGGCAGTGATACTCCTGCAGTTTGATATCACATATGTCCCTCAAAAGGCAGTGAAAGGGCAAGTGTTGGCGGATTTTCTCGCTGCACATCCTATTCCTGCAGATTCACCGCTCAATGATGATCTACCTGACGAGCAGATCATGAATGTCAAAGAGGAGGAGATGCTACGAGTATGGGAAATGTACTTTGATGGAGCATCATCAATTAAACGTGCTCGGCCTCCAAATCTAGAGAAAGCTCAGGCCGGAATTGGACTCATTTTCGTAGCACCCGAGGGAGGCATAATGAGATTCTCATTCAGTCTGACTGAACCTCGGACAAACAATGAAGCTGAATATGAAGCTTTAATAGCAGGATTGGAGATTGCAATCGATGTCCGAATTCGAAATCTTCAAATTTTCGGTGATTCTCAACTTATTGTAAATCAAGTATCAGGAATTTACAAAATCACCAAGTTCGAGTTGGCCTGCTATTACCGGCGAGTTCTTGAGCTTATGAAGCAAATTCCAGTTGTTAAATTAACTCAAGTTCCCCGATGCCAAAATGGCAAAGCTGATTCCCTTGCCAAACTGGCTAAAGAAATGGCAAATATGGATGATGAATGGCCCATCATAATTATGGTGCACAATCGTCGGATCCTAGAGCCAGCACTATTACAATTCCCGCAGGCAGAGGGAATACCAAATTCAAGCCAGCAGGATGCGACTCCGGTTGATCCTCAAACTCCCCAATCAGTTGATCTTGAAGATCAGTCTGAAGAACAGCAAGTTCCTAAGAAAAGGCGCAAGGCCAGTCAAGCTTCAGAATCATGGTGGCATTGCCTAGATGTCGAGGAAGAAGATGACTGGAGACTGTCTTTCATTGACTACTTTAAAGAAAGTAAATTGCCAACAGACAAATCACTAGCTGCTCAAATCAGAAAGAGAGCACTACGATATGCATTTGTCAATAACACATTGTATCGACGTGCTTTCGATCAAATGTGGCTAAGATGCCTAGGGACTCGAGAAGCTGACAAGGTGGTAGCAGAAGTTCACGAAGGACTTTGTGGAGCGCACCAATCAGGTCCCAAGATGGCAGTAAAAATTAAAAGAATGGGTTACTATTGGCCGACCATGGTCAGAAATTGTATCAATCATGCCAAGAGGTGTCATGAGTGTCAAATCCACGGTGATGTTATACATCAGCCGCCAAATCCACTGCACCCTACAATAGCATCCTGGCCATTTGAATGTTGGGGTACTGATATTATCGGGCCAATAGATCCACCGTCATCAGCAGGACACCGCTTTATCTTGGCAGCAACAGACTATTTTTCTAAGTGGGCAGAAGCGGCTCCATTCAAAGAAGTTACGTCTGAGCACGTGATCAACTTCTTCACCCACAATGTTGTTTACAGATTCGGTGTGCCACGCCGCATAATCTCAGACAACGGAACTGCTTTTAAGAGTACAAAAATCTATAAGTTCGTTGATCGACACAAAATTGATTGGCGGTACTCTTCCATTTACTATCCAAGAGCAAATGGCTTAGCTGAGGCCTTCAACAAAACGCTGGTGAAATTGCTAAAGAAGATTCTCACCAAGAACAAAAGAGAGTGGCATACGAAAATGGTAGAAGCGTTGTGGGCGTATCGTACAACTTACAAAACGCCAACCAAAGCCACTCCTTACTCTCTGGTGTTCGGAGTTGAAGCAGTGCTGCAACTAGAAGTTGAACTACCATCACTTCGGATTGCTATCCAGAATGAGCTGACTCAAGAACAAAATGCTCGTCTAAGAATGGAGGAGCTTGATGCACTCGATGAAATCAGGTTACAAGCTCAGCAAAACCTGGAAATCTACCGAGCAAGAATGACAAAGTCCTTTGATCGAATGGTGCGTTCTCGATCATTTCAAGAAGGGGAATTGGTCCTGGTGCAGAGAAGGCCGATCATCCCGCACAGAAAAATTGGTGGCAAATTCGTTTCCAACTGGGAAGGACCTTTCGTCATCGAGAAGGTATTTCAAGGAGGAGCTTATCAACTGATCGATCTGAATGGTCAAAGGCCCATGCCGCCGATCAATGGCAGATACCTGAAGAAATACTATGCATAAAATGCTATGTCTAGTGTATTATGCTTTCATGTCTGTTTATTAGCATATACATTTCACATTTTGAAATTTTGCTCTGTCATGAGAATACATTTCAAAATTCCCCTGTTAGACTGGGGGCATTTTAAATATTTATTCGGGTCGACATCGCGCTGCATGCCGAGATCCCTGAATAAATATTTAAAATTTCAAGACTCCAACTCTATCCTGCTCTAAAATGTCCCTGCGAGACAGGGGGCATTTTAAATATTTATTCGGGTCGACATCGCGCTGCGGGCCGAGATCCCCGAATAAATATTTAAAATTTCAAAATTCCAAAAATGTCCCTGCGAGACAGGGGGCATTTTAAATATTTATTCGGGTCGACATCGCGTTGCATGCCTAGATCCCCGAATAAATATTTAAAATTATCAATTCAAATGCTATTTTGTGCTAAAGAATACAAAGATTTCTTTTTCAAAGTCTATGCAGGTGATCTTTCAAAAATTAGAGACACCTTCTCCAACAAACCAAGACTCAAAGGTCAAGAAAGAGACTTTTGAAACTACACACTCTTACAAAATTGAGCCAGAAAAGCTTGAAGTCTTCCAACAGCCTGAAGCTTAAGGTTCGAATGGGTGTAAAAGGGTCGGATCCAACACGCCCAAATATGGCCGGATCGCTGGCAGCTCCGTCTACTCAACAAGCCATAAGAAAGGCCGTAGTAGCGGAACCCCCATTTCGTCAACCCGTCAGTAAGGACTGAAGGAAGCACGAAGGCAAATTTGACTCGACCAGTTCAAGTGATCGTAGTCTACAAAATTCTCCAAAATGACTGGAGAATCAAAGTTCCAATGGGAAGATGAGTCTCGAGCAACTATCAGATGTTCGTAGGCTCCAAAATCCAAAACTACGAAGGATGACTCCAAATCTGTCAACTTTAGCAAAATCAGCATTGGGAAGCGCAATTCTCATAGCTCAAGTCTGAAGCCTGAATGGGTGTATAAGGTCGGATCCAACAAGCCCAAATATGGCCGGATCGCTGGCAGCTCCATCTACTCAACAAGCCATAAGAAAGGCCGTAGTAGAGGAACCCCCATCTCAGCAACCAGAGAACGAAGAGCTGTCAAATCCCAGCTCTCCCGATCTGATGAACTCAAGTGATTCAGATTAAAGTCTTCTCAAGTGGTTAAAGATCAAGATACTACCTACATTCGGTATTATCAACTGAATCTGAAACCTGCAAGTCCTTCAACAAATCCGTCAAGCACAAAGCAAGGATCGAAGGAACTTTTCTTCAACAAGTCCGCCAAAGCACAAAGCAAAGGACCGAAGAAAACTATCCCAAAGTTCAAGAAAAGCCTATGGCTGAACTAAGTGGATTCCGTCATCAATAAGTCCGTTATGCACAAAGCTCTGGACCGATGACTTTTCGCCACCGACCTAGTACAAACCTATCGGTTTAGGTCACCGGCATCTACTCATTCATCAAGCCCGCCAAAGCTAGAAGCAAAGGGCAGAAGGAATACAAATCTTCTGACAAGTCATCAAAGACAAATCAGACAACCCTTCACCAAGTCCGCAGCACAAAGCACAGGACAGAAGGAATCAAAATCTCAGGGCTCTAACAAAAGCTGCAGAATGAGCATCCCGGATGATATCTACAAATGCCCCTAAAGACTGGGGGCATTTTAAATATTTATTTGGGTCGACATTGCGCTGCATGCCGAAATCCCCAAATAAATATTCAAAATTCAATCAAGATACCGCCAGATGATTGAGCAATCTTGAAGATATGCTATCCACTAGCATCTATCCATAATGACAGGATATCAACCATATGTGGATAAATCTAGAAGAGCAAGTGGAGAAAGAAAGTTAGTGTGACATCCAAACAATTTTTGGAGATCCACTAAAAGAAAATATTAGTGTGACATCCAAATAGACTTTTGGAGATCCACTAAAATGAAAATCGTAGTGTGACATCCAAGCAAATTCTTGGAGATCCACTAAATGGAAACCCTAGTGTGACATCTAGAATAAAAATCTAGAGATCCACAGGGTCAATTAGCATACAACAAACGTGGCCCGCTCCAGACGCCTACCACATTTGTTGGGGGGCATTTGTTGACATATGAACAAAAAAAATTAATTAATTAAAATTAACTCACCTGTCTGGCGCCGACTCGCACGACTGCGGAAATCCCGTTCGAATCCTCGACATCGTGCTTCGTATGTCTCCGCATGACTGACGTCGCGTCACCCACGATCTTTTCCTTTCGACGTTAAAAGAACGGAGGGAAAGGATTCGAGCGGCTTTTTCTCTCATTCCTCTGCTCACCCGCTCGATCCTTCTCTTCCGTGACTGTTTGACGCCGCTCCTACGACTTTCCCTTGTTGCCGGATCGGAAGTCGGACATTAAAATCGGAAGCAAGATCGGGAGCTTGCCTGTGAAGCTGTTCGGCTTCACTCAATCGACGACATTTCGATCGGAAGTTACGACAATTTGATCGCAAGCAAGAACTGGAACTCGCCGACTGTGAGGTTAACTTTATCCCTTTTGTGCGGCTTCTCCGGCTCCTTCCCGTCGCTGTCCGACTTCGCTCCTTCGACGACTTGCCCTTCCAGTCGGATCGGACGTTGCGACGTTTTGATCGGAAGCAACAACAGGAGCTCGCGGGCTGTGGAGTTAATTTCCTCCCTTTCGATCGCTTCTTCAATCCTTCGTGGCTTGTCCGACCTTGCTCCTTCGACGACTTTCCCTTCCCTTTGGTTAGGAAGTTACGACATTTTGATCCAGAGCAACAACAGGAGTTCACTGGTTGAGAAGGTAACTTTCTCCCCTTTGTACGCTACTCCGGCCAAATCCCGTAAACCCGCCGAACTGAGAGAGTGGAGAGGGAGGGATTACTTATTTTAATATTATTAATTAACTAATATTAATTATAATTAATAAAATAATTATTTTTAATTATAATTAGTTATTAATTATATTAATTATAATTAATTATAATTAAATATTATTAGTTATTTTAATTATATTTAATTATTAATTATCATTAATGTTTATTAATTATTATTGATTATAATTAGACATAACTAATTATAATTAATTATAATTAATAGATTAATTATAATTAAATAATTAATTATAGTTAATTTTAACTAATTGTTTAATTATTTTTAGTTATAATCTATTGTAATTAAATAACATTAATTATAATTAAATATAATTAATGATTAATTATAATTGAATAGTTAATTATCATTAATTCAAAATGCTCCTCCCGCCTCAATTTTCATACCCTCCTTGCCTCGGTCCACGAGCCGACACTGCCAGCCCGCCGGACTTCAAGGTATAAATTTTGAAACCTTGGCTCTATCTCTTACCTCGTCCCGCGTGTCGAGTCGGCGGTCTGCCTATACACGCTCTTGTAGCGTGGTGGGAGGGGCAACCGGCGCGACACCTACGACAAGGTAGGCGAGCGACCTTTGGTTCCGGATCTTGCCTCGACTTCCGTGCCCACCTCCATCGGACTTCAAGGTATAAGTTTTGAAACCTTGGCTCTATCTCTTACCTCGTCCCGCGTGTCGAGTCGGCGGTCTGCCTATACACGCTCTTGTAGCGTGGTGGGAGGGGCAACCGGCGCGACACCTACGACAAGGTAGGCGAGTGACCCTCGGTTCCAAATCTTGTCCTCGAGCCTCTTCCACCTCCGCCGGACTTCAAGGTATAAGTTTTGAAACCTTGGCTCTTTCTCTTACCTCGTCCCGCGTGTCGAGTCGGCGGTCTGCCTATACACGCTCTTGTAGCGTGGTGGGAGGGGCAACCGGCGCGACACCTACGACAAGGTAGGCGAGCGACCTTTGGTTCCGGATCTTGCCTCGACTTCCGTGCCCACCTCCATCGGACTTCAAGGTATAAGTTTTGAAACCTTGGCTCTATCTCTTACCTCGTCCCGCGTGTCGAGTCGGCGGTCTGCCTATACACGCTCTTGTAGCGTGGTGGGAGGGGCAACCGGCGCGACACCTACTACAAGGTAGGCGAGTGACCCTCGGTTCCAAATCTTGTCCTCGAGCCTCTTCCACCTCCGCCGGACTTCAAGGTATAAGTTTTGAAACCTTGGCTCTATCTCTTACCTCGTCCCGCGTGTCGAGTCGGCGGTCTGCCTATACACGCTCTTGTAGCGTGGTGGGAGGGGCAACCGGCGCGACACCTACGACAAGGTAGGCGAGTGACCCTCGGTTCCAAATCTTGTCCTCGAGCCTCTTCCACCTCGTCGGACTTCAAGGTATGATTTCTAACTCCAATCCCGTTCTCGACGTTTGCAGCGGACCGGGGAACCACCTATACGCGCTCTTGTAGCACGGTGGGAGGGAGCCCGGTGCGAAGCATACGACGAGGCGGGTAAGCCCTATACACGCTCTTGTAGCGTGGTGGGGATGGTCCCCGACCTCGACCTCGACCTCGACGCCGACACCGCCGACGACTGCTACGCAAAGGTATGATGTTCCAAAATCCCATTCTCGACGTTTGCAGCGGACCGGGGAACCACCTATACGCGCTCTTGTAGCACGGTAGGAGGGAGCCCGGTGCGACGTATACGACGAGGTGGGAGAGCCCTATACACGCTCTTGTAGCGTGGTGGGGAGACACTGCTGTTCTGCTACGTCACTGCTGTTCTGGTACGGGTACTGCTGAAGGCCCCATACACGCTCTTGTAGCGTGGTGGGATGAAATTTTGTACGGCCGCGGTGTCCAAGGACACCTACCATACACGCTCTAGTAGCGTGGTGGGAAGGCCCAGCTCCCCTATTTTCCCCCAAACGGGGGATATGCCGGGGTGCTGCCGAAATTTTCACTGAAATGTATAAAGACTTGAACAATACGAAGACCTTCTTGGACAACAATATAGAAGACCTGTACTCGAACAAAAATACACAGAACTTGAACCAAATGAGCAGAGGACTTGTACGATGAACAGTGGACTTGTGGACCTAATTCAGAACAAAATCTAAATGGTTTCTAAAGATCAAACCCAAATGAAATAAAATCAAACTTGAGTCAAAATCAAATCATTTGAACATGAAATTGTACCTGCAAATGACTACAAACCACTTGTGGATAACAACAGTGGGCATATCGTAAGCATTACGAACCGCTGTGGGCACAAGTACAAATATCTCCTACAACAATTCCTACCCATGCCTGTTGATTGAGATGTCAATACTGGAGACCAGCAATCAAAGTCATGTCCTCTACAAATAAGTACAATCAGACCACCTGAGATTGGTGAAAGGTGGACACAATACTGATGTCAACAGGGTCTCCTACAAATACCTTCAGGAGGTCGTAGCGGATACAATGGTCCCCTGCAGACACAAATAACTTGTGGATAACAACAGTGGACATATCGTAGGCATGAGGAACCACTGTGGGCACAAGTACGGATACCACCTACGACAACGGTGGTCAAGATCTTCAAGCATGCCGGGTACAAAGACAACTCGATGTATGAAAAGGAACACCTCTAACAGAAGGGAGGAAATGTTTGAACAAATTAGAACCAAACTTCCTGGTGTTCCAAAGTCTCTTCTTAGTTCCACACTTGAGAAGAGAACCGTTCTGATGTCTACAAACACCGGAAATAGTAAGTACACTACACTGAAGATCCTAAAAGAAGTTCTTCCCAAAATAGCAGTTATTGACTCCAAAGTCCAGAAAGAATCCCCTCCCCGGTGAATGAGAAAAGGGGAATCAACATTAAGATGCCACGCCACCGGATCTGCAACACTGATACAAGCAGACAGAAGGCGTCTACAATCTATAACTCAACGCCACCGGATCTGCAACACTGATACAAGCAGACAGAAGGCGTCTACAATCTATAACTCAACGCCACCGGATCTGCAACACTGATACAAGCAGACAGAAGGCGTCTACAATCTATAACTCAACGCCACCGGATCTGCAACACTGATACAAGCAGACAGAAGGCGTCTACAATCTATAACTCAACGCCACCGGATCTGCAACACTCATACAAGCAGACAGAAGGCGTCTACAATCTATAACTCAACGCCACCGGATCTGCAACACTCATGCAAGCAGACATAAGGCGTCTACAATCTATAACTCAACGCCACCGGATCCGCAACACTCGTACTAGCGGACAGAAGGCGTGTATAAGCTCTGAAATCAAATGTTGTGTATTCAAATGTCAATTTTCTACACAACTATAAATATTTCAAAATACCCCTGCACGTGCACTAGAGACTGTATGCACATAGGTACACTAAAGGGGTATATAAAAAATAACCCGCATGGGCCCCGGCGAGCGTGTTATTGAAACACACGTGACGCCTAGGGATGCTGCGCGGGTCGATAAGTGAATTCAGGTTCGAACCTGATCCTTTTATACGGACCAATAGGAGTCGATAGGGTTCGAACCATTAAACAAATACATGGTTGTGGGGATCAATGTATTTGTTTCAATACATTCATATTAGGCCTTCAAGGCCTACAATCAAAAGAATTCATTAAATAAAAGGCACAAAGCCTACAAGAAACCCGATCCTCGGTCGACAGCTTGGTCGAGTCGACAAGGTTTAATCAACAAATAGAGATGACCCCAAAACACCCCGATGATGGGCGCGTTGAACGAAGATCTCAACTGGAGGGGTTCACAAATATTTCAATTCCCACTCAAGTGTCTATCAGAATCCAAACTCTACAAACTCTAAATTCAAAAATATTTAAAATTGAAATAAATCTATCAACGCTTAAAGCAAAAATCCATCCACCCTCCGCAACAGTTTGCCGGGGCGGACAAATTCAAATTTACTTCAGCTCACATAGAGCCGAATGCCTAGTCGAAAATATCACTAGGATCCATTCTCAAACAATCTCCTGCCAGTAAGGACGTGGTACGTGTCCTCTAACCGGCGGTTTGCCGCTAAATGGCCACCGCAGGATAAACGGTTACGACGATCCGGGGCCCTCTGAACCGAGTGGTTTTGCCACTAAAGGGCACCACGAAATACCGGTTATGGCCAGCGCCGTTACGTTCCTTATTGGCATCAAATCCTTGAGATATGAATCAATAGGATATGAGCGATAGGGCACAAAGCCCTCTGTTAGCTAAGGTGGATTCAAATTTGTCCCCTTAGACAAACATTCACCCCCGGTCTACAAGGTACCCTTGGACGAAGCAACCCATGGCTGCCGACAAGGATCCTTCTGTCAGGTTGGGTCGACTACCTCCTCTGACTAAGTAGACCAGGGACCATGATGGCCCGGGACGACGGAACCATGGGATCTTGATCGGGCCCATCATCCATTCCCCCACCATCCGCTTTAAGTACAAGATGGTAAAATTTCTATTTTAAATATCAAATCTGCCCAAATTTTCAAACTCTCCAAATTTTCCCAATTCTTCAATTCCCAAATCCAAAATCTTCAAAATTTCCAATCCCAAAATCCATTGCTGCTACTATATGCCAGATACACGTATTTCTATACGTATCTGATTGATGACTAGCCTTAATCGAAAGTTCTCTCTCGTGATCGGGAGGGGTAATTAACTATAGGGGCTTGCGCCTATAGGAAACCAGAACTCAGATCATAAAGTCCTCACCAAATGAGGGCGAAATCTCTGGGTAGTGTCTTATCTACAAACCCATCTGCCTTCCAAAATTTACCCCGGAACTTAATCCGTTAAAACTCCCTCGTCGCCCGAAATAAGAAAAGCGAGTGGAGGCCGAGGCCGAATTTTCGGAGCCCACAAATACCACAAAAATTATAAATTTTCTCAAAATAAAATGATGAAGGGTACAAATTACTTACCTCAGGCCAGTAGTAGATGATAAATAAGCAAGAAAAATCACAATCTCAATGTATTATACGTAGAAAATTTATGAAAATAATCCTAAAAAAGAAAGTTAAATATTTCTTATGTGAAAAAAAAATTATATAGTAAAGCAGTTCATGAACTTGTCTAACATATACAATGCTAAAAAACCATATACAAAAAAATTATGGGGGAGATAACTAATCTGATATGAAAAAATAGTTTAAAACCATATAGATAAGAAAGGCAAAAAATCGGCTTCTTGTCACACAAATCAAATAAAAAGAACAATAATTTGAAAATAAAAAGTTATAAAACTTTACCTAATAGACAATAATTAATTAGTTGATCACATTTTGTTGAGGTTTTTGATATCAGATTTTTCTATGGTTTTAAGCACATATCTTTACTTTAACTTTAACAATTAATTCTGCTTCAAGATTGAGTTAACTTTCTGACTTGTCAAAGAAGGAAAAAAAAAAAAAGTTCAAAAGGAACTATCCGCCTGAAAGAAGAAAATTGAAGGCAACTGATATCTTTCATTTTCTGAAAATGTAGAATGCAAAAATATCAATTTGATGCATGCAGGATTCAATATCATTAATCATCAACTACTTTATGCAAATTAATCAAATCTTACTTAGTTCAGATGCTGCTAATTTTATGTAAAAATCTTGGCCACCATCAATCTTATGTAAAAATCTTGGCCACCATCAATTAACTGCTTGACATCTATTAGCTCATTTCCTCAAGTAATGCAACCACTTCCTCCAACATTGATATTAGCATTTGCATAAGCCAAACGAGAAAAATTCTTCAAACATACAAGCTAATGCTCTGAATAACTATGGTTGTTGTTGTATCTGGAAGCTTCATTCCAATCATTTTCAAGGTAAAGACAGGCATTAAGGTTTGAATTATTTTAGTGAAGCTTGACATGTTAATTACATATTATTAACTAACTTCATTTTAGACAAAAAATTTCATTTTAAACTCCCAATTAAGATCAAATATTGGATTTCCTTTAGAGATCTTATACTGATTTGAATTATTTTTTTAGATATTTAGAATTGGTATGTCGAATCTAGTTTCAAAAGCATTCATAAAAGAGCAAGCAAAAGTAAGAGATTCTTTCAGGAGGGAAAAAAGTCTGAATTAAAAAGTTGTAATTTGAACAACAAAAATATTTGATTTAATGTAAGCTCAGCGCAGGTAATAAAATATACAAAAGCAATTAAAATAGATAAATTCATTATCTAATCTTTGAAGATGAAAAAGTAGAGAGCCAAAAATAAAATGCAAACCACGAAGAGCTAAGGGAAAACTGGTGAGAATAGATTTTTCTGCACAGTGTTTGATTTTTTGTAGCTGTTAATTCCTGTTTAACTGAAGATCCTTCTTTTGTAGCAAACATCTTGGGATTGTGATTATAAAGAAAATAAATATTGATTGGTTGAATGAAATTGCGGTCTGTTTGGTTAAATGTTATGTAGATAGCAGTATTATCTAGGTGAAAATAGAATTCAGTTAGTGCTATTTTCTATGAAATATAATGTGTTTGGTTTAACTTACTTTAATATGTAATGTTATAGGGAAATATTAAATATGGCTAAGATCTTCTTTTTATTGTTATTTTATTAAACATTAAGTAGAATATAGATGTAGACAAATGTGGCATGAACAAATAATAAAGCATCACATAGCAATTGTCAAGTCCTCCAAAAAATCAGGTGATGAAGAAGGTCACATTTGTTGGTGTTACAACCACAACCATCTTCTACATGTTGTGTGGCTTCTACGACCCATTGATCTGGCTCGTCTTTATTGGGAACATCTTTATTGCCATCCATTTGATCGGTGCTTATTAGGTAAGCCTACTTCCATCACACTGAATTAATTTTTTTAAAATCAAAAGCAGAGCTAAAGAGTTCAAATTTGAGCAAGTGTTCTGCCAACCAATCCTTCAATTTGTAGAGAACCTGAGCCAATGTCGATGGCCAGATAGCTATTTCGTGACAGGCGAGCACATAATCAAACATCCAATGTTGGGCGACTATACCTTTAGCTTCTCCCGTTTGATTTGGAGAACATCTTACATAATTGTGACAGCAGTGATTGCTATGATCTTTCCATTCTTCAACGACTTCCTTGGATTGATTGGAGCTCTCGCCTTCTGGCCTTTGACGGTCTTCTTCCCTGTAGAGACATACATAAAACAAACAGATATCAAGCAGGGGTCGAAGACACGGATTTGGCTTCAGATCTTGAGCATGGCTTGTCTCATGGTATCCATCGCTGCAGCATGTGGGTCAATTCAGGGGCTCATCCATGCACTTGCAGGTTACAAACCATTCAAGAGTAATAAAGCCTACCTAAATCCCATCCAAACATTCCCTTTGAGTAATAAACAACAGAAATGATACATAATCAAAAAATGAGTTGCATGTGTCATGTGCGTGAAGAGATGGAATGACAGCTGGAGTTAGGCAATGTATTGGATTAGAGCAAGAAATATTAATTTTATGGGGGGGAGTCAAAAGTCCAAAATGACCTCCCCTCTTAGTCATTTCTGCTGTTTTAGGGAGGGCAATTGCCCACCCTCAGGCCTACGTGGATCCGCCCGTGGTTACAGGCCACCACAATTTACTCTAAAAAATGACCCTCATTGCTAACTTCCCATTGTATGCTGTTGGATTCCAAGGGCCCATCCATTTGAAATTTCATACAGCTTTAAAATTTTACAATCAGATTTCATATAAGAAAGCTATCTAACTATTTTAGAATAAAAAAATTAATATATTCTCATAATAATTTGGCACCTATCTTTTAAATAATTGTAGCTATCACAAACACACCCTTAAATGACAATCTAAATAGAATCTTTAACAAAGTTTTACATTAGATGCAAGATACATATAATTTAATAATATTAATACTTTTATTATGACTTTTTTGTTTACCAAAATCAAAATTCTCCAGATACACTGGCTATGGAGCATTAACAAAGTCTTGTAAAAGAATCGCCAATTGCTTCCTTTTATAGCTTTCGTTTTGAGAGCCCATTAACTGAAGTATTGTAAATGTTTGGGATTATAGTGTGATCTGGGAGTATGCATTGCTAATTAATCATGACATGGCATAATTGCACTGCTTATTATTCGTCTAACCTTATTAATCTCCTTATCAACCCTTTTAAATTCTCTCTTTTTTTATTCCCATAAATCACACTACTTATTTTGAATTTGATAGCAAACTGAATAAGCTGAAAAAATATTAAAAATATTAAACAAGTAAGTGCATTTTTTGCAGCATCATGTCATGAATACATTCATTGAGAAGATCATAGCATCAATGTAAGCTTGATATCACATAATGTTGCCTTAAATTATAGTAGTAGAGATTGAGAAACTTAAATTCTCGTGGTAGAAGTTCACATGCATTTCTACTTCAAAATTAATCTGAGATTGAATATATTCTAAGTCTCTATTTGTCACAAACCAACCCAATCATGACAGGTCCTATCATGTTGAACTGTGACAAGTAAATCACAAGATCTAGTTTTGAAGTTATTTCAATTTTTCTGCTAATACTTGTTGAAGAAAAACTAAAAACTACAGAACTATTAAAATATTCAAATATTGAAAATAAACTCATCAAGTAGGTTTCTTTTATTCATCAAAATAAATGTCTACACTACAGTATATGGCTACATGTAAAAGCAACAGAAATGAAAATTTAACTAGTCTTGTATGCATAAAAATCAAAGTAAAAAATACCTATAATCTCAAATTTCACCATGAACTGTTAGTTCATAATCTCTTTCCCCTTCTAAAATCTCAAAAATCATAAGCAAAACCACATTGAGCTACAATAGTTCACCATACCACAAAAATCAATCTAATTTTTTAAATATTCTTTTATCAAATATTTTGTTGAATATTTAAAAGTAGTGCGGTTCAAATAAATCATTATACTGAGAGATATAATAAATACATAACAATTATTCTTTGATTTAAAAAACAATACTGTATAAATAAATAAATTAAAATTAATATCATAAAGCAGTTCATATCATATTTTTTATACCCAAATAGAAACTCAAAGGATTTTGACCCCTTATGACTCTATTTTTGTGCTTATAGCATCATAACATATCACATGTTCTTGTCTTAGATAGAATATCAAAGGATTCTGGCCCCTTAAAACTCTCAGCAATTTCCTGACTCAGACATAATCTCAGAGGATTTTGGTCTCTAATAACTCCCAACAAATATTATTTAATCTCATATGCACGTATTACATATTCATCACATTATAACAATTAAAGAATAATTGAGTATGTATCAAAATTGAAAAAAAATTTTATAACGGTAGGAAACGAAAAATCTTACTAGACAAAAATGAACATTTTTTAAAAATATAAAATTATCAGAAATTGTGTAAAATAATATTTAAAGACTTTAAAGTAATGTTTTAATATTTTTATTGTACTACACAACTATTTTTCAACATCTAGATAATTTTCTTTTCAATAAAACTTCCACAAATTTTTCAAAACCCCCATTGTAAAATTTTTAGAAAATATTCTAAATACATATAATATGAATCACTATATCATAGAAAAAGTTACGTGATAAAAGTTTTACAAGTGCCAAGTTATTTGTATTTTTCGTTAACACAAACAAAATTTTAATAAAAAATTGGCTAAAAATTGTATATTTTTGAAAATTGAGATGAGCATAAAATGAATTATCTCGAGACAAACAAGTTTTTCAATTAGGCCGATGAACTAAAATAGCTTGAAGTCGCCCAAAATCATATTGTAAATTTCTCTCTCTTCTCTTTTTCCTCTAATTTCCCCCAAACCCTCTATGCTATGCATTTCCTTCACGTTAGTCTAATGGAAACAAAATCAAAATGGCTTTTTTTTTATAATGATGCATTACTGGATAAGGATATTATTAAAATATTGAAATTATTCTAATTATTTAATATTAAAATATTTAATTTCATTCAAATTCTTTTATATCTTTAAATTCAAAAATTCAAAAAATATAGAAAAATAGTAAAAAATTAGCTAATCATGTCCGAAATATTATGGTGAAATTCAATTTACAAAGTGGACACATGACGGTCTTAAAAACTCTACTTGTACCGATAGATGTCAATTTCTTAAGATATTTCATCAATGCCCAAAAATTATGAAAAAATTAGGGTATGTAAAACACTATACAATAAATGTTCTGGCGAAGAGAATTTATAATTTAGATTTATAATGACACTTGAAATAATTATTGACTGTTCTAAGTCAAAAAAATTATTAAATTTTTTTAAAAGAGTTTTACACTAACTACCATTTAATATGAGCTGGTAAATAACTTCCTTTTCTTTCTTCTAAATCCAACTAATTCATCCAACCTATGAAAGTAGGTTCTTATATGCAATATGATTATTTAACACTGATTATAGTAATTGAAGGATTATTGTAAATGGTTATGGTAAATCAAAACTCTATCTCATAATAATTTTGATTTTTCATTGGTAACTCTCCCATGTACAAAATAGAAAGGAAGCTGGGCAAAGGTGGATTTTGCCTGGTTTGTTGGTAGAAGAATATTCGGTAGGATAGAAAGAACAGGACCAAATGCCTTCGACGTAAATTATTTAACTTTAATGTTTTGTTTGGGACAGCTTTTTCTTGCTTTCTAAAACGACTTTTTAGTACAAAAAATTCTAATTCAAGAAATTTTATAACTAAAACACTTTTATAAAGTATTAAGAAAGTTGTCCCAAACGAACCCTAAGATTATTAATAAATCAAGGTTTATAAATTGTTGTTTTTAATATGTTTTGTTGATTATTTATAGGTAGCCTTGAAGTTTGAGCATTGTAATTGTAAAGGCTACAGTTTTGACCCTCAATATGAGTGGCAAGTCTATGGGTAAGCATTGATTTGTAAGTCCAGCGTGAATTCCAACTTTCTTGTTGACACACAACTCACCTTGGCCTGTTGGTTGAGAGCTTAGGCTTCCAACTAAGAGGTTCTGGGTTCAAGTCTTTGTGTATGCGTTGTGTGTGTGAGTTTGCCTTAAATGGCCTAAATGCCCCCCCTCCCCCCCCCCAAAAAAAATAAAAAAAAAAACTTTCTTGTTGACGATTTGTTCCTCATATGTTGTTATGTTATTTCAATGGATGTTATGGTATGTCATGGGTTCATCACACGGAGATTACTAGTTTATTATTGATCTCATTGTGAAAGAATTGTATAAACTGGTTCTTGGCTCATAGGGAATTTTATACAACTTTGTGGTCGCTTGAAAGCCTAGATGCTTACCTGTGAATTGATTCTTTCACAATTTGCAATTTGATCCAAATTTAATTCATGTCATTTTACAGTGGAAATAATGTGGTTAAAATCATTCGAATCTTTTGGCACTAGATTTTTTACATCCTTCTCTTTTTGTTGGATTTATACATTTATATTTTTCATTTATTTACCTGTTAAATATTATCTGAGATATTAATTTTATCTTCGAAAGATTATTTTTATCTAACAAATTTTAGCAAATTTTTGTTTCATACTATTGTTAATTATAGTAATTTGGATTCCATTCTTTTCATATTACATATATTATAAATATAATTATATTATAGTAGCTTTTGTGGTTTGTTGCTGGGCTATGATGTGGCTGGGGCTCGCTGTTCCATTTGCCAGGCTCGTGGCAACCTTGGTTATGTTCTCGTTAGGATGGCGACTTCTCCAATTGGACAGTCCGAGCTTGTCTTATGTGATGCTGGTAGTCTCAGCCTTCTAAAGAGCTCTTGGGGTTGTTTATCTCCTCTTGTTTTTGCTTTTGCTTTTGGGATCTTGTATCACTTTTATTTATGGAATGCATTGTTTTTAAAAAAAAAAAGTAGCTATTAGTTTTGAATTCTTATCATATTTGATTATATCGTACAATCCTAAAAAGATAGATTTAGGCTTTGTTTGCGACGGCTTTTTTACTGTTTTCTAAAACGGAGTTTTAGTACAAAATTTTTTATTTTTGTACTAAAACTCCGTTTTAGAAAGCAATAAAAAAGCCGTCCCAAACGAAGCCTTAGTGATTGTACATTTTTATTATTTTATTGCTAACTGTAAAGAGTATTGTAATGTGCACTTTGTGCGCTTACAATTTTAAGATGAAATTTCTACCTGTTTTATCATTTTAATTTAATATATCAATATAATATAATGCTATAATATTATATTCATAATAAAAAAAATGATCTTTTTATATAAATATTAAATGATTGATTTTATTGTATTTTTAGTTCTATAGAGAAAAATTATGTATTTTTAAAAATTGAATTGTAAAATTATATTAAATTGTTTCCTCTATTATGATTTTAACAAAAATATCTAACTCTTAATTAAAATAATTGATAATTATAATTATTTATAGTGATAAATTTTATACTTCTTTAAGAATAATAATCTTATTAAAATATTCATAATATGAATATTTTAAAAAAAATTTATTCACTTATATTTAATGCATGTACAATAAAACTAGTAAATATTAGTTTGTAAAAATCTTAAATTTGAATAATATATTTATAATTTTTATTTCATAATTAATTGTTAAACTACCACTTCTTAAAATTTTTCCAAAAAGAAGTCATCAAAATTAATCACATTGTCGTCGATCATTAATCTTCTATTTACTCATAATTCAACAAAATGGTTGAGAACAAATAATTAAGTGCGAAAGTAGTTAACACGATAGATTAATTGGAGATTATTAAATAGGACATAGATTTGTTAAGAGTTGGTGAATGCATATGAGGTTTATTTGGGATAATTTTTTTATTGTTTTTAAAAATAATATTTTAAATTTTTTTATAAAAAAATATTAAAAAAAATTATCCTAAATAAAATATATAAAATAGAATATATATATATATGATATATCTCTCTGTGATAACCTAGTTTCTAAAAATATATAAAACTGAAAGTTTCTAAAAGAAAAAAAAAAGTTCCGACCATTACGGGGTGAGAAATAAACGCCTCCGGCTACCTATCCGCTCCAAAATTGAGATAAAACATTAAAACATCAAATTATTTTTGTTTTGTTTCTCTCACAAGGAGAAGGAGCAGGATCTATTGGTAAAAGGCTGAACAAGATTCATACGCTGTGCGAGGTGTGGCTGGAGGAGGTTTCCCTTCCACAAGAGTAATCGCTCCTCCTATTTTTTCCCGGCTGCTCGCATCCGCAGTGTAAGCACCAATCCAATTCTATATTTTGCTACAAAGCTTCCTGCTAGAACTATCATGCGCTTATTTCTTGTGATTCGTCCATGTTTCCATAAAATATACGAGTTATAGATCTTATGAAAAGGGTCACTATAAATAGAAAAGCGAGTTCTTAATATCATCTTTACTGTTCGAGTTTTCACTTTTTTTTATGATGAAATATTGAATGCTGAGACAGTACTGCTTTCTTTTCGTTGTTGTGTATCTTGGATTCTTTATACTATTAGACTGAAATTTGAAATGAGATATGAAGGGTAGTGGTGGCAGATATTAGCATAATTAGGCGTTTCAATAGTCGTTCATTTGATGTTCTTTCCATTGATTTGTATTATTTTCATTTTATTTTATATTAAATCCTTTAATGATTAAAAAAAAAATGAATTTGGTGATAGATAGTTTTCTAGTTCTTTTACTCATTTGTATGCGATGTACTTATTGGAATATGAAGTTTTGTAAATATGTAATGAAGCTCATCTCCACGCTCTTTTTGTAAGTACGGTGAAATGCTTCTCACTGACCACAAATTTTACTGTGGAACTCAAAAGTCTTGGCATGTACACCTTAGTTTGTTGAATATGAACTCATTTTTGATGAGTTTGGTTATTAGCTTCTTTGTTGAATCTAGAAAGTATTTGTAGATATAGATTATAAGAAAGTAAAGAATAAAAAATGATTTATGAATATTGCTATTTTGGAGAGCTTTTGACGTGCACCTTAATTATTTTGGATGAAGAATTAAAGGTTGTTTCAACTTATCGATATTATAGATCTTTCTTGATACATAGCAAAGGACTTTTGTTAAAGAATGTATTGGTGCCTGGAATTATTTATTCATAATTATGAAGATTTTGTTTTTGGTGATCATTGTAGGATTCTGTTGTTTTTCATTTCATTTGGTGTTTATTTGATATTTTGTTTTTGCCTCCTAATATTTTGCCAATTTGCATATGAAATGTGTTAGAAGAAACAGCTAAGCAATTTTTCTATTTTGAAGTTGGGGAGGCATATGCCTCATATTCATATTTTTAATGAAAGCGTCCATTTATTAATTGTGGTGGAGAGGATAGATCCTTGCATATAGCATTTTTATGGATTATAAGATTCTGAGAGTTCTATCTTGCTCGCTTTCCACGACGGGCACTTCTTCAACTGCTTTTATTGCCTCCAAGCTTGACCCTCGGTCTACATCCAATTGGAGGACTTTTTCCAGGGCAGTCGCCACCTTGCTCATTGCTCTTAAGCAGTAGGTACATGGCTAAGTGAGGTTGCCTCTCATCGTGATTTCCATACCTTCTACTGGGAATTTGACCGCGATGTGGCATGTGGATATCACGGTTCTGAAAGTTTTTAGCATGGGTCTGCCAAATATTTTATTGTAGGTCACTCGGGCGTCTATAATGATGAAGTTTTCCATTGACGTATAGTGAAAGTACTCCATTGGTCTCGTTGCTCGCCAGAGAACCCATAAATGGTTCCTATAGTAAGCAAGTTCATTTTATCAAAACTAGATTTAAAAATAATATTCACAGAACTTCCTGTCTGTTAGAATGTTGTAAATATGATAGTTGGCAATCGAAGCTATAACAACCACATCATCATTATACATGTTCCTTCCAGATGAGTTATCTTCATTGCTTATGGTTATGGGGGTAATTCCCATTGTGAGAGCTAATGAGATGGACACCGAGTTGACTTCTCCAACTAGCATCCTCTTTACGTCTACTAGCAGGTCTGCTTATTTGCCGCCCATGATGGTGTGCACTACTTCTGTAATGTGAACCGAGCAAGTAGGCACTAGTTCGTATGTGCTGCCCTCTATAGGGGCCTTTGGCGAGTTGTTGAGTTAGAGGATCCTTCATGTATGTTGTTAGCTTATGCTTGCCCCGAGAGGCTACTCAAGGTGTACTGGATTGTCTTCAACAATCTCTCCTTTATTTCTTGCAAGTCACGATTAGTGGTAGATTCAGTGTTTTTCATGTTCACCAAAGACTCTTGCTGAATATGTTTGTCAAACAGAGCCAATCTTCTTATTATTGGCATTAATACACACTCAATACATCTAAGAAGATGTTGAATCCAGATTTGTTCAGTGCATTATACCCGACATTACTAGCAGTTTTGTTTGGTGAGCTAAGAGCATGTTGGTAAGAATGGAGAGTAAATAGGGTAGAGAGGAAGAGAGTAAGCCGACGGAATCTCCACTATCTCAATAAAAAATATAAGAGGTGAGACTCTAGCGCCGTCATGACATTCTTCATCATCTTTTATTTATATAGTTTTGATGGCTAAAGAAAGCTATACAAAGAAAAGTGAAAATGCAGGCTATATAGAATACCTGTATAATGTTATAGGCTAATCTAGGACACATGTTAACTCTTAATTGGCTACAAGATGATGAAGTCAATGGTTTGGTGAGCTGCATATCATCGAACGAGCTTAAGAGGGGTGAGTAGGTGTAGAGCGAGTTTATGGACATGACCCGGGAGGAAATGGACCCGTAGTTGGTGAATTGTCTTATTAGGTTGGCGACTGGCATAGGAGGCTTGAGGTTGCCTTATTGTGAAAAGAGAGCATATAGGTGTTTGTGGGGGTGAAGAGTTCCTAAGCTTGGTAGTAGCAGCTGAATGGAGTGTGAAGTCATTGGGGGAGGCACTTTCCTATAGCTTAGCGAGATTAGAGAGTGAGGATTTGATTGAGATGGCTGATGATCTATTACCTTGTGAGGAACTTCTTGGCTACCCAGCATACAGTGAGCTCCTTGGCCAATGTGGGTGAGTGATGCTCCCACGGCGAGTTCCTTTGCTAGTCCCAAGTGTGACCTTTGAGGGATCTACTCCTAAGAGGTAGTAGTCTCATTACAAATCAGTTGCTACCTATTATGACACCAAAGATGGTGATTATGGGTATACAATAGATATAAATCCAATGCCATTTAAACATTTTGAGAAAATAAAAATAATTAATCATACATTGTATAATATTATGATTTTGCTCATCTTCGTATTTGTGCCTTTATTGATGGAGAAGTTTGGCTTCCTTACATTTATTGTTATTGCAAAAACAAGCTTTACCCAAATCTTCAAGTAATAATTCCTGGTCGACTTAAATTGCTGAGCTGGAGGTTGCTTACATTATAAGTCGATACCAATCAGATCGTAAGGGCATTCATTCAATGTTTGAACTCAATTACATTTAATTTATAGTTATAGTCCTTTGCTCACATGTGGATAATTTGAAATTAAATTAAAAAACACAAAAAAGTTAGAAGTAATATATTAAATTATAAATGCAAATTCAACACATGCATTCCATTTTGATTTATAACTTGATGTTCTCTTCTGATTGTTTATTTCCTATTCTTCTTTTAGAGATTGCAGGAGACCCTAATCAACTCGTCGATCCTTGAGTACATAATAACAATGAGCTCTATTCATATGCACTTTTTTATAGCTCATAGATTTCTTATTTCTCTAGCAACATCAAACCCAATTGCACTAATGAAGAAGCCCTTCACGTCCATTTTTAATCTTACTATCCATCACTATTATTGATGGAAGCAAATCAATTATTTGTAATAGAAGATGGAGATTTCATAGACTACTTGGAAGAAATTTATCTTCAAATTTTAAACATAGAGGAGTAGAAGTAATTGGATCGAATAGTGGCCATGATAGCAGACATAAGCTATTTGTTCCAGTTATTTTTGCTCTATTCTTAAATTTTGAGGAGGTAACTCTCCTAAGCAGCCTATGAGATCTTCAACCTCTATTTTAAGTAATTATTAATCTTTTATCACGAAATCCAAGGATGGGCAGTAAGATGAAAAGATGGAGGCTAAGGGGTTTTCTTCATATGCACAATTGATCAGTTTGATGATAGCAAAGCAAGAAGAGACCCCTGAGTTCTAGACAAGCTCATATAAATAGAGCTTCTTATTGTTCAGGAAGTTGAGGATTGGCGAGTTGATTAGGGCCTCTAGCATTTTCTAAACAAAGAGCAACAACAATAACATTAAGTATTTATCCCATTACATGGGGTCGGATACATAAATCATTTTTCTCCATTGTGTCATTTTAAGAGTTAAATTCTCATTTAAATCTAATAAAGAAAGGTCATTTATAATATTTTCTAACCAACTCTTTTTAGGTTTACTTATACTTTCTTAACATAAGTTGAATCTAATACATCTACTCTCCTAATCGGGTCATCAGAAGGCTTCCAATTTATGTGACAAAACCATCTAAGACGACTCTCTTTAATCTTATCTTCCAAATGAGCTACTCCAACCTTTCCGTGTTTATGCTCGTTTTGTATCCTATCTCTAAGAGTAAGTCTCTCATCCACCTGAACATCCTCATCTGTGTAACACTTAACTTAATATTACGCTTCTCTTTTAATGGCCAATATTCTGCACCATAAAGCATTGCATGTCTCACCACCATCTTATAGAATTTTACCTCAAGTTTGAGGTGGACATTTCTGTCACACAACAAGCCTGACACAATCCTTCACTTCAACCATCTAACTTGAATTCTACTAGTAATATCCCCATATATTTCAACATCGCTCTGAACGATAGACCCAAGATATCTAAAACATTTACTCTTATTAATGACTTGATTGTCCAAAGTCACTATCCCCCACTAGATCTATTACAATTAAAATTAAACTCCATATATTTAGTTTTAGATCTACTCAAATGAAAACCTTTTGTAACAACCCAAATTCTTAGTTATTGAATTGTTGACCTGTTGTATAAAACAAAAAAAAAATTCATTTCGCGTACCTGCCCGACATCTACACGACGATCGTACGTCGTCGCCGCTAAAATCCCGTAAATCTAGCGACGCATCATTTCTCCCACGACGCATTCACGTCGTTAAAGAGCCAAGGAAAAGAGGCATTCGGCTTCTTCTGCTCATTCTCCCATGATCTCGCTCTCTCTGGCTCTCTCTTGTTCTCTCGACTGCTCCCTCGACGACGTTTCCTCCTGGGAGGATCGGAAGTTGCGGCATCCAAATCGGAAGCAACAACGAGAGATCGCCGGCTTTGAAGTCCCTTTCTCCCTCCCGAGTGCTTCTTCGGCTCCTTCCTGGTTGTCCGACTTCGCTCCTTTGGCGACATTCCTAACGGATCGGAAGTTACTACATTTTGATCGGACGCAGCAACGGGAGCCCGCTACTCCGCCTCCTCCATTGCTGTTCAACTTCGCTGCGTTTGATGGCATTCCCTACCTGTTGGACCGGAAGTTAAAACATTTTGATCGGAAGCAACGACGGGAGCTTTGTTGGCTGCGAATGTAATTTTCTCCCTTTCACCGCCTCTCCACCTCCTTTCGTAGCTGTTCGGCTTTACTCCTTCGTCGACATTCCCTTCCTGTCGGAACGGAAGTCCGACATTTAGATCGGAAGCAAGCAGGAGTCTGCTTGCTGTATAGGTAACCTTCTCCCTTTGACGCGCTTCTCGGCCAAATCCGAACAGAGAGATAGTGAGAGGGAGAGGGATTTTTGTAATTTAATTATAATTATAATTATAATTATTATAATTATTGTTAATTATAAATGTAATTAGTTATAATTAACTTTGTTTAATTATAATTAATTATAATTATTTAATTTAATTATAATTTATTATTATTTTTAAATGATAATTAATTAATGAAATAATTAGTTATAATTAATTGATTTTAATTATAATTAGTTATTCTAATTAAATTAATTATTATTAATTATAATTGATTATAATTAATTAAGTTAATTATGTTTCTTTTAATATAATTATAATTAATAAATGTTAATCATAATTAATTATAATTAATTAAATTATAATTAATTATTTTAGCTATTATTAATTATAATTAATTATTAAAAAAAAAAGGAAGACACCCTTTGCCTCGATCCTCGAGCCACCCCCACCGGACGTCAGGTATAATTTCTAACTCCAATCCCGTTATCGACGTTTGCAGCGGACCGGGGAACCACCTATACGCGCTCTTGTAGCACGGTAGGAGGGAGCCCGGTGCGAAGCATACGACGAGGCGGGTAAGCCCTATACACGCTCTTGTAGCGTGGTGGGGACGGTCCTCGGCCTCGACCTCGACACCGCCGACACTGCTACGAGAGGTATGATGTTCCAAATCCCATTCTCGACGTTTGCAGTGGACCGGAGAACCACCTATACGCGCTCTTGTAGCACGGTAGGAGGGAGCCCGGTGCGATGCATACGACGAGGTGGGAGAGCCCTATACACGCTCTTGTAGCGTGGTGGGGAGTCACTGCTGTTCTGGTACGTCACTGCTGTTCTGGTACGGATACTGCTGAAGGCCCCATACACGCTCTTGTAGCGTGGTGGGATGAAAATTTGTACGGCCGCGGTGTCCAAGGACACCTACCATACACGCTCTAGTAGCGTGGTGGGAAGGCCCAGCTCCCCTATTTTCCCCCAAACGGGGGATATGCCGGGGTGCTGCCTAAATTTTCAATGAAATGCACAAGACTTAAACTATTTGGAGACATCATTTGAGCAGCAATATGAGAGACAACAGAGGATTCGTAATTGAACTAAAAGCACAGAACTTGAACCAAATGAGCAGAGGACTTGTACGAACAACAAAGAACAAAGATTTGAACCTGAACAAACTCCAAATGATTTCTAAAAAGTTCAAATTCAAACGAAATAAAATCAAACTTGAATCAAACTCAAGTCAACTTGAACATTCAATTGTACCTACAAAGACTTCAGGAGACTCTGAACAAGCACTTGAACTTGTTCTTGGAACTCAAACTGTGCAACATCAGGGGACCCGAACATAGAACTCAAACTCGAGTGAACTCAGACTCGAACTTGTGAACCTTAGAGTTGAGTCTAAATTTGACTGAATCATATGCAAGATGACTGGAACTTAAACTAAGTTGAGGAATCAAGCTAAATTCAAATGAGTTGATCTCGAGTGCAAAGGATTTAAGTCAAACTGACGGATATTGAACTTGAACTGTATGACATCAAATGGAACTTTAACAAGACTTGGAACAAAGATCTGAACTCGAACTTGATGAGAACAATAAAGAACCTGAGCTCAACTGGGTCACAAGAGACTTGAATCTCTAAAGGCTTCAGGAGACTTGAAACTCAAACTCAATCTACAATTTGAACATGAACTATCAATTTGAATATGTGCTTTGAGCTCGTATTTGAACCCGGGCTATACAACATCAAGTGGGGACTTGTAAACTTGATGAATTCAAGTCTGAATGAAACTGAATTTAGATCAAAACACATGCAAAGATCAAAATTTGGATCGCACACGGGAAGCTCAAACTACAAGACCTTGATACACGAACTCCTACAATAATTCCTACAAAGTCAATGTACTATGCTTGTAAGCAACAACAGATAATTGCAGAGCATACGAGCAATCAAAGATCGGTCCCTACAGCAAATAAAATCATCAACCACCTGAGATTGGTGAAAGGTGGACACGATACTAATGTCAATGGGTCTCCTACGAATACTTCTAGGAGGTCGTAGCAAATACAGCGGTCCCCCGCAAATGAGTACAAACTACTTGTGGATAACAACAGTGGGCACATCGTAAGCATATCAGACCACTGTGGACACAAGTACGGGCCCCTACAAATGACCATTTGTGGATAACAACAGTGTGTATGTCATATGTACAACGAACCACTGTGGACACAAGTACATCTCCTACAATAATCTCTACAAATGCCTGTTGATTGAGAAGGCAATATGGGAGACCAATAATGGAAAGACCCGCCCTCTACAAACAAATCCAGACATCAGACCACCTGAGATTGGTGAAAGGTGGATGTGATACAAGAGACGAGGGTCTCCTACGAACATTCCTAGGAGCTCGTAGCAAATACAATCAATAAACTCACCCGAGATTGGTGAAAGAGTGGATATGATGCAGAAGCAATGGGTCTTCTACAAATATTTTCGGGAGGTCGTAGTGGATACAATAGTCATCTGTCGGCGAACACAAGCAGCTTGTGGATAACAACAGTGCATTGTATAACGAATCACTGTGGACACAAGTACAGATATCACCTACGACATTGGTGGTCAAGATCTTCAAGCATGCCGGGTACAAAGACAACCCGATGTACGAAAAAGAACACCTCTAACAGAAGAAAGGAAATGTTTGAACAAATTAGAACCAAACTTCCTGGTGTTCCAAAGTCTCTTCTTAGTTATATACTCGAGAAGAAAACAATTCTGATGTCTACAAATACCGAAAATAACAGTCTACTACACCAAAGATTCTGAAGGGAGTTCTCCCCAAATTAGCAGTCTTTGACTCCAAAATCCAGAAAATCCTTCCCCCGATGAATGAGAAAGGGGGAGTCAATATCAAGTCCAATACACTGAAGATCTTTTAAGGAGTTCTTTCCAGATCAACGGTCATTGACCCCAAAGTCCAGAAGAATTTCCTCGGTGATTGAGAAAAGGGGAGCCAACATCAAAATCAAACGCCACCGGATCTGCAACATTTATGCAAGTAGACAGAAGGCGTCTACAATCTACAACGCACGCCACTGGATCTGCAACAGTTATGCAAGCAGACAGAAGGCGTTTACAATCTACAGCGCCACGCCACCGGATCCGCAACACTCGTATTAGCGGACAGAAGGCGTGCACAAGCTCTGAAATCAAATGTTGTGCATTCAAATGGCAGATATCTGCACAACTACAAATATTTCAAAATACCCCTACACGTGCACCGTAGTTTGTATACACATAGGCACACAAGGGGTAAATACAATCTCAACCCGCATGGGCTCTGGCGAGCGTGTTATTGGTACACACGTGACGCCTATGGATGCTACGTGGGTTGACAAGTGAATTCAAGTTCGAATCCGATCCTTTTATACGGATCAATAGAAGTCGACAAGATTCGAACTACTTAACGAAATACACGGTTGTAGCGACCGGTGTATTTGTTTAAATACATTCTTTTTAGGCCTTCAAGGCCTAAAATCAAGAAAATTCATAAACAAAGGCACAAAGCCTACGAGAAACCCGATCCTCTATTGATAAGTTGATAGGGTCGACAAGGTTCAATCAAATGGAAATGACCCCCAAACACCCCGATGATGGCCGTGTTGAATGAAGATCTCAACCGGGGGGGTCCACAAATATTTCAAGCTCCACTCAAATGTCTATCAGAATCCAAACTCCATAAAATCCAAAATCCAAAATTCTACAAATCCCAATTTAATATATTTAAATTGAAATAAATCCATCAACACTTAAAGCAAAGCCCATCCACCCTCCGCAACAGTTTGCCGGGGTGGACAAATCTGAAATATTACTCTAGCTCACATAGAGCCAAATTCCTGGTCGAAAATATCACTAGGATCCATTCTCAAACAATCTCTTTCCAGTAAGGACGTGGTACGTGTCCTCTAACCGGCGGTCTGCCGTCAAATGGCACCGCAGGATAAACGGTTATGACCCGGGGCCCTCTGAACCGAGTGGTTTTGCCGTCAAATGGCACCACGAAATACCGGTTATGGCCATAGCCAATACGCTCCTTATTGGCATCAAATCCTTGAGATATGAATCAATATGATATGATCGATAGGGCACAAAGCCCTCTGTAAGCTAAGGTGGATTCAAATTTGTCCCCTTAGACAAACACTCACCCCAGGTCTACAAGGTCCCCTTGGACGAAGCAACCCATGGCTGCCGACAAGGATCCTTCTGTCAGGTTGGGTCGACTACCTTCGCTGACTAAGTAGACCAGGGACCACGATGGCCCGGGACGACGGAACCATGGGATCTTGATCGGGCTCATCATTCATTCCCCCACCATCCGCTTTAAGTGTGAGATGGTGAAATTTCTATTTTTAAATATCAAATCTTCCAATCCATATCTTTGCTGCTACTATATGCCAGATAACACGTATTCAATACGTATCTGATTGACGACTAGCCTTAATCGAAAGTTCTCTCTCGTGATCGGGAGGGGTAATTAACTATAGGGGCTTGCGCCTATAGGAAACCAGAACTCAGATCATAAAGTCCTCACCAAATGAGGGCGAAATCTCTGGGTAGTGTCTTATCTACAAACCCATCTGCCTTCCAAAATTTACCTCGGAACTTATTCAGTTAAAACTCCCTCGCCGAATAAGGAGAGCGAGCGGAGGCCGGGGACGAATTTTCGGAGCCCACATGAATATTGTCCGTTTTAGCTTAAAAGCCTCACAGTTTTGTACTGTTGATGTAACTTCCTAGGAGATCACCATCCCAAGATTTCTTTAGGATGAGCACACTTAACTATGAAGTTTATTTATGAAATTACAACCATTACACTAAAAGGCATCTTGATGTTTAAGAGTTTAACTTTTTTTACTTAAGGGGTTTCACAATCCCCCTCACTTAAGTTGTTGACGTCCTTGTCCGTATCCTTATCCTAGAATCATTCATCAAGCAGATATCATTCTAGAGGTGACCCCTCTGCTTTGACCTAAGGGCCTCATGATTTTGTCATGTTGGTGTAACTTCTCAAGAGTCACCCATCCTAGGATTTCTTCGAGATGAGCACGCTTAATTGTAGAGTTTCTTAATGAAATTTCAACTATTAGCTTAAATGGTGAAGATTGTGAATCCCTTTAAATTTCAACTATTTCATCGTCAACATCTTTATCCCAAAATCATCCACCAGGTAGATATGATTCTAGAGGTGGCCCCTACAAGTTCAAGTGGTGACCCCCGCCATGCGGAACTCTGTCCCATATAGGGTTCAAGAAGTGGCTCCCATGACGTAATACTTTATCATGTATGGCACTTAGTTCCTATCTTTCGGCGGGTATATTACTCTGATATCATTTGTAACAGTCCAAACTCTTAATTATCGAGCTATTGTACGCTTTGGCCTAAGGGCCTCACGGTTTTGTCCTATTGCTGTAATTTCCCAGGAGGTCACCCATCTTAGAATTTTTCTGAAATATGCACGCTTAACTATAAACTTTCTTAATGAATTTCCAACCTTTAAACCAAAAGGTGCTTCGTTGTTTAAGAGTTTAACTTCTTTTATGTAAGGGATTTCACACCTTTAGACTCTGAGGTTGACTTCCATAATTCAAGTTCACCTTCAACTCCCTCTCTAGTCTTATCAATAAGGAGAATATTATCAACAAAAAGCATACACTAGGTAGGGGTGTCAATTTTGGGTCACAAGTCGGGTTTGGGTCGAATCCGAAACTAACCCGACACTATTCGGGTCAACCCGAACCCGAACCGTTTTGGCAAACGGGTCAGTTTTTCAGACCCAAACCTGACCTGCTTCAGGTTCGGGTCAACCCGACACGACCAGAATGATCGAAGACGGACAAAAATTTGCTAGTTTTTGGATAAAAAAATGTGCCAATCTCCGATTTTCGGATCAAAAGCGGGTAAAAATGTGCCAATATTGGGTTTTCAGGTCAAAAATAGGTTTTCGGGTAAAAAAAGTCAACTTTGAGTTACTGGGTCAACCTGAACCCGACCCTTTTTTTGAAACGGGTAGATTTGTTGAACCTAAATCCGACCTGTTTTGGGTCCGGGTTGACCATATCCCGGAATTTTCGGGTCGGGTTCGAATCGGGTTTTCGGGTCGTGTTAAATATTGACACCCCTAACAGTAGGGTATAACCTCTTACAAATGTCTAGTGAGAATATCCATGACTAAAGTAAAAAGATATGAGCTTATGGCTGATTCTTGATGTAATCCAACTAAAGTAGGAAAACACTTAGTCAAACCACATTGTGTTTGAAAACATGTAATAGCTCCTACATACATATCCTTAATGACTTGAATATAAGCATTACTAATCTCGTTCTTTTCTAGAACTCTTCATTCCATTTCTCTTGGAATTTTATTATATACTTTCTCTAAATAAATAAATATCATATATAGATCCTCTGATGGGGACATCAGATCATCTTGGAAAGTTTATCAGAGACGCGGCCGTCGATCTACGGCCACGATCGAGTTTTTATATTTTTGAGTCGTTGATGTATTTTTATTTTCTTGTGTTGATGTATTTTATTTTCATTTGCTTATGTATTTTTATTTCCCGTTGTACCCCTCTTATGTGAGTGGTCGTATGTATGCCCAAAGGGCGTTTGTGTCTTTTGTTTCGAGTCATTTTTAGGAGGCTATTTAAAGCCCCACTTTATTCTATTATGTTTAATGAATGATTGATTATGAGATATTCTTCTTGCATGAGCTCTTGTGAGAGTTTGAGTGTTTGATGGAGAGAGATCCCTAGGAGAGAGAAATTTGCGCACCACCCACCAACCTTGGAGACGGCCGGGTTCGTGGTTCGTTATCTTGTTCGATACCTTGTTCCTCCCTTCTACCCACTCAACCCAATTCCTTCCCACTGAATTTCTCACCCACCTCCAAAATCCTTCCCAATTCCCTTCCTACAACCCTCACCCGAGCCCCACTTTCCCCTTCCCCATCCCACGGTCAAGTCCCCACCCAATCCAATCGCCGGTCACAGGGCCTAGCTGCCGGCCCCAATCCAATCCATACCCCCCTCTTGAAGTTTACTGATTTGGTGTAGGTTAATTTGGGAATAAATTTGAAATTCAATTTTTCTGAATTCGAATTTCAAAATCTTTCTTAAAATAACTCAACTATTTTAGGAAAGTTTCTATTTTTGATTTAATTTGAATTAACAATTCAATTGGATTGAAAATAATTCTTTCCTTAATTAAAAAACCCAAATTAAGAAGCTTTTATTGCTCCCATTGAATCCTCCCTGGTCCATGGATGTCGCCGGCCACCATATGAGCAAAATTAGGATTTATTTCCTAATTGCATGTTAAGTTCATTTAGAAATAATTCAAATTATTTCTTTTGCTCCTTGGCCGAATTGTCCAAAATCAAACCTTCTTTATTTCTTTCCTATTCCACGTCTGGTTTTTGGAAAGAATTTCCCTGTCCAACCTGGATTGCCGCCAAGCCCTTACCCGTGCTCTCTCTTCTTTCCAAAGTCTCTCCCCTCTCATGAAGGCTGCTATGGAATTCTTTACCTAAGTCTTCTTCCAAAGAGTTCCACTTTTCCCACTAGAGAAATCTGAGATTTCTTCTGAGATTTTGGCTTGAGATCTGAAAACTCTTTCAGATTTTGGAAGGATTTGATTTGCTTCTTCAACACACATTGAAGAGAACATCTTGTCTCTTCGCTCTTGGCTAGTCTTCAAGAGTACTCGCTACCATGGAGAGTTTCAATCATTCATCCCTATGAATGGCAGATCCGGAGACTGAGTACGGCATCACTTGGGACGACGACGGCTTCACCGACATTCTTGGGTCCACCTTCTTCGACGTGAATCCGAATATCGATCACACAATCGAAGATTACGTGGATCGCATCTTGTTCGCGTTGACAGAAGCCATTGACGAGCATTTCGAAAGCATCGAGTGGAGGATCTCCACGTCTCCTTAAGCAAAGGTTCTACTTTTCACTTGCATTCAAATTCTTCTAAATCTAAGTTCTCAATTGGTTAAATTGTAATCACGAAAGTCTCCTCCAAGTGCTCTTGCTAAGCTTAGTAATTCGTAGGTTATTGAGTGTACTTTTTTTGCATCCTAAATCTCGTTGTTAGACTAGGGATTAAATTGAAGACTACTATTTTGCATTGTTTCAATTGTCTTATTTATCTTGAAAATTTCAAAGCTTGGAGCATGTGATTTAGTCTACGCAAAGCATCTATTTATTTGTTTTAATCGACGTTGAGGAGTGCTAATAATTTAAATCCAAAATTGTTCTAATCAAAGAGTTGTGCAATGCCTAAAATGGAGCCATAAGCATGCCGTCTAAGTATTTCTGCATCATCTGGTATCAGAGCATGGTATGTTTTTGCATGTTTTAGGATTCCTGGTAGTTTTTCCTTTTGTGCTTTCATTTTGCATTTATTTCTTTTAGAAAGTTTTTCATATCATCCCTAGGGTGCTACTAAAGCATTGTATGTCATTTTGTGAGCATAAAACATCTTAAGTTCATCGTACACCCTTGTTTAATGGGCTATCTAGAGAATTCCTGCAGTTTTACAAACTTTAGGATCACTGTTTAAGTGTGTTTTTGTTGTCCTTAAACTTTGCATTCATTATTACTTGTTAGGGTGACTTAGTACTTGAGTGTAGTTTGCTGTCCCTGAAATCCTGCACCATATAGGGTCATTTTAGAGTGTCTTTTCATTCCCTAGCTTGCTGTCCACTTCCTAGGAGACCTTCTAAGTATCCCATTGTGTTTAGGAATGGACCGGGAACAACTAGGGAGGACTTTAGACCTCTTAGTAGGCCAAATGAATACTATTAGCCAGCAACTCAAGGAAAACCAGGCGGATCTAGCTGAGCTTCGTAGGAACACCACCGAGAGATTTGATACACTTGAGCGAGCTAGAGACCATCCTACTCCCTACACCCCATCTAGACCTCCTTCTATGTATGGGGATGAAACCTACCCGGATGAAAGGCCACATCGGGCTAATCATCGAGCTTACTACCATGGACATGATCCACATCATGATCCTGATTTGGATGAGAGGCATCACCGTGCCAATCATCGTGCTACCTACCACGGCCATGATCCCGATTCACCACTTATGAAGAACATTAAGGTTGATGCTCCTACCTTTGATGGCACCCTCGATCCCTAGCTCTTCCTGAACTGGGTCAAAGGTATGTATAGTTTCTTTAAGTGGTATGATATTTCTGAGGCCAGGAAGGTTAGTTTTGCTGCCATGAAGCTTACGGGTGAGCGAGTCAGTTTTGGGCGAACTTAGAGAGTCTTATGGAGGATAGGAATGAGTACCATATTGTAGATTGGTTGTCCATGAAGCGGGAACTCAAACAGAAGTACTTGCCTTCGTCGTACTTCCCCCGCCTATTGGACAGGTGGAATAGGTTGACCCAAGGCAACAAACCATTGAAGGAGTACATCGCATCGTTTGATGACATCTTGATTCGCTGCACAGGGGAGACCTCGACCACCCCCGCACATATCTTATCTATGTTTCGTACCGGGTTGCGTGAGGATCTACATAATGAGTTATTTGCCCGGAACGTCACTACACTGGAGAATGCCTACAGCCTAGTGCTTGACCTAGAGGAGTCTCGTTCTCAGCACCCTAGTCGTTCCCACGATTTTAGACCCTCGTATAGATCAGTCGGTAGTTCCACCCCGCACCCTCCTTCTCGACCCACTCCAGGGAGCACGACCCGACCACCCACGGGTCCACCTGCACCTAGATCTGACTTTAGAAATAAACCTCCCACCCCGGATGCCCCTCGGTCCAATCCCGGGACCAAGTGCTTTCGATGCCAGGGGTATGGTCATATCGCTTCTCAGTGCTCCAGTCCTTATAAGGTTTCGATCGTTGAGGAAGTAACTGAGGACGATCTCGAGCCCGAGGTTGATCAGATCCACCAAGTTGATAAAGAAGGCGAATACTTCGAGGAGGACGACGACACTACGGTCCTCAATTGCCTTCAGAAATTGAATACCCCTCCCATCTGCATGGTGAGATGTGCATTATCCCACCCAACACCCACTGATGATTGGCGTAGGACCTCGATTTTCCACACCTACACCAAAATCAAAGACAAACTGCAAAGTCATAGTAGATAGTGGTAGTTGCATTAATGCTGTTTCCTCCAGCATGGTATCCCAGTTAGGTCTGTCTGTCGTTCCTCACCCCAACCCATATAAGGTATCGTGGGTCAACTCCAATGCCTTGGAGGTGAAGGAACGAAGCCACGTGCCCATCTCCTTTGCCACTTATAAGGAGAATGTCTGGTGCGATGTGTTGGCTATGAATGTTAGACAAATCTTGGTAGGTCGCCCCTGGATCTACGATAACGATGTCCACATTTATGGGCGTTCAAACACCTGCGTGTTTGAACATGCTGGTAAAAAGATTAAGCTTTTGCCATCACAGCCCCGGGTTACGGATGTCTCGAAATCCAACCCAGCAAAGTCTAAAAAGGGCATGAACCTTGTCACCGCCAAGGTTCTGATTACTGAGATTGCCCAAGGCGCCCCCCTGTTTGCCTTAGTCGGCCGTGAGATTCCCACCGAATCTGACGAGCCCATTCCTGAGGAGGTACAGCCTATTTTAGGATAGTATGCTGATGTCTTTCCCGATGATCTTCCAGATCAGTTACCTCCACTTAGAGACATTCAGCATGCTATAGACGAAGAGCCTCTCTTCCAAACCTACCACACTATCGCATGAACCCCACGGAACATGTTGAGCTTAAAAAGCAGGTTGACAAGTTACTGCAGCGAGATTTCATTAAGGAGAGTTTTAGTCCCTGTGCGGTGCCGGCCCTTCTCACACCGAAGAAGGACGGAACTTGGAGAATGTGTATTAATAGCTGCGCTATCAATAAGATCACCGTCAAATATCGATTTCCTCTTTCGAGGCTCAATGACATGCTCGATATGATGACGGATGCCACTTTATTCTCCAAAATTGATCTCAAAAGTGGGTACCACCAGATCCGGATCCGACTTGGTGATGAGTGGAAAACTGCCTTCAAGACCAAGGATGGTCTTTATGAGTGGTTAGTCATGCCATTTGGGCTCAGTAATGCCCCTAGCACCTTTATGCGAATCATGACTCAAGTGCTGCGTCCATTTATGGGAAAGTTTATCGTCGTCTACTTTGACGACATACTTATTTACAATCATTCCATTAGTCAGCACTTAGACCACTTACGTCAAGTTTGTGAGGTCTTAAGGAGCAATTATATGCCAATCCTAAGAAATGCACCTTCATAGTAGATCGCATCATTTTCCTATGCTTCATTGTATCAGCCCAAGGGGTTTCCGCAGACCCCGAGAAGGTGTGGGCCATTGTAGAGTGGCCTATCCCTCAGACTATCTGGGAGGTCCGCAGCTTCCACGGATTAGCCACCTTCTATATGAGATTCATACGAAATTTCAGTGCTATCGTATCTCTTATCACTGATTGCCTGAAGAAGGGTGATTTCCACTGGACCCCGGCCGCCACTAGAGTTTTTGATGAGATTAAGCAGAAAATGATGGAGGCCCCAGTGATGCGACTTCCTGATTTCTCCAAAGTCTTCGAAGTAACTTGCGATGCTTCGGGGGTCGGAATTGGAGGAGTCCTCTCCCAGGAAGGTCACCCTATAGCTTACTTCAGTGAGAAATTGAACGATATTCGGCAATGTTATTCTACTTATGACAAAGAGTTTTAAGCTGTAATCCAATCACTTTGTTATTGGCGACATTACTTGTTCCCGCAAGAATTCGTCATTTTCTCGGATCACGAAGCTCTGCATTATATCAACTCCCAAAAGAAATTGAATGCACGCCACGGTCGATAGATTGAGTTCCTTCAGGAGTACACGTACACCCTTAGAAATAAGGCGGGAGTTGAAAATAAAGCTGTCGATGCTCTCAGTCGTCGTGTGATGACCACCACTGAGATGAGAACAGAAGTCGTGGGATTTGACCAAATAAAGAGGGATTAAATAAAGAGGAATTATTTGGAATGCCCCGACTTCAAGGAGACCTACACTCTCTAGTCCACTGGCCGCACGCGCTTAGTGGACGATTTCCTACTGGAGGATGGTTATCTCTTCAAAGCCCAAAGGCTTTGCATCCCGAGCACCTCCCTTAGGAATTTTTTAGTCTGTGAACTCCACGCCGGATGCCTCGCTGGGCACTTCAGTCGGGACAAGACTATCGAAGCCGTTGAGTACCGTTTCTTTTGGCCCAGCCTTAAGAGAGATGTTGGTCGGCTGGTCAATTGGTGTCACACCTGCCAACTGGCTAAGCAACGTAAGCAGAACACTGGTCTTTACACTCCCTTACCCGTCCCCAGTTGTCTTTGGCAGGACGTTAGTATGGACTTTATCTTAGGCCTGCCCAAGACACTCCGTAAGCATGATGCTATTTATGTGGTAGTTGACCGGTTTTCCAAAATTACACATTTCATTCCATGTTCTAAAACATCTGATGCCTCTCACATTGCAAAGTTATACTTCAATTAGGTCGTCCGTCTACATGGTTTACCCAAAACCATTGTGTCGGATAGGGATGTGAAGTTCACGAGCTATTTTTGGAAAACCCTGTGGATGAAAATGGGCACCAAACTTCACTTTTCCACTGCATTTCATCCACAGACAGATGGTCAGACTGATGTAGTCAATAGGAGTCTGGGTAACTTGTTGCGGTCCTTAGTAGGTGAACACATTAGAGACTGGGATTCCATTCTTCCTACCGCTAAGTTTGCTTATAATAATTTAATTAACTGAACCATGGGTTTAAGTACTTCTGAAATTGTATACGAGTTCAAACCTAGACAACCGTTAGATCTGATACCCATGAGCTCTAGTATAGGATTTCTGAGTCTGCATCAGCATTTGCATGAACTTTATAAAGACATTGCACAACAAATTAAAAAGAATAATTAGGAATACAAATTACATGCAGATTTAAAACGTCATTTTAAAACTTTTGAGGTTGGTGATTTTGTTATGGTATTGATTCCTCCTGAACGGTTCCCTCCAGGAACAATTAAGAAATTGCATGCAAAGAGTGCTGGACCTTTCAAAATACTTAAGAAGATTAATGACAATGCTTATATAGTAGATCTGTTTACAGATTTCAATATAAATCCCTATTTTAACATAGAAGACTTAGTGGCATATGAAGATCCTGATTTTAACCCACAAAATCCACTATCAAAACAGCCTTGTGTGAACCCACCCTGTGAGATCCCAAACCTACCTCCACTACCAAATATTCCCAAATATCTTATAGCAGAGCAAGTGGAGGCAGTCTTAAGTGATGAGATCATATCCACAAGAGAAGGAGGACGAAGAAGATATTTGATCATGTGGAAAGGGAAGCCCGAGTCAGAGGATACGTGGCTAGATCACGAGGAGTTGCAGCAGATTGACCCAAATGCGCTAGAGATCTACGAGAGCGGCAGAGATACTTACTCGACGGAGTCGAGTTTTCTCCCACCCCGGGAGAATGATGAGGACATTAGATCATCTTGGAAAGTTTATCAGAGACGCGGCCGTCGATCTACGGCCACGATCGAGTCTTTATATTTTTGAGTCGTTGATGTATTTTTATTTGCTTATGTGTTGATGTATTTTATTTTCATTTGCTTATGTATTTTTATTTCCCGTTGTACCCCTCTTATGGGAGTGGTCGTATATATGCCCAAAGGGCGTTTGTGTCTTTTGTTTCGAGTCATTTGTTCTATTATGTTTAATGAATGATTGATTATGAGATATTCTTCTTGCATGAGCTCTTGTGAGAGTTTGAGTGTTTGATGGAGAGAGATCCCTAGGAGAGGGAAATTTGCGCACCACCCACCAACCTTGGAGACGGTCGGGTTCGTGGTTCGTTATCTTGTTCGATACCTTGTTCCTCCCTTCTACCCACTCAGCCCAATTCCTTCCCACTGAATTTCTCTCCCACCTCCAAAATCCTTCCCAATTCCCTTCCTACAACCCTCACCCGAGCCCCACTTTCCCCTTTCCCATCCCACGGTCAAGTCCCCACCCAATCCAGCCGCCGGTTACAGGGTCTAGCCGCCGGCCCCAATCCAGTCCATACCCCCCTATTGAAGTTTACTGATTGGTGTAGGTTAATTTGGGAATAAATTTGAAATTCAATTTTTCTGAATTCGAATTTCAAAATCTTTCTTAAAATAACTCAACTATTTTAGGAAAGTTTCTATTTTTGATTTAATTTGAATTAACAATTCAATTGGATTGAAAATAATTCTTTCCTTAATTAAAAAACCAAAATTAAGAAGCTTTTATTGCTCTCATTGAATCCTCCCTAGTCCATGGATGCTGCCGGCCACCATATGAGCAAAATTAGGATTTATTTCCTAATTGCCTGTTATTCATTTAAAAATAATTCAAATTATTTCTTTTGCTCCTTGGCCGAATTGTCCAAAACCAAACCTTCTTTATTTCTTTCCTATTTCACGTCTGGTTTTCGGAAAGAATTTTCCTGTCCAACCTGGATTGCCGCCAAGCCCTTACCCGTGCTCTCTCTTCTTTCCAAAGTCTCTTCCCTCTCATGAAGGCTGCTACGGAATTCTTTACCTAAGTCTTCTTCCAAAGAGTTCCACTTTTCCCACTAGAGAAATCTGAGATTTCCTTTGAGATTTTGGCTTGAGATCTGAAAACTCTTTCAGATTTTGGAAGGATTTGATTTGCTTCTTCAACACACATTGAAGAGAACATCTTCTCTTCGCTCTTGGCTAGTCTTCAAGAGTACTCGCTACCGTGGAGAGTTTCAATCATTCATCCCTATGAATGGCGGATCTAGAGACTGAGTACGACATCACTTGGGGCGACGACGGCTTCACCGACATTCTTGGGTCCACCTTCTTCGACGTGAATCCGGAGATCGACCAGACAATCGAAGAATACGTGGATCGCATCTTGTTCGTGTTGACGGAAGCCATTGACGAGCATTTCGAAGGCATCGAGTGGAGGATCTCCACGTCTCCTTAAGCAAAGGTTCTTCTTTTCACTTGCATTCAAATTCTTCTGAATCTAAGTTCTCAATTTGTTAGATTGTAATCACGAAAGTCTCCTCCAAGTGCTCTTGCTAAGCTTAGTAATTCGTAGGTTATTGAGTGTACTTTCTTTGCATCCTAAATCTTGTTGTTAGACTAGGGATTAAATTGAAGACTACTATTTTGCATTGTTTCAATTGTCTTATTTATCTTGAAAATTTTAAAGCTTGGAGAATGTGATTTAGCCTACGCAAAACATTCCTTTATTTGTTTTAATCGACGTTGAGAAGTGCTAATAATTTTAATCCAAAATTATTCTAATCAAAGAGTTGTGCAATGCCTAAAATGGAGCCATAAGCATGCCGTCTAAGTAGTTCTGCATCATCAGATGATACAGGACTACTTAGATGAGATGCTTATGGATTCATTTAGGCATTGCACAACTCTTAGATTAGAATAATGTTGGAGTAAAATTATTAGCAATTCTCAACGTCGACTAAACAAATAAAGGGGTGCTTTGCGTAGGCTAAATCACATGCTCCAAGCTTTGAAATTTTCAAGATAAATAAGAAAATTGAAACAATGCAAAATAGTAGTCTTCAATTTAATTCCTAGTATAACTACGAGATTTAGGATGCAAAGAAAGTACGCTCAATAACCTACGATGACTAAGCTTAGCAAGAGCACTTGGAGGAGACTTTTGTAACTACAATCACACCAATGAGAATTTAGACTTAAAAGAAATTAGAGGCAAGTGAAAGAGAAACCTTTGCTTAAGGAGACGCGGAGATCCTCCACTCGATGCCTTCAAAATGCTCGTCAATGGCTTCCGTCAACGTGAACAAAATGCGATCCACGTATTCTTCGATTGTGTGGTCAATCTCCGGATTCACGTCGAAGAAGGTGGAACCAAGAATATCGGTGAAGCCATCGTCGTCCCAAGTGATGCCGTATTCAGTCTCCGGATCCGCCATTCATGAGTGATGGCAAGCAAGATCCCTTAGTAATTGATGCGCCTCTTGAGTAGTAATCAAAAGAAAGAAGTTTCTTTTGAGAGGGAAGAGGAAGTAAGCTCCCAAACCTCTTCCTATCCAAATCTGAAAACAGTTAAGATTTCTACAGGAAAATCTGAGATGAATTTCTAGATTTTAGTAAAATAGGATTAAGTGAAGGTTGGGGAAGAGTCACGCCTTAATGGAGAGGATAAGGCTGAGATTAAATTCCAAGTTTTAATTTCTACACTAGAGAATCCGTTTGGAGCCACTAGTAGAGAAGAGGGAGGCGGTGGAGCTTGAGAGGCGGTAAAACTTAATTCCAAAAATGAAAGCAATGACTGAGCAGAAAATTAAGGAGGCGGGACTTAGGATTTTCGGCCAAACAGAAGTCCCAGGTTTGGAAATATTTCCAAAGAGAAGAAATTGATTTTAAGGCAGATTTTCTATTCTAAATCTAATGGAGAGGCCGGCAGCAGTTAATGAAAAAAAGGCTTAAGATAATTATTTAATGCATGCCAGATTAAGAGATGTATAATTTAGGACAAAAGATTTTAAATCCAAATGAAATAGGAGTTGATTTGAATGAGGTAGAAACACTTTACTAAAATAGAGTTAGTATATTAGGAAATATTTTGAAATTCAAATATATTCCAAATATATTAAATCAAAATCGGAAACAAATAAAAGAGGGAGGGAAAAGGGAGGTGGTCGGCGGTTTGGGGAGCCAAGACCGGCGGTATGGGGTTCGGGTGGAGGTTTGGCCGGCGGTTATGGGTGAGGAATTTTTTTTCTTTTTTCTTTTCCCTTTTTTGTGTGGAGCTTGATGTGGGGAGGAAGATGAGGAGTTTGGTGGAGTTGAGCGTATTGAAGATGAATGAAGGGAGCTGACGAAGGAAAGCGAACCCGGCCGTATCCAAGGTTGGTGGGTAATACGCCAATCTCCCTCTTCAAGGGATCTCTCCAAAGTTCTCCAAGAACTCTCAAGGCTCTCAAAACACAAGTGCAGGAAGACATCTCAATAATCATTCCTTAAGCATAATAGAATAAAGTGGGGCTTTAAATAGCCTCCTACAAATGACTCGAAACAAAAGACACAAACGCCCTTTGGGCTTACATACGACAACTCCCATAAGAGGGGTACGACGGGAAATAAAACCACATAGGCAACTGAAAATAAAAATACATCAATACATAAGCAAATAACAAACTACATGAAAATAAAAATACATCAACGACTCAAAAATATAAAGGCTCGATCGTGGCCGTAGATCGGCGGCCCCGTCTCTGATAAACTCTCCATGATGATCTGATGTCTCCATCATTCTCCCGGGGTGGGAGAAAACTCGACTCCGTTGAGTAAGTATCTCTGGCACTCTCGTAAATCTCCAGTGCATTTGGGTCAATCTGCTGCAACTCCTCGCGATCTAGCCACGTATCCTCTGACTCGGGCTTCCCTTTCCACCTGATCAAATATCTTCTTCGTCCTCCTCTTGTGGATATGATCTCATAACTTAAGACTGCCTCCACTTGCTCTGCTATAGGAAATTTGGGAATATTTGGTAGTGGAGGTAGGTTTGGGATCTCATAGGGTGGGTTCACACAAGGCTGTTTTGATAGTGGATTTTGTGGGTTAAAATTAGGATCTTCATATGCCACTAAGTCTTCTATGTTAAAAGAAGGATTTATATTGAAATCTGTAGGCAGATCTACTATATGAGCATTGTCATTAATCTTTTTAAGTATTTTGAAAGGTCCAGCACTCTTTGCATGCAATTTCTTAACTGTTCCTGGGGGGAACCGTTCCGGACGAATCCGTACCATAACAAAATCACCAACCTCAAAAGTTTTAAATCGATGTTTTAAATCTGCATGTAATTTGTATTCCTGATTATTCTTTTCAATTTGTTGTGCAATGTCTTTATGAAGTTCATGCAAATGAGATGCAAATGCTGATGCAGACTCATAAATCCTATACCTAGAGCTCATGGGTATAAGATCTAATGGGTGTCTAGGTTTGAACCCGTATACAATTTCAGAAGGACTTAAACCCTTGGTTCGGTTAATTGAATTATTATAAGCAAATTCAGCGGTAGGAAGAATGGAATCCCAGTCTTTAATGTGCTCACCAACCAAGAACCGCAACAAGTTACCCAGAGGTCCCAGACTCCTATTGACTACCTCAGTCTGACCATCTGTCTGTGGATGAAAGGTAGTGGAAAATGAAGTTTGGTGCCCATTTTCATCCACATGATTTTCCAAAAATAGCTAGTGAACTTCACATCCCTATTTGAAACAATGGTTTTGGGTAAACTATGTAGACGGACGACCTCATTGAAGTATAACTTCGCAATGTGAGAGGCATCAGATGTTTTAGAACCTGGAATGAAATGTGTCATTTTGGAAAACCGGTCTACTACCACACAAATTACTAATCTCGTTATTTTCTAGAACTCTCCATTCCATTTCTCTTGGAACTTTATTATATGCTTTCTCTAAATAAATAAATATCATATGTAGATCCTCTTTAATCGCTATATGCTTCTCCATCAAACCTCTCAATAAATGTACTTCCATAGTAAACCTATCATGCATGAATCCAAATTGATTTTGAAAAATATTAGTATCACATTATATCATATGCTCCATAACTCTTTCCAATAGTTTTAAAGTATGTCACATTAATTTAATTCCTCTATAATTTACACAATCTTATGTATCACCTTTATTCTTAAAAATAGGAATCAACACAGTCATTCTCCACTCATCAGACATCTTTTTCGTCTTCAAAACAATATTAAAAAGCTTATTAAGCCAAAAAATTTGTTCATCTCCTAAGCATTTCCACACATTTATTGGAATTTTATTAGGTCTAAAAACTTCATCATACTTCATTTTCTTTAAAGCCTCTCTAGCTTCTGTTTTATTATTACACTGATAAAAATATATATATTTTTATTTAGAGTGCTATGGTCACTAAAGTCATTTATATTTTCATAATTTTTATTTAAAAATTTAGCAAAATATCTCATCCACCTTTTTTGAAAATCCAAGCACTTTTTTGATCTTAATCATTAATGCGCTTCAATTGAACTAAATCCTTACTAATTTTATCTCGTTGTTAGACTAACTTATACATATATCTTTCATCATCCTTTCCATATAATTTATTATATAAATTTTTAAATGTTAAAATTTTTGCAGCACATATTGCTTTCTTGGACTCCTTACAGGCATCTTTATATCTTTTCTAATTATTCGTGTTTTTACATCTAAATTAATTTTTATAACAAATCTTCTTTTTTTTTTTAAATTTTTTATTGTGCATTTTGATTCTACTACAAACTATTTTTTTTATTAGGAGATTTTTCCTTTGATACTTTGAACACATCCTCCACAACATTTTTAATATCACAAGCTATTTTTTCTAGGGGTGTCAATAATTGACACGACATGAAAACCTGACCCGAACCCGACCCAGAAATTTTGAGTTAGACCTGACCTATTTCCAAAATGGGTCGAATTCGGGTTCTCGGATTCGACCCATTTGACGGGTTCGGGTTGACCCGACGGTTTGCCGGTTCAACCCGGAAACCCATTTAAAATGTCTACCTAGCTGCTCGTGGACCAGCCCTAGCCTGCCTACCCTCTATCCGGCTGCCCGCGGAGCTGCCTGACCCTGCCCGCCCCCTGACTGCGCGACCGCAGAAGATGCCCGTAGTCGGTTGCACGCTCGAGGTTGCCTGCGCACCCGCTGCGGCTGCCCGCGCACCAAGCCCCTGCACCCGCCCGCGCGAGTCAGTGCCCGCGCACTCGCCCGCTCGGCTGCGCTAGCCAGCCCGCGTCCGCGCTCGCCCACTTCTACGCCCGCGTTTGGGATCGCCTGTGTCGGGTTGGGTCAACCCGACAACCCACCGGGTTGGGTCCGTGTTCGAATATACAACCCATTTACCTACCCGGGTCGGGTTTGGGTTGATCTGATTGAACCTGTGTCAGTTCCGAGTTCAACCCGAACCTGACCCAAAACCCGGTTTTGACACCTCTAATTTTTCCCATGTAACATTAGCTTCCTCATGCACAACAAAAAATCGTAAGATTTAGAATCTTACTCTAAAAAATATTTTTTAAATGCCTCATGTTGATGCACATTTTCGTGTCGACCAGACCCCGAGCGAGCCCGACTAGGCTCGATAGTGCTCGACCCATTCAATTGAACGCCGTCGAAGCGAAATCAAACTCCGATTTGCTGAAATTAAATTTAAATTTCACCAAATTAGTCTCATTTTAATTAAATAAAATTTAATTTAATTAATATCGAAACAAATCAAATCAAACTCAATCGAGCTTCGCCGAGCCAAATTCAATGTAATTCAACGACGATCAAGTATAATTTTGTAAAATTGACTTGATCGATCTTAATCGGACTCGAATCGAGTCCAATTTGGGCTCAAGATTAACCCAATTGACCCTTCCAAATCAACCCTTGCATTCAACGGCTAAAATTTGCTTGATTTTCAAATTTTGCGACCGTTACTCGTCAAACTTCGATTCCCGCGGGCGGCTACAGCAGAGAGAACGCGAAAATCTCTTATCTCTTGTGACATAAATCTCATCCTGCTGCAAAATACTCGAGTGAGCATGGGCATCTTGTGTGCTTGTCCGTCACATATACTGCGGGAGACGAGGGGGAGCGGGGTTTTTTTTCTTTTCTCTGCTTGTGGTGTCCGTCCCGATTGTGGTGTCCGTCCCGAACAGAGAGAGCAAGAAAGCGAGAGAGTCAGAGAGGGAGAGCGGTGGGAATCAGTCCAGGTGGAATTCCATTCCTCGTCCAGAGCTTGTTCGTGAGATCCCACCCCTCTCCGTGACTTCCAGCCGCACGGAAAAAGAGTTTGATCCCATCTGGACCTTCGGCCGAACTCACCAGAGGTCCGTCCTGCTTCATTCGCTTGATCCTTCGTAGCCATCAACTTGCAGGCCGGAACAGAGTGGGATCCTGGCCGATCCCGTCTATGCTTCAGCCAAAACTCCAAGGAAGCCTCATTTCCCTTGTTGCATTGTCCTGAGCTATAGACCTCTTCAAAGACCACTGCAACCCTCTTTTTGCTGTAACTACTGAAGGTGGAAGGCTTCTTCACCTTCCTCTTTTGATCCCGATGACCTCGAGGCAACAAAGAGGTTGTCAGAGGTTCCCAAACAGCAAGAGAAGTCTTCTAAACCTCCCAAACAGTGGTTTGGAAGTTTGGGAACACCTTGGACAGCAGCGGCGACCTCCGGAGCATCTTGGATAGTGACTTGGAGTTTGTACAACAGTTAGAACTTGGATTGGAGCTTAGACAACAGCTTGGACAGAAATTTGGAGTGCTAGGACAAACTGGGAGAGGTATAACACTAAAACTTAGGCAAAACCTTAAGGATCCCTAGCCAATGGCATGTGATTGACGATCCAAAGCCTTAGGCCCCTAGCTATGATGCACCGACACGGACACGTCGACATGGACACGACACGGACACGGGACACAGCATTTTTAAAAATATAGGACACGGGTACGGCGTGGACACGGCATAATAATATTTTAATATAATATATTGAAATTAAGGTGACATAATATTAAAAATGACAAGCAATAATAAATCAATTTCATGATAACTTGTTTAGCTTATAACACAAAGATGTTTAGTACAAAATGTCTAGTACAACCACAAAAATATAAGCAAAAAATTATTTCGTACAACATGAAGGTCCAACTACTCAATAGAGGGAATGATAGAATTAGATTTAGAGGTTGATCTTTGGCCTTTAATATCATCATCATTGAATATCATTGCTTCCAACTCTGATTCATCTAGAGAAAGATTTGCAACCTCCAATAATCCCATATCATCAAGGCACTCGAACCCTCCAGCAACATCCCACATCTTGTTATCACATGTCATATAAAGTGATGTTTTCCTTGATAGAAGATAAAGATTTGTATGCATATAAACTTAATCTTCAGCTCGTTGTAGAGTTATTTTATTCCTTTTCATTGATTGAATAAATGAGTATGTTCTCCAATTTCTCTCACAACAGGAAGAGGATGATACTTGAAGTTCTGCTTATTTTTAAAGTTCGTAAGTTATTTGTATGGAAAGATACCGAGCAGTACCGAGCATGTACTGAGCGGTACCGAGCATGTACCTAACGATACCGAGCTTGTACCTAGCGGTACCGAGCATGTACTGAGCGATACCTAGCGGTACCGAGCATGTACCTAGCGATACCTAGCGGTACTGAGCATGTACATTAGCTTTTTTTTTGGTAAGTTTCAAAAAACAACAATTAATATTTTAGGAGTCGAGAGTCAGGCGTCGATGCCATTTATTAGTGACTGAGAGAGGAGATGAAAATATCTTCACTGCAAAAAAGAAATGAAAATGAGAAAATTCGATGTTTGGGAATTAAGTGCGGACATTGATTTGGTGTTGCGGATAGAAAATAAGAAATTTAGTTTAAATCCCAAAAAATATAAGAAATTATATTTAAAAAAATTCATAAAATATTTAAGATACGCGTGTCCAATTTGCATTTAATATTTTTTTAAAAGGACACATTTTTGGCGTGTCCGACATGTGTCGGACGAGTGTCGTGTCGGACACTGCACGCCTCTTTGAGGAGAAGTGTCGGTGCATCATAGGCCCCTAGAAACTTTGATTTTCGGTCCCTTAAAATCCCTTGACAACTGTCCTCTTTGCAAAGCAACAAAAATTTTGTTATTTTCCGTTGTTGGTTCTCATGTGAGAATTCGGAGAGTATGTTAATACGTGTAGGAGTATTGGATTTGTGTCTAATGCTTCTCAAGTGTATGTTTCAGCATTCATGTTGTTTTCCAAACCATCACATACCAATAACCATAGGCTAGGTGATATTTTCTCATCCCAAAATGAACATTGAGGTGTAGATTTCTTTGCATCATAAGGCATGTTTTCTCATTTGATTAAATGTCACAATGAAATTTACACAAAATTTAGGGTTTCATATTTGCCAACTTGTATATTCTCCATGGCTTTCATGAATGCACAAAATGCATTTTTGGCCGTATTTTAAATCTATGACACACTTATTGTAGGATTTCATACGAATCTCCAAAGATTCACATTGCAAATCATAGGATTAGTAAAGTTTTTAGAAACCCGTTTTGGGTGTCTTGTGAAACTCATGGAGATGATAGCAAATGAGCACTTCAACTTATGAAATCTCTAAGATTAGAGATGTTTGCCCATGCTTCTAACACATCAAAGTAGGAGAAAGTTTTCAAGCTTCAGTTTATTTGATTGCATGCATCTTTATTTCAAAGCTTAGATTGCAAAATAATTTGTAAATGCAAAGTTTTTTTATGTGATGAAGCTTGTAATTTTTTTGTGAAGCTTTGCAAATGTTTGGAGGCAAATTTAATCAATTTAGTAAACATCTTATGTTGTGAGATTACACATTAACCTCCCAAGGCTTATGTTGAAATCCCACAAAGAGAGCATAATTGATTAAGTTTGTATACAATGCTTTGTAAAGTATGGATAGAAGCAAATGTTTCATATTGCTATGTATTTAAGGATTTGCAAACTTACTAATATGCTTATCAAATCTCTAAATACTTATGAAACAAGTATGAGATGAAGTTGATAAACATATTCGATGAAGTTTGCAAGTTGATTAATGATGAGCAATTAGAACATTCAAACATCTCAAAAAAAATGATGAATTTTTGTTGACTAAAAAAAAAAAAAGAATGAAATGAAACAGATGAAAATTTGGAAACAACTGACATACTCGTGTCTGCCGGCCCCACCTCACCGAACGATGTATTGTTTTGTTCTAGCAACCGCCATTCGACGAAAGAAACCAATAAAAGAAGAAAGAAATTCAGAAAGAAGGAAGACACAAACATTCTCTCATTTGCTCTAACTCCGAGTCGATCATCACTGTTCGGTTCGTTGCTTCGCAGGAGCGTCTAGGGTTCGCCGTTCATCTTCTCTTTTCGTCGTTGCTGTTCGACTCCGTTGCTTCGCAAGGGGTACAGAGATTGCACTCGTCACTCCTTCGGCTTCACCCTTCTCGTTCGACTTCACCTCCGCCTCCCTCCGCCGCTTATTTGCCCAAATCCACGAAACCAAGCCTTGCCTCTACTCATATATGCCTCCGACGTGACCGACCCGCCGATCGACCTGCCTCCACCGACGACCTGCACGCCGACGCCGACTCCCGCCTCTCCCCTGTGCGTGACTTCTGCCTTCGGCTCTACCCGATCGGGCTTCAACCCGTATCTCTCCCTCTTTTTATTATATTATATATATTATAATATATAGTTATAATATGTATTATAATATACAGTTATATAATAATACATATACATATATTATATATTATATTATATTGTATAATGTTATATATATAAAAAAAAGAAAGAAGAGATGGAGAGAAATAAAAATTTTTGTAAACAAATGTCGAAGACCCTGGCCGTCGTACCTTAGGTTTGACCGGGATGGTTTGAAATTGAAGTCCTGCGCCGTTGATTTTTAATCCGGGCAGATGGTTTTAAAATTTTAAAGACCCGCGCAATCGATCTTAGATCTGGGCGGATGATTCCAAATTGAAGACCTCACGCATTCAATCTTAGATCCTGGTGAGATGGTTGAAATCGAAGACCTTACGCCGTCGACTTTAGATCCGGGTAGGGGTGCAAACGAGTCAAGCCGACTCGTGAGTTGACTCGGGCTCGACTCGTTAACGAGCTCGCGAGTCAAGCTTATCGAGTATCGAGCTCGAGTTCGAGCAAAATTTCGAGCTCGGTGTATTATCGAGCTCGAGTTCGATCCAAGCTTCGTTCGGCTCGTTTGATCGTCGAGCCGGCTCGATTAAAATGGGCAAGCAGATTCCGAAATTTATTTCGCACTTGCAAATTGCGGAGCAGTGGAGGGCGGGACCGGTCCAAACCTGAACCGGGTGTGGGACGAGAATCAGTGAATCAACAAGTAATAAACCTCTGTTTGAAAGCCGGTCTATTATTTCTTTTCGCGTGTTGTGCGACTGGGCAGCGTCTCCTGTTCGAGAGCTAGGGCATTCTTCTTCTTCCTTGTCTTGTCTGCTGTTCTACCGGTGCTCAAGCAGGGTTCAAACGGTTAGTAGAGAGAGAGTTCTAAGATTTGGTTTGGATTTTGATTCTTCTTCTTCTTTTTCTCTGTTTTTTTTTATTTTTCTTTGAATTTTTTCTGGTGTTCAAGCAGGATAGCATTTAAGGATTTGGATTTTAGATAGCTTGCTCCCATGCTCAAGGTAAAACATCACTTATTTTTGTTGGAGCATCTTCTTAGGTATATTTTACTGAAATTTTTCCTTCAGTTTTTAGCCTATCTGATTTATTCCTTTGTATACTCTATGTCTGTATTTGATCTTCCAGTGAATAAATGATTTGCGTTCAATACTTGAAAATACAGTAAATAACTTAACCGCCTTATATTAACAATATCCTACAAGCAAGTTCTTGGATTCTAAGACATGCCGTTTCTCTGCTCTAAATTATTGAAGACAAACAATTCTGAGTTAACCATGTGAGATTATGAATATAATAACTCTTCAATTCTTTTCATGTTTGTAAGTTTAATTAGATATGACTGATTCTCTGAACCTAGTACGGTTTTGTTCTTATCTCCTTAATGAAGTTTGTACTAATAAATTTAGGAGATTAGAAAAATTGGCTTATGAATATAATAACTCTTCATTTAATTTTCAGTAGTTCTGAAATATAAAATGTATTTGAGAAAGAAAGTAATGAATCTTTATTATTTTGTTTTTTGCTCTTTTTTGCATGCTAATCAAACTTCAGTCATTTTTGAAATTGCTAGTTAATTTTTAATTTTCTACTGTTTGGTAACTATGGTTATATCAATATATATTTTTTATGTTAATTTTTTTTCTCTTTGTTGTGTGCTATTCAAACTTTGTCTTTCTAGATGTCACATGAACCGTAATGCTCTTTGTTTTGCTTTTTTCACTGAGAATTGTTATTTCACTTAATGCACGCTTCATCTTGCAAAAAAAATCATTGTCATATTGTCAATAAATCTGGATTAACTTTTGTTTACAGATATTCTACTTTATTGGATTTGGGTTCTTCTGCATCGAATCACTACTGAGCTTTTGGGTTCTTCAGGTATTGTTATTTCTTTCAATATACCTTCTCTCAACTAATGCTTTAGTTTTAATTCCATAGTAAGTTTTATAATGCTCTTCGTTCTAATTGCAGTTTTGCAGGTAGATGAAGTCTTGAAGATGAAGAAGATATGAAAAACTTGTCATTTTGGTCATAATGTATTTTTAAGGACTGTTTGAGACATTATATATGATTATGTTTTGGGATTTTGGTAATTTGATCCTACAATATTGACTATTTCAGATCTTTCATTTTATTATGTTTATGTTTGAGAAATTTGTAACCAAGCAAACCTTTATGGATTTATAACTTTCATGTTATTAATTTTATTAATATGATATCCTTGTGGTTTGCTATTGTCAAGAAAATATAAAATTTTTTATTGTTTTATATTAGATTTTATCTTAATGACATCATGTTTTTTTAAGTAACTTATAATGTGCTTTTTAATGGTGAAAATTATGTTAAAAGTATCATTTTTTAATGTGAAAAATTCATAAAAAAAAATCAATTCGAGCTTGTAATCGAGCTTATAATCGAGTCGAGCTCGAGCTAACTATTCGAGCTCGAGCTAACGAGCCTAAAGCGAGTCTGTTTTCGGACACACGAGTCGAGCTCGAGCCGCATGCATAACTAACGAGCTAGGCTCGAACAACCTTGAGCTCGAGCTCGACTCGACTCGTTTGCACCCCTAGGTCCGGGTAGGAAGAATTACGGCCGTGCCGTCTCGATTTCTCCCTCGGTGGGGAGGTGACGCCGGGAGGCTGCCGAAATTTTATAAAAAATTCTGGACTTAGCGAATTTTGGGAAAAACACGAATTTCTATAAAAAAAAGGAAAAAGGAGAATTTTAAATTTGGAGAGCAATCAAAATTTTGAATATCTATTAATCAATCAAAATTATTCAAAATTAATTAAAATTAATTGATTTAATCAATTATATAAAATTTAAGAGTTATTTAAAAAAAATATAGAAAATTATTTTAAATTTGAGAGCAATTTAAAATCTTTATTTTAAATTGTTAAAACTCAAGAGCATTTTAATTAACTAATTAGAGCAAATATAAAATAAAAATGCAATGAATAATATGGAAAGAAGGGAGGGAAGAATGTTGTCCACTATTTGACATATATAGGCTCTCAAACTCTCCAAAGTCCTCTCCAAATAATAACTCTCAAACTCTCCAACAACAATTCAAATTTAAACTCTCAAACTTTCCAACAAACAACTCAAATTTCAACTTTAAAACACTCAGCAAGCCCTCCAAAAGTCTCTCCTGCACGAGCTTCTGCAACAAATAAATTACATTCATTTAGCATTACAATTAAATCAACATTAAATTTAATGCTAAAGCAGAAAATGCTACAGTAAACTATCAGTATAATAATTAAAAAAAAAAAGCTACTAAAATAAAAAGGAAAACTATTGTAGCAAAATAACACTAGTGTTACAACCACAATTGGCCAAGCTAGTAAGTACAACTGCTAACAAATAACCAACTGAAACCATGGTGGTCTAGTTTCAAACAACTACTGTCCACTCAAACAATCAAATTTAAATCTATGGGCAGCCTTGTTTATAAGGACTTGGTTGTAAGACCCGCTACCCGGCAACTTTCGTAGGAAAGCAGTAAGCCCGACCTTAAAGAGAAGGTTTAGGTAAAATTGACCTAACTCCTAACCCCCAATTAAAACCCCGGCCACTTCAAATAGAAGTCGCAAGTTCGACATCTGAGGGAAATGTTTAGGTGATAATACAGTTCTAGACCCCTCAAATGGGCATCCCAGTCTATAGGGCTAGATTGTAAGACCCACCATTCAGGCCACTTAGCTTAAAGTGCTAGGTCATAAGACCCATCATTAGGCAACTTCTAAGGAAGCACTAAGACCCAATCCAAATCCAATTCAAGTTAAATTTAAACTTTTGGGCATCCTAGTATATAGGATTAGGTTCTAAGACCCACTTTCGGGTAACTTCTTACTGAAGTCGTAAGCCCCACGTTTTAGGAAAATTGTTAAATGAATTGCAATGACCCTAAAACTCAAATCTAACTAAAAAATCAAATTTAAACCTTGGGCATCTCAGTCTAAATGATTAAGTTGTAAGACCCACTTTTCAGGCTACGTCCTAAGGGAAGCCATAAGTCCTACCTAAAAAATTAAAATCCTGGGGTAGCCTGGCTGTAGAGTCAGGTTGTAAGACCCATCCTTGGGTGGGTAACTCACAAATAGAGCAGTAAGCCCCATTCCAAATAAAAAAATATCGGGCTACCTCCAAAAGAGGCTGTAAGTCCCACTATCTGGGCAACTCCTAATTGGAGTCATAAGCCCCAAACTAAGAAAATTAACGGGCAACTCCTAATTGGAGCCGTAAGCCCCAAACTAAACAAATTAATGGGCAACTTCTAAGGAAGTAGTAAGCCCTAACTCAAATTAAATCAAACTAAAATCCACATCTAATCACTTCAGCCTACTCGGGATCCCTGAGAGGAGGCAACCCATGGCTGCTAATCAGATTCCCTAGACACTACGGTCAATGATTGTTAGTGTTGGTAGATTGGAACTACGGTATACCCGGGACGACGGAACCATGAGATCTTGATCGGGTTTACCTCCATTTTCCCACCATTGAGACTAAATTACCCAAAATATATTCATCCTTAATCGAGAGTTCTCTCTTACGTGTTAAGAGGGATAATTAACTATGAGTGCTTGCGCTCATAGGAAGTAAGAACCCAGATCTATAAACCCTGACACTATTTTCAGGGGAAATCTAGTTAATTTCAATCTGACTTAAGGAAAATGGAATCCTACGGCTGCAAAGCAGGATTCATGCATTCGTGCCATTTTTCTTGAGCCAACAATTTTGCATGCATACTCTTAGGTTCCTTATAGAGTTTATCAAATCAATCTTTAGGACATCCATAAAAGCTTTCAAGTCCTATAGGTCATATCAAAATTGATCTAGAAAATCTTTCAAAGCTTTAGGAATCAACCCTTTCTTTCAATGAATATCTCATATTCAAGAAATGATGGGGGAATTTCCTTTCTCATGCATGTCCCCTTTCAAGCTTGATACTTAGAATTTCCTCAAAGTTTCAAGTTCTATGTTGTATGACTGCCAACAAATAATCACCCATCCTTTCTTTTCATATGATGACTTGGAATTATCTAAAGTTCTAGCATGCTATCATATGAAGTCTTTTTTTGGGGGGCTTAGATCCAAATTCTAAGCTCCTATCATTCGTTGAGACACAAAAATAATGAATGAGTTTCCTCCTTGGGCTTAGGATTCTAATCCTAGCCTATAACATTTGCCTAACCTGGCATAGGTAGAAGGCCTTGCATCATTGAGTACAAAAACTCAATGATTTGTCTCTTGATTTATAATTCTAAACTATAAATGATCTCTTTTTGCATAACACTTGGAGCTACCCTAAAGCTCCAAAGATGTTGCAAGAACTATTAGAAGCTTGGAACCAAACTCCAAGCAATTCACCTCTTTGTTGGGATAAAAAAAATCAACAACCCAACATCATTTCTTCTTTCATGTGTAGCAACTTGGAGCTTTTCCAAAACTTCCATCTACTATCGCATGAGACCCTTGAGCTTAGAAACAATTTCTAAGTTCTTTCTTTTCATTTGTTTAAATATAAAGCTAACAAATGAATATATCATTTGGACTTGGGATCCAAATCCTAGTCTACCTCATCCTTTCACATAACCTAAATTAAGTGAATGGAGAAATCCATTTGAGCACCAAACATTCAAGTGATCTCTTTTAATCTTGCAACATCTAGGTTGCATTACATCTTTCTCTCATTTTACAATCCAAGTTGTAGGAGACCAACTCATTCTTCTAAGACTCAAAGCTAGAAGAATGTGTACCTCCCTTTGATCTCTTTGAACATCATTATGTTCAAAGGGACCTTTGCAAAACTTAGAGCCAAAGTCTAAGTTTTCTCTCTACATTTGTTGGAAACACAAAATCAATAATGTTTCCTTTGTTAGTAGCCTTCAAAGCCCATATAGAGGTGCCCAAATGACCTCTAGAGGGGCCTAAAAGGATACAAACAAATTTAGAGTCGAAGTCTGAGTTCCTTCATTTTCCTTCTTGAAGCATAAGATAATAAATGTCTTTTTTTGCTATTGGTCTTTAAAGCCCATGTAGAGGTTCTCAAATGACCTCTAGAGGAGCTCAAAAGAATATAAGCAAAGCCTTTAGGATCTGACTTCTAGGAATACTCCACCATTCACTTAATTCGAATTAAGTGAATGTTTATCTCTTTCTATGAACATCGAATATTCAAAGAAACTTTCTCATTCACTTAACATAGAATAAGTGAGTGGCTACCTCTCTTTGAATATAAAATGTTCAAAGAACAATCATGGAATTTTACAACTCTCAAATTATGTCTTCTTCCTTTAACCTCAAAATTGTAGGGAGTTTATCAAGTTGTTTGTTCATTGTAACACAAAAATCAATGAATAATTTCTGAACCTAAAATCCAATTCTAAGTTCTTTCATTTCACTTGTTGGAGCACAAAACCAACAAGTAAAATTTCTTCCAAGACATAACCCAATTCTAGTCTATTTCATCTATTTAGTCAAAATTAAGTAGATGACCATTTCTCTTTGAACACTAAAAGTTTGAAGATATCTTTCCAAACTTGCAACGTATAAATTGCATATTTCCCTATTTTCCTACAAGCCAAAGTTGTGGGAGAATATTCAAATCCCCTTTCATTCTTCTAGCCCAAATTAGGAGAATGTATACCTTTTCTTCGAACTAAAAAATGCTCAAAAAATATTCGTGAATTTGCAACCTCTAAATTGCATCTTCCCTTTCTTTCCTATGAGTTAAGACTATAGGAAACTTTTCAATTTTCCCTAGTCCAAAGGCTATAGAAAATCATGCCACCCTTTGCATTCTCTTAAGCCCAAATTTAGGAGAGTTGTTATCCCCCTTTAAATATCAAGTGTTCAAGGGACCTCCTTCTCGCTCTCCTAAGCCCAAATTTAGGAGAATAATTATCCCTTTTTGAACATCAAATGTTTAAAGAAAATCCAGGAATTTACAACCCATATGTTGCATATTTCCTCAACTCTCTTACAACTTCCAAATTGTAGGAGATTTTCCCTCTCTTTAGCTTCAAAGCTAGAGAGAACTCCTCAACATTCAACCCAAAAGCTAAATGTTGGATTCCCACTTTTCTTCTTAGCTCCAAAGCTAAGGAGAACCCTCCTAACACTTGGCCCAAAAGCCAAGTGTTGAACTCTCTTCCTTCCCCCTTTTTTAGTCTCAAAGCTAAAAGAAATGTTCATTCCTTTTCTAGCTCCAAAAGCTAGGGGGAATTTCTCCAATATTGAGCTCAAAAGCTTCATGTTGGTCACTTCTTCCTTAGATCCAAATTCTAGGAGGACCCTTAGTGTGACATACCACACAAGCCTCACACACTTAGGTGCACAACCCCTTAGGCATAATAGGATTAGGATTTTTCCTTGTGTGCGCATGCGATTGATGTTGTGGAGTGATTGCCTTTTGGATTGTCTGCGTTGTGGGCACTTGCCCTTTAGTGGTTAGTTTAGAAATATATACATGCTTTTTGTGCATGTGACCATATCCAAAAAGGGGATAAATGTCATGATTATGTTAATGTTGTTTGCTTGAAGACGCTGCTTTAAACTCTCCAAGAGGCATGACCAATAGGGTAGAAGCAGGTGCTTAACACTCTAAGTGCTAGACCAATTTTAAATATGATATGATGATTATATAAACTGTTGTCTAACTCTGTTTTGCAGACTTGAGTCTTTTCTATTTTATATCATATATTTGATTAGATCTATGATGTAAAACTTGTGGGGTTTGAACTAGAAGAAAATGTGGATTGAAGGAGGGTGTACTTTCTCGAAGGTGAAGCTTGAAGGCCCACTGAAGAGTTAAAGCTTGAAGACCCCCACAAGTAGAGTCTGTAAATTTAACTGGGTTTATAATAATAGGTAACTCAGCTGTCAAACATGTTTGTAATAATTGGGACACTATTTACACTTTTATTTTGATTTATATATAAGCATGTGTTGATGTGTTTACTGGGTGCGCATTAGAAAAACATGTATTTTTCCTATGTTTCTTCTATTACTTTGTTTGGGTGTGGCCTGGACTTTGTTGCGGTAGGCTCTTAGTATAAAATAAATTTTCTACCTCTTAATATATAAGCAATCAAAAAAATGAAATTAGACTCCATAATTTTCTAATAAAAGAAAATTGCATGGCTCCCTTCAAGGAGCCAATTTTTAAAAATTAAAATAAACGTGCATAGCCCAAAAGTGTCTCATGTAGAAAAACCCTCACTTAAGGATTAGATAATAAAAATCTTTCTTTTTGTGAGTCAGTATCTGCATACCAATTATAATTAGGCATCTTGGCCTCAAAGCCAAGCTATAAGCCCTATCTTTCTAAATGAAATAGCCCTCCACTCTACATTTATATTGAGACCAAAAGACATGGTTTTAAAGTCGATTAGATGGGTTTAATTAGTAGTCCCTTCCAGGCGTGACAGTAAATCCAAAGGTCGAGCAGGCTATGCCTCTTGTGAGGTGTAGTTTGTAAGCCCCTTTGCACTCGTTAGATTTAGGTTCGAGGCACTACCTCTCGGTAGTACTCACCTTAGTTTTAGGGTCCGAGACATTGATTGATTCTAAATCACCCTATAAGCCCTCACCTTTTCGGACAATTCCTTCAACAAGGGTTGTTGGGATGTAAGCCCTAACTTTCTAATAAAAATATCAACTTAAATCAAAACTAGATTTCTTAAATGTAAAGCCCTACATAGGATAGTTTGAGTACCTCTGAGATTTCTTAGAATCAAGTGCTCCTACTTCACCTCACTTGACATTCATTTCAAGATCTAATTCTAAGTTGATCAATTCCTCTTTGAAACTCCTAAAGGACAAAACATTTAAACAACACTTTCATGGATTTAAAAAAAAAAAAAAACCAAACTTTAGCCAATGTCTAAAATGACTTAAAAAAAAAATAAGAAAATCACTAGTTTAATTAAAAGTCTTCTCAAGATAAAGCTTGGGATGTAATTAACCATAGGGGCTTGCCCCTATGGGACGTCTCTACCCCAGAAATAAATAAACTCCACTCGACCAACATCAAGCGGGGGAATCTCTATTAAAAATTATAAATTTTATCATTGAGTACATAAAGAAATGATATTTTTATCCTTCGTATCATTCTTATGCCGTACTCGAGCATAAAGTATGCAATCCGTTTGAGGATACAAAAATTCTCCAACACCTCCATCTTATCATAGAATAATATTTTATTAAACTTTTCATATTCTGTCATTTCATCTTGAAGGATAAAACTAATAAGCATTGTTAGAAACCAAGACTTTGAAAACTGGATCGGACAATGAACCGGAAGGAGATGTTAGCTGTTCGATGGTTCGACCGGGGTTGAACCAGATGATGTAATAAATACTTATTATATTTAAATATTATAATAATGACACAACTATTTGTAAATATATAATAAAAATTAAACATGAACATTATAAAAGTAAAAAAGAAAAATCATAATAATATATTTCACTTGAAGACATAATCAATTATAGAAAGATTTTAACACTTTATACTAATTGATAATAAAAAGAAAATATATTCATGATATGGAGATGAAGTTAACTATGTTTCACTTTCTCAGTTTAATAGTTTTAATAATTTCATAAGAAAAAATTAAAGATGTCCTAAATTTGCATCATCAAATCTATTCACATAAGTTGAGTCTCTATGTATCGCTTCACCAAAATGTTCAAACCCAAATACATCCAATTGATCGAACTCGATTATGTTGCATACATCTCCTTCATTCTCTAAGTCACCATCACCAACAAATAAGAAATATAAAATAAAATATTTTTTTTCTTTCATTTAAATGATATACTCATATTTCATTATCAACTTACTAAGTCCTGACCGATTGGACAGTATGTTTTGTTCTTCAACAACTAGCATTGCATCATCTTTGTATATCTCATTTTTCGAGTCCTGTAAATCAAGTTCTGGAGTTGTTTCATCTTTAAGTATCCAGAAATCTGTCATTTCAACACAAGTGTAGTTTAGAGGGTCATAATGTCTTTTTTTAAATTGAAACCTAAAAAATAAAGAAATAGTTTTAGGTTAAGATTATACATACTCTTTAAATTGATACTTGTGCATAAATATTAATATATTATAAGATTATACATATTCTTTAAACTTAGCTTATACTGAATATATACAAGATCGTCCAGCTGTTAATGCTCCAAATAATTCAATTTCTTTGATTGGATATGTTAAAAAATACTCCAATTTCTCTCGCATCTGATGAAGATGATGTTTGACTTAGAATTCTTATAACTATTTTTTGCTAGTTTAGAGCACTTGATTCAAATATCTTCCACCAGTCATCTACATATTATCAAGTTAGAGAGCTTAGTGAGTACGCACTATTTTATGCTAGTTTAGTAACTTTTGACAATAGTTCTCTCTATCATACTGGAAATGATGATTGAGAAAATATGTTGTTGCATGGATGCCTTGCCTTTATTGAGTATCCTATATTCTTTTTATTATAGTAGTGAAAGACTTATATGATCTATTTACATTTCTAAACATAGCTTTAATTGCCTTCCGTGCCCTGTACATGCCATCATATAGATATCCAAACGACGATTTCTCATCCGAGTCAATAATATGCAACAACCAAATCAAAGAGTCCGATATCTTTGATATGATAAGATAATTATCCCAAAATTTCAAGTCCAAAATAATTGAAGCTACTTACTTTACCTTGTAGATTTTGGTTATCTACAAATTTGTATAGAACTTGCTTGTGATTAGTGCTTGTAGGTCATGATGACGCTCATGGACACTTTTCAAAGCTATAAAGGTTTAGTCTTCCTATGAACTCATTATTAAACTTAGCAGTTTAATTTCTGATCTATGAAATCATTTTCTATAGAGAAACTAGATAAGTAGATATTCCTATTAATCAACTATATATCATTTGCTGTCATCTTGTGTATAATTCCTAGTCAATATAAAACATTTCTCTCATAAATTAAACTTTTCATCCTAATATATGGTATTTGATCCACTTATCAAGTATTTACCAGGAGTTTCATTAGGAACAAAGTAATTGAGTAAGAAAAAAACTTGTATTCTTATTATGAAATTGTTAATTATTGACTAAAGCAACATGAATTTGCATGAAGTACTTTATTTATGGATATGTAGAAGGAAGCAATAATAAAAAAAGCCAACATTAATTTGTTGCTTTAATTAGAAAGGAGCCACATCCGTTGCCCACATGAGTAGCTGCGATGAAATCAATTTAAGTATGAATTTATTGTGAATTATAACATTCTGCATTCTTAAAGGCTTCTCTAATTGAAAAGGATAAAGAGCAAGTTCATGTCATACAACATGTTATGTCAAGATGGAGCCTAATCCTAGTTGCGAATGAACCATCAATAAACATGTAATCGAAATTTACAAAAACCTTAACAAAATATATATATAAAAAAAAATTGTTGTAGAAATTCTGAAATTGTAAATTTGTAACCGATGTGCTCCGAATGCAAGGAGAAGTGCAAGAAGAAGAAGTGAAGAACTCACAGTGGGTTGGAGAGGACTTGAGCACGAGATGGAAGCCTTCAGTTCAGTGTTGGCTTCGCAAAAGAGTAGGCGACAACCGGATATGGAGTTGCGAGGCCGAACAAGGAAGATGTTTGAACGAATGAATAGTAGGTCTTTTTTGGTTTCATATAAGCTTTCATTCATTTATCTAAGCCATACGATCAAATCTAAACGACTCAAAACACTTTTTGGCTGAACCGCTTCGTTATTAAAAAACCAATACTGATTTTCCAATTAAGCGGTCGAACTGCCGGTTAGAATGGTCCAAAGGTGGTTCGTCGCGAAACTAGTTCTCAAGCAAACCATAACCGGCCGGCTGACCGGTTTGCGGTTCAACCAGTGGAATCGGCTGGCCCGATACGATTTTTAAAGTATTGTTAGAAACATAAACTTTCACTTGGAATAACTTTATAATCTATGCAATCTAAACGATCTATTTTTTATATGAAAATAATCAATTTGAGTTGTACTATATCCATTCTTATAAGCGATGAGATTCTCATTATTTTCTTGAATAAGGTATTAACGATTACAAAATCATACGCTACAAAAAAAAATCTAATATGTTCTTATCGCCTTCATTAGTTGCTCCAAATTCATAGCCTCCATGAATACTTTTAAAATCTTCTACTCCTCTACAACATGTCTATTTAAATATCCTCCAATAAAAACTCTTTCTTCAAGAGAGATCTTTTGTATTAATACTCTAAGTTATTTCAAAATTTTAATTTTGAATATATATCCAAATCTACTTGAAGAGCATAAGTACTTATAATATTAATAATCATAGCATCAATAATAATCTTTAAAATCTATAATTGTATCTCCAATTCTATTAATTTTATAACATTATTCTTCAAACTTTTATCTATAATCACATCTACATCATGCATAGTACAACTTCTCTATAGTTTAAATCCTAAACTATCAATCTCTTTTTTTTTTTAAACAAAGGGCAAGAAAAAATATTTATTAGAGAATAATATATTATAAATCAAGATGGAAAGCATGTGAAGAATTTATATTTATAGTTAATATAATGCTTCTAAGTTTTTCTTTTTATGTTTAGTCTTAAATAATCCACTTATGGAGTAAGGTACTTTGGCTATGAATGAATTGTGATTGAGGTCAATCATTGAATTAACAATTTCTCTATAATCTTGTTGGTATTTACTAATGACATAGGAGTCCTCTAAATCAATTAGTAGCGGAGTTACAAACTTTTCATAGAGGGGATCTTATTTATTTTGATGATTTCTTAAAATATCTTTCCATGATTGGCAAAAGATTATAGCCTAATGAGAAAATCAATCCATGATTAGGAGGATTGTCTACTAATTAGAAAAATGAGTTTTTTTTTTTCGAACATTTCAATATTACAAATTGATGGAGAACTTTGCATTAAAAGATGATTAATCTTTAGCCAAATTCACAAAGTAGTTTAGGAAGCACTTTTTCTAATATGCTATAATAGAAACAAAACTTAATATTATAAATTAAATATGAAATTACATTAAAAATAAAAAATAAATTGACTTTCAAATATGAAAGCACATTAAAATAAAATGGAGAACAACGGCAGGTTATCAGAGGCCTAACCTTGCAAAAGTAGCAAGCAACTTAAGACCGTATATGTATATCTTGCTTGCTTCTACGACGAGGAACTTTGTGCTGATTCCATCATAACTAGTCTTTCCTGTAGAACCAGAAAAGAGAGAGAGATTCTTCAGCTTGTGGGCAAATTACCGATCATATAACAGATTGTATTCAATGGAGATGTGGGAAAGTACAAATAAAATTTAGGTAATAAAATTCATCAAAAAAAAAAAAGCCATCAATTTTGAGAGATTTGAGAGCATGAACCCTGTGATCACATAAGCTCCCAGAAGCAAAGAACACTAGGGCAAAGTTGAAGGTATTAAAATAATAGTAAGAAAATATAGGAAATGAAAAAGAAATCCCCAATCTAACACCATTACAAATCTAGGAAAAGCACACAGCTACTGCGGTGCACTGTTAATGTCTAAGCATTGTTTGGATACCACAACATGATCACCTGAGGATAGTGGCTAAGCCGAGAAACAACACCTTTAAAAACGCCTAGAATGCTAATGGAAGCTTTAGAACACTAATTTCATAACAAAATGATTACCATATTTAGCATACTTATAGCTAAATCAAGCAGCTCGACGAGATAAATCCAATGAGCTCAAGATCGCTTAATTCCAACATCATTTGGCCACCAAAATGTTTAAGAACTAATTTATGATCAAGGGAATCAATATAGGTTGTCTGATAAATACTCCATATTATGGGGCATGTCACTCTAAAAAATTTATAAATAGGCCTCCATTTTCTATAAAAAAGGGAAGTGTAGACCCTTGATTAGAGATTCAATAGTGTTCCGAGGCTTAAAAAATCTTAAAGCTCCGCTCTAGAATCCCTCAATGCTAGGTAGTCATCGTTAAACATCAACCTGACCCCGCCATCAAACCTCCACAAAGGCGCTGCCACCACCACCAAATCTTGTTCAGTCGACACTATGAGATTTCTATCGAGCAACCATTGTTGTTGAACACTCATGCGTTGATAGCGACTATCGAATCTTTGTCGTAGGACCATCACCATTAGACCTTCTACTGGCCAACCACTGTCATCGGACCACCGTCACCCAACTACAATCCTTCTCACCTGACTACTCCAACACCTACTAGCTTCACCACCTCCCATCATCATTTATGATGGATTGTTGCTAAAGGGCTCTGTCACTTGTAACACTATAATATGTACTTTATAAATTCATTCTCCCTAGGAAAGGCTACACTTGTAACAAAAAACAATTACTACTGGAATCATTTAACTGGGTTAGACCCAATAGTTTTTTCATTCTGTGGGCTTCGAAAATTCGGCCCCGGCCTCCGCTCGCCGCGCGATTCCTTTTTATTCTTTTCGGCGAGGGAGTTTTAACTGAATAAGTTCCGAGGTAAATTTTGGAAGGCAGATGAGTTTGTAGATAAGACACTACCCAGAGATTTCGCCCTCATTTTTGTGAGGACTTTATGATCTGAGTTCTGGTTTCCTATAGGCGCAAGCCCCTATAGTTAATTACCTCTCTCAATCATGAGAGAGAACTTTCGATTAAGGCTAGTCGTCAATCAGATACGTAGAATATACGTGTTATCTGGCATATAGTAGCAGCATAGGTATGAATTTGAGAAGTTTGGATATTTGAAGGTTTCATATTTAAAATAGAAATTTCAACATCGTGTACTTAAAGCGGATGGTGGGGGAATGAATGATGGACCCGATCAAGATCCCATGGTTCCGTCGTCCCGGGCCATCATGGACCCTGGTCTACTTAGTCAGAGGAGGTAGTCGACCCAACCTGACAGAAGGATCCTTGTCGGCAGCCATGGGTTGCTTCGTCCAAGGGGACCTTGTAGACCTGGGGTGAAGGTTTGTCTAAGGGGACAAATTTGAATCCACCTTAGCTGACAGAGGGCTTTGTGCCCTATCGATCATATCCTATTGATTCATATCTCAAGGATTTAACGCCATTAAGGAGCGTATTGGCTCTGGCCATAACCGCTATCTGTGGTGCCATTTGGCGGCAAAACCACTCCGTTCAGAGGGCCCCGGGTCATAACCGTTTACCTGCAGTGCCATTTGGCGGCGAAACTGCCGGTTAGAGGACACGTACCACGTCCTTACTAGCAAAAGATTATTTGAGAATGGATCCTAGTGATATTTTCGACTAGGCATTTGGCTCTTTGTGAGCTAAAGTTTATTTGAATTTATCCACCCCGGCAGACTGTTGCGGAGGGTGGATGGGCTTTGCTTTAAGCGATTGATGGTTTGATTTCATTTTTAAATATATGGAATTTGGGCTTTTTGTGGAGCTTTAGATTTTGGGGATTTTGGATTTCTGTGGATATTTGGGTGGAGCTTTGGAATATTTGAGATTTTTGGAATTTTGGGTGGAGCTTTGAAATATTTGAAATAAAACTTTGGATATTTGGGAGATATTTGAAAATATTTGGGGAACCCCTCCGGTTGAGATCTGCATTCAACACGGCCATCATCGGGGTGTTCGGGGGCATTCCCTTTATGGATTGAACCTTGTCAACTCTATCGGGCTGTCGACAGAGGATCGAGTTTCGTAGGCTTTATACCCTTTGATAGTGAATTCTCATTGTTGTAGGTCTTGAAGGCATAATATGAATGTATTAAGACAAATATGACGGTCGCCACAACCGTATATTTGTTTGTTGGTTCGAACCCTGTCGACTTCTATTGACCCGTATAGAAGGATCGGTTTTGAACCTGAATTCACTTGTCAACCCGCACAGCATCCCTAGACGTCACGTGTGTACCAATAACACGCTCGCCGGGGCCCATGCGGATTGAGAATATATTTCTCCCTTTAGTGTACCTATGTGTATACAATTTATAGAGCACGTGCATGGGGTATTTTTGGAATATTTATAGATGTCTTCTGTCTGCTTGTACGAATATTGCAGATCCGGTGACGTGGCATAACAGCTTCTGAATAGAGTCGTTCGCTGCTTCGTACAGGTAGACTATCGTGCACTACTTGTTGCTTTCTGCAGGTGGATTATAGTGCACCAACTAATCTCCTGCCTTGTCGTAGATGATTGCATATATTACAATGCTTCTGTATTCGTTCACAGACAATTTGTTGTATGTGCAACAAACTTCTTATAGCAACTCGTATGCATTTGCATTTTGGTGTAGTCATTTTGCTTGTCGATGATATATTGGGAGTCAACGGGTCTTCTACATCAGCTTGCAGGAGCTCCTATCTACTGCAATTCTCTTTTGTACTTATTCGTAGATGGCACTTTGTACGTGTAACAGGTCTCCTAAGATAATTCATAGGAGTTCACATTTGCCACCAACCTCTTCATGCACATTGGTTGCTAGGGTGCTACATTCATTGTGATTATATTCGTTTGCTTGTGAACATGATTGAAATGTTCATTGATGTGTGCATATGTATCTTCCTCTTGCTTATTACTTGTGAATGAGATGTAGTAGGGACCTTCCTTGTCCACTATACATCTTTGTGTGCTCACTGGTATCCGCTTAAATGATCAAGATTTGTTTATTGAATCTATATATTTTGATTCTTGATTTGAATGTCCTCCAAAAGTTCCTTGTTGATGAATGTTTACAATCAAATGAAGGTTGAATTCGTATGAAGACCTCTTGCTACGAGTCTCTTGTTTGCATGTGAATAATTCTTTTGCAATATTATCCACCACAATTCCTTCATTTATCCATTGACATTCCTCACTTCATTCATTACTCATAGTCAAGTTGTGAATTTGTCTTGATCGTTGCTAGTGAATGAAAGAAGTCTCCTTTTGACTCATCGATGTTGATTGAAGGGAGATCATTGCATTCACAATCTAGCTATCATTATTGGTTGCAAGCTACTATATTCTATTGCACTTCATTCATGCTTGTAAGCCAACTATCCCCTTCACTACATGTATATTGCATGAGTTCAAAAGAATCTTTGTTTGTTGTAAGATCTTGGACTTCCCTTGTAGATCCTTGTACATTCATTGATTTTTAGTTAGATGATCAAAATTATCATCTACTATTTGCATGAACTAGGATGAATGCCACAATCCTATCATTGTCATTTGCATGAAGGTTTACATCAAATGGCATCATCCTCATCATTAAGTGAATGACACTTGCAAAATCTATTGGCTTACAAATTTTACATGTATTCATTTGCAAGCTCAAGTATGTATTAAATCTCAATTTACTTAAATTCAAATATTTTATAAGTCATTTTATTTTCAAATATGAATCCAAGTCCAAGTCCACAAATTCATGCTTGAGTTCAAAGTCCCCTGCGGTTTGAGTCCAAGTTCACTTTTATTCGTTCATATTGTTCGAGTTATGGTTCAAGTTCATTTAAGTCTATTTGATTTAAGTCCACAAGTCCCATTTTGCTCCAAGTCCTTGTCTGTATTTCAGACAAAATTTCGGCAGCCTCCCGGCATCTCCCCCGTTAAGGGGAAAAAACCAAGAGGCCGCCTACCCGCCACGCCACTAAAGGAGTGCACGGTTGGTGTTGGTGAGACACCGCGGCGGTTGTATTTTTTGTTTTTCTCCCACCACGCGCACTAAAGGCGTGCATGGGGTTTTAAAAAGTATATTTTTTTTTTGAAAAATAAGCAATTTTGATTTCCCCCCGCCCGGGGGTACTTATAAATGACCCCGCTTCGCCGTACGTGCCGCACCGAGGTTCCATCCTACCACGGCCAATAAAGGCGTGCTTAGGACAGTTTTTCAATTTGCCACGAATATTGAAGTAGGGTTTTGAGTTTAGAAAAGTTCATACCTCCGCGGGGTTGTAATGGTTGACACGTGGATCGAGGGGTCACTCGTCTACCTTGTCGTAGGTGTCGCACCGGTTTCCCTCCTACCACGGCCACTAAAGGCGTGCTTAGGTGGTTTGCCGGTCCGACACGAATGTCGAGATAAGAGAGTGGAGGGGAAGCATTTCTCTTCTTTTTTTTTAATAATTAATAGTAATAATTAGTATAATTAATTGTAATTAATAATCATTAACTGAGAATTATTAATAATTAATTATTATTTAATGATTAATTAATTACGATTAATTAAACTAATCGTACTTAATTACATTAACTAGTAATCAATTTATATTTAATACTAGTTAATTAAAATTAGTTACAATTAATTACTAATTAATTAAAATTAATTAATAATCATATGTAATTAGGATTAGGATTGTCGGGTTACAGGATTTATGCAGGATTTGAGCAGGATTTACAATAATCCTCTCGCAGAGAGTTAAATCCTCATTTCCCTCTTATTGCCGTAAATCCTTTATTCACTGAATCTATATTTCAGTGGATTTAAGGGCATCTCCAACCGAAAACTTCATTTTTCACGGCAAAGTAAAGCAAAACTCCAAAATGACGCGGAGATGCTCCAATCGAACGCCATTTTAGGTGTTTTTGAGAAGGTAACGATCGCTCTCCCTTCGCGCGTTTTTCCGGTTGAGAGCAAAAAATGCCGTGAGTGAACAGTGCGACGCCAATATTGGCGTCGCACTGTTCACCTGCGATTAAATGGCGGAAATTTTCGCGTTCGGTTGGAGCGACGAAACGACTCCATACACCCGTTTAGCGTTCGGTTGGAGATGCCCTAAGGGATTCGGCCGAAGAAGTATGCGTGAAAGGGAGAAAGTTACCTTCACGGCCAGCGAACTCCTGCTCTTACTTCCGATCAAAATGAGTGACTTCCGATACGTTTAGGAAGGGAGAGTCGTCGGAGGAGGAGGAGTCGACGGGTCTAGGGCTTCAAGAGGTAGGTGCTCTCTCCTCTCTCTCTCTCTCTCTCTCTCTCATTCTCTCTCACGGGATCCGGCCGAAGGGGTGCGGGAAGGGAGAAAGTTAACTTCACAGCGAGCTCCCGCTGTTACTTACGATCAAAATGTCGTGACTTTCGATCCGGCCGGAAGGGAAGTCGTCGAGGGAGCTGCGACGGGAGCAGCTCGTGCGTCGGACTGGAGCCGGAAGTAGCAGACGAGGGAGAGGGAGGAGCTCGGGATGAGAGGAAACGAGTGGGAGGGAATTCACGGGTGGAGAGAGCTTCGGCGGTGGAGAGGGTAGCGAATGGGGAAAGAAGTCGTGGGAGAGGTCTGCCGAAGGAAGCAGCCTCTACTTCGTTTGCTCGGGTATTTAACAGCGGGAACAGACCTCCTCGAGCGGGGTTTGGGCATAAATCGCGGAGAAGCGATGGATTCGGCGCCGAGCTACGGGATTCCAGCGGGATTTGAGCCAGATTTTGCGGATGATTTCATGGATCCGACGGGGATACCAGGTATTTCTTCTCTTTTTCTTGTGTTCCTTTGGTCATAAGATTAAGGTCAACACATTCCAAGATTTTGCACATAAAAATTCGGGTATCTCTTATGATTCTTGCACTCCCGTCTTTATATTTGTATGTCGTATCTTCGTATAAAGCTAGAGCATCAAACTTAATATCTTTCTATCACCACAAATGTTTTGGCATGCCACAACAATAATTGAAATAATTATAATGATTTATTTTACTCAATGAAAAAGATTGTAAACAAAATCTCAAGAACTTCTAGGAATATGCATCTATATAATTTTTAAATGGTGGTTCTATGTCAAATTAATCTTTTTTAAGTTTAATGTGTTATTGCAGGATATTATCTTTTCTAAATAAAAGTTGATGCCTTCAAGATTTAAAAAAGTAAAATCTGAAAAAATCAAACGCATAGATGGCAGAATGAAAAATAGATCGGGACTCAAAAGATGCAATTGAGTCAAAAGGAAGCAAACAGAAACCTCAAAAAATAAAATTTCACATGGTTGTCAGATTTGGCCATCCAGGGGGGCGGGGGAGTAACAATAGGATGTGAAACGGCAAGAAAAAAATGCCTTCCATCATAGTCCAAAGGAGTATAAAAATCTGCAACTAATAAAGCACACCCAACATTCATTTAAAAAGCACCTGAATTTCCACCCAATCTTTCAATTTTTAGATCTTGAGGTAGATGGCCTCTTTAATTTGATATAGGACAGTACATGCAGAATTAATCTCATACCCAAATTTCCTTATGTTCCTTTTTTCCAAATAAAATAGATAGAGCATCAAATAGTAAGCTTGAAGGTATTAACAGTAGGTTTAAAACCTTTACTGTATTCAATAATAAAGTCAAAAACTTGGTGAATGTTCGGTCGAAGCAAAAAAGTTAAGAGCGAAGGAATGATGCCTGTTAAAACTTTGAACGAGAAGGCACTTCAAAAAAATAAGTGGGAAAATCAGAAAGGGCATAAGGGATCGATCATAATATTTCTATTCGTTAAGGCATCAACTATTTTAAGACTATCACATAAAGCTAACTAGGAAAAAATTGAGAACCTCAAAGAGTAATTTTTTTGCGAAATATATTTAAACCAAGTGACGTATGTATAATCATCATAGAGAACTTGCATGAAAGAGTTAAAGGATAGTTTGGCTGAATTCCTCAATAACACATGTTCATGGAAACTATTATACACTTGTAAATATATGTGTAGGTATCTATTTGCAGGTGTCTTGCATGTTACGTTCGGGTTTAGTAATAGGAGGACACACTCCACTTTCGAAGCAGTACATTCGTGGGTCACGCACAGGAGCTAAAAGGAGCTTACATTAGAGCACGATGGTCCAGAACCGGTCACAAGCTCTATGTAGTCATCTCCCCCTCGAGAAAAGGTGACCTTAGAAGTTCCTCTACCATCCAAGTAAATCTTTAATCATCTAAGCCAGAACCAAGACTTTCATACTCAATACATAAAAGAGCAATCGACACACATTGTCCCTCTTGAAGATTTCCCTCTTTCATATGCTTGTAAATCACACTCAAACGTTACTCACCCTTCCGCTTCAATAAGGCAACCAGATCGTAACACCATCTCTCATCAGCAGCGACTCGACGACACTCTCCCTCTTCCATCTCAGCAAGGTGACTACAAATCATCCTCCGAATTCACTTAGCTCGCCTCATCTTGTCATCGATTAGCTAACTCTTATTATGGATTGATGGGATAGCTACGTACCACGACATAACTCTTCTATCCTTCTGATCCCTATAAAAGGGGGAGGGAGGTAGTTGGGAGAGGATTCTTTTTCAAGATTATGAATTCATTTCTGGATTCAAATTTTAGATTCCTTTTTAAACCCATACTCTGGATTTAGACTCTAGACTTAAATTCTTCCATTAGGAAAACTCCTCTTTTTTGCCTCAGATCACTTCATCAGCCTTTCATACCAAAATAGGGAAAGAAACTTAAAGATTTGTAATCTCTATTATTTCACCCAAATTTTGTATTACTTTCTCTTGTACAACTTAAGCGCCCTAGTTGAGAACTCTAGTCTGACAGCCAAATGGATTAAAGAAATTGAACTAGGGTCAGCCAACTTCTTTTATAGACTGATTTTCAAAGTTAGGGTACCCCCCATTTTCAAGGTACCTCACCTTGAGGCTTACCAAGGCAAAAATGATCCCACATATTATGTTGCAACTTTCGAGTCCATGACTTCCCTCCTCGACATCAACGATGCCCTTCAGTGTTACTCTTCTTCACAACTCTAAAGGATTCGGTGCTAAGGTGGTTCACTCGCCTGCCCAGTTGGGGGATCATCTTATTCTCTGAATTCAGGTGAATGTTTGTTGAATAGTTTGCTAGTGCTCAGAGACCTCCCAAAAGCTCTCAGATCTTGCTAAAAAATGAGGAAAGAACCAGGCGAGTTGCTGAGAAGCTTGGTACTGTAATTCTAGAAAGAAATGCTCGATGTCAAAGACCTTAAACCGATAATCGCTCAAGTAGCCCTAAGTTAGGGGCTAAGAGAAGTAGGGGTGTCAAAATCGGGTTGCGATCGGGTCGAACCCAATCTTGACCCGCAATTGATTGAAACAACCTGAACCAGACCCATTTTTGCATGCGGGTCAGAAATGTTATCCCGATCCGACCAATTGGATTTTCAGGTTCACCCGACCTAAACGAAACCACAGACTTTTTTTGTTGTCTACATTTGGTTGAAGAAGCATGTGAATGGGAGAAAATGGTTACTTTCGCAATGAGCTCCCTCCTATCATGACTTTTGAGCCGATAGGAAGGAACCGTCGAAGGAGGTGAAGAAGTCGTCGAAGCCTCGAAGGCTCGGAGGAAAGTCGTCAAATAGTCGACATGAAGGAACATCGTCGAAGGAAAGAACGTTCATCACGTGTCTCTGAGAGGGCACCACAAGAGAAGAGAAAAAGCAAACCCTATGCCTACAAGAGCGGAACTGTCGAATGCGGAACTTTGATCACTAAGCGAGTTGACCTAGAATTAGGTCAGATCTGGGTCAACTTCGGATTAGCGAGTTAACTCAAACCCGACCCGATTTTTTAAATGGTTCAAACTCTGAAACATGAACCTTACCCTTTTGCCAAACGGGTTGACCATAACTAATAATTTTCGAGTCAGGTTTGAGTCGGGTTATCGGGTCGTCTCAAATATTGACACCTCTAAAGTTGTAAACCTCCATGTAAAAACCAAAGAGCATCGCATACTCAAACCCGACGGATCCACAAAATCTGCCAAAAAGCTCCCGCAAATCCCGCTGAAACACTGTAGACACGGCGCCGTTCGCGTCGCTTCTCCGCGAAACCTACGACGACGGCCTCGATCCCACTCCCATTTGCGCCTATAAGAGGGAGACGAGCTCTCTGCTTTGACGACCACTTCCGATCCAACTCCACTGCCGAAGCTCTCCACGCGAAATCCCTCAGTCATCCCGCGACCTCCTTCCTCTCCCACTGCCGAGCTCCGCCTCTTGCCCGATCTCCTCTGGCCGAGAGAGAGAGAGAGAGAGAGAGAGAGAGAAGAGATAGATCCTTACCTCCACGACCAAAGCTGCTCCCCTACCCGTCTCTTCCGCCCGATCTCGCCGCTGCCTCTACCCCGTCGTCGCCAGTCGACTTTGCTCCCACCTCCGACGTTCCCTCTCTGTCCGGTCGGAAGTTACACATTTGATCGAAAGCAACCGCGGGAGCTCACGGGTAGTGAAGGTAACTTTCCCCCTTGCGTGCGCTTCATTCGGCCAAATCCCTGAATCCGCTGAAACAAGGGATTATATATATATTAATTATGATTATGTTAATTAAATGTAATTAATTAAAATTATTATTTTTAGTTAATCTATAAATTAATTATTATTAATTATTTTGATTAATTATATTTTATTAAGAATTAATTAATATTAATTAAGTTATAATTAATTTTAAATTAATTATAACTTATTATCTTAATTAATTTTAATTAATTATTCTTGATTAATTATAATTAGTAAAAAATGATTAATAAAAATAATTATTTAATTAATTATAATTAATTGATTTATTAATTATAAATAATAAAATATACCCTTCTCTTGCCTCGACATCCGTGTCCTCCACCGCCGATCCGCCGGCCGTCAAAGGTATAATTTTTCGAACCCTTGTTTGCTCTCTTACCTCGGCATGCGTGTCGAGTCGGTGGTCTGCTTAGACATGCTTTTCTCTAGAGTGGTGGGAGGGGCAGCCGGCGCGACACCCACGACAAGGTAGGCGAGCAACATTCGGTTCCAAATACTATTCTCAGCATTCGTGGCGTGCCAAAAAAACCGCCTATACACGCTTTTCTCTAGCATTGTGGGAAGGGAACGGTGCGGCGCCTATGACGAGATCGGGATATTCATAAGTACCCGCTCGCGGGGAAATAACTGTTTTTCGTTCATAAGTATCCGCTCGCGGGGAAACAACTGTTTCTCTTTTGCAACAGGTACCGAAGACCCATACACGCCTTTCTCTGGCGTGGTGGGGACAAAGACTTTACACGGCCGCGGTGTCCTCGCAAGAGGGCACCTACCGTACACGCTTTTCTCTAGCGTGGCGGGAGACCCAATTTTCCGTTGTTTTTCCCCTAAACGGGGAAGACGCCGGGAGGTTGCCGGAATTTCGGGTGAAATATTACTCTACTTGGACCTGTTCTGAACTCAAAAGAATAAATATGTGGACTCAAAAGAACTGTAGACTTATAGACCAGAACTGGAACTCAAATGATTAATAAAGATCCAATTTAAAATGAAATAAAATCAAAGTTGGAACCAAATTCAAGTCATTTTGAGCATAAAAAATGAACCTGCAAAGACTCCAGAAGACTTTGAACGAGAAGTGAACATGCAATTGAACTCAAGTTGGACCCAAACTTGATATGAGCAATAAAGGACCTAAACAAATGTAAAAGAGCTCAAATCAACTTGGCTTTGCTTATAATAAAGTGAAAAGTTTTATGTGGGACCATCGTATATGTTTCAAACGACATGTGGAGGCAAGGAGCCCATAATTATAACATGTCTACAAGCAGTATAATCCAGTCACAAATAGGGGTACAGGAATCCTTTATGGAGTATCACAAGCTATATGCAGGAAGATTTATTGTATATGCGAATACTTATTCGCGGTGAAGGAAAAGTCGCCACGATCACAATGAATTAACAAGTGCAATACAACAAATCCCACCCGAGATTGGTGAAAGGGTGGATAAGGTGTAGAAATAAAGGGTCTTCTGCAAATACCTTCAGGAGGTCGTAGTGGATACAACAGTCCTCTGCCAGCGAACACAAACGACTTGTGGATAACAACAGTGGGCATGTCGTAAGCATATCAAACCACTGTGGACACAAGTACGGGTCCTTGGAAATGAGTACAAACCATTTGTGGATAACAACAGTGGGTATTTTATAAGCACAATGAACCACTATGGGCACAAGTACAAGTATCTTCTACGACGACCCCCACAAAGTCAATGCACTATACCTATAAGAAGCAACGGACAGTTATATGGTATATGAGTTCTACCCATATGTAGAAATCAAAGATCAATCCCTGCAGCAAACTCAATCATCAAACCACCTGAGATTGGTGAAAGGTGGATATGGTGTAGGGACAACTACTCTTCTACAAATACATCTAGAAGGTCATAGTAGATTCAACAATCTTCTGCCAACAAACACAAGCAACTTGTGGATAACAACAGTGGATACTTCGTAAACACTACGAACCATTATGGACACAAGTGCAAATATCACCTACGACAACGGTGATCAAGATTTTCTCGACCTTGTATTCAGGAAGGGAAACAATGCTGGCATCCACAAATATCATAAATCATAAATCTACTACACTAAAGATCTTGAAAGAAGATCTTTCCAAGGCTAGACAACAGACTCCAAAGTCCAAAAGAAATCCATCCCCCGGTGAATGAGAAAAGGGGGAGTCAATATCAAGACTACTATGACACGCCACCGGATCCGCAACTTCTATGCAAGCGGATAGAAGACGACTATGAATACTTTCAAAGTACCCCCGCACGTGCACCATAACTTGTATACACATAGGTACACTAAAAAGGGTTAAATGCAATTACAACCCGCATGGGCCCCGGCGAGCGTGTTATTGGTACACATGTGACGTCTAGGGATGCTGCGCGGGTTATTAAATTTGAGTCCGATCCTCCTAACCGGGTAAATAGGAGTTGACAGGGTTCAATTATAAAATGCCCCCAAACCCGCATGGGCCCCGACGAGCGTGATATTGGTACACACGTGACGCCTAGGGATGTTGCGCGGGTCAACAAGTGAATTCAAGTTCAAACTCGATCCTTCTATACGAGTCAATAGAAGTCGACATGGTTCGAACCAACAAACAAATATGTGGCCGTGGCAACCAGAATATTTGTTTTAATACATTCATATTAGGCCTTCAAAACCTAAAATCAATAGAATTCACTAACAAAGCCATAAAGCCTACGAAACCCGATCCTCTGTCGACCAGTAGACAGAGTCGACAAGGTTCAATCTAGAAAATGAAAATAACCCCAAACACCCCGATGATGGCCGTGTTGAATACAGATCTCAACCGGAGGGGTTCCCAAATATTTTCAAATGTCTCCAAAATATCCAAAGTCCAAAGCTTCACTCAAATACTCATAAAATCTAAAACTCCACAAAATCCAAAAACCTAAAAATTCCAAAGATCATCCAGAATCTAGAAAATTCCAAAAATATTTAAAATTTGAAATTCAATCATCAAATGCTTAAAGCAAAATCCATCCACCCTCCGCAATAGTTTGCCGAGGTGGAAAAATTCAAATATAACTTTAGCTCACAAAAGAGTCAAATGCCTGGTCGAGAATATCACTAGGATCCATTCTCAAAACAGTTTACTGCCAGTAAGGACGTGGTATGTGTCCTCTAACTGGCGGTCTGCCGCCAAATGGCACCGCAGGATAAATGGTTATGACCCGGGGCCCTCTGAACCGAGTGGTTTTGCTGCCAAATGGCACCACGAAATACTGGTTATGGTCAGCACCGATACTCTTCTTATTGGCATCAAATCCTTGAGATATGAATCAATAGAATATGATCGATTGGACACAAAGCTCTCTGTCAGCTAAGGTGGATTCAAATTTGTCCCCTTAGACAAACATTCACTCCAGGTCTACAAGGTCCCCTTGGACGAAGCAACCCATGGCTGCCAACAAGGATCCTTCTGTCAGGTTGGGTCGACTACCTCCTCTAACTAAGTAGACCAGGGACCATGATGGCCCGGGACGACAGAACCATGGGATCTTGATCGGGTCTATCATCCATTCCCCCACCATCCACTTTAAGTGCAAGATGGTGCAAATTTCTATTTTTAAATATCAAAATTTCTCAAATATCTCAGTTCTCCAACATTCAAACTTTCCAAATCTTTCCAAATTCCCAAATTCTCTAACTATTTCCAAACTCAATTCTCACATTTCCAAACATCAATACCTATGCTGCTACTATATGCCAGATAACACGTATTCTATACGTATCTGATTGACGACTAGCCTTAATCAAAGTTCTCTCTCGTTATCAAGAGGGGTAATTAACTATAGGGGCTTGCGCCTATAGGAAACCAGAACTTAGATCATAAAGTCCTCTCAAAATGAGGGCGAAATATCTGGGTAGTGTCTTTTCTACAAACTCATCTGCCTTCCAAAATTTACCCCGGAACTTAATCCGTTAAAACTCCCCTCGCCGAACGAATAAAAAGAAATGCGCGGCGGGGAGGCCGGGGCCGAATTTTCGGAGCCCACAGATTTCTGGCGACTCTGCTAGGGATTGGTTTCTCTTTTCATCTTTGGCTAGTCATCCCAGTGTTATAGTAATAGCTATATCAAATCGTACTCAAAATTTTGAGTCTTTCAAAATGATCTTTTAACAATTAAAAATTTTGAATTTTCTAAAAATGATCATTCAGCGAATTCATATGCATTTAGTAGTTTTAAAATTTGTATTATCTTAATTGCTTGCTAATGATATTTATTTTTGTTTTTGAGTTATGTGCAAGTCTCTGCATTTTGAAAGTGCGGGGTGATGTATCAGATTCTGATTACTAACCCTTGCTTTTCATTTATGCAGATGGATCTACAGAACACGCCAATGACCGTCCAGCTGGAACGAGGAGCCAGGATTCAGCTGGCTAATGCTATTATTGAGATCGGAAACACTGGAGCTACCATCCAGTTTGGTAGTGTTGACTTCCCGGCGATTGCTTCAAGGAATGCCGCCGTTCCTGCGAATGGTAGGAATGTTGAGAAGTATGCTAGAAGACTCAATGCAGATGAAGCTCCTATCCGTTGTGTGCATCTACCGGCACAACGACCTGTTGTTGAAAATCCTCGTGGGAGGGTTTCTGTATTTGAAAGACTTTCTCAAATTGAGGCCCCATCAACCAAGAGGATTGTAGCTGACGGAAGAATATCAGTGCTGACTGCCAACACCACTACTCAGCCAACCGGGTTGTTTGCACCCGGGAAATATGATGTTGAGGCTTCCTCATCTGGAGGAAGGCTCACTAGGAGGCAAAGGACAAAGAAAAATGCTGAGCTCCGGGCACAACAACAATTCTCGGCCCATCCCTCTAACATGCCGGCCCAAGAGCCAGAAGTTTCCATTCCGACCCGGAATGGATTCGCGAATTTGAAATGGGTGAAGAGAAACAGCTTCACTGGTGAGCTGAAGAAATCATTTTGGGACCAGCAGCCTGAAGTCCTAGCTCCTCCAAAGAAGAAAGAGCCTGAAACTCTGTCTGCTCGAGTATACAGAGTATTGAAGACAGTGAAGGATAAAGGTCTGAAAAAGAAGAGGTTCCAACAGCCTCTAGTGATCGAGACCAGAAGAACCCCGCCAAGGGAGCGTCTGTCCTTTGCTGCATAAGGAAGATAAAGAAGGCAAAATTCACGCGGTGAACATCGGGGCGTGACACCTGAACCATATGTTCAGGGATCAGTCTCGCACTTTCTACCTTCAGGTTGTAGGTCTAGCCGACACGTCTAAAGAAACTATGTAATTAGATACAGAATGAAACCCGAGCCTTGAAGCAACTGATGCCATAGAAGAAGAATCAGTAGCATGAGCTCAACCAAAAAGATTTTTTGAATCATCACCTCTTTCAGCAAAGAGCATATAAGCGAGTTTGTACAGACTCTCCAAGACAGCCTCAAAGTATTCGCATGGATGACTACATAAATGCCAGGCATCAAGCAAGAAGTTGTATGCCATCGACTAAATATCCATAAGGGCAGTAGCCCCATTGAACAAAAGATAAAAAACTATCGCATTACTTGATGAACCAATCCAACAGGAGGTGGGAAAGCTGCTTGCTACTCACTTTATTAGAGAAGTCCAGTATCCATATTGGATCTCCAATGTGGTAATGGTCAAGAGGTCAACAAGCAAATGAAGAATGTACATTGATTTCACTAATTTGAACTCAGCATGTCCCAAGGACAGTTTCCCACTCCCCGTGATCGATGCCCTAGTCGACTCCGCGTTAGGTTGTCCCATCATGAGCTTCCTAGATGCCTTTTATGGCAGATGAAGACTGTGAGAAGACCTAATTCATCACCGCCGAAGGGCTATACTGCTAACAAGTAATGTGTTTTAGCCTAAAGAATGCTAGAGCAAACTATTAGAGAATAATGGACAAAATCTTTAAAGGAGAAAGGGAAAAACATTGAAGTCTTTGTAGATGACCTCCTCATCAAAAGCAAGTCACCTGATAAGCAAATCAAATATTTTTGAGAGACCTTTCACACTCTAAGAAGTATAACATGAGACTGAATACTCCGAAGTGCACCTTCGGAGCCGGAGTAGGAAAATTCCTAAGGTTTCTCCTTACACCGGACATAATCAAAGTTAATCCCGATAAAGTACAAGCCATACTTGACTTGAAGACACCAAGAAATGCCAAAAAAGTTCAGCGACTTACTGGCTGAATCACTGGGATCAGTAGATTCATCTCTCGACTTGGAGAGAGATGCACCCCCTATTTCAAAACTCTCAAGTGTACTGAGAGATTTTCTTTAGGAGACTATTGTGAAGCCGCCTTTCAATAACTCAAGAACCTTCTCACCTCGCCACCAGTCCTCCAGAGCCCCCGACAAGATGACAACTTACTGTTAAACCTCGGGGTGGGCGAAGGCCCTCTTAGCTTTGTACTCATCCGAGAAGAAATAAAGAAACAATGTCAAGTTTACTACGTCAGCCACACACTCTGAGGCGTATAACAAAGATACCCTTGATCATGAAAATGCTTGCATGGTCACTAGTCATCCCCCCTGGGATGGATTCCTACATCAATCGATCCTGACGTTAAAAAACTATGATGATTCAAAGCCAAGGTAGCCAACTACCTACTGATAGGCGATCAATTTTTTTCATGAGATCCACCTCCTCGCTCAACCTCAAAAGTGTATAAAAAAATTAGAAGGAAGTCTTACTAACTAAAATCCATTTGGGTGAATGCGGAAGTCATTCAAGTGGACACACTCTCGCCCACCAAATCCTTAAGCAAGGATAATTTTGATCTTCTTTAAGAAAATATGACGAAGAATTCTCCAAGCGATGCATATAATGTCAGAAGTTTGCACCAATGCAGCTATAACCTTCTCATAAATATTACAATCTATATGTCAGAGAGGAAATCTTTCGACCGTAAAATCTGGTCCTAAAGAAAACAAACGCAGCTGCTCATGATGCTGCACTCAAAAAATTAGCCAGCACTTGGGAAGGTCTCTATATCATCAAAAGATAAGCTAGTCCAGGAGCTTATCAAATACAGACTCACAACGTGACCAACATACCTATAACTTTGAGTCCTGACGACCTAAAATTGTTTTTCCCAAAAAGGGTTGTATCTCTATGCATATACATAATATTCTGACTTGCTAGAAATAATCTCTCTAAATAAAAATATTTCATATCAAAGCACAACACAATCGAAGGCATCCCCCCTCTAAATTAAGCCTTCAAAACACTCGGGGAACACGGAACCTTGAGTTCAAACCCCCATCTCTTTCATTGAGAACTCCTATGGAAATCCTCCCTAATTGAAATATGTCCTAACCCAGTCTCTCGATCTTGCAATAACTAGTAGATCACTTGAGTAGTGTGGGATTGTCCAATCCTCCACAAGGTCTAAGCTGATAGAAAAAATTAGACTACTCCTTAAGGCGAGCTGAGGACATCGGGCACTCAAGACATGTGCGAGTGCCAGAGCCTCAAATATGAAGGAAAGTCATCTTTCTAGTAAGATCCACTCTTTATCCTTCATCAAGTCATTGTCGATAGAACACACCTTCAATCAGTAGAGAAGAATGCCCCCTGGCAGGTTCGCTCCTTATCCTGATTATCTAATAAATCATCAACTAAAATATAAATTTAAGCTTGATCTAAATCTTTAAAGCCAAACCTTAAACTATGTTAGAGTGTTTCTGAGTTTTCCTTATAATATCAAGAATTCTCTACTTTTCATTCATTTACTCCATAAAGAACCATTCAAATTTTGAACATTTCCGTATTGATAGGTTTTAAATTTTAAATCTTTGATCTAAACCTTTATAAATTTGAAGAAGTTTTGTCAACACTTTAATCGAGAGTTTTCTCAAGATTTGTCTTGAGATGTAATTAATTATAGTGGCTTATCTCTATAAGGGAACTTAGAACCTAACAAAAAAAAAAACCTGCTATGGTTCACTAGAGTAGGGCAAAAGATCTCTAGACGTAAATAAAGTTTTATATTTGGTTTATTTTATTTTCAAAATAATAGTTGAATATCATTTTTATCTTTTGGGATAAATATTGTTTTCTCTATGTTGAGTTTGATCATAAAAATAAATTGTATTTCTATTCTTAAATCGATATTGAAACACCAATCAGTCTTTCAACATAATATGTAGTTAGCTATTCAAATTTGATTATAGAAATATAAATTAAAATCCATTGGCACAATATATTTATCCATAATATAAACTTCAAATATAACTAAGAATGTTATAGCTATGAACTTTATGACAGGATATCCAGGAGGCTGGACTCCCACTCATCAATTAGTGTTGTATTGAGTGGAAAATGCCTAACTGTGTAGAGCGTCAATTTACTAGAGTGCTTCAAATTAATATGCAGACATTTAGAATAGCATATGCTCATTTATTTTCATGCAAGACAATGAAGCCAATGATTAGGCTGAAAATTTCACACAACATATGAGATGTTATAAATTCTTGCTCACAACCCTTGTAGAAGTGGTACAAACATGCTACCATATGTCCCCCAATCAATTTTAAGAATTATCAATGTATGTTTATATATACTAACGCAATTTTATCTTATTTGCGTAGTGCAGGTTTTTGTGGAGACTAATGACCTATTTTAGTAATTCTTTGGAGATGATTATGGTCTCCTAAGATAAGAAAAAAATCAATAAACTCAAGAACTTATGTAGTTGAATGTACTGAATAATCCATTTCCCAATTAGTATATATGTTGCTACACCTAATGATATAATTTAGAATAGAATTTGAAGGTATGGCCTGTAGCCTAGATAGATCAAGGATCATTCACCTTTGCAAATCCTGAACCAACCACTTATGAAGAAATTGGCCCATCCATCAAGGTAGGTCCTAGACCATTCACCTATATATTTCATGGGACTACTCTATTTTCTATTCTTACACCATCAAGTTATCATTAGTGGCCATAGTGAGCAATTGTAAGATAATCACTATTTATGCCTTCAACATTTATTGCTTAGGGGCTGTCATGATTTGCACAATGTTTGATTCCTTTTACATCGATCACACCATGAAGATCAATATTAGATGTCTAGTGCCACTATACTTTAATTAGCATTAGTAGTTTGAGTTATGCTCCGACTCAACAATAAGTGATTCCACAGATCGAGGAAGAAGTTGAGGACGTGACACATCAGCATCAGTTATGACATCAATTATTATGTGCTCCAATTTATTAAACCCCATGAAGTGATGTTATACAATATAGGCAATGTCGTGGACATTAGTATGACTTCTATAATGTATTTTTTAAAGTGATTTTTTTCCTTTGATGTACTTTTTATATGCTTATTTTTAATGAAATAGCATGCTATCATTATTATTTTCTCATTCCGCAATCTATTCTTCATAAGGATAAAAAGACAGGAAAATTAGAAGCTACATGGTCTAATAATTCATTGCAATGATTACAAAGGATGGTGAACAACACTATAATAATTAGAAAAAAAGCTAACTATATGATAAGAGTACATAAATAAGATGGTGATTCCTTGCAAATATCATCCACTTGTGTTTAAGCTCACTCTCTCTTTTGTTAAGTTTCTTATGCATGCGAAATTGTAGTTGAGTTTAAAGAATACTTAAATTGGTGTTAAATCACTTGTCAATCGGCTCCAAACAAAATTTATTTTCTTCCCATTTCTTTGAAATGATACATTTATAAAATCATCATACAAGTTTAATATAAGTGTATCATCTATGAAATCACACCATCGATGTAGTGTCCCATTTAAACCTAGGTCCTCATCAATTTCATCTTGTATTGCATAGTACCTCATCTGAATGCAATGCAACTCGATTGAATGATTATTAGTTTCCCTAAATCTCTCTTGTAATGACTTCCATCCATACTCGATGAGAAATTCAAATGTAAGATCACTCTGCGTTTCTATGGATTTCGCATGTTATCTCCATAATAGCTTATCATGCATATATATGGAATGATACTTACAACAACAAAATACTTCTTTGAATAATGCCTACATAGAAATAATTGGATGATCCTTTGTGGTCATAGCTCTATAAATTAAGAAAATGAACTTCCAAATTTTATGTCTATGTATTGATAGGTGGACCAAGTTAGTAATGGAGAAATGCAAGTATTTAGTGAGGTTGTTAGGAGGATATTTGATGCAAAAATTAATATTGCATCTACCATGTATTAATCGCTATGAATGCATAATGTAAAGTGAGAATTAAAATAATTATTAAAAAAGTATAAAACTAGTCCAACATTATTTGTGGAGCTTATGATGTGATTTACTAGTAGCAACTCTCTCATACCTTGTCAAATCAAATAATTGTTAAAAAATATAAAAAAATAATGATACATCAACAATTAATTTTAAAAATTTATGATTAAAATTAAAAAAAATTCTTAAATGAAATTAATTTTATAATATCTAAAAAACAACTTTTTTTCAAAATTTTTACAATCAGTTAAGAAAAAAATTGTAAAAATATTTTTTTATATAAATAATAAAATTGTACTCGAAAAAGTTAATGCCTGTATTTTTTTATAAAGTTTTAGAATATTAAATGGCTGAAAATTAAATTTTCTTAAAAAATAAAAAATGGCTCTATCACCTATTTAACAAGCGACGAGTGAGTGTATTGTCAAACCAACGGCATTGATGTATTCTTTTTTATTATTATTATTGTTAAAATATAAAATTCCGTTTTCGAAACTTTAATGAGTCCAAACGTATGACATGTCCAAAAATAAAAAAATAAAATATATTTTAAAAAAAGGAAATTGAAATAAATTATGTACTTTGCTTCTTATTCAAAATTTCTAACATTCTGAAACTCAAAATTATTATTTTAAATAAATATATCTTATAATTACATTTTTTTTTCTAAACACAAAACCAAGCAAATTGATTACTACTCACTCTCAGCTCATACTTTTATTTGGGATAACTTTCTCATTATTTTTTTTATTCAAATAATAATCAAATTTTTTTACTATTATTTTTCAAAAATTTATTACGCAAAAAGTTAGTTTTTGCAACCTAAATAATTAAATTACTTTTTTCTCCATAACTTCAATATTAACTTTATGAAAAATTACAGTTTCAAATAAATCCTCAAACACATTAATTTATTAAGTTCAAATAAATTTTACGTAAACGCTCACTTAAAAAAAAAACATGGAGAAAAACGTGATCATCGACAAGCAAAAGCACACTATCGCGAAACATATCAACATCGAAAAAAAAAATCCACATTAGCCTTTATTTTGGCTCTGACTGCCAGCCCATGCTGAATAGGATTAGAACAAATCCTTCGATTGCTGAGGCCACGCGACAGCCACTTGATATATCCATATTAGTTTTTTTTTTGTTTTTTGTTTTTTCTTTTTGTTTTTTTTTTCCAACTTTGACGTCACTAGGAAGGAAGAACCTCTTTTATTTGCGATGGCTATAATAGACTGTCAACCAAAAAAAAACATAGCTTATAAAAATGCTTTAAGTTTTTTATTGTTTTAGTTTGGAAAATTCTGAAAAATTTATGGAGTATATGACTTTTACATGCAAAATAATTAGGAGGAATAAAGTAATGTGGTTTTGCCATTTGAAGAAATTGGTTATTTGAAGAAATACATAAAAATATAATACACCTTCAAACAATGGCCTATTGGGAAAGAGGCAAATCTAAGAGTTTTATAGGGGAGGATATTATAATAATAAAATTGAGTTTTATTATCTTAAATATCATTCTTGGTAGTACTTCATACATCATCAAAAATTGTATTGATTGGACACAAATATGGATGCATATTTGAATTGAGAACTTCTAAAATTAAATTTGGGTCCAACCAAACTCCAATTTCAGCAAATTTAAAGACAAGTTGAATGTATCCATAAGAGGAACCTAATGACACCAAAATCAATCCAATGCAAGCCCGAATGGGTTCAAATCAAAGGCTTAAAGTATATTCACACGCATTAGAGCATTAATTGGACGATCAAATGATATCAAAATATAGCGTGCTTATAGTCGAATTGAGCGGCTTGACAAGATGAATCTAATAAGCCCAAGATCACTTCATTATAACATCATTATGACAATTAAATGTTGAATGAATGCTCCATGATTGAGGGAATCCATACATGTTATCCGATATACCACTCCGAATTTGCATAGGATCTTTTTCATATTTATAAACTGTGTCACTATCAAAATTTATAAATAGACCCCACTCTTTGAAGGAGGATAACTTTTTGGGGCAAGAGATTAGAAAAAACTCTGAGACTTCAAGGATACTAGAGCTCCACTCAAGCACCACCATTTGTCGAACTTCTGTTGACCAGCCGCCACTAGACCTCCTCTTGCCCTTCGACCGCCATCAAACATCTGCACAGTCCCTCATAGCAGTCGATCCACCTTCCAAGCTTCTGATCACAACTAGATCCCCGCTCAGCCTCTAACTGTTGTCATACATTCGCCCAGTCGCCAACCGCCGTTGGATCTCTGCCCGGCAGCCCGACCAAAACTAAACCTCTACTTAACCATCGACCTCTGACAAACCGTCTCCTAGCCACTATTTGTCACTCTCTTTGATCTATATTGGAAGAATTACATCTGTCTTTCATTCAAACATTTAACTAAAACTTACCAATTTCTTGTGAATAGCAACAATAATTATACATGTTGTCCAAAACATCATATCATAGGATCATTACATTTACAAGAGATCTTGTAAAATCACATAATAAGCACATAACCTATCAAGTAATCAAGATTTTACAACTAAAATCAATGCAAGGTAAAAAAGAGTAGTATATTGTAAATCATATAAAAATATATATGCACAAATGTATATATCAATTATTTATATCAATAATCAGTTTATAACACATCATATATATGTCATATCTATTTCATTTTTTCATCATAAACTATGATCAATGAGTGAATTAGCCGATCTTTATCACTCAATCAATTACATTCAATCTTATTATCCATTCAACTCATATTAAACTATCAATTACAATCACAATATTAATAATAGCATTGGGTATCAGTAATATAATTATATCAATAACAATATTAGTATTCTCAGTGCTAATCATAGTAACATCATTAATAATCAATAATAGTAATCAGTAACAATGATAAGTATCCATAATATTAATATCCGTATAGTATTCAGAAGAGGGTATCTTGCTCCTATAATAATAACTCTCAATCAGTCGCCCCTTATGACTCCCAATCAATATGCTCCTTATCACTCCCCTTAAATCAAGTGAATCAATCATCCTGACTCTTTGTAACTCACAATCAATCTCTAGCTTCTTATAACTCTCATTAGTGAATCACGTGAATGTTAAGGATATCACATATGGTTATTATATCATATATCTGACATCAATTAATACATCCTATCATATTCGGACTAGTATAAAATATTCTTGTATAACTAAATCCTATCAATCATTTCAGTATATATTATCTTGCAATCTTATCATGTCAAATCATATTATAGCACTTTAAAATCCATTTCTAGTATGTCATTTTCCCTACTCATTTTACCTACAAATTCTTATACACATATTTAACTGGTAAAAATATAATAAAATAATATCATATTATTTAAAATGATCAAATATATAATATATCAAAAGTTATACGGTGAAAGCTTATTAAATTATGATATAATGCATTTTTGGTAGATTTAGAAAAGATAAATAAGTAGAAATTAAAATGATCAAAAACAAAGTAAGAAGATAGTTACTTACAAAGAATTTAACAAAATTTGTAATGAAACAGTGTGAAAATATGACCCAAAGATCTTTCTATCTCCTTTCTTTTCTTCTCCTTCAATTTCTTCCTAGCTAAGTAACTAAGTGAGGGGGACAGTTGGGTGAGGCAAGGATATTTATAATAAAAAATATATAAAAATATTATTAGCGGCCTAGCATCATAACGCTCTTTTATAGAATTTTTATCTTTTTAAAATATATTTATTTCACACTTTTAAGTTATTACACTGCTACCAGACTTCTAACCTTTGGCGTCCAACCACGACCATTACGTACACCTCAGAGTTCAACTAAATTTCAAATTATTGTAATTTCACTATCTCTAAAGTTAAGGGATGGGTCAACCTTTGTAACTCACATAATTATAGTGAAATATCTTCTCTTGGGTTAGGCTCCATGGTTTTTGCCTTTTTGAATTTATTAAATTTTTTTTTTCTTTGGTGTTCCCTTACTCTCATAACTATTTAGTTGTGTGTTGGATATTTGTGAATCGCTAAGATGAAAATTCTCTCACCGACGAAAATTCTCTCACCTTATCATCATGAATTTATCAGTCTGCAATAGTTTGGCGCAATTTATGAGAAAACTAATCCCACTATTGTAAGTCTAACTAATAACCATTTTATGATCAATATGCATAATAATCACATAAATGGAACCTCCCGCTCTAACACACATCTGTTGACCTCGATTTTGGCTCAAATGTGCTCGAGCCCTTTCGGTCGATTTAATCGAACCCCGTCGAGTCCAATTCGAGCTCGAATTGACCCGATTCAAGCCGGATCGGACTCGAACATGTTCGATCAGACTCGTTTAGTTTGTTTTCGTAGCGTCGTACCTAATTTCCTTTAAATTGATCGTTATTTTGAACTCAATTTCGTACGATTAATTTCGTCGCGCCGGCTCGAACGAAATTCGACTCGAATCGAGCCAAATTCGAACTTGAGCTTAGCCCGACCTTAGCCAAATCTGGCCTAATTCAGCTCAAACAATCTCAGTTAAATCCAATCCACTTTCTGGTAAATTCAAATTGATGTTCGTATCAGGAATTCGATCGAGCGGTCCTGATTAAATGGGCAGTTGGCATGGTCCTTTTTCCTGATACCTGCGATCTCCCACAGGCAAAGCAGCGATCTGCTTCAGAGAGCAGACTTCTTTCGCGCGTTTTGAGCTGCTGCAGCATTGGATCGGGGAGGGCGGGCTTCCTTTCTCGGAAACCATTTTGATTTACTCAAACGAAAGCCCTCTCTCTCGGAGAGGCCCGAATTCTCTCCCTGACATTCGCTCTCTGGTTCTCACGCTCCAGCAGGTCTGAAACTCCCGTTCACACCTTCTCCCTCTCTCAGTCTCCAGCTCTCTCCCTCGATCGCTCCCTCCCTTTCTCGTTCTCCCTGGCGTTCGCCTAATCCAACCAAGGCCGAAGCCTCATCTCCTCTTGGTCAGACTTCGCACGGCCCAGGACTGAGTCCGACGAACCATCCGGCGCCAGCTTCCTCTGTGCGACTCGAGCCTTCACTCCCGTCGCTCCCTGCACACTAGGGCCGAACCCGACGAAGATCCCCTTTGAATCTGGCGGCTGGATCCCTTTGCAAGAGCCGCTCTCCCTCGCTCGACTCTCCTTCTCTGGGTTCCGAGACTCCCAGGCGAGTCCTCCTCTCGCACTGAGCTCTTCATCCCTTCTCTGCTCCGTTCGCAAGACCGAACCCGACACCGGCCTCCCTGCGTTCGCAAGACCGAACCCGACGCTGGCCATTCGTGAGCTCCGATCGACGCTGCTCCCTTCCGAACCCAACGTCAGCCTCCCTCATTCGATCCGAGGTCCCGCTCTCGTCGACTCCAGTCTCGCCTCCTAGCCGCCGAGCTCCTTCAGGTTGTGAGTAATCCTTTCCCCTTCTCCTCTTTTCTCCTTCTTTTTCTTCTCCTTCCTCAACTTCTTCTTCTCTCATTCTTTCTTCTTCCGTCTCAACCCTTCTTCTTCCACTTTAGCTACTATAATCTCCCTTCATTTTAGCTTGAAGTTATGCAAATGATGGTAGTTGACAGTAGATTATGCCTATGTGGAATTTTATTTTGGCTAAGCTTTAAACATGAATTGACTCATTAGGGTGTGTATGTCATCACACCCTCAATCTCTTTTACTCTTAGTGAATGCTCTTGTTCTTTGAAAAATTGATTTCATGGAAACTTGTGTAGTTGGTTTTGGAACTATGTGTTGGTCCTCCATGCTCCTTTTATGTGTTGATTTGAATTTAGTTGACAATGGGAAGATACGTCATCTTGATTCATACCATGTGATTTAAAACTTTAAGTGTGAACTTGAAAATGTATAAGGTTCCATTTCGATCTCCTAGCAAACCTTGCATATCAAATGTTTGATAGAATGTTCCCAAGAGAAGTCATTGTTGTTTTGTTTGCATTGAAGTTCTATGCAATGAGCTCCTTCATGTTGAGGTTCCCTCAATGCATTGTTTAGAAATTCCTCAATAAAAAAATCTGAGAATAAACTTAGTTACTTGATGAAGCATGTGAAACTATTTAACCAAGCATTTGGTGGACCATCGTTGGAGGAAAAGCACTTGGTTCCGTTAGAAAATTCGGAATGGTACATGAGCATTTTATTTTATATCTTGATTTGGTGGAAAAAGAGAATGTAAAACGACGCTTTGTGCTTATGTAAAACTCCATGCTCACCACTTTACCTTTTCTTCGCTAATAAAACTTGTCGTTGTAAACGAATTTCGCACGAAATATGTAGTAAATGGGTATTTCTATTCTGTGTTGTTTGCATATATTCGTAAGGCGTGATTTCATGGATATAGTGGGTTTTGTGCTATGTGAATCTTAGTAGCTTAGTTGGGATGCTTGACTCATCTCATTTCTTGACCACTAGTACATGCAAAGTTAATGTACATAGATATTTTGTTGTGAAAGCATTCATGTATGAAACCTTTTGCTAAAAAGTTGGTTGGCTATATTAGTAGTTTCTTTTAATTTTGAGAGATCCCATGCTTTATGTCAAAGTTGTTTGAGTTCGTTGGAGATTTCATCTTACTAGCATGAATGGTATATGATTGCTACTCTATTGCTTAAGATACTCCCATTTTCTCTTGTTTGTGGCTTTTCGGAGGAAAATCTTTATCTATAGAATTGATTCATTGATATAAAATTTATCGAAACTATGATTTTTGTGTAGGAAAAGTACAGATTTTAAGGCTCCTATTGTTCTTTCTTTACATAAGAATCCTCACCGCTTTTAAGTGAATATTGCATGGCTTCTTAGTAGAGATTCCTACAATTTTTGTAAGCTTTTCTCACTGTTTTTGTAAGAAAACAAGTGCAGAATTTGAAGTTATGTCGCTGATTTTTACATAAGAATACCTATGGCATCTGAGTGAATCTTTTATTGATTGTTCTGTAGAAGTTCCCATAGCTTTTATGAAGTTTTTCCCCTGTTTTTGGCAAGAAACAAGTGCAGATTTTTAAGAAAAGAGTGCAGATTTTGGAAATATTTTTGCTATTTTCACATTAGAGTTCTTATGGCATTTGGGTAGGTTTGTCATTGCTTTGTTGTGAAATTTCTATAGCTTTTGTGAGACGTTTTCTCGCTGGCTTTGTGAAAGAGAAGTGCAGATTTCGGAAAGTTTTATCGCCGTTGTCTTGTTTACATAGAAGGCTTTGTGACATTTGGACAAGCCATTCATAGTTCTTGTATTAGAATCTCTGCGTCTTTCATATAGTTTTATAATGGATATTTGTGGAGGATTAGTGCAAACTTTACTTCTTTATTTACTTTTGGCAAAGAATGACTATCTACATTTGATATTTAGCGAAATATAAAGACTTGTTGAGAGGTTATGCATGGTTCACTCTTTAAAATATATATATATATATATATTTGGACTGAATATAAAATTGTGTAAGATGTGACGGTACACTTCCCTTATGGTTTCAGTTAAAGAGAAATGTGCACTTCATTCTCAACTAATAGGCACCCATGATGCTCTCACAAAATTTGCTAGAAACAAATGTTAGAAAACATACATGCTATACTCTCTTTTATTGGCAAGCATCTATGATTGGTTATATTTTGAGAAGTTTATAAGAAAATCTGAAGCCATTTGCAGCAAGCTTTTTTTTTATGATTATGACTTGGTTGGGGATCTAATTCTAAATGCTTTATTTGTCTACTACTTGGTTTGGAAGAGCATGTTTGCAATTTCTTTTCTCGAGTACATGTGGCCTTGTGAGATTTTTTTTTTTTTTTTTTTTATGTCGAAAGTTTCATGCCGTTATCTACTTGGCATTTTTTCTCGAGTAGAAAAGAGATAGGCGAGTATCAATATTCATACTTTGGTCGAGCTTCAACACTGAGCAAGTCAATTTGATTGCATGTCACAACTACAACTCTCAACATCACATTGGCTTGATTTCACTATGATAATTTTGGATGGAGACAAAATAATTTGATACATGCTTAGTTAGTCCATTTGTAGGTTCCAAACCTTCTTTATGTATTTCATTAATTATAAATTGATTGGGATGAGTTTGAGAATTCTTACTAGATTTATTATGTGCATCCGTGATCCTTTTAGATAAAGGTTTATATAAGCATAGATAGTTTGCTCTCGTTGTTTCTTCGCTAGTATTTTCATAAAATTTAGAAAGGTTTTGTGAATGTTTTATGGTGAGAGCTTTACAACGAGAAGTTTTATACAACTTTCTCGTTGGAGAGCTATGTTCATACCCCACTCCAAATGAAAGGAGATGCACTTGATTATGGGTCATTTTGGGTAGAATTTTGTGTCAAAAAAGAGGATTTTGATAGAAAACTTAGTAGGGTTTTGTGTCAAAACAAAAATAGTGATTTTGATAGGTGACTTTTATAGGGTCTTGTGTGGCATTTAGTTTAGAAATTCCTTTAAGTCATGTTGTGCTTTCTTAGACTTGTGTGGTAGGATTCCTTAGTGTCTTGTGGGAATGATTAATGTTTTTCTCACTTGAGTTCGATTCCCTTAGTCTTTCTTTCTATAGAGTGAGTCAGTAGGAACTAAAACCTTAAGAAGCTTTATGTTAGAGACCTTTAGTGTCCTCTTTGGAGCAAGACAGTCCTTGCTCCTTTGGATTCTCCTTTGAATGTCGACCTCTAGAATGTAAAATTTTGGGATGAATGCGGAACCATAGAGAGTTTAAGCCCAGGTCTAGTTTTAAAAGTCTTTTTTTCCCTTAGTCGTTGTAGGGTTCGGTTTAGAGTGTTGTGGGTAGGCGGGTCAAATGTATCAAGTGCATCGTTTGGAGTGGGAACAGCAAAGGGCATTGTTGCTGTTATAGGATGCATTTGACTGCTACGAAATGTATCCAATAACAATGATGCCTACATCCCTTTTTGTATCGGATTTTTCGTTCTTTTTCTTTTCATTGCATTTAGCTGCATTTTATTTCGTCCGTTAGTTTTCTTCGCTACTTTTTTTTACGTCCTGGTACTGCACACCTACAAATTGAAGAGAACCCAAAAGACATATGGCCCGACAAATAACAAAAGGTACGTTCTAGTTTTTATTGCATTTTTCATTTCCTTACACTATCATTTATTCCTAGAACTGCTCTAATACATGTCTTTTCTATGTCTTGTGAGGTACTATTTTGGAAAGCAATAGAGAAGGAACGCTTGGAGCTGAAGTTAGGACAATCGGATCCAAGCATCAGTCGTCCCTACTCATCTAGTAGGGGCGCTACGGGCGGAACCACCGGGTCGTAGCCCCCGGTGCTGTAAGTCTACTAAAACTTAGAAAACCTGTAGGGGCTTAGATGGTTGTGCGCCTCCCACCCTTAGGGCCTTAAAAACTTCAATTATATATTTAGGATTGCTTTTACCTTTTTTTTTTTTAGATCCCTAAAAATCCTATGACATCCGTATAGAAGTCTTAAGAGTTAGAAAAACAACACCGCGTTTAGTCCTACAACACTAGTGACATCTAAGGACAAAAATTAAGGACCGAGTCTTAGAAAACATAGACTTATGATGCATGCTCCCTATAGGATAGAGACATTAAAACAACAAAAACTTAGTGACACGCTTTCCTAGATTTAGATTTCTGTCTTCTTAATTCACCAATAATCAACTAACTAATTTTAATCTAATTCTTTAAAATTCATTAAAACACTTAATTCCTAATGAATTGATTATTAACATTTATAATTGTTAAATTCACAATCTAAATCATAAACCTAAATCAATTCTAACTAATTTAATGATTCATCCATAACCAATATGAAATCTAAAAGATGTAGACTATCTTAGGAGACTAAAATACAAACTAAACTCATCAGGATAAAAGATTCTTAAAGGTTAAACTTAGAGTAATCTTCTAAAAAAAAAAAAAATAAACAAATCCCTTAACACACAACAACCGCTCTAAAAGTGAAGTTTATTGGATGGACTACTCCGGGCTGCGGGGCTAAGTGTCCTAAGGAGGCTGGTTCCTCGAGCCTGGTGGCACAACGCCACGAATGGATCTAATAGAGTGACAAAATATAAAAATTAATTTTTCCTAATTGGCTTAATTCAAAACTTGATTAATAAATGATTTAATTTACCCTTTTCTTTTCCTTTTAACAACCAACTGCAATAATTCAACAAAGTTAATTATCACTGGGTAACCCAGGCCTACGAGGCTATTAAGTTAGCCCCAAGGAGGGTGAAATAAACCTCACGGCCTCGGTGTGAAACAAAGGTGATAGTTAATTAAACATTAAAAATAAAATATCCCTAAAATCAATCCTAAAATACTAATACTTGAACTTTAACCAAATTCTTTCCTTTGCCCTTCTTAACAAATAAAGAAAATATACAAACAACTCTAAACTAAATCATCCTATATAGGACCTACCAAAACTACACAGCCGACACACACACATAGATGAGTTTGCTAGGACACGACTGTTAGCTTTAGGTTAGGCTGTTGTGCTGCTTTACTTTTCTGTACTTTGTTGTGACGCTCTGCATGTGACCTGTGTGCTGGTTGTTGTTTTTGCTACCTGTTGTAGCTTTTCTGCTGTGTCATTTTCGTACTGCTTTCTCTTAGCTTTTCTTGCTGCACTGTGGTTGTGACGTTAGAATACCCATAGGTTAGGCACGTTTTTATACTAATGCTGTCTTCCTGCAGGTGGCCGTGCTTACACCGCGCTAAAAAGGGGGCTAAAATTAATAATAATAAATGTATAACTGCTTTAGGTACCTGCTTCAGCTGCTTAGCCCCCAATAATCAAAGCACGGCCAAATAATTGATGTGCGCATTTTAATATATATATAACTGCTTGGGTAAAATTTTTATTATAATTGCTTAGGATAACCCCTGCAGGAGAGTCTAGATTTTCTATTTTCTGATATGATGTATTCGATAGTGATTATTGTGAAGATCTGAAAATAAGGCATTTTTAAAGAGATATGAATCCAAAGGGAAAAGTAAACCCCTACCGGGGGTTTCCTTTTTCATTTGGATATCTTTTGGAGTACTTACTACGAGGAGTCCAAAGGGAAAAGTAAACCCCTATAGGGGGTTTCCTTTTTCATTTGGACATCTCTTTGGAGGAGCCATTACGAGGAGCCAGAAGGAAGAACGAAGACGATCCAAAGACGAATCAAGGAAGTGAAGAAGAAGACTGAAGAAATATAAAAATGCCTTATTTTAAGATTTGCGTCGTTCCCGGGTTGTTGTCGGTGGAGCCCGGCCACCTTTACTTACTGTACTTTGAGATGTAATATTGTATGGCACTTGCCATGGACACTTTTTTTCGTGGGATTTGTTTCTGTGTTGTGATTTACTTACTTTGTTTGCGCAGTAGAACCGGCATGCTTTTTATAGGTTTCTTTCTTGCATGTGCTTGTGTCTGACCGTTAGGCTCTTTAGGAATAAAATTTTTCTACTCGTAATTATTTAATAAAATTTAAGATTAACTCACATAGAAACATAACGACTCTAGGGAATAGCCGGAATCGTCCGGGGTGGCATACATGCATTCTCTCACCTCCTAGACAAATTTCCTCGCCTGCGGGTAGAGTCCGGATAATCTGACCTATGAGGATGAAGTGCCGGACCTGGAGAAATTTAGTCATTCAAAAAATTATTTTATAAGGCCTTTTTTAAAATTCATACATATCTGATTTGGAGACTTTAACCAGCATAAATTGCATTAGTAACTAATTAAAATTAAGATTTAATTGCTTAGTTTTAGAAGCATTTTACCACTCATAAGTGTGGGATCAATTAAGGAATTTCTTAGTTGTCGATCCCAATTTCAGTGTCCAAACTACCCACCCATCTCTCATACGGACCGGATAGCATGGATTTTACACGATTAGGAGGTTTTAGCTGGCTTCCTTTGTCAGACAAGGAATAAGTCCAGATCGCATTAGCTAGGTCGTAGATGTTAGTGTTGTGTGTGCAACACTACATCTTTTATAGATTTAGGGTCTAAAGGCTAGTGGTACGAGTGTACCACTATATGCCTTATCGGTGGGTAAGTCTTCCTTTCTTTCGGAGGCTATAAATCCTGCCCATCCGCGTCACACAGATGACGCCACCTCCCTCTTTCTCTCATGCATGTCTGAGTGTATTGTCCCTCTTTCTTTTCTCCAGTTTTCACTTCTTCTAGCCGGCCGGATGTCGATTGAACCCCGTGTGATTGATTGAGCCAATTTGGGACCTTCCCCTTTGATTAGGAAAACCTAGAAACCCTTTTGCACTAAACCCACCTAGAGAAGATAATCTAACATCCTTAATCGAGAGTTTTCCTAAGTCAAGGCTTAGGATGTAATTAACTACGGGGGCTTGCGCCCGTAGGAAACCGATCCCCACAATCAAATAAACCCTATTCAATGCTGATGTATCGAATAGGGGAAATCTCGTGAACTTTTGGGTTATAGATATTATTATCCATCGAGGTTGGTAGGTGAAAGACGCTATCCTCCATGGCTAATCGTATCTATAACTCCATCTGCTCTTCCATCGGCCTGCTTGTGTCGATTGTAAAGGTCTACGACCATTTTGTCCTACGGGATAGTGTGATCGTACCCTTTGCACTCGAACCACACGAGCGGAATCCTTTCGGAGACCCACAGATTTCTGGCGACCACGGTGGGACAGGTTTCTCTCTCCATCTTCGGATGTTAAATTATCTCCTTTTGTGTGCACTCCGGGTTTAGTGTTCTTTAGTTAGGTTCTTCTTCTTCTAGCCTTTATAGGCTATTCCGTCCCTTTCTTTCTCGTTCCTTCCGGTGCTTTTGTTTACGCTAATTGTTATTGTTTGTGGTAGCAGACAGTAGAAATGGCGTATTCTGGTCCGTCCGTTACTTTCTGTTTTGGCTCTGACTCGCGGGTGACACTCCCTGAGTCCCTGCTGACGAGCCCACCGGCGGGGGGGATCACCTTTGGATCCTTCACCGATTCGGCGTACGTCACTCTTGGCGGGCCGACCCCCTCCGAGGCTGCTGCATTCTCTCCACCTCAGAGGAGAGGACGCGCAGCTATGCGACCTTTCGGACGACCCGTTGCTCGGCAGCCAGCCCAGGCACCTGTTCGTCCAGTTGCTGTTCGTGCGCAGCCAGTGCGCCCGGTGGCTAGGCAGCCAGTGCCTAGGCCACTTCCTGTTCACCCTGTTCGTCCAGCGGTCAGGCGGCCAGCGCCTGTCGCTCCTGTTGTTCGAGTAGCCCCGGCCCCTCGGCGCCGGCAGCCAGTAGCAGTTCCTTTACCTGCTGCTCCGGTTGAGGCTGTTCGTGCTCGAGTATCCCCTCCTCCTTCCTCTTCGAGGAAGAGGGTGGCTCAGGCCGAGCTTCCTCCACCTCCTACCCGTCGGGTTTCTGTGTTCACCCGGCTTTCTCACCCCGAGACTGCCGAGGAGACCCCGACACCTCCTCAGTCAGTAGTCCCTGTTCCTCCAGTACCGTCTGTGGGTACTGATGTAGCGTCTTCTTCCACCTCCGGCCTTGGGAGAAGGGCTAGGAGAAATAGGAACAGGAGATTACGCCTGGCAGCATCCGATGCAGCAGTTCAGCGGATGGCAGATTCTGTGGCTCACCAGGAGCCAGTTCAGCAGAGGATGGTTCCCTTACAGCGGGAGCCACGTAGACGAGTAGTTACCCCCGTTCCCGATGTCGTAGTTGCCTCTGAGATCGACGCAGTCCAGGGAGGACGCTTTTCCCCTCTAGTGCATAGTGGTGATGAGGAGGACACTGCCCACATTGCAGCAGCCCCTCCTGTCCCCACTACTCTTCCTCGCGCTCGAGTCCCCAGGGATACTGTCACTCGGACCCTCACTCAGAGGATCCGAAGCATTATCCGTTCAGCGCGCGGTAGAGGGCGTGTTAGTGAGGAGAGGTTACTCCATCAGATCTCTCAGGTGCATTCTCAGTTACAGCGGCAGTCAGTTAGGCAGAGTTACCGGTGGCAGAGAGGACAGCCACCACGACAGCAGACTAGAGTTGTCCCCACTATTAGACCTCAGGCAGGTGCCCCTGCTGTTGGACGACGCCCTCGCCGTCATGGACGTCGCCCACAGTTAGAGCCTGTCCGATCCCAGCTTGAGTCAGTTGTCGTTGCCCCCTCCACTCAGTTAGATGTTCCTACCGGGTCCCGTCGTAGTAGATGGGTTTGGAGACGTCGGCAGGTGGACGAGCCTGTCGAGACGGAGCAGACAGTTGGTACGATTCGGCGAGTTGATACAGTCCCTTCAGTGACAGTGCCAGTTCAGATGGATGTTGATGCAGTAGATGTTGATAGTAGTACTCGGGCTCGAGTGGAGCCAGTTGTTGCTCCTAGTCCCCTTAGGATTTCATCTCCTTTGGGTCCGTACATTGATGCTCTTCATCAGACTTCCGATGAGGACTTACTCGGAGGAGAGTCAGATGAAGACATCCCCGTTCACCGTGTTTGTGTTGTCACGAGGCGTGGCACGTCTGACGAGCAGCATGAGCAGTACGATGATTTGGAGGAACAAGGGGAGGCCGATGTGCCTTCCACCTCAGCACAGGGTGGACCTCCCCGTTCAGTAGACACGGATGTCACGGTTTTGCAGTTACAGACTCAGATGGCGGAGATGGCTAGAGCCATGGCGGCGATGACCGCCCAGTTGACGATGTTGGGGGCTACACCCCATGTCATGGACGTAGTTACTCCTACTACATCCAGAGACGAGCCAGTAGCACCACAGTCGCCAGCCCCAGAGCCTGTTAGAGTTGATAGAGTTCAGAGGGTAGTTCCGATGTCTCCACCAGCAGTACCGTTGAGTGTGCCAGTCCAGAGTCAGTCAGTACAGTTGTCACCAGTTCAGATTCAGGACATGATTGCACAGAGAGTTGACCAGGCTATAGCTTCTAGAAAGTCTGGAGATTCTGTTAGTAGAGGCCGCCCCTACCCGGTAGAGTACGAGCGGGAGCCTTATCCCGCTGGTTTTGTTCCTCCTCGTTTCCGAGTGTTTGATGGGTTTGGGAACCCAAGACAACATGTGGCTCAGTATCGGGCCATATGTTGTAACATTGGAGGAAACGATGCATTGATGTTGAGACTATTTGTCAGTAGCTTAGGGGGAGTGGCATTTGAGTGGTATGCCGATCTCCCTAACGATTCAGTCCGCACTTTTGCTGAGATGGAGCAGTTATTTGTGCAGAGGTTCATTAGTACAGAGCATAGAGTGACTGTTGGTGAGTTGGTAGTGACCAGACAGCGCCCCCACGAGTCTCTACTTAACTATATAGTTAGGTGGAGAAACCTTAGTCTTCAGTGTGAACCTCAACTGCAAGAGCAGCATGCAGTTGAGATTCTGTTGAAGAATATTGATGGTCCTATTGCTCCTTATCTGAAGGGTTTCAGCATTCGAACCTTTCAGAAGTTGTTAACCAAAGTCACTAGCCTACAGGACAGCATACCCAGTGCAGTCCCTCCTAAGGCTGAGAGTCAACCCATCCGTAGACCTCAGCGTTTGGAGTTTTCCAGGGCACCACCTCCCAGGAAGGGAGAAGTGCAAAGTACTTCTGATGCTCATGATAGGGGCAAGAGGCCCATGGTTAGTTCAGTACCACAGCGTCCACCACCACCACGACCTCAGTTTCAGCCCCGACCCCAGTTGCCACCACCAGCACAGCCGTCAGGACAGTTTCAGTCTCAATCACAGCAGCAGTTTAGGCGCCCTCAGAGGACTCCGGAGACTCAGCAGTCTCTACAGGAGAAGCTTAGCAAGGAATATCCCTTCAAAAGGGAAAGTGTGCAGAAGATCTTTAAATTCCTTGTTAAGAAAAATATTCTGGTATTTCCGGTGAACAATAAGGCAAATGAAGAAGGGCAGACGGAACATCCTTTGTATTGTCCATTTCATAGGCATATTGGTCATGTCCTTGAAGATTGCTTTGTGTTCAAGGACAGAGTGGAGAGCCTTATGGCTAGGGGTGAGATTCACTTGCAGGACAGTGATTTGGTGCATCCTCGAGGTAAAGTTTCTCAGATAGTTCAGATGATTACTAGCTCCAGTCAGTGTGACAGTCAGTGTGATGTTCAGAGCAGTGACAGTAGAGCATCTCTTAGTTCTGGGGAGGAGTGGCAGCTTGCACTCTCTCGCAAGACAAGGGGTATGATCAGACGGGCAGTTCAGAGTTCAGAGGCAGTTGAGAGGAGGCCCCCACAGGCCAAGTCGACAGTTGCCAGCCCAGTTCCTTTGCCAGTTTCTTTTTCTTCTTCTGTTGTAGTGCCTACTGAGCACATTTCTTCTACTTCTCCTTGTATTAGAAAGATGTATGAAAGAGAGAAATTTGTTGTAACTTCTGAGGGGAAGACAGGATCTCTTCCAGCACTTACGCTGAAGGATTTTGTTCTCTCTTCAACTGATGATGAATTAATGGAAGAAAATGATTCTGGCTACTTTTGGTGTCTTGCTCTTTCTAGTTCTACTTTTTCTAGCACTCGTTCTTCTTCCGTTTTATTTATTTCTGAAGATAATAATAATGATGAGCATTCTTTTGGAGAAGAGTTTGAGTGTGAGGAAGAGCCTGTGTTTGCTATTTCTGAAGGAGGTTGTTACATGGATTCTGAGGATGAATCCGAGAACACTTCCCAACCACTTTTTGTTGAACCAACACAAGTCATGTTACCTGAACCAAATGAGTCCTCTATTGAATCTGATTCAATACGAGAGATACAGTTGCGTTCAGGTAAGGTCCTACCACCTAAAATGGCTAAGAATAATAAAGAGAAAGATAGAAACATCATTACCCAACAGGATGATCCTATCCCTCCTCCTCAAGCACCTGCTAAGGAGAAGGGAAAAGGCCCTCAGTTGGATGTTGATTACAATGTGTTGGCTCATTTGAGAAAGATTCCTTCTCTTCTTAGTGTTTACGATGCACTTATGATGTCTTCTGACTTGAGAGAGACTTTGGTGAAAGCCTTGCTTGAACCAGAGTCTTATCAAGCCTTCTTTGCCACTGAGTCAGTTAAGGATGCATGTTATTTGAAAGAAATGCCATGCATTACCTTTTCAGACCAGGATCTTCTTTTAGAGACTCCTGATCACAACCGTCCCTTGTACGTCACCACTGAAGTAAATGGTTATGAGTTGAACAGGGTCCTCATTGACCAAGGAGCTTCAGTTAATATCCTTAATCATGCCACCCTACAGAGTCTCTCCCTTGGTCATTTGAAGCTCACTTCAGATAAGATTATGCTGAAGGGTTTTAATGATCAAGGTCAACGAGCTCTAGGTTCCATCACTTTGCCTTTGCGTTTTGGAGATCTTTTGACTGAGGCAAAGTTTCATGTTATTGAGGCAGATACCTCATACAAGGCTCTCTTAGGAAGGCCTTGGATACATGAATATGGAATGGTGCCTTCTACACTACACCAGTGTATGAAGTATATGAGGAATGATGTAGAGTTTTCCATTCCTGGAGATACTCAACCCTTTGCCGTGCACGAGATCTCTGTCTACGATGATGCCGAGCATTACATGCCTCGGAAAGCTCGTAGACCTCCCACTGCCCAGTCACCAGTGATACCCGCTAGTGTGGTACAGGGTCCTATGCAGTCACTTGCACAGGGTCCTATACAACCACTGGTACAGGGTCCATCACAGGTTGAGATTGGAGCAGGTGTTTCCACTACAGACCCGGAGGAATCTTTACGGTTTGTACTCAGGCACGATGTTCCTCCTAGTAGAGGTAGAGGATTGCGTGGTAGAGGTCGAGGTAGAGAGTCGGTTCGCCCTCCGAGGAACTTTGATACTCGAATCCCTCCTCCCTCGCATTTGTACACTTCCCCTTTGATTGTTGAGTCTGACTCTGATGATGAGATGATTGATGTTCCTCGTCACTCAGTTCCTTCACCTGCCTTTAGTGTCGATCACAATTCCTATCCTACTTTCCATAGGAGTTTGATACCTCAGGGTGGTCTAGTTGTTGATAGTGATTCAGACGACGACGGAGATGTCGGACGTCAGACTACTAGTCAACAATCCCTTTCTCGCCAGATGTACGGGATGAGAATTGAAGAATCTCCTCCTCAACCTTCCCCTACACCTTCCGCCAGTGTTCGTGGTGCACAACCCTTAGATAGGCGCTCTGTACAAGAGCTGCACACTCTCTATGTGCCAGCACAATCTGCTTGGCATGCATCGTTGTTCCATAGTGTCGGTGTCCCACAGAGTACTGACATACAGAGTCCTGTGGAATCCACTGTGGATGATGAGATCATGCCAGTTCCCCGATACTTTTCCCCTGCTGTTGATAACTTTGTTGAGCGAGGTCTTGTCCCTTCGACTTGGTCAGGTAGACAAGCCCAACAGCAAGCCCGTATTTGGCGAACTGATTTTCCTCGAACTGGGCAAGGTATAGGCTATTCTCAAGAAGATCAGTCCCCTTCCGCCAGCATTCGAGTTGTCTCTCATTCTTATCCGGTTGTTTCCGTCTCCGATGATGAAGACCCGGAAGAGAATGAGGACAGGGTCCTTGAAGCTCCACGTGAATTCGAAGATGGCGCCAATTCTGCCATGGATGAGTTGTGTGAGATCAATTTGGGCACTGAATCAGATCCTCGGCCTATCTTTCATAGTGCTTTGTTATCCGAATCAGAGGCTCAAGAGTATGTTGCACTCATTTCTGAGTTTAAGGATTGTTTTGCCTGGAACTACACCGAGATGCCTGGTTTAGATCCAGAAGTAGCAGTCCATAAGTTAGCTATTAGTCCTGATGCAGTCCCTGTTAAGCAGTCACCTCGTCGGATGAGGTTAGAGATTGAACAACAGGTGATAGCCGAGACTAAGAAGCTTATAGAAGCTGGTTTTGTTCGTGAAGAGAAGTATCCCACTTGGCTTGCCAATGTTGTTCCAGTCCGGAAGAAGAATGGTCAAATTCGTGTCTGTATTGACTTCCGTGATTTGAATAAGGCATGTCCTAAGGACGATTTCCCTCTTCCCATCCCTGAACTCATGGTTGATATTGCTTCGTCCCATAGCATTTTCTCCTTCATGGATGGTTCATCTGGTTACAATCAGATAAAGATGGCCCCTGAAGATGAGAAATTCACTGCCTTTCGCACCCCTATCGGTGTGTTTTGTTACAAGGTGATGCCCTTTGGCCTCAAGAATGCCGGGGCCACCTATCAACGTGCCATGACTATCATTTTTGATGAGTTGATTCATGAGCAAGTTGAATGCTATGTGGATGATTTAGTGGTCAAAAGCAAGGTCCGTAGTGATCACCTCCGAGACCTACGAATCGTTTTTTAGCGCTTAAGAAAGCATGATTTGAAGATGAATCCCTTAAAGTGTGCATTTGGAGTTAGTGCGGGAAAGTTTCTTGGTTTTATTGTTCGCTATCGTGGCATTGAGATTGATCCCTCCATGATCAAGGCCATAGTGGACTTGAAACCCCCTAGGAGTCTTACTCAGTTGAGGTCTTTTCAGGGTAAGCTTGCTTTCTTGCGGAGATTTATCTCCAATTTGGCCGGTAGATGTCATCCCTTTGCTGCTCTAGCAAAGAAGGATGCTCGCTTTCATTGGGATAAGAATTGTCAGGAGGCCTTTGAGAGCATAAAGCGCTACCTGACGAATCCCCCAGTGTTGGCTGCACCCATCCCTGGTAAACCATTGATTCTTTACACTACTGCCTTGGATGAGTCACTTGGTGCACTTTTAGCTCAAGAAAATGAGGAAGGCAAAGAGAATGCCTTGTACTACCTTAGCAGACGCTTGATTCCTGCAGAGCTAAAATACCCGGCAATGGAAAAGCAGTGTTTGGCTTTGATCTTTGCTGTGCAGAAGCTTAGACACTATATGCTCTCACACAAGATCAGTTTGATTTCTCGAGTCAACCCGTTGCAGTACCTGATGACCCGTCCGACTTTGTCAGGTCGTTTAGCACGCTGGTCCATGATTTTACTGCAGTTTGACATTACTTTTGTCCCTCAGCGGGCCGTCAAAGGACAGGCTCTAGCTGATTTTCTTGCTTCTCACCCGATCCCTGCAGATTCCCCACTTAATGACGATTTGCCCGACGAATTAGTCATGAGTGTGGAAGAGCAGGAGTCCCCTACTTGGGAGTTTTATTTTGATGGAGCTTCTTCCATCAAATCATTACGTCCTCACGAAACTCCCGTGGTTAGGGTAGGTTTGGGGCTTGTTTTTGTGTCTCCTGAAGGCCATACCCTTCGTTACTCCTACAGTCTTTCAGAGCCTCGTACTAATAATGAAGCTGAGTACGAAGCTTTGATTGTAGGACTCGAGTTGGCCATTCAGATGAGCATTGTGCGGGTAAAGATCTTTGGAGATTCCCAACTAATCATTAATCAAGTTGCTGGGATTTTCAAAGTTCTCAAACCAGAACTCTTGCCTTACCACGATAAGGCAATGGAGCTCTTGCGTTTAATCCCTGAAGTAACTTTAGTTAGAGTCCCTCGATCTGAGAATGGTAGAGCGGATGCACTAGCTAAACTTGCTAAGGAGTTGGCCGACCCGAATGGAAATCCGGTGTCGATTGTTGTCCAGTACCGACAAGCTTTGTGTCCTGCTGACTTGTCTTCTCCCGATCAGACCCTCGCAGTGTATGCTGTTGAGGAAGAGTCAGATTGGAGAGTCCCCTTTGTTGAGTATTTGAAGCGTGGTAAACTTCCGGATGATCGCTCTCTTGCCGCTCAGATTAGGAAGAGAGCTTTGTCCTTTTCGTATGTGAATGAAACCCTGTACCGACGCTCTTTCGACCAGATGTGGTTACGTTGCCTCAACAACGAGGAGGCTCGTAAAGTCATGGGCGAGGTACACGAAGGACTTTGTGGTGCTCATCAGTCCGGACCTAAGATGAAGGTCAGAATTAAACGCCTGGGTTACTACTGGCCGACGATGATCCGTGATTGCATGGAGCACGCTAGGAAGTGCCACCAATGCCAGAATCATAACACTGTCATCCACCAACCTCCCAATCCATTGCACCCCACTGTGTCTTCTTGGCCTTTTGATAGTTGGGGCACAGATGTAGTAGGTCCTATTGACCCCCCTTCCTCTAAGGGTCATAGGTTCATTCTGGCTGCTACTGATTACTTCTCCAAGTGGGCAGAAGCTATCCCGCTTAAGGAAGTCAAATCAGAAGATGTGATGCGCTTCTTCCGCGATCATGTTGTCTACCGTTTTGGTGTTCCGCGCCGTATAATTTCGGATAACGGCCCGTCCTTTAGAAGCACCAAGATTGCTAGATTTGCCCGCCGCCATAACATAAATTGGCGGTATTCATCGATTTATTATCCTAGGGCTAATGGTTTGGCTGAAGCATTCAATAAGACCTTAGTCCAGTTGATAAGAAAGATACTTGTGGCAAATAAAAGAGAATGGCACGACAAATTGCCTGAAGCATTATGGGCCTATAGGACTACATACCGTACTCCTACCCAGTGTACACCATATGCCTTAGCTTTTGGGGTTGAAGCTGTCCTCCCACTAGAGGTTGAGCTCCCTTCGTTGCGTGTAGCAGTTAGCCACAATTTGTCTCGCGAGGATAATGCCCGACTACGATTGGAAGAACTTGATGGTTTAGAAGAGCTCCGTTTGCAAGCCTATCAGAACCTTAAGTTGTATCAGGCCCGTATGGCCCAGGCACATGATCGCCTTGTCCGACCCCGTGCTTTTCAGGTCGGAGAATTGGTCCTTGTTTTGCGTAGACCTATCATCTCGCGTCGTCGTCGAGGTGGTAAGTTCGAGCCCATTTGGGAAGGCCCATTTGTCGTAGAGCAAGTATACGAAGGTGGATCTTATTTGCTAGTTGATGCGAATGGTGTTCATCCCATGCCTGTCATTAACGGGCAGTACTTACGAAAGTACTATGCTTGAGTTTGCACATCACAAGGGGCATCTTCCGTCACTTGTAAATATTCCTCTGTATAGATATGACTCTAAAGGATTTCTTGTAATTTTCGGCAGTCCGTGGCCACGACGATTTGTCCTCTACCACGTGATGTTCGTCATGCAAAGTATGAGATCATCCCTAAGGGTTGTGTGTAAATACGTCGTAGGGATGTTTGTGCTTACATTCGCATCCACTAATCGCTCTGGTGTTGTGGCATGAAATCTCCTTTTCAGTCCTCTTCGAGGGTTGACTTTCCCCAGTTTCACTTATCATCTTCAAGTGTGGTCTGGGATACCAAAACTACTAACTCAAATTATTTTAAGGAATGTGATACTGGGTCCATCCTTGGTCTATATTTGTCAAATATAGTGATGTTGATCCATGGTCATTTTATGAATTTCTCTACGAATTGTTGCTGTAATTTTTCTCTCCTCAGTTTTACTCATGTGGCGAGTATGGCCTGAGATATCAAAGCCAACAATGTTCCCCTCAAAAAAAAAAAAAAAAAAAAAAAAAGAGAGGGAAGCTCTTAATTGAGAAAGAATCGGTTGCCCTTGTCACAGGTGGAACCCGGTTCTACACTCCAAGAGCCCAAAGTCCCTCCAAATTCTCTTTATCTCCTTAAAGCATTCCATTAATTATTTAGGAGATAGCTCTATATTCATTCATTCTATTATGATTATTCACTTATAATGGGATATGGTTTTCCCCTCCTATGATGTGGTATATCTTGCTTCAGATGTTAACATCCTTGCTCAGTGAATTTTGATCTTCTAGTAGAAAGTCAATCCACTGCTTCTTTTTAGTGACATATTTCTCCATTGAAAATTTGTTCTTAGCTGCAAGAGCAGTCTCTTTGGATGCATAAAATGTTGCTTGCACCTCTCACAGGGTCCCAATAATTAGTATGGGTGTTACCACTGTGATCCCTTTTGCAATCATTGATGTTCGATATGATGAATGTTATTCTTAGTGGCAGATGTGTCCCCTCGCCACTTCACTTGATCTTTGATATGACATTATTCCTTCTACTCGGTCGTTTATATGTTCCTCTGTTTAGAGGGATATATATCGATCGTTCATTTCATGTTGTACATGATTTCAGTTTACTTAAGAAATCCTACTTGTATTTTGATTACTCATGGCCACGACGATTTGTCCTCTACCATGTGGTAACTAAAATAGGAGTTTGAGATTTCTTAGATGATGGATTACTTAGTTCTTTGGCTTTCTCACAGCACCACGCAGCTGAGCGTTGGTTGGTTGTGGAGCCCTTTTCATCTTCTTATCGTCGCGGCATATACGCCCGGCGATAGTAGAGTGTACTTTCCTCTTCTTATCGTCGCGGCATATGCGCCCGACGGTAGTAGAGTGTACCTTCCTCTTTTTATCATCGCGGCATATGCGCCCGATGATATTAGAGTGTGGCTCTTTCCTCTTTTTATCGCCGCGGCATATGCGTCCGGTGGTATTAGAGTGTAGAGTTCTCTTTACTGGTTGAGAGAGCCCGACAGAGTCCCTGGGAGGCATTCCTCACTACCCTTTCCTCTTCTTATCGTCGCGGCATATACGCCCGGCGATAGTAGAGTGTACTTTCCTCTTCTTATCGTCGCGGCATATGCGCCCGACGGTAGTAGAGTGTACCTTCCTTTTTTTATCATCGCGGCATATGCGCCCGATGATATTAGAGTGTGGCTCTTTCCTCTTTTTATCGCCGCGGCATATGCGTCCGGTGGTATTAGAGTGTAGAGTTCTCTTTACTGGTTGAGAGAGCCCGACAGAGTCCCTGGGAGGCATTCCTCACTACCCTTTCCTCTTCTTATCGTCGCGGCATATGCGCCCGACAATATTAGAGTGTTGCTCTTTCCTCTTCTTATCGTCGCGGCATATGCGCCCGGCGGTAGTAGAGTGTACCTTTTCCTCTTCTTATCGTCGCGGCATATGCGTCCGGCGGTAGTAGAGTGTTGTTCTTTTCCTCTTCTGATCGTCGCGGCATATGCGCCCGACGATAGTTGAGTGTACTTTCCTCTTCTGATCGCCGCGGCATATGCGCCCGACGATAGTTGAGTGTTCTTTCCTCTACTTATCGTCACGGCATATGCGCCCGACGATATTAGAGTGTTCTCCTCTTCCTATCACTTTGGCATATGCGCCAGTGATGGTGGAGTGTACTTTTCCTCTTCTTATCATCGCGGCATATGCACCCGACGATAGTTGAGTGTACTTTCCTCTTCTGATCGCCGCGGCATATGCGCCCGACGATAGTTGAGTGTTCTTTCCTCTACTTATCGTCACGGCATATGCGCTCGACGATAGGAGAGTGTTCCTTGTGGACTTTTCACGTTTGCCTTGGCTCTTTTTGATAATATCTTGATTCCTGTTCGCTTTAGCATGGAATTCCTTCTTCTACTTGGCTGTTGAGATATGGTCAGGAAGATAGATGATTTTCCTACCTTTTTTTTTATTTCTTATTGATTCCCTCTGATTGTTCCTTTGCCATTTGATATGATTTTCAAATGATTGTTGAACTCCCTTCTCTTCGTATCATCTTAGATTTTTGTCGTAGTTGATCGTTGAATTCTATTCGGTGCTTTGAGATTTCACTTCGACTTTGCTCGTGTGAGCATGAGACTTTCCTTCTCCTATTCTCCCGCTTTGGATTGGGCAGATAGTTGACTTGTTACCTCTCTTTTGATGTGGTTCCCATTAGCTGATTGCATTTTCTTAGTGAGTTTCTTTGGTTGACCTTAAGGTTGTATTTTCCTAGAGTCAGGAAGGTCAACGCCAACATATACGGTTCACCCATTGTTCTCCGCATATGTTGGGGGTCCGTTTGTTGACCTCGATTTTGGCTCAAATGTGCTCGAGCCCTTTCGGTCGATTTAATCGAACCCCGTCGAGTCCAATTCGAGCTCGAATTGACCCGATTCAAGCCGGATCGGACTCGAACATGTTCGATCAGACTCGTTTAGTTTGTTTTCGTAGCGTCGTACCTAATTTCCTTTAAATTGATCGTTATTTTGAACTCAATTTCGTACGATTAATTTCGTCGCGCCGGCTCGAACGAAATTCGACTCGAATCGAGCCAAATTCGAACTTGAGCTTAGCCCGACCTTAGCCAAATCTGGCCTAATTCAGCTCAAACAATCTCAGTTAAATCCAATCCACTTTCTGGTAAATTCAAATTGATGTTCGTATCAGGAATTCGATCGAGCGGTCCTGATTAAATGGGCAGTTGGCATGGTCCTTTTTCCTGATACCTGCGATCTCCCACAGGCAAAGCAGCGATCTGCTTCAGAGAGCAGACTTCTTTCGCGCGTTTTGAGCTGCTGCAGCATTGGATCGGGGAGGGCGGGCTTCCTTTCTCGGAAACCATTTTGATTTACTCAAACGAAAGCCCTCTCTCTCGGAGAGGCCCGAATTCTCTCCCTGACATTCGCTCTCTGGTTCTCACGCTCCAGCAGGTCTGAAACTCCCGTTCACACCTTCTCCCTCTCTCAGTCTCCAGCTCTCTCCCTCGATCGCTCCCTCCCTTTCTCGTTCTCCCTGGCGTTCGCCTAATCCAACCAAGGCCGAAGCCTCATCTCCTCTTGGTCAGACTTCGCACGGCCCAGGACTGAGTCCGACGAACCATCCGGCGCCAGCTTCCTCTGTGCGACTCGAGCCTTCACTCCCGTCGCTCCCTGCACACTAGGGCCGAACCCGACGAAGATCCCCTTTGAATCTGGCGGCTGGATCCCTTTGCAAGAGCCGCTCTCCCTCGCTCGACTCTCCTTCTCTGGGTTCCGAGACTCCCAGGCGAGTCCTCCTCTCGCACTGAGCTCTTCATCCCTTCTCTGCTCCGTTCGCAAGACCGAACCCGACACCGGCCTCCCTGCGTTCGCAAGACCGAACCCGACGCTGGCCATTCGTGAGCTCCGATCGACGCTGCTCCCTTCCGAACCCAACGTCAGCCTCCCTCATTCGATCCGAGGTCCCGCTCTCGTCGACTCCAGTCTCGCCTCCTAGCCGCCGAGCTCCTTCAGGTTGTGAGTAATCCTTTCCCCTTCTCCTCTTTTCTCCTTCTTTTTCTTCTCATTCCTCAACTTCTTCTTCTCTCATTCTTTCTTCTTCCGTCTCAACCCTTCTTCTTCCACTTTAGCTACTATAATCTCCCTTCATTTTAGCTTGAAGTTATGCAAATGATGGTAGTTGACAGTAGATTATGCCTATGTGGAATTTTATTTTGGCTAAGCTTTAAACATGAATTGACTCATTAGGGTGTGTATGTCATCACACCCTCAATCTCTTTTACTCTTAGTGAATGCTCTTGTTCTTTGAAAAATTGATTTCATGGCAACTTGTGTAGTTGGTTTTGGAACTATGTGTTGGTCCTCCATGCTCCTTTTATGTGTTGATTTGAATTTAGTTGACAATGGGAAGATACGTCATCTTGATTCATACCATGTGATTTAAAACTTTAAGTGTGAACTTGAAAATGTATAAGGTTCCATTTCGATCTCCTAGCAAACCTTGCATATCAAATGTTTGATAGAATGTTCCCAAGAGAAGTCATTGTTGTTTTGTTTGCATTGAAGTTCTATGCAATGAGCTCCTTCATGTTGAGGTTCCCTCAATGCATTGTTTAGAAATTCCTCAATAAAAAAATCTGAGAATAAACTTAGTTACTTGATGAAGCATGTGAAACTATTTAACCAAGCATTTGGTGGACCATCGTTGGAGGAAAAGCACTTGGTTCCGTTAGAAAATTCGGAATGGTACATGAGCATTTTATTTTATATCTTGATTTGGTGGAAAAAGAGAATGTAAAACGACGCTTTGTGCTTATGTAAAACTCCATGCTCACCACTTTACCTTTTCTTCGCTAATAAAACTTGTCGTTGTAAACGAATTTCGCACGAAATATGTAGTAAATGGGTATTTCTATTCTGTGTTGTTTGCATATATTCGTAAGGCGTGATTTCATGGATATAGTGGGTTTTGTGCTATGTGAATCTTAGTAGCTTAGTTGGGATGCTTGACTCATCTCATTTCTTGACCACTAGTACATGCAAAGTTAATGTACATAGATATTTTGTTGTGAAAGCATTCATGTATGAAACCTTTTGCTAAAAAGTTGGTTGGCTATATTAGTAGTTTCTTTTAATTTTGAGAGATCCCATGCTTTATGTCAAAGTTGTTTGAGTTCGTTGGAGATTTCATCTTACTAGCATGAATGGTATATGATTGCTACTCTATTGCTTAAGATACTCCCATTTTCTCTTGTTTGTGGCTTTTCGGAGGAAAATCTTTATCTATAGAATTGATTCATTGATATAAAATTTATCGAAACTATGATTTTTGTGTAGGAAAAGTACAGATTTTAAGGCTCCTATTGTTCTTTCTTTACATAAGAATCCTCACCGCTTTTAAGTGAATATTGCATGGCTTCTTAGTAGAGATTCCTACAATTTTTGTAAGCTTTTCTCACTGTTTTTGTAAGAAAACAAGTGCAGAATTTGAAGTTATGTCGCTGATTTTTACATAAGAATACCTATGGCACCTGAGTGAATCTTTTATTGATTGTTCTGTAGAAGTTCCCATAGCTTTTATGAAGTTTTTCCCCTGTTTTTGGCAAGAAACAAGTGCAGATTTTTAAGAAAAGAGTGCAGATTTTGGAAATATTTTTGCTATTTTCACATTAGAGTTCTTATGGCATTTGGGTAGGTTTGTCATTGCTTTGTTGTGAAATTTCTATAGCTTTTGTGAGACGTTTTCTCGCTGGCTTTGTGAAAGAGAAGTGCAGATTTCGGAAAGTTTTATCGCCGTTGTCTTGTTTACATAGAAGGCTTTGTGACATTTGGACAAGCCATTCATAGTTCTTGTATTAGAATCTCTGCGTCTTTCATATAGTTTTATAATGGATATTTGTGGAGGATTAGTGCAAACTTTACTTCTTTATTTACTTTTGGCAAAGAATGACTATCTACATTTGATATTTAGCGAAATATAAAGACTTGTTGAGAGGTTATGCATGGTTCACTCTTTAAAATATATATATATATATATATATATTTGGACTGAATATAAAATTGTGTAAGATGTGACGGTACACTTCCCTTATGGTTTCAGTTAAAGAGAAATGTGCACTTCATTCTCAACTAATAGGCACCCATGATGCTCTCACAAAATTTGCTAGAAACAAATGTTAGAAAACATACATGCTATACTCTCTTTTATTGGCAAGCATCTATGATTGGTTATATTTTGAGAAGTTTATAAGAAAATCTGAAGCCATTTGCAGCAAGCTTTTTTTTTATGATTATGACTTGGTTGGGGATCTAATTCTAAATGCTTTATTTGTCTACTACTTGGTTTGGAAGAGCATGTTTGCAATTTCTTTTCTCGAGTACATGTGGCCTTGTGAGATTTTTTTTTTTTTTTTTTTTTATGTCGAAAGTTTCATGCCGTTATCTACTTGGCATGTTTTCTCGAGTAGAAAAGAGATAGGCGAGTATCAATATTCATACTTTGGTCGAGCTTCAACACTGAGCAAGTCAATTTGATTGCATGTCACAACTACAACTCTCAACATCACATTGGCTTGATTTCACTATGATAATTTTGGATGGAGACAAAATAATTTGATACATGCTTAGTTAGTCCATTTGTAGGTTCCAAACCTTCTTTATGTATTTCATTAATTATAAATTGATTGGGATGAGTTTGAGAATTCTTACTAGATTTATTATGTGCATCCGTGATCCTTTTAGATAAAGGTTTATATAAGCATAGATAGTTTGCTCTCGTTGTTTCTTCGCTAGTATTTTCATAAAATTTAGAAAGGTTTTGTGAATGTTTTATGGTGAGAGCTTTACAACGAGAAGTTTTATACAACTTTCTCGTTGGAGAGCTATGTTCATACCCCACTCCAAATGAAAGGAGATGCACTTGATTATGGGTCATTTTGGGTAGAATTTTGTGTCAAAAAAGAGTATTTTGATAGAAAACTTAGTAGGGTTTTGTGTCAAAACAAAAATAGTGATTTTGATAGGTGACTTTTATAGGGTCTTGTGTGGCATTTAGTTTAGAAATTCCTTTAAGTCATGTTGTGCTTTCTTAGACTTGTGTGGTAGGATTCCTTAGTGTCTTGTGGGAATGATTAATGTTTTTCTCACTTGAGTTCGATTCCCTTAGTCTTTCTTTCTATAGAGTGAGTCAGTAGGAACTAAAACCTTAAGAAGCTTTATGTTAGAGACCTTTAGTGTCCTCTTTGGAGCAAGACAGTCCTTGCTCCTTTGGATTCTCCTTTGAATGTCGACCTCTAGAATGTAAAATTTTGGGATGAATGCGGAACCATAGAGAGTTTAAGCCCATGTCTAGTTTTAAAAGTCTTTTTTTCCCTTAGTCGTTGTAGGGTTCGGTTTAGAGTGTTGTGGGTAGGCGGGTCAAATGTATCAAGTGCATCGTTTGGAGTGGGAACAGCAAAGGGCATTGTTGCTGTTATAGGATGCATTTGACTGCTACGAAATGTATCCAATAACAATGATGCCTACATCCCTTTTTGTATCGGATTTTTCGTTCTTTTTCTTTTCATTGCATTTAGCTGCATTTTATTTCGTCCGTTAGTTTTCTTCGCTACTTTTTTTTACGTCCTGGTACTGCACACCTACAAATTGAAGAGAACCCAAAAGACATATGGCCCGACAAATAACAAAAGGTACGTTCTAGTTTTTATTACATTTTTCATTTCCTTACACTATCATTTATTCCTAGAACTGCTCTAATACATGTCTTTTCTATGTCTTGTGAGGTACTATTTTGGAAAGCAATAGAGAAGGAACGCTTGGAGCTGAAGTTAGGACAATCGGATCCAAGCATCAGTCGTCCCTACTCATCTAGTAGGGGCGCTACGGGCGGAACCACCGGGTCGTAGCCCCCGGTGCTGTAAGTCTACTAAAACTTAGAAAACTTGTAGGGGCTTAGATGGTTGTGCGCCTCCCACCCTTAGGGCCTTAAAAACTTCAATTATATATTTAGGATTGCTTTTACCTTTTTTTTTTTTAGATCCCTAAAAATCCTATGACATCCGTATAGAAGTCTTAAGAGTTAGAAAAACAACACCGCGTTTAGTCCTACAACACTAGTGACATCTAAGGACAAAAATTAAGGACCGAGTCTTAGAAAACATAGACTTAGGATGCATGCTCCCTATAGGATAGAGACATTAAAACAACAAAAACTTAGTGACACGCTTTCCTAGATTTAGATTTCTGTCTTCTTAATTCACCAATAATCAACTAACTAATTTTAATCTAATTCTTTAAAATTCATTAAAACACTTAATTCCTAATGAATTGATTATTAACATTTATAATTGTTAAATTCACAATCTAAATCATAAACCTAAATCAATTCTAACTAATTTAATGATTCATCCATAACCAATATGAAATCTAAAAGATGTAGACTATCTTAGGAGACTAAAATACAAACTAAACTCATCAGGATAAAAGATTCTTAAAGGTTAAACTTAGAGTAATCTTCTAAAAAAAAATAATAATAAACAAATCCCTTAACACACAACAACCGCTCTAAAAGTGAAGTTTATTGGATGGACTACTCCGGGCTGCGGGGCTAAGTGTCCTAAGGAGGCTGGTTCCTCGAGCCTGGTGGCACAACGCCACGAATGGATCTAATAGAGTGACAAAATATAAAAATTAATTTTTCCTAATTGGCTTAATTCAAAACTTGATTAATAAATGATTTAATTTACCCTTTTCTTTTCCTTTTAACAACCAACTGCAATAATTCAACAAAGTTAATTATCACTGGGTAACCCAGGCCTACGAGGCTATTAAGTTAGCCCCAAGGAGGGTGAAATAAACCTCACGGCCTCGGTGTGAAACAAAGGTGATAGTTAATTAAACATTAAAAATAAAATATCCCTAAAATCAATCCTAAAATACTAATACTTGAACTTTAACCAAATTCTTTCCTTTGCCCTTCTTAACAAATAAAGAAAATATACAAACAACTCTAAACTAAATCATCCTATATAGGACCTACCAAAACTACACAGCCGACACACACACATAGATGAGTTTGCTAGGACACGACTGTTAGCTTTAGGTTAGGCTGTTGTGCTGCTTTACTTTTCTGTACTTTGTTGTGACGCTCTGCATGTGACCTGTGTGCTGGTTGTTGTTTTTGCTACCTGTTGTAGCTTTTCTGCTGTGTCATTTTCGTACTGCTTTCTCTTAGCTTTTCTTGCTGCACTGTGGTTGTGACGTTAGAATACCCATAGGTTAGGCACGTTTTTATACTAATGCTGTCTTCCTGCAGGTGGCCGTGCTTACACCGCGCTAAAAAGGGGGCTAAAATTAATAATAATAAATGTATAACTGCTTTAGGTACCTGCTTCAGCTGCTTAGCCCCCAATAATCAAAGCACGGCCAAATAATTGATGTGCGCATTTTAATATATATATAACTGCTTGGGTAAAATTTTTATTATAATTGCTTAGGATAACCCCTACAGGAGAGTCTAGATTTTCTATTTTCTGATATGATGTATTCGATAGTGATTATTGTGAAGATCTGAAAATAAGGCATTTTTAAAGAGATATGAATCCAAAGGGAAAAGTAAACCCCTACCGGGGGTTTCCTTTTTCATTTGGATATCTTTTGGAGTACTTACTACGAGGAGTCCAAAGGGAAAAGTAAACCCCTATAGGGGGTTTCCTTTTTCATTTGGACATCTCTTTGGAGGAGCCATTACGAGGAGCCAGAAGGAAGAACGAAGACGATCCAAAGACGAATCAAGGAAGTGAAGAAGAAGACTGAAGAAATATAAAAATGCCTTATTTTAAGATTTGCGTCGTTCCCGGGTTGTTGTCGGTGGAGCCCGGCCACCTTTACTTACTGTACTTTGAGATGCAATATTGTATGGCACTTGCCATGGACACTCTTTTTCGTGGGATTTGTTTCTGTGTTGTGATTTACTTACTTTGTTTGCGCAGTAGAACCGGCATGCTTTTTATAGGTTTCTTTCTTGCATGTGCTTGTGTCTGACCGTTAGGCTCTTTAGGAATAAAATTTTTCTACTCGTAATTATTTAATAAAATTTAAGATTAACTCACATAGAAACATAACGACTCTAGGGAATAGCCGGAATCGTCCGGGGTGGCATACATGCATTCTCTCACCTCCTAGACAAATTTCCTCGCCTGCGGGTAGAGTCCGGATAATCTGGCCTATGAGGATGAAGTGCCGGACCTGGGGAAATTTAGTCATTCAAAAAATTATTTTATAAGGCCTTTTTTAAAATTCATACATATCTGATTTGGAGACTTTAACCAGCATAAATTGCATTAGTAACTAATTAAAATTAAGATTTAATTGCTTAGTTTTAGAAGCATTTTACCACTCATAAGTGTGGGATCAATTAAGGAATTTCTTAGTTGTCGATCCCAATTTCAGTGTCCAAACTACCCACCCATCTCTCATACGGACCGGATAGCATGGATTTTACACGATTAGGAGGTTTTAGCTGGCTTCCTTTGTCAGACAAGGAATAAGTCCAGATCGCATTAGCTAGGTCGTAGATGTTAGTGTTGTGTGTGCAACACTACATCTTTTATAGATTTAGGGTCTAAAGGCTAGTGGTACGAGTGTACCACTATATGCCTTATCGGTGGGTAAGTCTTCCTTTCTTTCGGAGGCTATAAATCCTGCCCATCCGCGTCACACAGATGACGCCACCTCCCTCTTTCTCTCATGCATGTCTGAGTGTATTGTCCCTCTTTCTTTTCTCCAGTTTTCACTTCTTCTAGCCGGCCGGATGTCGATTGAACCCCGTGTGATTGATTGAGCCAATTTGGGACCTTCCCCTTTGATTAGGAAAACCTAGAAACCCTTTTGCACTAAACCCACCTAGAGAAGATAATCTAACATCCTTAATCGAGAGTTTTCCTAAGTCAAGGCTTAGGATGTAATTAACTACGGGGGCTTGCGCCCGTAGGAAACCGATCCCCACAATCAAATAAACCCTATTCGATGCTGATGTATCGAATAGGGGAAATCTCGTGAACTTTTGGGTTATAGATATTATTATCCATCGAGGTTGGTAGGTGAAAGCCGCTATCCTCCATGGCTAATCGTATCTATAACTCCATCTGCTCTTCCATCGGCCTGCTTGTGTCGATTGTAAAGGTCTACGACCATTTTGTCCTACGGGATAGTGTGATCGTACCCTTTGCACTCGAACCACACGAGCGGAATCCTTTCGGAGACCCACAACATCAACTTATGAATCAATATATAAATCATAGATGCTAGACATCTGTCTCTTTCTTCCTCGACGGGAAAACCCAATTGGGAAGGGACATTGGGACCATCCCTGGAAGATAACATTCACAAAATGGGTGAATCATAAAATGAAATCCTTCAACTTCTACGAGGTACCCGGCTGCAAGCACCAGCACTTTAAGATGGCACCTAACTCTTTCGAGATTTACTATTGGTCGGTGATATTCAACTCTAAAATATTCACGTAGAACCCCCTCACCATCAGCCAGGGGTTCTTTTCAGCCACAGTAGAACTTCAACCTCATAGAAATAACTAGCTAGCTCTCCCCATTCCTCTCGCACGGGCTGGCAAACCCGTGTTCCTTAGGCTATTATCGAGGGCTTGGTCCAGCCTCACCTTACGAAAATCCTAATCAACGCTCTATGTGATGAACTATAATAACTGGTCCAAGAGGAGTTCTTTTTAAGGGGTAGAAGGCATCCCCTTCATCATCAAGATTTTTAGTAGTATTCGACCTTAACTGAAGCTATCATTCAACACCCTATTACAATGGATTTTAAATTACCTAACATAAACTCTTATAATGGGTCCTCTAACCCTTACAAATATATTGATCACTATAGAACAATTATGCATATTCAATTAGTTACTCAAGAAGCATGTAATTAAATGCAATTATATTTTTTTGGAAAATTTAAATATAGATCTTTTTAATTTTTAATTTTGAAATCAAATATGTCATTATGAACAATATATCTCCTCAGAATGTGAAAATATCATTCTCTAATGGGTTCAAATTATAAAATTAAAATTTTTATCCTAACTATCATAGTTAAATTTAAGAAGGAATTACGTATGACCTCAAAGGATAAAAATATTGTTCGATCATATATTCATCTATGATAATCTAGACTATCATTAGTTTCATAGTCAAAGTTGTAATAATAAATGATGTATCTTTTCAAGGAAATAAAATATCATTTAATATTAACTATTTGAGTATGACGATAATGATCGTCTTTTAATTTTAATTTTTTCAAAATAATAATTTTCCCCCATCATATTTAGTAGTTAAGTATGATGGGGTTTATTTTATATGGGGTCTTAAATTTCCTATGAAGGAAAGCCTTCGTAATTAATTGTATTATAGGAATATTAGACTTCCTATGTTATATATGTTAATATTTGCATATGCATATTGCATGTTAATATATACATGTGAATTTTGTATTCATATGGTGGAAATTCTAATATAAGAGATATTCAAGTGCACTACAAGTAATATTATAAATACCCTTGCATATCTTTATTTATGTTTTTCTCTATTCTATTTATATTTCTATTCCTCCATATATATATATATATATATATATATATATATATATGCCTTTTGCGGGTGTGAGATGATCAAGGGAATTATGAGTGGAAGTAGAATTATAAGAGAAATATGGCTAAATCTACTCCATCTGCCTTGTGCAGATGTCGGTTGACCAAAGAAGGCATAAGTTGAAGTAGAGTTATAAGCAAACATTAGGGCAATTCCATATCATGTTTTATATATTGCATTGCCAATTTATTAAGTAAGGTATATTAACACTTATGTTCAAAGTTAACTTATGTTAAAAATGAAGTAAAGATGAAGTCAATGTTTATGATGTTGACAAGTAAGTTTAAGTAATACCCATGCTGTGTTCAAGTTTATGTTTCATATGTATGTTCAAGTTCAGTAATATACATGTCGTCCTTCTGATAAAGTTAAATATATAAGTACAAGTAAATCTATTGTTATTGTTTTATGAAGGCCAAGTCATTCTTTACTATAACTATAAATATTATCTAAATAAATTATAAAATTATTTTTTCATATAAATGAAAATGTGGACATTGATTTTCATGATAGGACTTTGGATAGCCTACTAACAAGTAGTTGCTCACTTTGTATGTTATATGTTATTTTAGTAAAAGAGAAAATTTTAGCTGAGTAAAGTTAATGAGGTTGGAGTTGGTCAGGAGCTAGCTTAATAAAGGTATTCTTTTGATAATTTAGCATTCATTTATGTATTTTGATATGTTACATGTATTATGAACTGTTATAAATGATTATTTTGAAAGAAATATGAATTATAATTTTGTATATATTTTATTTTATTATAACTTTGGATGTTTAGTGGCTTTCGTATGTCATGTGTTGAGGATGAGATAACTAGGATTATATTTTAATTCTTCCATTAGACATTGGAGTATTACATAGTTGTATCAGAGCAATGATTTGGACTAATTAAATCATATTCAAAGCCATAGGAAATGATGTGTAGTTAAAATAAGATATGCATATCTCTCGATACATGCTTATAACTCCATTTCCACTTATACCTCTCTTAATCAGCCCACACTTGTACAAGGCAGATGGAGTAGAGTAGACCTAGCTCAATTCTCTTTATAACTCCACTTCCACTTACAACTCCCTTGATCATCTCATGTCTACACAAGGCATATGGAGAAACGAAAATATAAATAAAAACAGAGCAGAGCAAAATAAAAAAATGGAGACATGTAAGGGTCCTTATAACATTACTTGTAGTACACTTGAGCATCTCACATATTAAAATTTATGCTATATGAAGATATTAGCATACTTCACATGTTTATGCAACATTTAACATGAATATAAACATGCATGGATTGCTGTGTATTATATTTAGTAGAGAATACATGTGGAATTTACATATATACTTAACATTTGCCACTTGAAAAAGTTTTCATTGGGAACATTTAAAATATCATTTTAAAGTATTGGGTAAGCGGCAACCAAAGCAAAAAAATATCATATTCATCATAAAATAACCAAAATTTTGCACAGACAAAATCAATTGATGAAAATTCACTTTCTTATTATTAAAATAATTACAATAGAGTATTTTATAATATACTAAAAACTACATAATGGAAAGTTTCTCATACTTCATAAAATCATTTTAAACACAAAAATTGCCCTTACAAGTGTCGAACTTGAAATAAGAAAAAGGATTTTGAGAGCCTACCTAGAGCAAAACATTTTTCTTAACTTGCTTGATGGATGAATTCGGCTTTGCAACCTCTGAAATCTAATTTTTCTCTTTTTCTTCTCTTATTTCTCAGCTTCTTCCTTCTTTCTGGTAGCTAAGGATTTCGTAAGGGATTTAGAAAAAATAGTTTTAGATTTATATTTATATAAACACTATTTTTATGTAACATCATCGAGACATTCACTTTCTCAACACCGCAACACTCTCTAGAAATATTGCCCTCATATAGAGAGGAAAGTGCCCCATTGCCACCATGTACAGCAGCACTGTGTTTGCCGAACCAAACTTACCAAAGTCTTAAACAGAGCAGGTAATGTAGTCACATACAGCACCAATGTTCCCAAGAAGCTTTTGGCACTTAACTTTTCCACTCTTTTATAACTTAACCCTAGACTTGTGTAGACTTTAATAAGCATTTAATAACTTGAAATTTCACAAACATTTAACATACACAAGGGCACATATGAACTTATTACCATGTTTAAATTGGGTTGATTTATTTCTATAACAATAATTATTACATTATCCTCTATTTATAGAAAATGTCTTCATCGATATTTATATAAAACCCAATACTTAAAACAAGTCTGGATATAACATCCTCATGTCTCGCTTCTTTCTTTGAGGTTGCCTCTCATTCTGATTTATTCTACCATTGATTTTTTACTATAGAAATTTGTTAATTTCTTAACTGTTTCATGTCATAGGCCACAATGAGCTTAGGTTCTTCCTTACATGTTAGATTAGGTTGTACTTCGACTTCATCTTCAGGGAAGCCTATGCTCCAAATAAGAAACTCACTTCCTTAGCACCTAAAAGTGCCAAAGGGCTACAATTCTTGAAATGAGGATGATTCGTATACTATAATTTTTTTTGGAACGGGGGTATCGGCCCGCTGCCACGTCAGCTTATGACGCGCTTGGCGATGTCCACTAATCCCTCGGCGAGTCTACCAGCAACCAACCCCACAGGTTCAAGACCCACAGTTCTTTTCTCTCCACTTAAGGAGTCGTGCCGTATGAGAGGGGATTCAAACTTGAGATGAGAGGTTTCCAATCAAGCACGCCCACCAACCCACCTAAGCCCGGTGGGATGTATACTAATTTTTACTTGTTTTGAAAATTTACTAAAACAATCTATTAAAGGAGTTGCTAAATTATTAATATAAATCTTTTGGTATGTATAACAAAGTTTTTTTTTTTTAATTTTTTTTTAGGTTTACAATTTTTTTTTATAAAACGAGCTTCACTTCAAAATAAATTTAATGAATACAGCTGAAAACTAACTTCAGCATACAGCCAAAAACTATCAAATAAAAAATTATTAAAATTCTCGCACTAGTTTTTTGTTTATGCTATTGATGGTTCTTAAGTCCAAGCTGAAACCTTCATTAATGCAAAGATAACGAAATTTCAATGGTAGTTTTTTTAAAAATACATTGATAGCTGTAAGATTAATTATTTTATGATGTCTCCGTACGTGGAAGCACAAGGCGGGTCCACCAAGAAAAGATGGTAGCCGATTGGTGCGGTGGATTTCGGAATAAATCCCCTGATCGCTTCCTTGCACAAAACACGTACATGATCAACTCAAGAATGCCACGTGTCTACGGGCCCCACTGGTCATAGGACAGAGGGCCCCCTATATCGATATATATGTCACATCATACGGCTATAAAAATTTCGAGTTGCTCCAGCCCGAACCTCCGAGCACCGCTAAGAACTTCTTCCGGATAGCTAGCAGTTCTGGTTAGCGCGGCGCTTTCTGCGGCTCCGGGGCCGCGTAGAAGACGTTACAGGTGTCACGCATCAAGAGGCGTCGGTTGAGCGTCCTCGGTGAGACAAATTGTTTAGAGATTTGTCTCCTTCGAGCGCTTGGAAGGTGCTTGAATCTTGCACATTCGGAGTTGTTTCACGTGTGGCGAGGTCTGGATTCAGTTGACTTCCTGCACCGTCAAGGAAGCTTTCGACTCTGGAGAAGACCTCTTCTTTGGGTTATCTTGGATCATCTTACTGATCTGAAATCCACTGTTATCGGACGCTTTCGGCCATTTGTAGGTTTGTCATTTTGGACCCGAACTTTCTTGGATCCAATCATCCAAGCATTGAACTTTTTTTTTTGATATAGCCGATATATCGGGCCTTGCTGGGCATCTTGTCGGTAGTGTACTCCGAAAAGAGGCATTGCGAATGGCGTTCTTCTAGCGTGTTATATGGCGGTTGTTTCGTTCAATTTTAAAATTTTCACTGTGCCGGCTATTGATTGCCGCTGCTCATTATTGAAAATTGCTACTATTTAAGTTAAGGGAGTTTTAGGTGTGGTGTAGCGATTTCGATGTTACTTGTGGTTCCCTAATCGCTCTGCTTGATTGCTTTTTCCAATTACAAATTATTTCGCCTCTTTTTTTTTTTCGTTTTTGAATGATTTCTAATGCTCGGGAATGTATTCAATCAAGGTGTGATATTCTATCGTGTTGATTCTGAATTAAGGTTGGAAGCATGATTTTGGTGGAATGATACCTTGAGTCAAGGTTTTCGGGCAAACTTTTGAAAACTGAGAGGATAACACAAATTCCGATAGAGGAAAAGTCTGCTGTTAACGCCGTAGATTGGCATTTTAAAGTTTAATCTTTTAAAGAACCAAAGAATAAAATGTTGGTATCAGAGATTATAGAAGAAACATAGAATATGAAAGCTAGTGAAAAGTTTGGCTTTAAGTGAAGATGAAAATTGTTGATTTGTATGTCACCTATTTTTTCATATAATGAATAGAACTCTTTAAAGAATAGCAAGCAATTAGTGCGCAACTCTATTTGGCATGACATTGGAGGCAACACTCTAAAGTGTCTCTGTTTCATGTCTTGTCGTATGTTGGCAAAGGATTCGTAAGATTCTGTGAAGATCCATGAGATACCATCGTTCTTTGACTCTCAAGTTAGTTAAGATCGTTGTGAAGATTTGAAAGTATTCTTCTGTTTTGCTTCATTGCTCGCACCCCATTTAACCTCCTGCAATTCACTGGTTTCATCATTCGTCTGTTAATCACACTACTTCTTAGGTTGCTTGTGATTCTCCTCCTGCTATTTGCCTCTCCCTCATCAAAAAATGCCTCTAACAAACTTGATTCATGTATACGTATGTGTTTGTGCGTTGATATGCTCTTGCTTGCTCATGCTCATGAATACTCGGTTCAAAAGCACTATTCACATGACCTCTTTAATCTTGGTTCGTCCTCAACTTGCTTGGCTAAATTGATCCTGATTCATTTTGTTGCTTGTTTATCTTAGTTCTCAAGATTTGCTAACTCGAGCATTATGGCGACTATGTAAACATGTTAGCAAGTAATTTGGATGTTTTTGGTGTATTACTATTCTATGAAGTAATTTCAATTTTGACCATTTTTATTGAAAAAAATTGTTGGGACATATTGATGGGGGTGATTTTAATTATTCAAAATTGATGGAAAAATAAAGATGTAAGGGCCTTGACTTGGAGCTTATGATCCATTAATTAAGTAATTGTTCTCAATCTAACTCCATATAAGAAAATAAAAAATGTGTGGGAGTATGTATGGAAAGTTTACAATCAAGATGATGCATTCTGACATTTCCAATTAGAATATGAAATTATTAATAGCACCCAAGAAGACCTTTCAATTTATAATTATCTTTCTGGGATTTCAAACTTATTGATGGAACTAGCTGATATAATCTAAGCTAAAGTACCAACTAAATCTCTTTTGAAAGTTCTAGAGATTCATCAGAAAAACAAAAGAGATGAACTCTTGATGAAATTTTGTCTTGAACGAGTCTATTCGTTCAAGTTTGATGAACCATGATCCCTCCCCTTCCATTATTATGTGCTTTAGAATAGTACTTCATGAAGAACAACACTTGTGGCATAAACCATATTTCAACAACATCAAGCACTCAAAAATGTTGTTGTATATGCAGTCCTCAAAAAGAATAAAGAAAACTATATGCTACTAATATGATGTTGTAAGGGTTATAACTGCTGATTGTGAAAAGAAATATTATAATTATTGTAAGAAGTTTGGGCATATTATTAAGGAATGTTGGAAACATCCTAATAATTTATAATCAAACTCTAAAATGTAATCATTATTGATTAGGATGTACTTGTAGGTATAGCAATTGTGGATAAACTTGAGGTTACTCCTGAATTGGTTCAACATATGGTAATTAAAGTTGTATTGGCTTTAAGGCTCTAAGGTACAAACATGCTATCCTCTTCTCTATGGCTTGTGGATTATGATGCTTCTAATCATGTGATTGGTGCTTCACATTTTCTTCATAATGTTAGGTTGTATCATTGATCATTATTTATTCATATTGTTAATGGTAGTTAATTACCTATTAAAGTTATTAGGGATATTAATCATGTAGCGAAAGATATCCTCATATCTCCTAACCTCTCTATTAATCTAATCTTAGCCGAATAATTGATGGATAATAATTATGATGCTTGATTTTTTCATAATGGTCATATTTTGCAGGATCAATTGATAAGAAAAATACTCCTACAGCTAGACAACCATTTCCCTTCCATCATTCTATCTCTGATTTTATTTTATTATTTTGTACTACTGTAAATCAAAATAATGTTATTTGGCATAAACAATTGGGTTATCCAAATTCTACTATATTATCTCATGTAATAAATTATGTCTTATTGGAAGATCAATTTTCTTCTCATTCTTCATTTGGATACTCAATGTGCAAAATCGGAAAAGCAAAAGCCTTTCTTTTCCATCACATGGTAGTCATGCTGAAATGTGTTTTGATTTAATTCATAGTGTTGCATGGTGTTTCACTCCGATTATATCTCATGCAAAATATAAACATGCATTAGCATTAATTGATGATCACATGAAGTATTGATGTGATACTACTAGGAGTTAGCGAGAAATTAATAAGAGCTTAATAAGAGCAATTGTTAAAAGCTTTCCAATATAAAGTTATCGTTCACAACAAAGAAAGATTTTATAAATTCGTACTTTTCAACTTGCTTAGGCAAAGAAATGCACTTTAGATTAACCAAGACATTTTGATCAAACTTCAAAGACAAGAGTAAGTTTTATAAGGGCAATAACAAAAATCCACAATTTAATAATGAGAGGTTTCACCTTGATGACCTCCTCACTCAATCACTCGTGGGGTTAGCGGAAGAATATATTCCACACTAGTGAAGAGATCACCACTAGGAAGTAGGAGCCTAGAACCTCATTGATGGAAAGGTAGCCGAGGACGGATGGATTAGTGGACGTCCCACGACGACCCACGATCCGATGGGGAGGTGTTCCTCAACTGACGGTGCCAACGTGAAAATGATGCGGTCTATGTAGTCTTCCACGGAGTCGTCAACTTCCAAATTAAAATCGAAGAAGAGAGATTGGAGGATGTCGGTTCGGCCTTGAGAATCCTCTACGAATCTGTGATCAACGGCGGGTTCGTCCATGCACTAGCAAAGGGGGAGAAGGGTTGAGTTCTTCTCTTCTCAAGAGATAAAGCTCATGAGAAAAGCAAACTCAAGAGAGAAGGGGGAGGAGTGGCGGTCGGCCGAGGAGGGGAAGTTGTTGGGCTAAGTTAGGGTTAGGGTGGCGTAGGGTATGAATTAAAAAGTCTGAAATTCTATTTCAAATTTCAAAAGGGTGGAGGGAAATAATTTGAAACTTAAATTTTTTTCCAATTGAAGCCTATAGGGAGGCCAACGGCTTGTGGGGAGAGGGGGAGGGGAATTGGGCGGGAAAGCCAAGTTTACAAACTTAAATTAGGGAAGAATAAAATAAATCAAATCTAACTTAATTTTAGGAACTTTCCTATTTAGAAACGACTAGTTTAGAAAAGTATTTGAATTTTGAATTTGAATTTCAAATTGGATTAAAATCTTTCCTAAATTAAGTGGGCTAATTAAGGCTATAGTTAATGATGATTAAAATCATTATCAAGAGGGCAATGGTGAGGTGGCCGGCGGTGGAGCAAGGGGATGGGGGGAATTGGTGGTATGTAAGTTGATCAATTGGTGGGGGAGTGGCCGGCGGGCTAGAGGGTGGGTGTGGGTGGCCGACGGGTGGTGGTTGGGGTGGAGTTGGCTGGCGGCTTGGAGGCTTTAACCCGGCGGCGAAGGACTTGGGCTCAGTAAATTAGATCCATGAATTGAACACTTTCCTAATATGGATTATGTCAATTTAGGAAAGCATTTAAAATCTGAATTTGAAATCAGATTTTGCATTGGAGTTCCCTTTTAATCTTCATACTCCACTTTTGGAAAGAGGCAAGATAATCAATTTTGGATCCATGTGAGGGGAAGGCCGGCGGTTAGGGTTTGGGGTTTGGGTGCGGGTTAAATGGAAGGGATCTTGTTGAGGTTGACCGGCGGCTTGAGGACTTGAAATGGTCGGCGGTTGTTTGGGAAAGAAGAGGTGGCTGGATGTAGGGGAAATGAAGAAACGATAAGAAAACACTATGAGTACTAACCACGAGTCCCAGAATCCACCGGCGACTGACGGGTGTTGCAAGGCTGTCAAGGCCCTCTCATAGGGTTTCTCATCTCAAGAACTCACAAAGAGATCAAGCAAGAAAATCTAAAATTTTTCATTCATAATCATCATCATTTTACAATGGAAGATGCCACAATATATAGGCCTAGAAAATAAAATAACAATGACTCATATGCCCCTTGGGCTACAACTCAAGCAAACTCAAAAGAAAAGGTACAATCTTAAATAGCAAATAAATAAACTACAATACATAAATGAATCAAAATTAAAGACTGTGAATCGTAGCCATTGATCTACGATTCCTACGCTAATAAACTCGTCGATAATGTATGTCGACGTCCTCATCAAGTATACTTGGGATTTACTTTTTGTATTAGAAAAACAAATTATTCTCTATCTTTCAAAATTTTGTTGCTTATGTTGGAACTCAGTTTTCATCCTGCACTAAAGTACTGAGGTCCGCTATGAATGAATATATGTTATGTAAATTTTATGATGAGTTTCTTAAAAACAAGGAAATTATTTAAACAAGGAAATTATTTCAAAGCAGTCATGTTCTTATGCAACTCAATAAAATGATTTGTTGAACTTATCATCTCTTAGATATTGTTCGGACCTTATTATTGAAATCTTAAATTCCAACTAATTTTTGAACATGTAGTATTAAAACTCTAATTTTTTACTATCTTGTTTTCAAGAGATGTTACCCCCACCATCTTTCTAGTATAATAATGTTTCACTCTAACTTTTCTAGTTTATGAACATCAATTTTGATTTGCTCATTTCGACCATGCTCGGTTGGGTCATCAATAGTTTTTTTAATACCCAACACTTTAAGTCATCTAGTATAGCAAATCTTTTATGTTATTCTCTCATTCTATATTATTCCCTAGACAATTCTTTATTCAACCATCCAGCTTTATCTTTTAATTTTTTTGTCCTCATTAATATCCCTAGTTTTATATAATGTACCCAAGATACTAGAGCATCTCATACATGTATCACTTAATCTTCGAGAAAAGAATCAAAATGATCTCTTGACTCTTTATAAAGGATCAAAGTTGTCCCCAACTATATTAAAAGACTATTTTGATTCCTCAAGTTTTTAAAAGGAAATTAACGTAGTTTCATGGTTGGACTGTTTTAGTTCTTCTTTAAGGAATTGAGAGATCAAAATGATTATTTAATATAGTTGGAGATATTTTGGTCATTCGGAAATAGTCAATGATCCATTTCTCCTTAATCTTTGTATGCATTTACTAATAATTTTCAATTAATATTTTTAAAAGTTATATATCATATGTTTAGTCAATATAGTTGGAGAAATTTCTTTGTTTGAATTCAGCTCATATTCGAAATATTTCATTATATTAACGTTGTAGTTTGATTCATATTATTCGTAACGAGCATGTTTGGGTTGAATTGACTTGAATTGGCGCCTTGTGATTTATAAATAACCGTATTAAATAAGATTTTAATTTTAAGAGCTTTTTAAATGTAGGATTTAGTTGAGATTTATATAGAAGTTTATAAACTAGGATTTTAATTTCACAAGCTTTTAAAATGTAAGATTTTCCTTATTAAATATATTTTAGAAAAATTTATTAAAGCTTTTTTCGATGTTCATTCTAGCTGCAATCCCTCAGGCAACAACATCTATCTTTTAGTGTAGATGTTCATTCTATATGAAGAGTAACATTTTGCTTGAAATTGACGTGGGACGTTTTACTTCCAACTTTTTGTTTATAGCCAACAATTATGAAGTGCAGCCACAACACAATTCTTGGCACTAAAAAGAGTTGCAATTGGCGGGAATTTTGTTAGCTAGTGCAAATGGTAAATGAATGAAGACGAGTGGTCATAAGCTTACTAGTGCAATTGCTTGAACTAGTCCGGAATGGTCGGGAAATCATGTTTTTTTGAGTGTTCGTTTGTCCAAATTAAGTGAACTCAATCTCTATGCAGTTTCTTGTGAATGCTCTATGATTTGTGCTTGAATAAAAAATGTACTATCAAATTTAGGCTTTTATCAAGCCAACAATCATGATTATTACCTTTGAACAAGGAATAATAATAGAAGATTTGGAGTCGAAATTCACTCCTTCCCATCACATTTTATATTCCCTTCTCTTTATTTCTTTTTCTTTTCCTTTTCTCTTTATTTTTTCCTTTTCCTTTTGTTTTTTTTAATCTTACTTTGCAGGCTTCATTATTGTGTTATATAGCTTCTGGAATACCTTACTATTGGTAATAGCTATTACTTGCTCTCTCTCTAGCTATATTATGATGTTTATTAATGTTATCCTCTTCATTTTGAATGTTTACATGTATGGCTGTTAATTTTGACAACCTTCTAGTTTGTTTCATATGATTCTTTCGTTAAATTCTATTCAGTCTTCATGGATCTGCAATGGAACATGTACCTGAGAGTTGGGGCATGCCCACTTCAATTACAATCCCAATTTATTCGCTTTTAAATTTTGTTTACTGTAGGCAAGACTAGTCTAATGGGCTCCAACTCGGTTGATTTACTTCAGAGTTCTACTGGAGTTCACTTTTCTGGTCTTCACCTCAATGAGCTGGAAAGAAGAGATTTGAAAATGGAGAAAACAACTTCATCTACTGAAAATGCTTACAGGCAACCATTTATAATAGGTTACTGTTCGTTGAATGAAACATTATTTGGTTGAAATTTTACATTTCTTTCAGTTTTTCTGGGTTTTTAAAGGGCCACACTGTACTGATCTTGAATGGAAACTTTGGATGTCTATTGCATCATAACTCCAGTTATATTTTTCAGCAATTAGAATCTGACTTGACGTGGTTAGTTTAATGATTGATAGGGTTGGACACACTGAGGCTGCTTAAATGCATAATCAAGTTAAGTTTCATCCTGACTGTAAAAGTAATTAATAACGTTGGCTGTGTGAGAACGAATGGCATTAGTTACATAATGGATTTATCTTGCTAAGGTGCTGTTAAATTGGGCATGACAACAACAACATCAAGCCTTGATCCCACTACGTGGGGTCGGCTACATGAATCCTTTTTCTCCATTGGGTCTGGTTAAGAGTCAAATTCTAATTTAAATCTAATAAAGAAAGATCATTTTTAATATTTTCTAACCAAGTCCTTTTAGTTCTACCTCCACCTTTCATAGGTTAAATCTAGCACATCTATTTTATGTGACCAAACCATCTAAGGTGACTCTCTCTAAGGTTACAAGAAGGCATGATTGTTTTTGGGGCTTTTGTATAGGATTTAGCTAACTTTTAAAATAAAATATATATAAATAGAGTAAGGTGTATGCCTCATGCCAGCAAGGCGAGGTGCGCCTCAAGGCAGGCCTCATCCAAGATGAGGCTTAAGCCGCATAAAAAAGCTCGAGGCATAAGCATTGAGGCATTTTTTTACTGAAATTGCGTTGAGGCGGGCCTGAAGGCGAGCCTCATATTGCACAATTTTAAACAATGACCATGGAACATTCTCTTGCAAATCTATAGTAAGAGCATTCATGACTAAAGCAAAAAAGATATGGGCTTAAGACTGATCCTTGATGTAATCCAATTGAAATTGTAAAATACTTGGTCAAACCAGCTTGTGTTTGAACACGTGTAACAGCTCTAGTATACATATCCCTAATGACTTGAACATAAGCATTATTAATCCCTTTCTGTTTTAGAACTCTTCATAGCACTTATCTTGGAACTTTATCATATGCTTTCTTGTGGGCTCCGAAAATTCGGCCCCGGCCTCCGCTCGCTTTTCTTATTCGGCAAGGGAGTTTTAACGAACTAAGTTCCGGGGTAAATTTTGGAAGGCAGATGGGTTTGTAGATAAGACACTACCCAGAGATTTCGCCCTCATTTTGTGAGGACTTTATGATCTGAGTTCTGGTTTCCTATAGGCGCAAGCCCCTATAGTTAATTACCCCTCTCGATCACGAGAGAGAACTTTCGATTAAGGCTAGTCGTCAATCAGATACGTAGAATATACGTGTTATCTGGCATATAGTAGCAGCAATGAGTTTGGATTTAGAAATTGAGGAGTTGAGTTTGGAAATTTGAAGGTTTGATAGATTTTGATATTTAAAATTGAAATTGCACCATCTTGCACTTAAAGCGAATGGTGGGGGAATGGATGATAGACCCGATCAAGATCCCATGGTTCCGTCGTCCCGGGCCATCGTGGTCCCTGGTCTACTTAGTCAGAGGAGGTAGTCGACCCAACCTGACAGAAGGATCCTTGTCGGCAGCCATGGGTTGCTTCGTCCAAGGGGACCTTGTAGACCGGGGGTGAATGTTTGTCTAAGGGGATAAATTTGAATCCACCTTAGCTTACAGAGGGCTTTGTGCCCTATCGATCATATCCTATTGATTCATATCTCAAGGATTTAACGCCATTAAGGAGCGTATTGGCTCTGGCCATAACCACTATCTGTGGTGCCATTTGGCGGCAAAACCACTCGGTTCAGAGGGCCCCGGGTCATAACCGTTTACCTGCAGTACCATTTGGCGGCGAAACTGCCGGTTAGAGGACACGTACCACGTCCTTACTGGCAAGAGATTGTTTGAGAATGGATCCTAGTGATATTTTCGACCAGGCATTTGGCTCTTTTGTGAGCTGAAGTAGTTTTTGATTTGTCCGCCTCGACAAACTGTTGCGAAGGGCGGATGAAATTTGCTTTAAGTGCGTTGATAGATTTTATTTCACTTTTAAATATTTTTGGTAATTTGGGATTTCGAGATTTTTGTGAAGTTTTCTGGAATTTGGGATTTTTGAGAATTTTCTGGATTTTTGGGATTTTTGGGATTTTTGTGCAGTTTTGGCATTTTTGGTGGATATTTTGGGTAGAGTTTAAAAGTATTTGGAACGGACTTTTGGGAGACAATTGAGAGTATTTGGGAACCCCTCCGGTTGAGATTTACAATCAACACGGCCATCATCGGGGTGTTTGGGGTCATTTCTCTTTATGGATTGAACCTTGTCACTCTGTCGGGCTGTCGACAGAGGATCGGGTTTCGTAGGCTTTATGCCCTTTGATAGTGAATTCTCGTTGTTATAGGCCTTGAAGGCCTAATATGGATGTTTTGAGACAAATATAACGGTCGCCACAATCGTATATTTGTTTGTTGGTTCGAACCCTGTCGACTTCTATTGACCCTTATAGAAGGATCGGTTTCGAACCTGAATTCACTTGTCAACCCGCGCAGCATCCCTGGACGTCACGTGTGTATCAATAACACGCTCGCCGGGGCTCATGCGGGTGTTAAAATTATTTTTACCCCTTTTAGTGTACCTATGTGTATACAATTTATAGTGCATGTGTAGGGGTACTTTGGAATAATTGTAGACGCCTTCTGTCTGCTTGTACGAATGTTGCAGATCCGGTGGCGTGGCGTAGCAGCTTCTGAATGGAGTCGTTCGCTGCTTTGTACAGGTAGACTGTTGTGCACTACTTGTTGCTTTCTGCAGGTGGATCGTAGTGCACTAACGAATCTCCTGCTTTTGTTCGTAGGAGCTTGTACTTGTCGTATTCTCTATGCATTTGTTTTTGGTCCTTGGTCTTTTCAGTGCGTCCGCCACTGCTGCATGTAGGTAGGTAGATGTATTTCTTCACAGACTGAAATTGACTTCAGGATACTGCATTTACTGAAGTCTTTCTGCATCTTCCCCTGGGTGGCATGTTATACATACATCTGTATTTGTTGAGGGATTGTATGTATTGCAGATCTTTCATTCTTGATTGTAGAAGGCTGATATATCTGACTGATGCTGAGTGGTCGTTGACTGTATGGGTAATTTAGCATCCACTACTCATTAATGGTCATCACCCATAAGTGGACTTCTATACGAGTGAGGACTCCTCCTCGTTCATTTGTGAATGTTCACATTCATCCTACACATCACTATGTTCATTTGTAGGAAATTCCATGTACTGATTGTAAGCATATTTTAGAACTCCTTCATGTTTGCTTGTGGAAAACACATTGGGTGTGCAACAAATCTTTTACAGTAGATCATATGAGTTTGTATGCTCGTATGCCTTTGCACTTGTTACATATCAAATCCCCTCCATTTGTAAGACTCAATATATGACTTCATTTTGCTCTTATGTTCATAACAGATGAGCATAATTATTTGCATATAAACGAGCCATATTGAATATTACAAGTCTTCTACTATCATAGCTTGCTTGATGACATTTGTGTTTGGTTAGGAATTCATGATGGCTCTTTAATGTTCATTAGAGATTTCATACCACAGCTTCTAGGTAGAGATCTTATTGATCTATCCTTGCAAGCAAGTTGTGTTATCCTCTTAGGAGCATCGTATTTTGTCATGAGATTTGATTATATTATTGCTTAAGAGAAATTCCTTTGTTCCCCCTTCATCTTAGTTGCAATCAACTTGATTCTTGCTTGCATGTTGATTATCCCATGTATTTCATTTGAGTTATGAGTTTCAAGTTTAACTTGAGTTCACGCCCAAGCTCAAATCTAACTCTTCTTGATTGAGTTTGATTTAAGTCCTTGTTGTCTTGTAAAATTCAAGTTAAGTTCAAAACTTATTGCACCAATCTCCTTTGAGTTCAGGTAGTCCATATCTTGTTTTGAGTTCAAGTCCAAGGTTTTATTCTTTTGTTCAAATCCTTGTTGCATTTGAATCCATTTCATGTTCAAATTCATCATAAGCTTAATGTCATTTGATTAGAGTTCATTTGAGTTCAAGATGAGTTATATCCATGTTCATAAGTCCTATGCTCTTGTTTGAATACAAGTTCTATGTTCTTGCTCAAATTGTTCAAGTCAAGTCCTTCGCATGAGTTCAAGTTCGAGTCCAAAATGAGTTCAATCAAGTTCTTGTTCATTTCAATTAGAATTGAATTCATTTGGGTTTAAGTTCAATTAGATAGATTGAAACAAGTCCACAAGTCTCATTTGGTTCCAAGTCCTTGTCTGTATTTCAGACAAAATTTTGGCAGCCTCCCAGCGTCTCCCCCGTTAAGGGGAAAAAGCCAAGAGACCGCCTACCCGCCACGTCACTAAAGACGTGCACGGTTGGTGTTGGTGAGACACTGCGGCAGTTGTATTTTTGTTTTTTCTCCCACCACACGCACTAAAGGCGTGCTTGGGGTTTTAAAAAGTATTTTTTGATAAGCAGTTTTTTTAATTTCCCCCCGCCCGGGGGTACTTATGAGCGACCCCGCCTCGCCGTAGATGTCGCACCGGGTTCCCTCCTACCACGGCCAATAAAGGCGTGCTTAGGTGGTTTGCCGGTCCGACACGAACATTGAAGCAAGGTTTTGAGTTTAGAAAAGTTCATACCTCCGCGGGGTTGTCGTGGTTGACACGTGGATCGAGGGGTCACTCACTTACCTCGTCGTAGGTGTCGCACCGGGTTCCCTCCTACCACGGCCACTAAAGGCGTGCTTAGGTGGTTTGCCGGTCCGACACGGACATCGAGGAAGGAGAGTGGGGGGGAGTATATTTTATTTCTTATAATTAATTAGTATTATTATTAATTAGCTAGCATAAATTATGATTAGATTTAATTAATTATAATTAAATAACAATTAATTATATTAAAAATAATTAAACATAATTAAATTTAATTAATTATGATTAATTATTGATTAACAATAATTAATTATCATTTAAAAATAATTAATTATAATTACTTTATTTAATTAAAACTAATCTGCGATTAATTAGTTACTAATTATAATTAATATTAATTAAAAATAATTAACCTTGGCTAATTATGATTAATTAAATATTAATTATAATTAATATAATTAATTGTGATTAGATTTGATTAATTATTATTAATACATAATTTAGACTAACTAATTATAATAATAATAAAAAAAAACTTATAATAAAAAAAAAAATAAAAATAAAAAAAAGGGGCCCCAAAAGGGGCTGTTCGGCAACAAGGGATTTGGCCGAAGAAGCTCCCGAAAGGGAGAAAGTTACCTTTACAGCAAACGAGCTCCCGTTCTTGTTTCCGTTCAAAATGTCGTAACTTCCGATCGGAACAGGGAGGGAGGCGGAGCCAAGCCGAGCGGCAATGGGGAGGTAAGTCGGTTTCTCCTCCCTCTCTCTCTCTCTCTCTCTCTCTCTCTCTCTCTCTCTGTGAATGATCGGGCAAGGATCGAAAGGGGCAGAGGAGATGGGAGCTCGGTCTGGAGGCGTCGGCTGGAGATCGGAATCAGCGGCTCGGGTAGAGAGGAGGAAGGAGATTTCGGTTTGGTGGAGGTCGGAGGGAGCGAAGTCGAACTGCCGTGAAGGAGCCGAAGAAGCCTCGTGAAAGGGAGAAAGTTAACGTCACAGCGAGCGACTCCCGTCGTTGGTTCCGATCGAAAGTCCGGAGCCTCCGATTCGTCTGTGGAAGAGCAGTCGTGTGCGTGGAGCTGAAGGGAGAAGCAGAGAGTGGGAAGCAGTGGGAGTAGCGAATGGGGAGAAGAGTCGTGGGAGAGAGCAGTCGGAAGAGTGGAGGTTGGGTCGGTATTTAACGAAAGGAATGAGTCTCCTCGAGCGGGTTTTGAGCAGGAAACACGGAGAAGCGACGCAACGGCGCCGAGCTACAGGAATTCAGCGCGATTTCGTGCAGGATTCCCGGAGAACCGAACTGAGTCGTCGTATACGAGGTATGCAGGATTTCTTGCGAGTTTTGCGGAGCTTCTCTACGGGATATGTGGATCCGACGGGCTATAGGTATGTACACGGGATTTTCATTTTTGTTGTGCTGGTTAATGCTTAGAGGTCAACATTTCTCTAAATCAATAAATATCATATGGAGATCTTCATTTTTCTCTCTATACTTCTCCATCAAACCTCTCGATAAATGTATGATTTCCATAATAGACATACCCGACATGAATCCAAATTGATTTCAGAAACTTTAGTATCACATTGTAACCTATGCTCCATAAGTCTCTCCCATAGTTTTAAAGTATGATACATCAACTTAATTTCTCTATAATTTGCACAATCTTGTGCATCACCTTTATTCTTAAAGATATGAATCAACACATTCATTCCCCACGCATCTGGCATCATTTTTAGTCTTCAAAATGATATTAAAAAGTTTAGTAAGCCAAGAAATTCTTTCATCTCCTAAGCATTTCCACTTCTATTGGAATATCATTAGGTCTAATAGTTTTTTCACACTTCATTTTCTCTAACTTCATTTTTAGTAATACGCTGATAATAATAAAAATATTTATTTTCATTTAGAGTGTTAAGGTCACTAAAGTGAATCGTATTTTCACAAACTTCATTGAAAACCTTAGTAAAATATCTCATCCACTTTTGTTGAATATCCCCTTCTGAAAAAATATTTTTTGATCTTCATCCTTAATGCACTTCACTTGAACTAAATTCTTATTACTCTTATCTCTTTGTTTGACTAGCTTATACATATATCTTTCGTACTCTTAGTATCTAAACTATTATAAAAATCATTAAAAGCTAAAGTTTTTGCTTCACAAAATGTTTTTTTAGTCTCCTTGCGGGCAATTTTATATCTTTCTCAATTATTAGAATTTTAACATATAAACTAATTTTTATAACAAAGATTCTTATTTTTGATCTTTTATTGCATATTTTGATTATACCACCTATCACGACCTAGTCCGGTGAGCTCGCATAAGCGAGACGGAAACGGATGTCGGATGGTAGACTAAACTATATAATTTTTAAAACCATCACATTAATATTTGAAAGATCCACTAAAACAATAAAATTTAAAACACAAACATAACCCCAAACAGATTCATATAATTACCTTTCTTCTGGAGCGCCTCTTCTACTATAAACATTTTCACCCCTTCTACTCATTTTGATTAATTTAAATTTATCTGAAAAAAATGTTAACAGCTAACAGTAAGTTGATGCTTAGTAAGTAAAAACATGATTTAAACTACAGTAATCAAGGCAAAATGAACAATATGCTAGATGCCACATTTCATTTGAACATAACATAAATTGATTTCTTACAAACATGTCATTAAATATATCATATCATAAAACCATATCTTTCATTTTTATTTCCATATTCATATCAATATTCTTAACTTTCTCATTTCGTATATATTACAATTGTCACAGGTGCCACCGTCTAGTATCATAAAGGTACTCCTTTATCATTTCCTTTTCCATATTCTTTACCATTTTAACCTACACGAGTACAGCGTCCCCAACTAGTACCATAAACGGGTGAGCTCCATCAATTCAACATGCACATACAAACATTCATTATAACAATCATATCCTATTCATATCATCTCATTTCATTTCATTTCTATAACATATGAAATTTATCATATAATGCTATAAAATATAACATAAAATTTTGCATGATCAACCATTGGACAAGAGTAAAGATTTTATAAACATGATTGGTCTTTCAAAACATATAACTTGAGAGAAACAAAAATCATTACTGTATATAAAGAACCATGTATACTTACATAAATTAAGAAATGATTCTCTATGCTAGTCCTTCTTCCTTTGAGAATACCACAAATAACACCTATAAGAAAATATTTTAATATTCAATAGCTAAAGTTAATCATCTCAAATTTAATGAAACTACTCCTATAAAACTTCTAAAGTTTCTCTCTCCCTCTCCCTCTCTCCAAATGATCACATATAGCAAAATATATATTCTAAAAATTCATAATTTTGTACAATTATATAATTTAACCAAATTAACCCTTTATCCTAATCCTAATTTAATTTAATTTGATTTCTATTTTCGGATTTAAATTAATTAGAAATTAGGAAAATAATATTTTGAGAAAAATCTCAAAATTTCACCATTAGAATAATCCTACAACTCTTAGGAATAAACTTTGTTAAAAGATTTCATAAAAATCAACATATGGGAAAAACCCTAATTTTAGAAATCCTAAAAATTATTGGAGAAAAGCACATTCTCATGTATAAAATTGTTTCCTAGACCTTCCCTCTTAATTTCTTAAAGAAAATTCAATGATTCCACAAAACTCTAAATTCTTCATCTTAAAAATCCAAGGGAAAGATAGAGATTTCTAGGTTTAGAAACATACCTTAGTGCTCCTTAGGTTTTCCCCTACAATTTCCCTCATGAACGGCCGCCGAAAACCGCCCTAGCAGTTGCCGTCGACTTGCTCCCGTCGCTCTCCTTCCGTCCGTCTCCCTTTCTCTTCGTTCGACCTAGCGGGAATGAGTCCAAAGACGGCTAGGGATAAGTCCAAAGACCAAATTGCCCTCCAATGCTTCACATTCTCTTTAATATTAATAGGGGTAGTTTAGGTATACTCAAACTTCTAATTTGTTCATCTCTAAAAATAAACAAAATTAAATATAAGTTATATATACCAAATTTCTTAGAATTTTGCGTAGAATTTCATAAAATTATTTTCGTCAAATTTCGACGACTTTGAAAAATTCATATAAATCTCGTCGCGACGCATCGAAAAGCGGGTTATCTAAAATTGGCATTTTTTCGGGTTTTACACCGCCAATTATTTTTACTATTAAAAACTTTTCTTTTGATACTTCAAGCACATCATTTGCAATATTTTTAATATTACAAGCTATTTTTTCCCCCATAACATTAGCTTCCTCATGCACCGACAAAATCTTAATATTGTGAATTTTAAATGCCACCATCTAATCCTAGAATAACTATATACTATATTTTTCATACTCTGCCCATTCATCTTAAAGTCCAACACTAATAAGCAGTGTTGGGTATATAGACTTTCACTCGGATTAACTTTATAATCTATGCAATCTAAACAATTTATTTTTCTTACAAAAAATAATTAATATCAGTTTTACTATATTTATTCTTATAAGTGATGAGATGCTCATCTCTTTTCCTAAATAAGATATTAGGAATAACAAAATTATAAGTTAGAGAAAAATCACATATTCATTAGTCGCTCCAAACTCAAAACCACCATGAATGCTTTTAAAATCCTCTATCTCTCTACCAACATGTTTATTTAAATCTCCGCCATTAAAAACTTTTTTCTTCAAAAGGTATCTATTATATGAATTCTTCTAAGCCATTCCAAAATTTCAATTTTGAACATAAATCCAAACCTACTTGATGAGCATAAGCACAAGTTTTACGATTATTCAACAAGTTTTATGCTAACTATTGTATGAATTCTTCGAACTCTTTCTTCAACATGTTCATTTACACAATGTATTAAAGGATTAATGCCATGATTATTCGACAAGTTTTATGCTGGCTGTCAACTACTTAACGTTACACTCCACTTTTTTCATCCAAGACTTGGGACCTGATAATGACAATGTTAAATTGGGCATGGCAGATTGCTAAAAATCAGATTTGTAAAGAGATTTACAAAGATAAATAAATTCCATAGTACTTAATCATAGATTAAGAAAGCAATTAGATATGAGCTTGCTAAATAAAAAAGCTATACTCTTAAAAAAACGACACTTAAAATGGATTTTTATGATTCACGTGGGCCACACTAGCATCTATATAAATCTTTTCCTTTTTATATAGGACGTGTGTAGCCATATAAGCAAAGGCACAACATCTACAAAATCCTGCAGAACATGTTAGGGAACTTGATACTTTATGCCTTTAATAATGTCTTCAAAACTGAAATATGTGTGCACTTTCCTTATTTGTCAACCCTTTTTCTTGTTTTCCCTTTTAAATTTCACTAATAATCTGGTATTAGATTTTATATTTTATAAGCATAATGTGATCTTAAAAAGTTTATAAGTGTTTATTTAGACAATGCTGCGATCCTGGCCAGACAAGATTTTGGGGCTTTTGTATGCTTCAAATCATTGTTAACAAATGCTTGTTGTTTTGAAGTAGGCTCGACCCTCCAGCTATCCCAGATTTAATTCACAGAAGAAACTACAAAAGAAATTTCATTTGCTTATTTCTGAGGCAAGGATTTCTTATGGCTTGATTGCCTGGTGGTTATGCCTTCCTTACTTTCTGCTTATTTTTGATGATTCTTTTGGCTTCGGAATCTTAACATGTCCTTATCTGTTGCAGCTTGACTTAGCTTAGGCATTGAACAGTTAAAATTCTTCTTGTTCTAAGGACTCTCTGTAACTTTTAATTAAATCTGGTTGTTAAGGCCCCTCAGACTTCGACAGAAGGTTGACAATAATTCACTACTTCTAATGGCATAATTATAGAACTTGGATAGTGATTATTTCATGTGTATGGACTAGTTATGATAACTTGGACAATGGCTAAGGTGCATGCAATTTTTTTTTTTCTGCATATTTTCCTAAAGACTTTTTGATAATTGTAGTCTAAATCAGTAGCCATGTCTTCTGATACAAACCTGTTTCCCGTTTTTTTAAAAAAACAGAAATGTAGTTAGCACGAATTGAAGAGTCTGGTTTCACAAATTTGGAACAAAATTTTCGATTTCACATTGTATAAATTATAATTCTTTGCTATGCCGCATTATGCGAAGGTATCGAGCTCTATTGATGTATCTGGCGTTGTATTATGCTTTTTTTCCAAGTAGATGTCCACCTAAATAGCTATTATGATGGTTGCCTTGTAGATCTTGTTGTTAAGTTGGCAACTTCTTCATAACGACCCTTGTTAAACTTTCAAGGCTTAGGCAAAATTGGAGTTGCCTTCAATGTCACCATCAATATTGAGATCATTAATAACTTGTTTGAGCTTTTTGAAATGTATTTCATGGTGTACGGTCATTCTAATAGAAAGAAAATAATATTTGCCGATTATGGTTTTTACTCATTTCCTTTAGTGCCATGGAATTTTCAATTTAGAAATTATGATTGGTTAATTTTTACATGGTCAAATTTCAAAAGATTGTTAAAATCTCAATTCTAGCCCATTAACAATGAAGTAGAGAAGCGGATCATGGATGGTTGATGTACATAGTCTCATCCCTGCATTATAGAGATGCTATTTTTGTGATTAGAACCTATTCACTGTGTCTCAATGAAGACAACTAATCAGTGTTAGTCCCTCTTTCTTCCTCTTTCATTTTATCCATAAAATTATTGCATCCTAAGAACTCCACATAAATCCTAATTTAAATATCATATCGGTTCCATTAGACTTTCCACATCCTCATTCATAGATTAAGAGGTATCATCATTGCATTCCCAAATCATGGAGGGGTTAATGTACAAAGCCGTTAGACCAGTCCATTGGATCGGTCCAGCCGGTCTGAAGGGACCAGCTTATGCGAATAGAGGCGGAAATGTCCGCCTCTTGTATGCACCGAACGCAAGTTGCAAGGGTTAGGGAGCTGTTTTGGAAGGATTTTTTAGGGGTTTGGGAGGGAAATTTGAATGTAAGAAACTGTTTAGAAATTTCCTTTTGAATTGTATGCATTAAATAGTTGGTTTTCCTAGGATTAGGGCATCTTGAATTTGGCTGAAATTTGAGATCTCTTAGTTTCTTTGGGCTCTAGTGGTGTCTAGAGATTTGGGAGAGAAAGATCCTCCTCTCGAATAGAGGATCAATTGTATCTTGATATTTTTTGTTTCCCTTTCATCAAATATTACAAATTATCTATTGTTTTATGGTTTTGTGTGGATTTTTGTAGAGAATTCTCGTTGTTTTCTGAAGATTGATAGGAAATACTTGAGATCTACCAGTGTTCCTTATCAAATTGGTATCAGAGCACGTCGATCTAAGGGGAACCCATGGACGGAAGGAAAGTGGAAGTTTTGGAGGGAGAACTTGGGCAACTCAAAGCAGGTTTTGAGGAGTTCAAAATCAGATTGCATCCGTCAATGAAAAGATGGAGGGAAAATTTGTCATAGTGGAAGACATGTTGAAGAAATTGATTGAAGCGAAACTCAAACCGGTGATATCGGAAGCAAAGGAAACTACCAGCGGCCATGAAAGAGGTGGGAACCCTAACATGTTTAGGGGAAGGAAAAATCCAGAAGTGGAGATTCTGGAGGGAGAAGACGGAATGCCTCTTCTCGAACCACTTTCTAGTGAGTAGATGAGCATTGGCTACGCAAGAAGGGGTGTTGAATTTGTAAGGAGAGGGGATGATTTCGATCGCATGGGTGTTGATTTTGAAAGAAGAAGAAGGGATTTTGAGGAAGGATCTGAGTATGAGCGTCGAAGGGAAGAGCATGATAATTGAGGGCACCTCCTTTTTAAGGAATGAGAGGCTATAGAGGATTTAGGGGAAACAGGGATGACCCGAAGGTGAGAAAGCTGAAGATGCCCATCTTTGGGTTGATTACAAAGGAGGACAGACTGATGGCATCGGGCCTATGTTTGGAAGGTAAGCCTTTGTCTTGGTACTAGTGGAGATACATGCGACGACCCATACGAAGTTGGAGAGAGTTCAAGGATTGCTTGATGGAATGTTTTCGAACTGGCAGGGGAGGAGATTTCTACGAGCAGCTCTTCGCCTTGACACAGGATGGTTTAGAGATAGAGTACCAAGAGAGATTTGAGTACCTTGCTAGCTAATCGAACCTCCTTCCTGTGACAATGTTAGAGGTAAATTTCATGAAGGGATTGATACTAGAGATCCGAGTAGTGGTTAGAATAATGAGGCCTTGTGACTTGAGAGAGGCTATGGAGCTAGTTCAATTAGTGGATAATTAGAGGCACCTGGAGAGAGAGATGGGTGGCAGTAGCTCAGGAGATCCAAACAAGAGGACCATCATCTTATTTGCACCTAAGGAGTTGACACCGGGTACTTTTCGGGAGACTTCGAAGGTGAAGAATGTAGGAGTAAGACCTGGGGCAACTTCAAGAAAGCTCACATAAACAAAATTATAAGAGAAAAGGGCGAAAGGCTCTGTTTCAGATTTGACGAGGGTATACGCTGGGGCACACGTGTAAGGACCGAACCCTTCAGGTTCTTATCGTTTGTGATGAAGAAGGAATAGAGGAGGGCGTCGTCTTTCTGCCTTGTGGACAAGGTGGATCTTTGGGAAGGGAGTATTGTTAAACTGGACCGGTCCAGCCGGTCCGAAGGGTACGCGAACAGAGGCGAAAATGTCAGCTTCCTGTATGCGCTGAATGCAAGCCGCAAGGGTTAGGGAGTTGTTTTGGAAGGATTTTTTAGGGATTCAGGAGAAAAAATTGAATGTAGGGACTATTTAGGGGCTGTTTGGTATGCAGAATTAAGAGTGTAATGTAATTAATTTACATGTATTTCATAAATTAAGTTGTTTGGTTGATTTTAAGGAGAACAAAAGTAATACCTCGGAAGCATTACGGGTGTATTGCCACAGGCATTTTGCGTGACTTCAAAACCCGCTCAAATCGAGCGGGATCCAAAAGCTCTCGCACGAACCAGCCTCGCACGAGAGAGGAGAAAACTCGTAGAACAGCGGTACCTTCCTTTCCAGATCGTCAATTTACCCTCACTGATCTTCAATTTAACGGAGGTAGGACTTTCCTCTTCGTTGCCGTTCGCGTGAGGTAGGGCTTTCTTCCTCGGCTTCGCTGGTTCGCGTGGGGCTTTCCGCATAAGAGGTTCTTCTCTCCTGCGACGTTGTTCCTGTAGGATCTAAAGTCGTGCCGCCGACTTTCCGCATAAGAGGTTCTTGAAAGCAAGTTTGGCTTCAATCTCTTCCCTGAAGGAGAGAAGAGGCTCGGATGGCTGTGTGCATCACATAAAAATGTTCTTACACTTAAATCCCAAAAAATAAAGTCTCTTCGATTATTAAGAATAGTGTGTGCCGCTTTGACCTGGAAACCCGAGCTCGTCTTCCCATCTTCAAAAAGCTAAAGAATTTTGGCGACTCTCCGATCGCTGGGCGGCGCCAGTGGTGTGATGCCCTTTTTCTTGTATACGCGATTGTTGAAGGTTATATATCTCCGGCGATGGGCTGTGGCTTATCCTCGCTGAGCATGTCCGAAGGTGAGCTCACAATTATTGGCCTCCTACGTTGGATTTTACCGCATGCCCTAGCTATTGGTTTATATATTCCCACTGACTGCTGCGAGCTTGTAATTGTTTACATCTGTTATATATTGCGTGAACCTTGTTATCTTTCTTGATCATAGAATTGGTGCGACAGTTCCTGAGGTCATCTTGCATAAATTTGTTAGAAGCTTGCTGATTGAATTGGTAGATGTAGTAAGGAATTTTTAGCTGATAGCGTTGGAATTGGCAGCAATCCTGTTAATGATCAACTTCAATTTGCTGGGGAGCTTGTCTTAATCATTTTGTGTGAGAAAAAACAAAATTTTTCCTTGCTGTATTATTCGTTTTACCTTTTGAGTTTTGAGCATTACAGAATTTTAGGAAAAAACTTTATTAGTGGATTTCCATGGTTAATGCTACTGATGATGTTTTAGCATCGGAATGGAGCCAATGCTTTTTCCATCGAATAAAGTTTTACCATTCATTTTGGACGGTTTTTTCCCTACTTTCTAAAGCAGGTTTATAATATAAAAATTTTAAGTTCAAGAATTATTTGTGCTAAAAAGATGTTTTAGAAAGCAATAAGAAAATTGTCTCAAATGAAGCCTTAGTCAAACAAGAAACAAGAATTAAGTTCAAAAACTATTTAGCAATAAGAAAATTGTGCTAAAAAGGTATACTAACAGATGGATGCATGAGTTTCCATAGTTCTTTCAAATTATTACAAAAAAAACTGATTTTACTTTACTTTATATCTACCTAACCAAACAAGGGAAACAGTTCTCCTGTGTTTATTTTGCAGACAACCAAACAAGTGTAAAGTATTCAGAATGCACTACATTTACTTTACATTACTTTTACTTTACACTGCACTTCTTTTTCAGGCAACCAAACAGCCCCTTAGAGATTTCCTTTTGAATTGTATGCATTAAATAGTTGGTTTTCCTAGGGTTAGGGAATCTTGAATTTGGCTAAAATTTGATATCTTTTAGTTTCTTTGGGTTCTAGTGGCGTCTTGAGATTTGGGAGAGAAAGATCCTCCTCTCGAATAGAGGATCAATTGTATCTTGGTATTTTCCGTTTCCCTTTCATCAAATAATACAAATTATCTAGTGTTTCGTGGTTTTGTGTGGAGAATTCTCAATGTTTTCCGAAGATTGATTGGAAATACTTGAGAGCTACAAGTGTTTCTTATCAAAACCCTAATCTCTGCATTGCAAAGAGGCTATTTATGTAATTTGAACCTGTTTTTCCATGCCTTAATTAGGAAATCCTAATCACTCTACCAGCCTTGCTTTCCTATGTCTTCCAATAGGCGACGATGCAAAAGAAAAAAGAAGTTTCCAATAAACCATGCAAGAAAAATTTTCTTGCAAGAAGTATCTTTAATTTGTTTTTTCTCGGAAGCATGTGTTTGGTTATTCTTCAATGGGAATTCTTTGCTAGTCAACAGTTTAAGCAAGTTGGTGTAAATTAGTATGGGTTTTTGCTACAAGGTTGCTGTTATTTGTGCTATGAGGATCCCTGTGGATTATTTTCTCGTATATCTTTCTGAAAGTTATAATTTAATTGTTTTGAATCGCATCTCAGAAAGCAAGATAATCCTTCCAATATATGCAGGCGTTGCTGGTGGTGCATCTTCAGGAAAAACAACAGTCTGTAATATGATTATTGATCAACTTCATGACCAAAGAGTTGCTCTTGTCAACCAAGTATTTTGAATTCTACTTTGCTATTTAATTTGATTGCTGCTAAAGCTGTTTCATGGATCATAATGGTAAAATAGCATCTGTTATGCATTTTTGAAGTGGTTCTTACACTGGACTGGACAGGCTGACCAGAGGCATCATCAAGTTTAATATTCCTGGCAAAATGCCTTGAGAAACATTGACTAGCCACAAGAGAGCTTATACTTATAACCTTGCTTTCTGTTTGCTTTCTAATGACTTAACATTGCATAGTTTTCTCTAGCTGTTGATGTTGAATACTCTAAGCATATGCTGGAATCTTTAAAGAAGTTTAAGCTTATTCCTCAATGATTCAAATATCAAATCTACAATCATAAAAAAGCTTTTGTTGTGTAAGATGATCAAATGGAAAGATGACTTTAATTTTAGTTTTTTTTTTTTTTCATTTAGATGTGTAGTTTTTGTGTCTTTGGCATTTTACTTTTGTGCTTATGATGTTACCCTGCATTTTAAATTGTCGGCATGATGTTTTGACGACCAATTAAGTTTTTTAACTATTCAATAACTTCATCAGTCCCTCTAATGACGAACTTATCTCAAATGTAACAACATTGACATGCTCTAATCTGACCATAAGCCATGCTTTGAGGAATGCACTCTTCTTACTAGTCATTTATGTTGTAAATTCTTCGACAAGATTCACCATAGTCTCATCCTTTTTTCTAGGATTTATTGTGAAAGAGAAAAGTATTAATGAGAATTGAAGTGATGTAGAACGGGAAAACGACTGCTTTGCTAGGGAGAGGTTCCAAAATCCAGAAAACGTTTCAGATTTTGGAACCAAAATCTGAGCCCAAAATTCTGAGAAAACCTTCAGTTTTCTATGCTTAGGAGCAAAGAAAATTGGAAGGGGAATTCCAGCTTTTGTCCAGCAAGAGGTGAACGTGAGATACCTCTTCCATATCAGCAATTCCCACGGGACAGCATTGAAGATTTTCAGCCAGCAAAGGGAATTAAAGAAAGGATTTAATTCTCAAGACAGAAGGCTGATTTTGGCAATCCGATTTCCTCTTGAGAGGGGAGGGGAGGCAAGCTCTTAGATTTTGCCTGAGAAGAAAAGGGAGGGAGACGGGTGGGAGAGAGGGGGGAATCTGATGAAGAAAATTTCCAACGGTGTAAGGGGAAGAAATTAGGGAATTAAAGTCCAATTCCCCTCTACAGCCTAGGGAAGCAATTAATGGCTTGATCTTTGAAATTCACGGCTGGTAGGAAGGAGGCAATATCTTCCAAAGAAAGGTGAGAGGGAATTTCAAATCAAAAATGAGTTTGGCAAGATTTAATGAGGGGATGCTTGGGCAACATAACTTGGAATGTGAGGGTGACGTGAATATGGGGGAGGATTTATTTCCAAAGCTAATTTCAGGTTTTGAACAATTCGGTTAGGAGGAGATTTAGGGATTTTGAAATATTTCCAAAAAAAGAGAATTGACTTAAGGAAATAAATCTAAATCCAAGCCATGTCTTAAATCTGAATTTAAATTCAGATTTGAGAATTAATGACGATTGGCTTAAATGGTGGGAGAGATTAATGGTGTGATTAATGCTAATTCGAATTCAAATTTTGAATTCAAATTTGCATTAATGAAGACCTCTTCCCTAATTGGAAACTTATTGATTACAAGGGAAGGATTAAGGGGCTGGCGGGATTTTGAATTCAAAATTCTGAGATTTTATTTCAGAATTAATGACATCATTAAATGCCTAATTATTAGAATGAATTAAGCAATAAATAAATTTGAATTCAAATTTGAATTTCGAATTCAAATCCTTCATTAACTTAATCCCTCCAATTTAGGAAAGGCAATTAATAATTGGAGCAAAGGTGGGGGGTTCTTGGTTGAGGTGATGGAGGGGTTGTTAAAACTGGCAGTTTAATGGGAAGGAGGAAGGGGCCGGTGGCGGTGGAAAGAGGAGATGGGGTGGTCGGCTAGGAAAATAAAGAGAAACACAAGATAAAAGAAAAGCTAGAACCGCGAGCCTTGGACTCTTCCGAAGACTGATGGGTGATCCGTTGCCCTTCTCCAAGGGACTTCCAATCACGAGCCCGGACCCATCCTGCAGCTGGTGACAACTTCGATTCCTCTCATAGGAATCCCACTAACGCTCTCTCACAAGAAGAACACAAGTGTGAAAAACAAAGAATTTTCATATCAATTAATCATCCTATTACAATAGCTAAAGGCCATATATATAGACCACAACATGAGAAAATAAAAAAAAAATTACAAAATTGCCCCTTGGGCTACAACACTCAAATAAATTAACTTAGGGGTAAAACAGGAAATAACATAAAAATAGAAACTAAAATGCAGAAAATAATTCATAAATGACAACTTAAATCAGAGCCGTCGATTTACGACGCCTCCTGTGATAGATGCGCCAGATTTTCGTGCTGATGCCCGCATCATGAAGTTTTCATCTAAGAGGGTATTGAGTATTTGGATTAGAACAAACTGCGATTAACTATGGTAATGCCCTCAAACACTACTATATTTGCAATATTAAGGAGAATATGATTGTGTGGGTGTAAATTGGTGAATCTGGGCATTGAATATGTAAATAGATCATAAGTTAGCAGTACACATGTAAATCCCATTTAGCAAATGAGATGAAAATCAGAGAAAATGTGGGGAATGAGACAGAATAGATGAAATATGCCTAGAAAAATATAAGGTCCTCAATTTTTCCCTTCATGGGATGGAAATGGTAGGAACTGAAATGTAAATGAAATGCATGAGCGGAGAGATGGTAGAAAGTTGGCGTAGAAGGCGCAAAATTATAGGCTAGATGTTATGACATAAGGCAGTTATAATTCTATTCTATTTAATGACGTAGCATCATCAATTCTTGTAATGATGATTTATTTCAAATATAAGAGCATTGACACACTCTCTACTTTGAGTGATTCTCTCTTCCCTCTATGTCATGTATATTATAGGTTCGAGAAAATAACCAAAATGACTCCTCAACTCTTTGTGAGGATCCAAAATCGTCCTCCAACTCTTTTGAAAGATCAATTTTTTCTCTTAACTCTTTAAAATGGGACCTTTTTGGTCCGAACATCCAATGTTGGAGTTAATGATGTTAAATGTAAGGTATTTTGGTTATTTTTTAATTAAACATTATTAAATATAATTTTCAAATAAATATAAATTTTCTATAAAAATTTATTAAACGTTTCTTTAATAAAAAATTAATAATAATTATAGTTTTAATTTAAAAAGTTTTAGTCATATTTTATAAAATATGATTGGTAAAAATATGTGTGACTAAGTTGAAAGTAACATCTATTTGCATTTGAATTCTCTTAATCAATAAATATCATATTTTATAAACTATGATTAAAATTTTTAAAACTAAAATTAATATTAATATTAATTTTTTTATTAAGAAAATATTTAATAATTTTTTTAAAAAAATTATAATTACTTAAAAATTACCTTTAATTAATGTGTAATTAAAAAATGACCAAAATGACATTACATTTAACACCATTAACTCCAACATTAGATGTTAGGACAGAAAATATCTTATTTTAAAAAGTTAAGGGATCAAAATTGTCCCTCAAAAGAGTTAGAGACTATTTTGGTCCCTCGCAAAGAATTGAGGGATCATTTTGATATTTTTCTCGTATAGATTCTATGGCAAGAACCATCGTAAAGTCTCCTCATCCTTCTATCAGGGCTCATCATGAAAGAGAATTGTATGAATGAGAGGAAGAAGTTTTCGGTTGAGAGAGTATATTGATTTTTGGTTTAGAACAAATCATAATTAACCATGGTAATACCCTCAGACATTGCTATTTTTGCGGGACTAAGAAGCTATACCGGTTTAAATAAGTGTACCTAGGCACTAAATACGTAAATTGAGCATATTTTAGTGGTATGCATGTAAATCCTTGTTTAGTTAATTAGATGAAAGTGAGAGAAAATATAGAAATAGAGTGGTAGATCTAGAATATGTGTGATATGCATGGAAAAAATGGGGTTAATTTTTTTCCTTTCACGAGATGAAAATTTAGCGACTAATACAGAGATGAAATGCATGAGTAGAAAGTGGGCAGAAAGTTCGACTAGATGGTGCAAGTATGCAGGCAATTTATGAAACAAGTGCAAAAATAATAAAAAAAAGTTGTTGAAAGTAGGTGAAAAACAAATGTAAATTTTTTCTTAGCTACCAAGTTGATGCAATGTTGGTGATGGAATTGCAGTGTCTATAGATAATTGAATGAAACTACAAAGAAAGAAAAGCATAGAATACAAGGTTTCTTCAAGCTGTACATTTTGAATCCTCCAAGCATCTGTAGAATGCTTAAGCAGTTTATGCTAATTTCTCAAGTGCAAAAGATATACTTTGAGTGAAAATATGGGCGGTAGAAAATTTTAATGTCGTAATAATTTGGTTTTACATAGCACTATGGATATTGAAATAGCATGACAACTGAAAGTCCAACCTTCTTGAAAATCAGAAATAGAGTAAACTTCTAATTCATGATAATTTGAAAGTGCAAATATGTAAAGTTCTCATCAGTCTAACCATCAACTATTTGACGACATACAGCAAATGGCATCACATAGATAGTTATCTTTTGAGATAGTTGGACTATTTAGTTAGATCAGATACTTTATTGCTATGCTGGAAATCTAAATCCTGGAATAATATCAGCTAGTGTCCTATATAATTCCAATATCTGTTCAGTAATGTATCCACTCACTCCTTGCAATTGGGATATTGCAAGAAGGTATTAAGTAGTTGTGTATACACTATCTTTGTTAAGTTTTCAACTTAATGTTTTATTTTACATTATCTATCTAATGATGGTTATATTTATTTTGCACTGATCTCTAAGTTCTGTTAATGCAGGAATCTTTCTATTATGACTTGACAGATGATGAAGTGGCTCTTGTTCATGAATACAACTTTGATCATCCAGGCACTATTTCTCATTTCCTCACACTATGTTAACAAATTTCCCTGACCTTTATGGTTACCATCAGTTTGGCAGTTTAGTTTCCATTTGTCTAGCATCTATCATTTTTTTGTAATGATTTTCTATTATTTTAGATTAATAGAAAAAAATATTGTTAAGAAAGGAATCCAATTAAATCTTTTGTGGTAATTGACACATATTATTCTTAATGTTTTTTGTCCGAAAATGTAAAATTTATTTCAAGGTGTGGTTTACTTAATTGTTGGCCACCCTTTCGAAAGTCAGTAGCTATGGATGATTCATAAGTCAGATCACTAGCCATGTTTAAGTACCTAGGATGCATAAACGGATCATTGGCACTAATCACTTCTATTTCTTTGCTTAGCAGTTCAAGCAACGGGCATAATTCATAAATGTGTATAAGTGCTATCAATATTTTTCATTTTATTGTGCAGATTTAACCCAATACTCAACTTTTAGACGCAAGTTTCTTGATCCAAGATCTCTCTTGTTAGAGAGGAAATCAATTTCTTTTGTATATTATGCACTAGAGCACCTCTTTATTTATAATAAAGGAATGCGTATAATATTCTAAGATATAACCTAAAAACATACACAAGTCACCTAAAATAGAATGCTTTTCTAGGTTGGCTTTTTTATGCTAAATCTCCCCCTATATATATATATATATATATATATATATATATTATAGCATAATCAAGAGAAAGGTAAAGGACCAGAGCTTTTGTAGTAATATCAGCTATTTGTTTTAAACTGGATATGTGAGATGATAAATTTCTTAGAAAATACAACATTTTAATTAATTGATAATCAACCTAAATATGTTTGATTTGTTTCACATAACTCAAGGTTATTGGCAATGCATATGGACATATGATTTTCACTGTATATAACCAAATACTGAATAACTGGATGACCAAACTCCCTTAAAAGAGTCAATCTTTAACATAAAATTTCCATAATTTTTCAAACTAAGCATTCTGAGATTATTTAGCGAATATATGTCATTTTTCCCCTTAGCAAAGTATCCATGTTATTACTTCATATAAATTACCTGATTAAGGCCATAGTAAAGGACGTCAATACTCACATTCCTTTGTCACAAAGAACAACGTTCATTGTTAACCACATATACAATAATCTTGGTGAAATTAAGCTCGGCATTTGAGGAGGAAGTGCCAAAATGTCTATCTCATAGATCAGTATGAACCTTTTGGCAACCAATGCACTGATCGATCAAGTAATTAGGATGAAATTACTATGAACACCTAAGGACTGTCAATTGGTCCAGAAGGTGGAGCAATCAAATTACATTATGGTGATTGAGTAGAGTATTCATCTTAATGTTTGTGTATACTATTTCGTTTGAAGATTTTCTTTCACTTCCTAAAATGCCTATATGGCTAAGAAAAATATATTTAGGAAGGAGATAAGTAGATAACTAATAAAATAAAATATAAGAGTGAATGAGATGAGCAATTTATGGCTTTTGCCTTTTTTACAAAGACATTGACAAATGTATTTTAAAGAGATCTCTTTAATAAGAGGATGTTCAATAGAAAATAACTGTATGGATGGAGATATTTCTATTGAAGGTAATCGCGGTCAACATGTATAAACCTTTAGAGGGGTAGCGGCATATATAAAATTTTATGGATGAATAGAAACATGTGGTGGTGTGGAAGAGGAGATAAAAGAAAGGAGCAATCTTATGAAAAATAATGTTGATCAAAGCTTATAAGTATTGAGCAAGGGTCTCATATGATCTATATCATTTTTTAAGTGTTAGAATAATATAAAATATACACTAAAAATCATGAGGAGAAATGACACATAATGGTGATTAGGAGACATAATCTCGAAGTTTATTCAGAGTACGCCCCAAATTGACAATGTCATTAAAATATATTACTAGTGGTGGAAATGGCAAAAGGTTCAGTGGTCCTTAGTACCAGTTTCAACCCTTCCACCAATCATCTTTCTGAGGGGATCATTAAAAACATAAGTTCTAGTGAAATAATGAATAACAACTAAGTTCAGATCAATTTATGGGACATGTAAAATACTTGTGATAATTTGTGAAGGATGGACAATGCCTTTCCAAGAAATAAGAAAGGGGAATCATTAATATAAAAATAAAGGAATGGCTGAAAAGCTTAATTCATTTATCATTCATACAAGGGGTATATATATGAAGCTGTTTTAATTATATTAGAAACCTATATAATTCTTGGAAGGGTTAGAATTATAAAAAAATTGAAAGAATTTTTTATCATGAAAGTATATCCTTATATATCCTTCCTAATTACCTTTCAAATCTTCTAGAATAATTTTTTAATTATAAAGCTCACAAATTCATTAAGCAATATCTCTAAACTCAAATTCGTCGTAGTAAAATGCACTAGCCTAATGTTTATCTTTTATTGATATGTGATCGCATAGTAGTATAGCCTTCTAATTTAGAGTTTCATGTCTGTTGTAGATAATCTCTTTTTCAGGATTTGATTTTAAATACCTGAGACCTCTATAAGTAGTTTGAATATGAAACTTTTTCACTTAGTAGATAAATTATCTTACAAAGCTTATCCCAAATGCTATATTTGGAAAATTCTAGGATAGATCAATTAGTTTACTAATGAATTCTTGATATCATCTGTAGCCGACTTTTGTTCATTCTTTATCTTTGTTAGTTTTTGGCTTGGCTTTTTTCACAACCCAGCTCAGATATTCGAACTAATGAGGTGGGAGCTGACAATAGGATAGTTAATACAATTACTGCATTTACACATAATAGTAATAACTATCAATCTATAAACATTGAAGAACCACTAACATATTATTCATTTGTTCATGGACACAAACCAAATTATACCAGTTATCATTCGAGCGCCTTCTTCTGTTCACAAAACCATCTCTTTCAGCCATTTCTACTTTATAAAGAGACTTACATGAAAAGTTTGTTTAATGGAGTGAGGTTACAAAGTAAACTTAGTAGGTAATCATCATTTCATATGCAAAGTTAGACATACAAAATAAAACATACATATTTCTTTGTCTTTCTTACAAAGTTAACATATACATATTCTTTCATATACTATAGATTTTATAGTTCATCTTTCACAATTTTGGTTTTATTTATAAATTTTCATTTAACATTTAATCCATTTTATTTCCATTAGTATAAGAGCACTGTCTAAATGTATCAATAAACGTATAATCATTTTCATTTCCATTTAATGTGTACAGGTATGTTACTTCCCTAGCCAGTACTCATACGAGAGAACTCCTGTATTTGCATGCGTGAACCTTTTCTTTATTTTAATACTTTTATTTTTATATAAATCATCATTTATTTTATTTCATTTTTCTTCATATATTATAGTAATCTGTAAGTATATTTTATTCATATACATATTTCTCAGTAATTTAATCAATCTCAAGTTGGTTGTATATTTAATATTTGAGCTATATTAAGTACTTTAGGTGTATTACAATATTCTATAGAAATCATGTAGCAAATATTTCACCATTCCATTTCTTTTATTCTTCTCAAGTAATGTATTCGTATATTAACCATCTAATCAACATAATGTTATAATCATGTGGTAATTGCAATAGCTAAAAGAAATTGAAATAACATAAAAGAGAATCTAGCATTTGTTATAATACAATTGAAATGACTGACTTTGAATATTTTTGTATTTTCAAATTCCTTCCAAATCTTTAATCCTCTGAAATATACCTCCAATACCCATCTCAGTATGAGAGCCTGTAACGGTTCACAATAACATAAGATTCTAATTAATATTAAAATCTAATTTGAATATCTCAAATATCATAAAAAATAAACGTTTAATTTCCCCCACAATTTATTTCACTATCAATCTTCATAATATAATATTACCCACAAAATCTTTTATTCCAATTGAACTTTTCTTTCCTTCACTATAGAATTTATTTAATCGTGCTTTGCTTGAATTCTTCCTATCGATAATAATATTTTACTTCTTTAGTGATGAAAATGATAATATAAATATTCTAAGTTAAATAACAAAATATTAGTAATTTAAATACTTACTATTTCTTCTACCGTTACAGAATGGAAGAAAACTTGAAACTCCTATTTGTTCTTCATTTTCATTCAACTTTTCTTCCTTTACCTTTAGAGAAGATATTCCTTGCGGTTTATATAAAATATTACGGAAGGATTTATACATAAATGGAAAGAATTGACAAACATTTCTTCTTCTTCTTCCTCTTGTTCACTGCCTTTTTTCCTGATTTTTTCTTCTTTAGCAATAATAAACATAGAGAAGGGAGTTATTCTTCATGAGGAATCATCTGATTTCATTTTCGTACTCAAACCTTCGTTCGAAATGCGATTCGAAACTCCCTAGCCTCGGTCTGTCTTTGCATTTGGCCCGCTCAGGTCGCGGCTTTATCCGCTGTACCGCCTCTATTATAACAATAGGTCAGTTCAATTGAATCAGCTAGGTTGAGCCGACAAAGCACGGATATTACAATCTCCCTTATAAAAAATTTCGTCCTCGAAATTTAAAATCAAGAATAAATGAACATACCTTAATTGAATAGATGGGGATATTAAGCTCTCATTTTTGCTTATTTCTGCTAGGCGGCATCTCTTTCCATTTTATGCTTCCATAAAATCTTTATAAATGATATTTCCTGATTTCCCAGTTGTTTCATATAATACTCTAGGATTCTTTCAAGTTCTTCAATATATTTCAAATCAGGCTGTAAGTCTATTGATTTTGACTGCATTCTCTTTGACTCATCTGATATATACTTCCGAAGCACTGATATGTGAAACACATTATGTATCCCTTGCATATGTAAGCAGATTGTTACGCCGGCCCAGGAGGGGCCGGCTGGACCGGTCCAGGAGGGACCGGTCCGGGTCTATTCCAGGCGACGGAATTGACCCAGCGGAAGCCAGAGCCTGGGCGGAAACTTTGTGGAGCCCATTATGGACTCAATGCAAGATTAGGAGGGAAATATTTTGAACTAAGGCGTGTTTAGGTAATTTGTAATATTCCTTTGTCTTTAATTAGGTGTTTTGGGAGGGATTTGAATTGTCTTGAGATCTAGGGTTTGGTGTTCTTGGGCTCTTGGCTTTGCCGGAGATTGTCAGAGAGTTTTTCCTTCCTCTCGAATTGAAGGAAAATTGTATCTTGCAAGTGCTTTTCATCCGTTAACGAAATAAAAGTGTTTGCATCGTTTCCTACGTGCTCTTCTACGTTTTCCTCTTAGAGTTTCCTGTATTTTGGCAGTTTTTTTGCTGTGGACAGCAGTTTTCCCTTGGATCCACTTGGTTTTGGTGAGAAACACTTGGAAATCCAAGTGTTTCCTATCACAGATCCAATCTCTAGGCCAAATTTTTAATCCTCAATATTTTCAAAAGTATCAATGAATCGCGGGCTCAATTTTCCTATCCTTTCAAATTGCTGCACACTTTTCATTGGACTGACTTTAATAAAAATAAATTCACCCACTTCAAACTCAATTGACTTGTGTTTTCCATCAAAATACTTTTATTGTTAATCATGTACTGCCTTTAGTCTGTCTTTAATCAATCTAATCTTGTTGGTAGTATCATCCACCAGTATAGTACGAATTATTTTTCTTTCACATTTTTCTACCCAACAAAAGGGTTTTATGCACGTCCTTCCATAAAGAGCTTCGTACAACGCCATTTCAATGTTGGATTGAAAACAATTATTTAAAGGTATATGGATTTCCCAATTTCCTCCAAAATCCAAAATAAATAACTGCAGTAATTTTTCCATAGTATGAATTGTTTTTCTGATTGTCTATCTGTCTAAGGGTGAAATGCAGTGTTGAAAGTCAATTTGGTACCCATAGCTTCTTGAATCTTTTTTCATAATCTAGAAGTGAATTAGGCATCTTTATTAGAGACTATTGATTTTGGAATTCCATGCAATCTTATCATTTCATCAACATATATTTTTGCTAATTTCTCCACTTAATCTATCTATTTGATTGGCAAGAAATGAGCATATTTTGTTAATTGATATATAACAACCCATATAACATCCCGACTTTGCCTTGACTTGGGTAATCCAATTATAAAATCCGTTGCAATTTCTTCCCATTTCACTCAGGTATCGGTAAAGGTTGTAATTGACCACCTGGCTTTTGATGTTCAACTTTAATTATTTGGAAGGAAATACATCCTGTCATAAATTCTGCAACGTTTTTTTTACTCCTGGCCACAAAAATAATTCTCTCAATTCTTGATAGATTTTTGTACTTCCTGGATGAATTTCATAACTAGAGAGCTATAATATTTATTCCCTTAAATTATTAGCATTTGGAATACATATTCTGCTTTTATATTTCAACAATCCTTCATCATCCAATACAAAATCTTCCAAGTGCCATGCCTGCCCTTTCCTTATGATTTCTTAGAAATTTATATCTTGAGATAATAAATTGTATATTCTATCTTTTAAAGTAGGTTGAATGACCAGCTGATTTAATAATAATTTTCATATTTTTCTTTCTAGCAACTGAAATTTCAATCTTTTCATGTCTTTAATAATCTTCTATTGCTGGGTAATCATCCAATTTGCACATCCAAGAGTCTTTCTGCTTAATGCATTTTCAACTTCATTTCCCTTTTGATGGGACATCAGATCAGCGTGGAAGGTTTATCAGAGACGTGGCCGCCGATCTACGACCATGATCGAGTCCTTGTATTTCTGAGTCATGATTGTATTTTATTTTATTTATGCATTTTCTTATTTGCTTAGGTGTCGTTATTATTTCCTTTTGTACCCCTTTCATGGGAGTGGTCGCATGTAAGCCCAAAGGGCAAGTTGGTCTTTTATTTTCTTGAGTCTTTGTACCCGGCTATTTATAGCCTCATTTCCTTTGTTTTGATTAAATGAATGATTATTTAGAAATTTTTCTGCACTTGTGTTTGAGAGCATTCGAGAGTTCTTGGAGAGCTTTTGATGCAATCAAAAATTTGGGAGAGGGACCCAAATTTTTTATCACAAAAAATAAACTCTTTCTAGAGAATAAAAGATTACAAGAACTCACAAAAACTAGACAAAACAAACTTTTATATCATATAAAGACTTACAAACTTTTGACTCTTACAAACAACTCAAACAAACGACTCAAACAAAACTCCTAAAGTTGCTTTCATCCATTAGAAGAAGGATACAGGTGGAGTGTAAATTTGCGGATAGAAGAAAGAGATTAGAAGCCAAGAAGAAAGGTTGGAAAGAGCCCGCAGGATTTCCGAAGGGGATGAGAAAGAAGGGTGGAAAGAGCCCGTAGGATTTCCAAAGCCAACCCGAAGGTTAAAACTTCCAAAAATAACTTTTCATAACTTCATATAACATATCTTAAAACAGCCCAAACATCTACTATATATAGGCATAAGAGGGGAACTAAACAACCATTACAATATTAATTAAAAACTAGAAATAGAAGGCCAAAAGGCACTAAAAACTGCAGTAAAAACTCTTGGAATTCCTCCCCAAATAGCCACCAAACAGTCCCAAAAATTGTCCAAATTCTGTCCACAATACAGCCCAAAAAACTGTCCAAAAACAGTCCAAAAAACTGTTCATATTCCCATATAAATGAGGTGATAAAAGCCATCAATTTCCTGCACAGGAATTCCAAACAGCAAAGCAAACTTCAAGATAAAAAGCCACGGTTCCCGCACAGAGAAACCCCAAACGGCACAGCAAATCCAAGGAGGAAGGCCACGGTTTCAGCAGCCAAGCATAGGAAACCAACAGGCATTTCACGGGTTCCAAAAGGTAAGTTCAGTTTTCGGTAAAAAAGGAACCACAGTAATAAATTAGGTAGAAAACTAAAGGGACAGCAGGAAACCAAAGCAAACTATGGGAGAAATCCAATAGATAACCGCAGCAGCCCAAAAGACATCAAGGAGATGAAAGGGCAAGGTCCACTCATCAAATCTAGCTCCCAATCATTAATTTTATAACTAAAAAATCAGCTCATAATGAGCTACTCCTCCACATGATAATAATGAGCTTGCACCACTAAAATTTCAACAACTAAAGCTCAAAACCGAAATCAGCCAAGGGTCCATAGAACTAGAAAACAGCCCAAAGGATAAGGTGGAGATGAAAGGATAGGTTAATGAAGAGCAAGGAGAGGGGGAAGATGAAAAGACACAAGGGAAGAAACCAAAAGTAAAACTCAACTTGTTTTGACCCCTCCTTGCCTACATCAAACTCCCCTACTTGAAGAACTCATCTCTCGATGAGTTGGCTTTTGCTTTCTTCCGAGGAGGCGAAGACTGAGCATCCAATTCTTGAATCTTTGCTTCATATTTCTTCAGGATCTCATCTCGTTCTTGTAGGAACTGATCTTGCAAACGTTGCTTCTTCTTCATGTATCTTTCTGTACACAAATGCATCCATGACTGTAGTTTGTATAGCTCGTATTCCAAGGGATTTGTTGATTCTGATGGAATCCATCTGTTCATCGAACCTTGATCTTCAGAATCTTCTTGCTTGTTTTCTCTTGTCTTTTTGTCTTTTTTCATTTTTTTGATGACTCAAAAAAGACTCAAAAGAAAGACTCAAAAAGAGATTTTAAAAGACTCAACCTAAAAAACTTAGACTCAAAATAAGACTTACGACAAGACTTACAAGACTCACAACTTGACTTTGACTTGAAAACAAAATAAAGATTTGACAAACTAACTCACAAACCTAGGACTTTCTAACTTGCTCTGATACCAAATTGATGCAATCAAAAATTTGGAAGAGGGACTCAAATTTTTGATCACAAAAAATAAACTCTTTCTAGAGAATAAAAGATTACAAGAACTCACAAAAACTAGACAAATTAGATAAAACAAACTTTTATATCATATAAAGACTTACAAACTTTTGACTCTTACAAACAACTCAAACCAACGACTCAAACCAACGACTCAAACAAAACACCTAAAGTTGCTTTCATCCATTAGAAGAAGGATACAGGTGGAGTGTAAATTTGCGGATAGAAGAAAGAGATTAGAAGCCAAGAAGAAAGGTTGGAAAGAGCCCGCAGGATTTCCGGAGGGGATGAGAAAGAAGGGTGGAAAGAGCCCGCAGGATTTCCAAAGCCAACTCGAAGGTTAAAACTTCCAAAAATAACTTTTCATAACTTCATATAACATATCTTAAAATAGCCCAAACATCTACTATATATAGGCATAAGAGGGGAACTAAACAGCCATTACAATATTAATTAAAAACTAGAAATAGAAGGCCAAAAGGCACTAAAAACTGCAGTAAAAACTCTTGGAATTCCTCCCCAAATAGCCACCAAACAGTTCCAAAAACTGTCCAAATTCTCTTCATAATACTCCCCAAAAAACTGTTCAAAAACAGTCCAAAAAACTGTTCATATTCCCATATAAATGAGGTGATAAAAGCCATCAATTTCCTGCACAGGAATTCCAAACAGCAAAGCAAACTTCAAGATAAAAAGCCACGGTTCCAGCACAGAGAAACCCCAAACGGCACAGCAAATCCGAGGAAGGCCACGGTTTCAGCAGCCAAGCATAGGAAACCAACAGGCATTTCACGGGTTCCAAAAGGTAAGTTCAGTTCTCGATAAAAAAGGAACCACAGTAATAAATTAGGTAGAAAACCAAAGGGACAGCAGGAAACCAAAGCAAACTATGGGAGAAATCCAGTAGATAACCGCAGCAGCCCAAAAGACATCAAGGAGATGAAAGGGCAAGGTCCACTCATCAAATCTAGCTCCCAATCATTAATTTTATAACTAAAACATCAGCTCATAATGAGCTACTCCTCCACATGATAATAATGAGCTTGCACCACTAAAATTTCAACAACTAAAGCTCAAAACCGAAATCAGCCAAGGCTCCATAGAACTAGAAAACAGCCCAAAGGATAAGGTGGAGATGAAAGGATAGGTTAATGAAGAGCAAGGAGAGGGGGAAGATGAAAAGACACAAGTGAAGAAACCAAAAGTAAAACTCAACTTGTTTTGACCCCTCCTTGCCTTCATCAGCTTTGGAGAGATCCCTTGGAGAGGGAGTTTGGTGCAATACCCACCAACCTAGATAAGTCGGGTTCGTGGTTCCTTTTTCTTATCGCCATCTTCTTTCTCTTCTCACATCAATCCTCACATCGTCGCCAGATTACCACCTCCACGAAACCCTTTCCCTCACTCCAACCCCCACGGCCAACTCCCCAACCCGAGCCCCCATACCGTCGACCCCCATCACCTAACCGCTGGCCCCCATCCACTCCCTCATCTCCATTGAAACTCTTGCCTAATTTGGATGGATTGACTTTGGGCAGATTTTCAAAATTCAAATTCATCAATTTGAAATTTGAAAACTTTCCTAAATTACAATCCTATTTTTGGAAAGTTTCTAAATCAATTTCATTTTAAATTCACTTGGATTTGATTAATTACTTTCCTAATATCAAATATCAATTAGGCAAGCATGACACCTCATCCCAAACCTCCCTTACCCCATGCATGCCGCCAGCCCCTATATGAGTAAATTTGGGATTTATTTCTTAATTACTACATAAACTCATTTGGGAAATAATTCAAATTCTTTCTTTTGCTCTTTGGCAGAATTGTCCAAGAATCAAAACCTCTTTATTTCTTTCCTATTCCACTTCCTGGTTTTGGAAAGAATTTCCCTATCCAACCTTCATTGCTGCCGCCCAAGCCCTTACCCGTGCTCTCTCTTCTTTCCAAACTCTCTCCCCTCTCATGAAGCCTGCTCTTGAATTCTTTGCATAAGCATTCTTCCAAAGAGTTCTACTTTTCTCATTAGGGAAATTTGAGATTTTGGCTAGAAAGCTGAAAACCTTTTTAGATTTTGGAAGGATTTGGGTTTGCTTCTTCAACACACATTTAAGAGAACATCTCGTCTCTTCACCCTTGGATAATCTTCAAGAGTATTCGCTACCGTGGAGAGATTTCCATCATTCATCCATGAATGGCGGATCCGGAGACTGAATACGGCATCACTTGGGACGACGACGGTTTCAGCAACATCCTCCGATCCACCTTCTTCGACGTGAATCCGGAGATTGATCACACCATCGAATACTACGTGGAGCGCATCTTATTTGCATTGACTGAAGCCATTGACGAACACTTTGAAGGAGTCGAGTGGAGGATCTCCATGTCTCCCTAGCAAAGGTTTCTCTTTCTCTTGCATCTTATTTCTTTAAATTTGAATTCTCGTTGGTTTGATTACAATCACGGAGGACTCTTCCACTGCTCTTGCTCAAAGCTTAGTAATCATAGGAATTGAGCGTACTTTCTTTGCATCATAATTCTCGTTGTTAGATTATGGATTAATTTGAAGACTACTATTTTGTATTATTTTATTTCTCTTATTTATCTTGAAAGTTCAAAACTCGGAGCATGTGATTTAGCCTGCGCAAAATATCTCCTTAATTGCTTTATTTGTCGTTGAGAATTGCTAGTAATTTTATTCAAAAATTATTCTAATCTAAACGTTGTGCAATGCCTAAATGAATCCATAAGCATCTCATCTAAGTAGTCCTGCATCACCTTTCCAGGATGATATTATATCTTCAAGTCATAATCTTTATTGAGTTTCAACTAGCGTCTATGTCTTAGGTTGAGCTCTTTCTGATTAAATATGTACTTAAGGCTTTTATGATTTGTGAAAACCTCACACATAACCTCATATAAATAATATCTCCTAATTTTGAGTGCAAAAACTATAGCCGCTAATTCTAAATCATGGGTGAAATAATTTCTTTCATGAAAATTTAGTTGTCTTGAAGCATATGTCATTACCTTACCATATTGCATCAATACACATACAACGACAACAACAACAACAACATCAAGCCTATATCCCACTACGTAGGGTCACGACTTCCCCCCAATAGGTGGGCAGAGCAAATGATAGCACGAAATCCCCCGGTAGTTCAAAGACGCCCAAAAAGCTTACGATTTTTTGCATAATTGCATCAATACACATCCATAAAAAAAATTGAAATCCCTCTATGCTTGAAGGAATTTTTGCAGTTGGCTTTTTATTTCCTGTAATTCCTTAATTGTCATTATGTAGGGTGCATTTGCCACTGGTTTTGAACCTGATAATAAATCAATAGTGAAATCTATCTCTCGTTGTAGTGGTACTCCTAACAAATCATCTAGGAACACTTTTGGATATTCTTTGACTACAGGTATATCTTTCAACTCTTTAACTTTTTATTTGTATCTATTACTTGATCTAGTACGAATAGAAATTTGAAAGCTTTCATATACATTATTATCATTGAAGAAATTCCTTGATCCGCATAAAATTTGCATTCTTTTTTTCACCCGAAAATTTATATTTTACAATCTTCTTATTGCAATCTATGATCACTATGATTTGATAACCAATCCATTTCCAAGATCATATTAAATCCATACAACAGTAACACATTGAAGGTTGCTTCAAATTTCCTCTCATTTATTTGGAATTCAATTTGGCATGTACTATTAACATTCATTGTAGCTTCATTTTGGCATCAAAACTTCTAAAATTGTAGTTGCTTTATAAACATGTAATTCAATATATTTAATAAATTCTTATGAAATGAAGTAGTGTGAAGCTCATGTATCATACAGAATTTATATTGACTTTCCTTGAATTGTTATTATACTTATAAAATCTTATAGGAATTAACATATGCATATATATATATATATATATATATATATATATATTATTCTTTCTTTAAATATTTCTATAATATTTAATAAATAATGTAGAAATTTAAATTCGCATTAATTGAAAAACATAAATGTAATCACTTCAGGTGAGTCATTGGCATTTTGTTGAGATAGTGCATATACTCTAGATTGAGTATTTGATCTACTTTGACTTTACCCTGGAGTGAAAGCAGCTGATTCTATAATCCTTGGCCTACCAACAGTTATCTGAGAAGGTTCAGCATTCATCCTTGATTCCCCTAATGGCCTTTGCCCTCAGAGTAGGGTTGACTAAGTTGATGACACCATAAGCAAGTAAATGTCCTAGATAGACATTCTCCCTTGTTGTTTTCCACGTTTGCTATAGTTATTCAGACTCATCTGACTCCCATTGTTACTAAATTTTTCCTTCTTACAGCTAGACTTCTCAGATTGTGACATTGATCTACTATGAGAATCCTGGGAAGCTCCCATAACATCATCACTCTTTCTCTTTTGAAATTCACGTCTCATTTGGGTATTTTACATATCCATTTCTACCCATCTAGCTCTCTCCACCAATACAAAATAATCATCGATCCCTAGAGGAATAAGAGGCTGCCTAATTGCATCTTTAATTTTTGATAAAAAATGGTGACATTTTTCTTATGCGGTAAATACTAACTGAGGAGCATATATGGATGATGTAGTAAATTCAGTCTCATACTGCATGACTGATCTATCTCCCTGCACCAATCTTAGAAATTTATCCTATATTTGTCTCCTTGTAGAAAGAGTTAAAAACAAGTTTCTTAACATTTGAGTAAAGTCATCCCACTTGATCTGAATGTTAGGTTCTTCCACCACCTTTCAGCTTCACCATCGAGTACAAAAATCGCTAATGAAATTTTCCTCTCCTCTGGACAAAACATTCTCTCTAAAATCTTTTTAATCCGCAACAATCAGTTCTCTGCCTTAATTGGTCCCTCTTCTACCATCACTACTGTCGCTTCCTAATTGTTAATTTCTTGAGTCTCGAATTAATTGAGTCATATTTTTCATCCTTTGTGTCAGTACATCTGGGTTAACATCAATATTAGGCACAATTGCTTATGCAGAATATTTTGCTAATGATTAAAAAAAATAATATTAGGCAAAGTCCCTTCCACATCTTCTTCAAGATCATTTTCATATAAATTATTATTTATTTTATTTCATTTTTCTTCACATATTTTAGTAATTTGTAAGGATTTTTTATTCATATATATATATATATATATATATATATATATCATTAATTTAATAAATCTCAAGTTGGTTGTATATTTAACATTTGAACTATATTAAGTACTTTAGGTGAATTATAATATTCTTTAGAAATAATGTAGCAAATATTTCACCTTTCCATCTTCTCAAGTAATTTATTCGTATATTAACCATCCAATCAACATAATGCTTTAATCATGTAGTAATTACAATAACATGAGCAAGGGGAGGGGCGGCCGAACCGGGTGAGCAAGGGGAGGGGTTCATGGTGGGCCCCATGGGCCCACCCACTTGAATCCTTGGGCATCAAGGGGGTGGCCAGATTTTGGGGGGAAAATGGAGGGTGGATGATGGGGGGCAATTTAGGGATGAAGGGGAAGTTGTGAGATTGTATGAAAAGAGCCATTAGGGTTTATTTTGGGGGCTATCATGTGAAGTAAAGCTCTTTCTCATTTCCTTCTTGTTTTAGGGTTTCTTTTGGGAGATTTGGTCCTTCTCGAAGTGGACTAGCTTTTTCTTGTGTTTCTCTTGAAGATTAATGCAAGGTTCTCTTGTTCTTCTTCTCATACTTCTTGTTTTGGTTTAACTTTGATTTGGTGGAGAAATATCATCTTTGAAGGAAAATTAGGACAAACCCTAATTTGTGAAACCTAAGGCGTATCAAATTCTTTCTATCGATAATAATTTTTTAAAATGATAATATAAATATTCTAAGTTGAATAACAAAATATCGATAAATTAAGTACTTACTATTTCTTCTGCAGTTAGAGAATGGAAGAAAACCCAAAACTCTAATTTGTTTCTCTTTCTCCTTCAACTTTTCTTCCTTTACCTTTAGAGAAGACATTCTTTGCAATTTATATAAAATATTACGGAAGGATTTATACATAAATGTAAAGAATTGACAAACAAACATTCCTTCTTCTTCTTTCTTTCATTCGCCTCTTCCCGATTTTTTCTTCTTTAGCAATGATGAATGTAGAGGTAGTTATTCTTCGTGAGGAGTCGCTTGCTTTCATTCTGGTACTTAAATTTTCTTTTGAAACACAATTCGGAACTCCCTAGCCTCAGTCCATCTTGCATTCGGCCTGCTCAGGTCACAGCTTTGTCCGCTGTTCCGTCTCTATTATAACAATAGGCCGGTTCATTTGAATCGGCCAAGTTGAACCGGCAAAGCCCGAATATTACAACTTTACTAGAGTTTTACATATTTATTTCTTTTAAAATGTTAAGATATATTGTTGTTGAAAGATAAATATTCATTTTCTTATTGAGCTATTTATATGTCTAGAAAGTACTTGAGCTTGTTGAGATTTTTAATCACAGATTTTGCATTGAGTTTTCTGTTATAATTTTTTTTTTTCATTATAATCAGTTGTTACATGTATATCATCAACATAAAAATAAGAATTTTCACTTTCCATTTAGTTGAATGTTCTGTAAAGATCATATATATTGACCTTGATAAGTAGTCCAAATTCAACCCAACAAAATACGATTAGAATAGTGAGCGATGCGTGAAATTGCACGAACCAGGTTTGAAATGCGTTAATCAAAAGTTGAAATCATCCCGAACAGTGTCCGCTCGCGAAGCAAACTTCTCTGACGCATTTGGGATGGTAGAAAAAACTTAAATAGACACCCATATTGCTTGCGCCCGAGGTGCAATGTGATCTCGTTGCATGCAAAAAATGAAAGTTTTGCATGAAAAAATAATAATGTCTTTTAAAAATTTAACCTAAAAACTAAAAAACTCTCTTAGCAGAGCCTGAGCGTGAATTTTTTGATCCCATTATCTGGTCTCTTTCATTTTGTATCCCATTCTTAACATGTTCTTGTAAATCTTGCAAATCTTGTTCTTGGAGATTATTTCAACCCATATATATCTTTTTTTAGCCTACATAATTAGGTTTTAAAAAAGAACTCTTGAATTTTGATGGAGGATCCATATAAACTTCACATCCATCATTACATGGCAGTATAAGTGGAAAAGGGGATTGCTTCAAGACAATAAATTTGTGAATAGTAATTTTAGTTAAAACATAGGTTAATTTATTTAATAAGTGAATTAACTATTTAAGCTAATATAATCACATTATTTATATGTACACTAATGTATCAAACTGTTTATTAGTAAGCGTAGAATTTATAAAATTAATTTCGATCAGTTTTAGAATTTGTGAAAATGGGGTATACATTTTTTAGAAAATTTCAATGTTACTTTTTTACTTTTTTTGGTATAACAAGGTTATGAGGTTTGTACATTTTTAACACCTTTTCGAATAGCTATAGGTTAATCAAGATAATTTTTAGCTGTAGGAAGGTTACTTTATAGGGGCTTCAACATCTTAGACAGAGTTTTGATGAGTTTTTTCCTTCTTTGAAGTCTTGAAGTGATTTAGTTAGAGTATCAGTTGTAATATGATCAGGTGTTGTCGTACTCGTGATTAGTAGCTAAATTGTCAAAAAAGAAGATATCATGTTTATCAGATTATCTTTCATTTGACTATTTTCTTTATGAAGATAAGTTTGGTTAAAATAGATTTGTTTTTCATTGAATGCGACATCTTTTGAAATGATGAATTTTTTGGAGGTTGATTGATAGCATTTATAAACTTTTTGTGTGGATGAAATTCCTAAGAACACGTGACTAGGATTTAGTTTACCTCATTATTGTTTATGAATCTGTGCATATATGATAGCCAAAATTTTTAGGAGGAATTTTTGTGGAAAAAAATCAATGATTTAGTTTAGAAGATGAGAAACAATAGCAAAAGGTATTCTATTAAGTAAGTGGAAAGGTTGGAACAACTTCTCTAATATATTTTAGGAATTTGATTTTGTAAGAAAAGAGTTATGGTGAGTTCAAGATGTCCATTTTTTTTTTCTTTCTATAATCTCTTATTTTTGTAGGGTGTCAGGAGAATTGATGATTAATATTTTATTTGCAAAGAAATGGAAATATGATTTGCTTTGAAGAAACTTTGGCATTATCATCCTGATCTATTTAATGTTAACTCTAAATTGATTTTTTATAATGGTGACAAAAGTTGGGAGAATATGACTATCAAATTTTGTTTGATAAGATATATTCACATTATTCGAGTATACAATCATCAATAGATGATATAAATTATTGGTTCTAGAGATATTATTACTTTCTTAAGGTCCTCAAATATTAAGGTGCATTAACAAGAAGGGAGTACTCGAACATCATTCACTTGATAGAATGGATAGTCTATGAAATTGGGCAAGTTCACAAGTTTCACAATTTTCACAATGGAAATTTAACCCTACACTGAATGCTATCTAAAACCAGGGCTATAATAATTTCAAAACAAGTAAGCACAACTATATTAATGTTGAACTAGTATCTTGGTAGATATTAACAGAATATGATTTTATAAAAATAATTGCAAACATTAATAAGCTGTGCATGGATGGGTAACTTTCCCTTAGATGATGTTAAACAATTTGTTTTTGTTGGGGGGGGGGGGGGGCGTGGGGGGTATATATATTTACATTATTCAGTATTGCGTTTTACTGCTTTTGTTGTGTATCTGCAAATGTTTATTTTTTTCATGATTGTATTTGTGGAATGAGACTTGATTCGCTGGCACTATGATTTGATTTCTTACAAGAAATTTGCCTAATTTCAGATGCATTTGATACTGAAACTCTACTTTGTTGTTTGGAGAACTTAAAGCGTGGAAAGGCTGTTGAAATTCCAAATTATGATTTCAAAACGCATAAGTGCGTATCACCATCAAGAAAGGTAACAATTTAGTGCTAAGTGTTATCAAATATATTATTCAATTTTGTAAAAAGTAATGCAACCAGTAAATGTAATTACTTTGACCAAACTGGTTCATGAGGTGCTTTCCAACCTAGAAAATTCAATTATTATACTTATATAACAATAATATCTGTACATTCAAATTGTCAAAGTTAGGAAACATATGTATTTTAAATTTAAGAAGTATGGCAAGTATTTTATCTATTATGCACACATACTTGTTTTTCACATGAATAAATGTCAATTGAACTATTTTTCCTAATTTTTACTGTAGCATTGAGTCACTAATATTTATATTTTTTTATAACATTTAATGTGATAATGGTTGATGTCATCAATCTCTTGTACTTTTTAGTTCGCAAATTAATTATATTTAAATCGGAAATAATCACATGTGTTTAGATTACATGTATTAAAATATATAAACCTTTTCTTATCTTGGATTTTAGATTGAAAGCCACATAATGCACACGCATACATATGAATACCAATTTAATACTTGCCTCAAATTTTACGAAGGTTTTCACTGTGAACCAGAGTTCACATTTTATGTTAGCTTTGAAAGCTGAAGCAGTTATGAAATGCATAGATGTCATGCCATGCAATGGAAATTGAAGTACTTGGTAAATTTATTTCAAATCTTCTTATTTTAGAATAGCTTCTTTAATCATATCAAATAACTAGTTAACTTATTTGAAATCCTTCATTGTTCTCAAATAGTTTTAAGGGTTTTCCACGTTGTATCTATCAAACAGACGCAAATAAAATTTTTCACATTAAGTTCAATCAATTAGTTGATATTTTATCACCTCTTTAGTTAAAATGTAAAAAGGAATTCTAGGAATTCTGATTATTTCGTTTCCTGTTAAATGTTATGATATTTTGCATGACTGTTCTTTTTTGACACGCATGTAGAGTTTCTTTAATTAAACAATTATCCTTGCCCTTTCTATATTTGCATCAGTCAGCCTATTTGTAACATCATTTTCCTGATGGATTCAAGTATTTTCTTTTATCGTTTTGACAATTTACTAGGTCAATCCTGCTGATGTTGTAATATTGGAGGGTATATTAGTTTTCCATGATCATCGGTTGAGGGATTTGATGAACATGAAGATTTTTGTTGACACGGGTCAGCTCTCTCTCTCTCTCTCTCTATATATATATATATATATATATATATATATATATATATGTGTGTGTGTGTGTGTGTTACCATTGGAATACAAAGATTCTCTTATTCTTGTTATGATATTTAGTAACAAATTATGCTGAAATCAATGTAATACTGAGGGAACTTTATTTAGATTGGATAGAATAATCAAATCCTGCCTAGTCAGTTGACTGTGGATGGCTTCTGCGCTGCACCATGGAAAAAGACTTTGTTGTGTGGGATTGTAAAATGTAGTAGGGATGAACAGTGAACATCTTCAATTACTTCTCCGTGATGTCCATTTCAGGTGTCCATTGGGTTAGTAAATTGCAAGGTTGTGAAATCAGATTTGACATAGATTGGGAAGGAGAGGTTCAAGGTTCAATGATTTGACTGAAGTTGAACCGAATGATGTAATAAATATTAAAATTATCCAATTATAATATAAATTATATAATAAATAAAATTTTTAAAGTGATTATATAATTATCTCAATTAAGACTCTTGAACAAATTCGATTAAAGAGATAAAGTGCGATTAAAAGTTTAATTAACCATTAATATGAATATAAGTATATGTATATTATAAATAAAAATTTATGAGCATTAATATATTTACAAAATTTAAAAATATATATAATATATATGCATAAATATAAATATAATTTATAATAAGAATAATATTGAATATAATATCTAACTTTATACTACATATAAAAAAAATTGCAGCCCAACCAACCCAAATTCGCAACCCAACCCAACCCAAATTCACATTATAACTCAGAGTATTCATGTAGCTTTTTTAGTCCCATATCATACGAAAGTTTGAAGCTATTTCCTCAACTCTAATATATATGGTTGTTGATTCCATGTAGTGATTGGGGGTGTTATTCCTCTTTTGGGATGTGTTGGGTTTTGGTTTCTGCCCCCCCTGTGTGAGACCCCCTAAGGGAGGGTAGGTGGTTTAGGTTTTTGGGTGTTGTTGGGCCTTTTGCAAACCAAGTTTTAACGTGCTAATGGTATGCTGGTTCCCCATTTTGTCTCATTTGTGACAATTTATGATGATTGCTTGAGCACTACCCCAAAAGAAGGTTTTGATCCATTATTTATGCTCAGGTTTCCTGGTCCTTCAACTCTTATTACTTTTTAGAGAATTCAAGGCTGGATTAATGGTTTATTTTTTGTTCCAAAAGAAAGTCCTTCGCAGAACAATGGTGATAAACTTAGGATAAAATCTATACAGGTATTTTTATTTGTGGTAATAATACAGACTTGTATGAACTCCACATAAGGAGCTAGAGAATATACCGTATGTAGCTAAAGCAGGTACAATTCATATCTAAACTGTAGACCTCTACTCTGGAACCAACGAGCATACTCCCTAAACTATAGCTCGCTGGTCCCTGGATTTTAGGCGAAAGTAAGAAACAAAATAGAAGAAAACCAAATAAACTAAACCAATAATTGGAAGCATTATAAACCTCACCCTCCCAAATTCTGTAGCTAAGAATGTGTGAACTCTGTATTGAAGCAATTTTGTTGTAAACATTCTCATTCCTGATATAATTTGCCATATTTTCTCACAGCACAATTATTTGCTCAACTTTCTTGTTAGTAATGCATTTTATTTTACAGATCCACAATAAACTTGTCTCTAAACTAAGCTACGCACTGCAATTCTGACAAAAATGGCTAAAAGCTTAGTAGCTGATTGGTGTAACTTTTTATGTACTTGTATTTTGCCATGCAAGTTAATGTATTTTAACAACATAAAGTTAAAAATAAACTAACACTCCCTAAATGCAATTTAGAAGGCCAAATTTGTATGCATTTATGTTTCTTCCTTGGTTCTCTCTTTTTTGCCTCGACCACCCTCCAATAAACGAATGATTTTCCCTGACAAATAATTCTTGCAGATGCTGATTTACGTTTGTCAAGGAGAATATGTCGTGATACTTTTGAAAAGGGAAGAGATGTAAAAACTGTACTAGATCAGGTATTATCAACTTCTTTACATAAATCTATTATATAGAGATTGTTATTATTTGATGATCTAAGTGAATTCCAGAATAAAGATTTTTTGAAGTTTATGCGATTACAGAGGCACTTGTGGGTTTCCTCCAGTAGTTATGGCCCGTAGTTCAAGTAAAATTAGTTCTACATTTTTGGCAAATTATACTAGTAATTGTCACGACCCGTCCGGTTGCTCGATTCTAAGATGCGAATGATGATACGATAAGACTCGGTTCGATTGAGTATTCTCAAAAGTATTAGATAATAGTCTCAAAACTTTTACAAAAAAATAAAGGAGCACTAAACACTAAAATTATTTTACCTGTTTTCATTGCACTCGCCTTTCTGTATACATGTTCTTCTCTTTCAGCCATATTCTCTTAGGAAGTACCTGAACATTTTAAAACTTGTGGTTTGAGTGTACTAGTAAACTCAGTGGGGAATTATATAAATTATCTATTTTTATAAAAAATGGAATTTAATATATGTTCTTTCTTTACTTAATCTTTTATCTTTTATTTCAGTAACTTATACCTTCTTTGGATATTTTCATTTATACTATTTTGAAACAATGTTATCTAAATTTTTCATTTACATTTCTTTTCCATTCGATTTATTGCAGGGGAGCACGTCTAAATTACCCAAAGTAATCCTTTTCCAATTGATTCCTTTTCCCTTTTTGCCATAGGAAATTTCCTTTCCCTTTTTCGTGCACGAGTACGGCCGTCCCCAGCCAGGTACCCATAAGGGGTGACTCCTGTCATTTGATAATACCCTTTCTTTATGTTCTTTTCATTTCTCATTTTCATCCTTATAGTTATATGGCATTATAACATATATCAATGTATCCTTATAAATTTATTTCTTTTCTTTTCTCATAAGCTTATCATAGATGGATTCTTTTTAAGATTATAAAACATCATAAGGATTGTCTTCTAACACTTTTTATATACCATATATTAATCAATTATTAGAAAAGTGAAATCATGAATAAAATATAAAATAATATTAAATACCCACTTGAACTTTTCAGGCCTTCGTTTTGCTTGGATCTATTCTTGAATCAATTTCTCTTCTTGACTAAATCCTCGGGGATCAAAACTTATGACTTGAATCTTTCAATTTCAATAACCCTAATTTCAACTCAACAATCCATTTCATATAATATTTTGATTTAAATTCTAAATATCATTAAAACTGTAATTGGAAGAATTCACTTTACACTTTGAATGGGAGACTTCTCAAACTATCAAAATCCTTCTTCTCGAAATTTCATTTCCTCTCCATTTCTTTGTCTTCGATACATCTTTCCAAACTTCAGAAATAAATTGTTCACTTTAAATGAAGTAGAGAAGAATTTATAGGAAAAATCGAAGGAAATTCAACAAACTTCTTCTCTTCATCCTTCTGTCGTTTCTCTTGTTCTTCAATTTCTCCCAAATTAACCAACTCTGATAACGATAAGAATGAAAATGAAGCGTTATTTCTTATCTAGAAAGGTATATCACTTGCTAAAATTGGAGAAAGAAGAACCCTACTCGCTCTCGCGTGTTGAAGCCGGGACCGTCCGGCCTTTCTGTTCGCGCGAATACCCGGTTCCGCGATTTGTCTTTTCGCGGGAATTATATAAACAGTGGGCCGGCCGGTCTCGGTTGAACCGCCGGAGAACGGTTATTACGTATTGGTCGATATGGGTTTCCTTTAGATGGATTGATGATTAGAGTAAACTCCAGAGTTTTGCTTGAGGTATTGGCTCAAAGAGCTAGCTTAAGTTATGTGTATTGGATACTAGATTGAGTGGCTTGAAAGTTTGGGATAAACTACCGGCAGATTCATCCCACAGCAAAATATGTTTGTTACATCTGAGACGTGCAATATTTGCATAATATTTTTTTAGCATGAAGAGAAAACTAGTATAAACATCTACAGGTGCTATTTCTGAAGATAAATAGTCAAGAGTACTGGTGGACATTAGAGATTCCTTTATTCATGACAGATATGGTGCTTTTGTTTTTAAATTGTATATTGTTATGCTTTTGCATCATCAGAATTTCTTTTAAATTTTTCTGAAACAATTAAAAAGTTAAGGGAAATCACGCAGTTGACAGAATTGGTTAGTTTGTAAGTGCTCATTTCAGTCTTGAAAAAGGTTTGGAGGTAAGCTTTTTGGCGAAGAGACCAACAAGTTGATATATATATATATATATATATATATATATATATTATATATATATATATATATATATATATATATATATATATATATATATAAATATATATATATGGTTTTGATTTATTTTCCTTTGATATGCTGACAACTGTAGAGTAATACATTGTTGTGCCTTAAATATCACCTTCTGTATGATGTTAGAGGTTTATTTATGGAATAATTTGATTTTTTGTATTCAATGGTGCAGTACTCAAAATTTGTGAAACCTGCTTTTGAAGACTTCATACTCCCAGCAAAGAAGTATGCTGATATTATCATGCCTCGGGGTGGAGATAATCATGTCGCAATTGATTTGATTGTGCAGCATATTTGTACAAAACTTGGTCAACATGAGCTTTGTAAAATATATCCTAATATTTATGTCATTCAATCGACTTTTCAGGTATCAACATATTTATATTCATACAATATATATTTCTTAGGAAGTTTTCGGTATGTTTCTGGTTTGGGATTCAAAGAGATATTAACCATGTTTTTTGTGTGCTTGTTTTTCTTGAGTAAATGTATTTCTGTTTGGTGCGATCTTTTGGACTTCAAACTTAGTTCGTGCTATGGTTCACTACAATTAATACGTGATGTCCAAACAACTGTCCGAATAACATGATTTTTTATTTTTATTATGATCGATTTAATTCGCTGGTTTAGGTTTCTTCCAGTACAGCTATATTGATGGTGTTCTCACACATGCTTTCTTCTTAAGCTTATTGGCTGTAGATTTGTCTTGAACATGGTCTGGGCATTTCCTTGCCAAGAAAAGCAAGGAATGGATCAACTTGAGTGAATTTAGGACTATTTTATATGGTAAATATTTTCTTTTCATTCCAACAGATTAAGGTTTATGTTTGTTCTTTGACTATCGCTGTTGGATATCCTATTCTTGGAGATGGCGTAGTAGCATATGCTAACATGTCAATAAAAGATATGTTCTTTAAACCAATTAAATTATTGATTTTCATCTTATTGAATTATCTTTGTTATTTAAAGTTTATAGCTGTCCAATAGCCATTTTGTTGTTTTTAGCTATTTTACCTCCTTTAAGCTAGTTTCTGTTACAGCCTCTATCATCTACTATATTTGTGGTTCTCTCAGAACTTGCGAGGAATATGTTATAAAGGCATGTTTCGATTTGACTTGATGTGCATTATCCAAAAGCTTTCTTTTTTGTTAATATGGAGGTAGAATATAAAAGTATCCTTCAAGTCGCATAGATGGTTGGATCTCAACATTAATGCTTGTCATTAATCCTCATGACTATAATTTCATGAAGCAGAACAAACTCTTTTAATATAATTAGATGGGGCCTATTGTAAGGTACAGTAGGAACAACAATGAATAGAATCGATCAGTATCACTTTTTATTTCATACACAATATAGAGCACAATAAGAATAAAAGGTTTCAGTTGCAATAGAGATTGTTATGGAGGAACATTACAATGTATTTGTATAATTACTGTTAGATTTTATCTATAAATATTTTCAATCATTTAATGAAGTACTTTTGGGTTATTGGTACATCATTGCTTTTTAAATATATAAGATAAAATGTATAATATGAGTTTTTACATTACTCCCATGACGAATACTTATATTCTAATTTTTCATACAATTTTTAGTTTTTTTTTCTCTAATTTTAGTACAATTTACCCGATTTTAAATATTTTAAAATGATATCAAGATGATTTCATAATTTTGAAATTGTTTAGAAATATATTTTAAGTCTTTTGAATTATCCTCAAGTTTTTTGTAATAATGAATTATTTCTCTAGTGATGGCAACATAGAATGGGATATATGGAAGCACCACGGGCATATGGGCCCCTACACTCATAACTCAAAACAACAAAAGTTTGTGTTTGTTATTTATTCATCCATGTGTCACATATGGGGATGCCTAAAATTTGTTGCGAATTATCAACCAAAATGGATGTACTTCTGTGGATTTAATACAATGAAAGGACTTTTGCTTACAATAATACATATGTTGAGGGTTTATAACATTAATTTACTATCACCTCTTTTCATCTTTTTGACCTAGTTGTATCCTATTGAGCTCATCGTGGTATCATTTTGCTTTATGTAGGATCTGTATACACTTGGGTTGAATTTTGCAAAAGGTTATGTGGTATCTCAGTTATTAGAAGGTATTGGTTTATTGTCTTATTTTTTATGATTTGAAGGTATATGTGCTTTATTGTCATAATTTCAACCCTACTAATATTAAAATGGCTGTTTACAAAATTTAAGTATGTCTTTTCTTGCTTCAAATTCTTTCATTTATTTAAAATTAACAAACATGCCAACAAACTTAGTGACCATTCTTATTTTTATCGTGCTTTTTTTATGCTTCGGCTTCAATTATTTCATTCATACATTTTACATTTGCATTGTCTTACACAACTATTGGAGTATCACTTTTAAAACATTTTTAATTACTTTATTTTTAACATTTCATATTTAACTTATTTCTAATATTTTGCTCTACTCATGTTACTAGCAATTGAATAAAAAAGGGAGAATATTATAAAGAAATAACAGTTGCATTAATATTACAGCAGACCGCTTTAGAATGGCATTGAATAACCTACAAAAAGAACATGCAAAGTAATTACTATGATATAAAAGTTCAAATACTTATATAATATTTCATCTCCATCATGCTGCACTAGCTCATGAATTTGTGTGCCAGTTGTCAATGATAAAAATGCCTAAAATAAGACCGGATACATCATTTCCAAAATATGTCTTCTCCAAAATTTATTTTTCATTAGGTTGAGAGACTTGTTTATTACTATGAACTCTTTCCTCCATAAAATCCGTATAATGTCCATAAGCCCGTACTTATGCGGGAATGTTTCCTAGTATAGTTTATATTGATCTTAGATGCAAACCTATTGAGCTTGCATGATTTTAGTTTTTCAATCTAGAGAGCTGGCAATGTAATAATTTAGTTCCTATAAAACAGAACTTAAGCTGGATCAAAGAAAATGATCATCACGTTGGTCTAAAATCTGAGTTTCCAGTAGTTAAAAACATACATTTTTTGGTTAATAGTTTATTCTAAATTGAGTAATGTTTGATCATAATTAAGTGCACGAACCTAATCCTTGAAGGATGGAGTTGAAATGACCACATTTGATGGTCATTTAGTCTTTATCCCTTTAGGAATATAGAGGGCAGGCTTAGGAAGTTAGTTTCTTTTATTGCCCCATCATTTGAGTAACCTAAATTGCCTCACTATGATGTTAAGTTTCAGGTTCTATATATCATCTTTCCTCAAATCCTACGTTCACAAAAGCTTCATGAATTATATACGCTCTTTTTTGTCAAGAAACATGCATCAAGGATAAGACAGTAAAAAATATAAATGAGTAGCAAAAGCACATGGGAGATGGTATCTAAAGGAATTAAGTAGGCAAAAGCTAACGTGGTTAAAGTTTTAACCTGATAAATAAACCCACGCCAAATGAATGGAAAAGATGATTCAAAAAACCCTTTCTCAAGTATGAGGACAATGATTCTGCTGCAGCTGAAGATGTAAAAAAATAATTAAATTTCAAAGGGTATAATCTCCAGACTACAATGGCTTTATGCATTACCATTGTTGACACTGTTTAGTTATCTTACAAATTTGTAGTTTGCTTTCTTTTTATTGATTGAGTTTTTACCAGTGGAGAGAGTATGGAGAATGCATTGCGAGCATGCTGTAAAGGGATTAAGATTGGAAAGATTCTTATTCACAGGGAAGGAGATAACGGTCAGCAGGTTTGAGCTAGACTATCATTTTATTCAAATTTAGTTTGACTGATATGATGACGTTTTTCCTTTTTTTATAGCTAATATATCAAAATTTGCCTAAAGACATTGCGGACAGGCAGGTATTGCTGTTGGATCCCATATTGGGCACGGGTAAATGAATTTTCAGGAATTATGTTTCTTTATCTACTGCTTCAATTAACATTCTGTTTTATTGTTTATTATGTTACTAGAAGTTCAAGATTCCTGTTTCCACAAGCACTGCATTGTGTTGGGGGGGGGGGAGGTGAATTACAATTTCGTTACAATTTACTCTTATGTAGAACTTCATTCCTTGTTAGTATGCATGGTTCTGCAACAATTGCTCATGGATGATCAAGTTGTTTCTATGTAATAAAATATTGGAAAATAAAATCAGTATCTATTGCTCAACCACTTCCTAATATTTGCGTTCTTTTGGATTTTTAATTATGCTTTCTTTTTCTATGATCTAATATAATTTTTCTTCCAATTTGTTTTTATTGAATGAAGAAGGTAGAACAGAGCAATGGAAAACAATTCCTTGTATTCGACATACCAGTATTTGCATGGAATTTAATCAAATCATTACCTGTTTTTGTACTTCTGAATTTAGTGGTTGGAGTCTAATACTAATTTTAATTTACATTAGTTTGATTATTTAGGGATTTATATTAGGTGATATTGCAAGTAATTTATCTTTGAAAGTTTCAAGGATATAAGTTTCATTAATTTCATTTATGAGGTACCCAATAGAATGTTGGTTCTAGGTTAAACTACAAAGAAAATTTTAACGTAGAAATAGTTATTTTTACTATCATGACGGTTTATTTTTCAGTTTTGTTATTTTTCATATTTATTCATAATTTTTTAATACTGTGTCATGTTTAAAATAGCTTGGCTATGCAATATGCTAGGCACCATTTCTCCACTAGGACTTTTGCATTATGATGTGTTATTCGTCATTGAAAGTATGGTCCTTAGAGTTCTTTCCTCTATGAATCTCTCAATCGCTCTTGTTCTCTCGTTCTCTCGTTCTCTGTTGACCTCTACACATCAAAACATGTGAAAACAGCGATTTAAGCAATGCGCGCATTGGCACGACACGTCATTTGAAGGGCCAAACAACCTCCAATTGCCAAATGGGCTGTGTTGTTGTGATCAGGACGTCGAATTCGCCTAAGTGAGAATCTCTCACAGTCAAATCATACGAGGTTGGTCAAAAGAGGGTTATCAACACTCAACATTGAAGAGCGACGTTGCCCAAACTATGTCCGATCGCAAAATGGACTTCGTCGTTGCGTTCGGAACATTGTCAATACTAAAAAATAACTATTTATTTCTTCAATTAAAATCGCGCAGCAAAATCGACGAGTTTTTCGAGGCAATGACAAGCAAATCGAGGAAATCGACGCGCGACGTCTCCCAAATGACGTCCAATAAAAAAATGGACTTTGCCATTGCGTTTGAAACGTCGACAATGCTTACACTAGACTAAAATTTTGTCCAATGATTTTCACGCACGTAGATCGATGCAAATCCCTAGACGATCGGACGCAAATGTAGGAAATTGGCACGAATCGAGCCTTTTTGGGTGTCTGGCTAATTTCCATCACTTCGAAATGCAATGACAATAATAATAATAATAATAATAATAATAATATTGTTATAATGAATTTAAAATATTTTCAAATCAAAATTAATGCTTAGTAGAAACTACCTCAGTCGAAGTTACCTCGTATATCCGCCAAATCCCCAAAATCCGGCAGCTGTACTTTGCAATCACTTCTCGTAAAATCTGTTAATCATGTCTGAAATGAGGATGGCTTCGTCATTAAGAAGAGTTGAAAGCTAGCTTCATTTTTATGGCTCGTCTACACACAAGCCACAATTTCTGAACTCCCCTATTCTTCCACGCTAAAATTCCCTTCGACCACTCTTCACTATGCCGATTCTCCTATTTGCAAGTCGTAACCTCAGTAGCAGCTCCAATCTCGATCCCACCTCCCTCTCATTGCTTCGACCCTTACCTGCCTTGCCAAACCAATCGAATACCTATGATCTTCCATTCCTAATGTTGAAGATCTTCACCCCCTATACCTAACCGAACAAACCTCTGTCTACTTCTTCCGTTGAAGTCAAATTACTCGTTGTGCCAACCTTCGACTGAACATCACCTCTGATTCCAACAACTCTCATATGTGTGACTCATACAGCCGCAAGAATCCCTGTCTTCCTCTCGATCG